>CM032878.1:40610000-41210000 GCA_019176425.1 Megalops atlanticus
TCACTGTGTTGCATTCTTTCAGGCAAAATTTAGCATGCTGTTGTTGGGTTTTCATAATCCAGGTGACCTTTCTTGAAGATGAAAATTTAGACCATATACAGAGTCTAATGATAATTTACGTTCTCAAAAAAATGACAATGTTTCTAAGGCACACCCTAAAGTAATACATGAAAAGGTATGCCAGCAGATTTTTTAAAACTATTTTTAGATGTCGGAATGCATTTCCATATGTGCACACATAACAGTTCTTCACCATGAATGCAGTTGCACTGTTGCAGTGATCTCTGAACTAACCACATTTGTTTTGGTGCCATGGTGGAATGGAACATCAAAAGGTTATTCTTGGTAGTCACCACCCCAGTGCATTTTGAGTAACAGGCCATCTGTCTGTCCCAAATTATTACTGCCTTCTCTGTGACTGCTTTTCCAGCATCACAAAAATGAGTCGAATATTAATCAGCTGTTGGACTTCTGCTACAGCTACATTAATGTCAGAATCTTTAAAAATAGACACGTAAGTCAGCATTCATTCACAAATTATGCTTCCCCCATGGAATGGTTGAAATCTCTTCTATCTGTGGAAAATGGAACTGGCAGGAGCACTGTGCCCTCTTTTACTTAACTTTAATCTCTGACTTGCAGTAATAATTTTAAGTAAAGTGTTACATTTTCTTCTGATTGTTACACACCAGGAGTCCTGCAGTCGCCAAGAATATTGAAAAAAGATTTTGGAGGACTTAAAAAAACTATAGCACTTGGTAAAATTTATCCAAGGGGCCAATTTCAGTTAGTTTGAATGTTCTTCTTGCTATGGAAAGGCAGGCTAATGCAGAACAGGAAGAGAAGCTAATTCTTCCCAGTGGTCGTATGTGCCACAGATCACCTATGAATCCATATAATGGACCTTGAGAAACAAATGAAAAAGCAGGTAGATGTTAATAATGGCCTAGTCAGAATAGTGCATAAAAATGAATTAATCAGACAGTGGAACATACTATCATGCAGTGGAACATACAAATTGTGCAGATAGAGCATATCAAACCACTTAAACCACAAATAAGAGAAGCAAGCACAAAGATGGTGTTAAACGTGAACACATGCACTCACCTACCTCCACTGCAAAAAGGATAAAAAACAGCAGGGAGAGAGAGAGAGAGAGAGAGAGAGAGAGAGAGAGAGAGAGAGAGAGTGCTGGACCCGGTCAACATGAACAGCAGCCTCCTCTTCAGATACAGCTCAAAGGAAGTGTCTGAGTGGATATATTGAAATAAAAGAAGTCCCCTGGTGTGAGAGAAACATTGCTAATATTTGTTCCACTTCCAAAAGATATGAACATAGGCATTTTTAAAATTATTTTTGTTTGAATGCAGACATGGGTGCTGCTGCAGTCTGTTTACACTGGGCAAGGACATGAAAAAGGATGCTTTTGAATAGAGGTTTTTGAAACCTGTTTCATAGCTCACAGTGTGTCTGTGTGTGTGTGTGTGTGTGTGTGTGTGTGTGCGTATGTGTGTCTGCCTTGACTAAGGTGTGCCTATTCAGATACCAACCTTAGATACCAGCCTGCCTCTGAATGCAGTCACTTTACCATTCTCTTTCTCTCCTCTTTAGAGCCACGTCTTTCCTCGAGCATTTTTTTCCTCTTTGTACCTTAGGCAGAGATTTCTCTGTAATACAAATCAGTCACCGAACAGAAGCCCTGATCAGACTATAAGCCGATTTTTTTTTTTAACATCATAATTCATTCGCTTTAGTTCTACGGGATAATGCCATTACAGCACAGCCCCTGAGCTATACTACAACATCTATTCATATTTTTCCAATAATTGCTGTGATGGTGTGATGTCAAGTGTCGGATTCAGTCATTATAATACGGTAGACACTGCCCTCTGGTGTCCAAACGTGTGACAGAGCAGCACGCCCACAGCCCGATCATGTGACCTGGGGGCGGCGATGAAACTACCCGGTCCTTGAGTGAGTTTAATGGATGGAGCTCTCAGCGGCTCCTCACAGAGGCGCTAATGGAAAATGGAGGGTGAAGCCCAGGGGCAGAGGTTAAGGAGCGCGATCAAACCTGCTCCGACCCTCACCCCGCTCCAGCCTCTCCGCAAAACCTCTGCTTAACCTGACAATTAAACACACCCCTGCTGCTCTGATGGAGAGAATAGTTTCTTATTTGCTCTGGTAGCTGCGGGGCACTCGTGAAAGGACACGAATAGGTCAAAAAGAAACCACCATGGCTGGGTAAAGGGAGGGAAAATATGGGCAAACTCACACGCACGTGATTAGCGCACGGAGTGCAGGTGCAGGTATGAATGTGTTATCCAACCAGGGACAGCAGTGTGGTGTAGTGGTAAGCAGCAGGTTTTCATAACTGAAAGGTCGCTGGTTCGATTCCCCGCTAGGGCACTACTGTTGTACTTCACGCGCAATTGCCCAGTAAAATATCCAGCTGTATAAAGGGATAAACTTGTAAGCTACATGTATGTAAGTCACTCTGTAAGTCACTCTGTGTAAGTTGCTCAGGATAAGAGCGCCTGGTAAATCTCAGTAATGTGATGTAACTGTCCTCCCCGCAGGATCCTGGAGCTGCAGCAGAACGGGGACATGGACATCCTGAAGCTGAAGTGGTGGCCCCGGGACAGCCCGTGCGACCTGTACTCGTCCGTGCGCACGCACCCCCGCGGCAGCGCCCTGGACATACAGAGCTTCGCCGGCGTCTTCTGCGTGCTGGCGGCGGGCGTGGTCCTCTCCTGCCTTATCGCCATGGTGGAGACCTGGTGGACCCGGCGGAAGGGCTCACGAGTCCCCTCCAAGGAGGTGAGGGGGCGGGGGGGACAGGGACAGGTGAGGGGGTGTGTTTGGGTTGTGGGGGGTATGGGGGTGGCAAGGTCAGCGGATGATAGCATGTAGGCAGGCTGCCACCTCAGCGCAGTGACAGACACACGTACAGACATGGGGGGGACGGGGGGACGAGGGGAGGGGAGGGGAGGGGAGGGGGTGCCAAAAGCATGCTGGGACCCGGACAGAGACATAAATGCGCTCTCTGCCGAAACAATCTGAGCACGGCAGCTCTCACAAAGAAAGAAAAAAACACATCACTAGAAGAGGAGCAGAACAGCAGAGGAGCTTGAAGGGGCTGAGGGAACTGACACCCCTTTGAAGCACCAGACAGCGCACGACAGGTTCCCAACTCGATTCAAAGCAACGGATCCCAAACCGGGGTGCTCCTACCCAAAGGAGTACTTGGCTTGTCTCCAGGGCCTGCCTGTGAAAAAAAAAAAAAAAAAAACATTGTAGTGGCTGATATTTCATGTATTATGCAGTCACTCATTTCCATGTGCATTAATTGTTATTACAATGTGCTGTTCTGGACTACATGTACTCCCATGTGCAAAGCAAAACAAAAACAAGCGCAGCTGAATTGATTTAAAGTGTACCAATAAGAGCTCTGAGAGTTGTGCCATTAGCATACAACATGGCTTCAAACCGTTCATCCTGTTTAAGGCAATTAGGTACAAGCGTCAACATTGTATAAAAAATAAATATATAAATAGATGTGTGCTGGCAGGGGCTTGCGTAAGGTTTGGAAAAGAGGGTACTCAGCAGGAAAAAAAAGCCCCTTGTGGTCCTCTCATTTGATGAGAAGGACACGCTCTGTCGTGGGCCAGGAGGTGTTCAGCCTGAAAAAAAACCCTCTGGTGCTCGGCCTCACGTCTCCCTCTCAAGCCCGTTTAGGCCCGTTTTAGTCTGGCGCTCGTCAGATCTGAAGCCGGGGCTGTACCCCGGCTCACCGCTACTCCACAGCTGGTTGCCGCGGTGACTGAGTAGCTGCTCCTTCAATTCAGCTGCAGGGGAGGACGGCATCGGAGCTCTGGCTGCTGCCGAGACGGCCAGCTACCTGCGCGGAGCTCCAGCGCTAACCGCCACGCCCTCCAAAGACACGTGCCCTACCTGTATTCATTCAAGAAAGTGCGTTTGTCATGGGTGAATGCAACGCTCTGTGGCTAATGGAAAATGGAGGGTAAAGCCCAAGGACAGGGGGTAAGGAGCGCGATCAAACCAGCTCTGACCCTCACCCCGTACCAGCATCTCCGCAAAACCTTTCACCCCCACCCTCTCGTTTTTTCTCCCTCTCGTCTGCTTACTAGACAGAGCGCTCGTCCATCCCAGAATATCACCATCAAGGGCAAACTAAATTGACAACATCCTTTCAGGATAACCACTCTCATAACGTGTTTAAGAGGAGAACACATCAGAAACAGTTTTAACTTTTACATTTCCGAAGACAGAAATTGACAACCTTACCAATCAAACGGTGGGCTGATAAGAACAGAATGACATAGACAGAACAAGAACATGGAAAACAACAGAAAAAAATAATGAGTAACAAAAAAATGAATGGTCAAAATGACAGTGCAATTACAATTGCATTTCAATTAAATTTTAACATAAAGTAAGGAAAGCAAAAATGAAAGCCAACCACAGAAAAGGTGAATCCAACAATAGGAAGAAAACAAAGCAATTCCAAAAGGATATACAGTATCAATGATAAAGTAAACACATTTCAATTCAATTTATTTCCAATTAAAATGCAATTTCTGATAAAATAAAGGCCTTGCAATTCAATTTAAATTCCAATTAAGAATGCTATTTCGACATGGCATTCAATTTGTGGATGAAGATAACCCAATTCATTAGAACAATTAGGACCAGTTTGTGCTAGTATGCAGGTAAGTTCAATTAGTCCCTCCGTGTTAGTTGTCCAAGTTAGAGTGAATCTGAAGCGGCATGGGTGCCAGCAGGTAACGAACACCCCTCAAAATTTAATCCTCCGATATCCCCCGCGATTCACAATTTCAAAATGATTTAAGCTGTTTTCTTACCATCACCCTTCTGCCCCCAGACCCATCTCAGCAATGACCCCCGCCCCTCCCCTTCTGCTGATTAACTGAGCTGGATCTGGGCGCCAGCGTGAGGCTCGGCTGGAAGTTGAAGTTTAAAAGCGGAACGTTTCGCTGCTTGCGCCGCACGGAGCTCGGAGCGCTTTTGATCAGGGAGCGATGCGCGGTCCGCAGTTTGTGCTGAACCCCCCCCCCCCCGCCCAACGCTCTGTTCCCCTCCGCAGCACCCGCCCCCTCACCCCCCGTGACCACAGCAGCTTTCATCTGTCAGTACAGGCAGCGTGTCGCTTCCCTGAGACCTCCCCGGGTTTACCCGGGCCATCTTTAAAAGAAACGGCCTTAATGAAGAGGCAATAGACAGTAATAAAGAAAGTATGAATATGGGAAGAGAATAGCAGTAGTAGATTAAACAGCAGTGGTAGCATTTGCACTAGTAAGGTGTATGTATGTAGTATGAAGTAATAGTAATACCGTCAATAGTATTGGCTAGGGCAGTAGCTGTCCTGTTAAAAGGAATAATTAAAGCCGCTATAATATTACCATATTCCCAATGGTCTAATTTAACAGGCAACATCTTTATCACTGCTTATTATGATTTCTACTGTTCTACCGCATTATGAGAGATTTGACTACATTAGAAAAGTTTTCATACAGAAGATGTGTCAGATCAAATAAATGAAATCGAAGAGCAAAGCAGGTGTGGGGGGAGTCTAGTGGAACCTCGTTTGTCCTGCCGGAGCCCCCACGTGCCGCCCCACCCACAGTGACCATGGTTACCGCGGCGCAGGATCTGACTGGGCCCAGTGCAGCGTTCCGGACCGCTCCAGCAGGTGTGACGCACTGCAGGTGACTGCAGCAGGACGGATGCGCTCCTGTTTTTAATCAGGACACCAGCCACCCCCACACACACACACACACACACACACACACACACACGCACACACACACTCACAGTCCTCACTCTGCAACCCCCCCACCAGCACCTTCACATGCTGTCACATAGCACATGCACACACACACACGCACATATATACAGCATACACACATAAACAGGCACAAACACACACAGTCAAACATATAAGCAGGCACACATGCACATGCACACACACACACACACACACGTTTTTTTTCTGTGTTTGTCCCATTGTTTCATAACATGCAGTAGAAACCCAGAAATCCACAAAGTGTTGAACATAATTTCGTTTCATAATTTAATTTTTATTACTGAAAATAATGTCACCCCTGCAGTGTGAGAAGAGTCAGTGTGTTTCCTATTGATAGCCCTGTTTTCACTCAGACAGCCATGTGGCGTGCACCATTGACATTCTATTCCACCTCAGATTTAAAAGAAACATCTCTCTGCCCCGGCTGGAGTCGATTTTAAAAGCAGACGCTGAGTGAAATTGAGTCGGTGCTCATCGCATCCCCGCTCCGAGCTCCACTGCGCAGAAAATAAGACGCAATTTATATTCACGCCGTTCCACAAGCTTCACGCCAGCCGAGAACCTGTCGTCCCGGCCATGAAACCGAATCCCGGCTCATTTCTCTAAAACCCGCGGCTTGTCAGACTGAAGCCGGGTTTCCTCTGTTTGTTTCTTGTTAGGCGGCGCGGCTTTCCCGGGGCTTCTCTGGGGCCTCCGTTTCTCCCCCAGCGTCCTGCGCGACGCCACCGACCCTTCGGCGAGGCGCCGAATCTCGCTTTGATCCCCTCGAATACCGTGCTCTCCGAGCGGCCCCCGTGACTCGCGCCTGACTTTCCTCTGCGGCGTACCCCTCACAAGGCACACGTCACACCGCCGCCGCCTCCCCCAAAGAGGGAGTGAGCCGCATTTCTGTCTCTGTCTCCTTGGTGGGCGTAGCACATGCCCCTCGATGTTAGGCATTCCCCCGTTTGGCCCCCTGCTCATCTGTGACCTCACTGCCTCCACTGCCACCGCTTCACTCGAGCCCTAATGGACCACTGACGGCCCGTCTGACAGCGTCGACATAGAGCTTCCCTCCGCCTCACCCAGCTAAGGCCTCCGCCCAAGGGCAGGATGCTTTTTTCACCACTGCGCTTGCCAGACATGCTAAAGGGAAGGGGCTCGGCCGCTTTGAATAAGATCACTGACCCACCTCTCCAAAAACACTCATCTGTCTATGGAAAATATCCTGCCTGGCATATGTAGGGGCTTTTGAAGTGTTTTAATGCTGTCTGAAGAGATGCTCTTCGCCGGTGTTGCATGTGGGCAGATCTGAGGAGGGCTCTCTGTGTCTCTGCGTCACCCGGGTCGGGTGAGGCGGGACTCGAAGGAGTCAGGGAGCATCAGAGCTTTGAGAGTTGCATAACAAGGCGGCCCAGCTGCCTCTCTCTGGTTCTTAAATTCCAAAAAAAAAACGGGAACCAATGTCGAGGCTGATCTTTGGAGGGGAGGCCCAGCGAACTCTCCTGGTCCCACAGCAACAGCGTAAGTGAGCGAGGGTGGGGGGGGAGGGAGGTTGGGGCGCTGGGCTTTCAGACAATGTCTGTTTTATTCATTTTCCTGACCTCAAGATGTTTGATTCTGTCAAATCGTGTCTGATTTACTGTCTGGCTGAAAGATTTCATCCCTTTTTTTTGTTTTATAGATAAGTACACTGTGTTGAGGATTTGGGTAAAAGCGGGCGTGGGAGAACAATGCAAAATGCCATTTTTACATCTCACCTTTCCAGGTATCTGGCTCCTCAGATAAACGAAACACAGACCTCCTGTGTGATGACTATGCTGTCTTTTTCCTGCTCACCCCCCTACCTCTCTGAAATCTCTCCTCCACCCTCCCATGTGCCTGCACTCTCTCTATCTCTCTCCCTCGCACTCTCTCGCACGCACACACATGCACACGGCCGTGCGCGCACGCACACACACACACAAACACAGCATGATTGCCGGGCAAGACCGAACTTGTCAGGTGAAACTGATAAACACCGCCCTCACCTGCGGGGTCCCCCTCTCCGTCTGCCCCCGCCCCCCCCGCACACAGAGAGCCAGCATGCTGGGCCTCACCCCTCCCACCCTGCTTCAATCGTCCCGCTCATCTCTGAACCCTCCCCCAGACTCCGCCCCTTTCTTTTCCATCCACCGCTTCACCCTTGATCCAGAATCCAGACCATTTTTCTTTTACTTTAGGACCTGGAGTCAAAGCACGAAATACACTGACAGAGGCTCACCTCTCTGTGATGGAGAACAACAAAACAGGGCGCTCATTTATATTTCATGACTATTTAACACATCTGAGAGGCCTTGAGACATTGCTTCTGGTGCCTGGTGCTCCTGGCGATCCTCTGCAAGCTGCAATCTTAAACGTGATTGGAGAACACAGTGTGATGTCACACATTCAGACACAGCTATCACTGGCGTAGATATACAGCTTCTAGATCAGACACATCATAAACATTCTGCTTGATGTGCAATTCTGTCATAACATTACCTGTCCTGAACCAACGCATAAATAGGGAATGAGCTGCTGCTGAATTTTAAAACATATTTTTGGTGAGGAGTTGCAGTGAGTTACATCTCACAGATCTTAAACCTGTTGCCTTGCTGTGTTTAGGTTTTGAAGCTGTGGTGTTGGGGTTTAAGCTCATCCATTGCATTTTTAGCATTATTTATTTGTCAAGCAGGCAGCTAAATCCAGGCCAACTTGAGGAGTATTTTTATGCATGTTGTTTGTTCCATATCACAGAGTCCAGCTGAAGTTTTGCTGGAGCAGTTGTGGCACAGAGAAACATCCTTGCTGATATTCAAACCGTCAATTCACCAGTTCAGTGCTCCTGAATATGACACCTCATTGACACCTTCAGCCTGGTTTGGAGCCTCTCTGGCCTCTGGACAGAGATAGTCGTCTTATCTATCACATGAGCAGGACAGAGCACTGTAGAATGCGCAACATAATATCCAGCAGGCAACACTTTCATATACAAATCGGTACCTCAGGCCACCCAAAGGAGGTCTCAGCATGAGGGGGATTGTGAGGAGAAGTAATGGAGCCCCCACTTCACACTGCAACGGACCCGCGAGTGCAGGCGGGACCCCAGGGGCGCCAGGCGGAGGGGGAACCCCCCCCTCATTAGCCCGCTCCGTGGCGCCCCAGTCAAGACGAACGCCTCACCTCCTGCTCGTTTGCTTTTCTCTGGCATGGCCATCTGCTCACTGTTTACCCTCCCGTCAGAGAGGGGAGAGCGGCGCTTAATCTGGCGCTTACGGCCACGCCGGGTGTAACAGTGGCACAGGCCGCTGCCCGTTCTGTGCCCAGCAGCTAGGAGTTACCCTCCTGTCCCAGCAGCAGGTGAATCTGAGTCACCTGCGATGTAGTGCGATGAGGTTAAACCCAGTAACAGCACCATGTACTCTTCACACACTTCTCAGGACAACATGGCACTCAGTGGAGCGGATAGCATTCTCGCTACGCTAAGCCTCTCTTGTCAGCTATTCAAGGTGACATCACTATACCTGGCTGTTAATTGTATTTAAAACATAATATGTTAGAACTATTCAACGCACCAGTCTGAGGTGCAGCATATATTTGCAATGCCCTTAGCATTGCACAATGTGTTGAATAGTTATACATCTTTTGTCCATGGGTATGAAAAGAACTGGTGCTATGTAGTATAAGCTGAGGCTTTGTATATGAGTTAGTGTGTGCTTGTGAATGACCCTTTTATGACTGTCAGGTCCCTAAAATGCAGTTTTATCTCTCTTCATCTCATGGTTATGTTTTCTCTCTCCACCTTTCCTCATTCGTCGTCATAAGCACATGGAAAATAAGGGAACTCTCTCCCCAGGTCAGCCATTTCGTCCTGTTGACCGACTGATTTGTCTCCTCTCACTCTCTCTCTCGCTTCTCTCGCTCCTACACTCTGACCCCTCTCCCGCCCTCCTCTTACTCCTGCTCCTCCTCCTCCTCCTTCCCTCCCTGCGTTGTGCGAGACCAGGCTCCCACAAACAGCACCCCCTCCTGCCCCCTCCCTCTTTGAGAGAGAGCTGCTGTGGTGAACCTTGCCCACCACCACTACCCCCAAACCCCGCACCGCTGCCACGGCGACAGCCCCCAGCCCCCCTCCTCACGGTCAGTGGATCCGCGCACCCTTTGGGGGAGGGCCCCACTGTCTCGGGTGAAGAGGGCACTTTTCTTTGCCCCTCGATTGAAGCACCGTGTCCCCTGTGAAACCCGCAGCCACAAGCATGACTCACCCTCCTCTCTGAATGTAAAACCCTGGAAAATGTGTTTGAGCATTTTTACACAATGTGTGCTAGCTGCCTGTTTACATCAGTAATGTCATGGTAACTTAACTGTTACTGTCCATCTGTATCTATATAAGCAGTACTCCGGGATAGAAAGCTTTATGCCCATATGTCCCCACAGCCCCTAAATTAAGTATTAATGGTGGCCTATCTGTGAACTTGTGCTTTAAATGTAACCATTTGCACATATATTTTTGGAAATCATGCCAAACAATTACAATAAACTGTCCATCAATTAAAAGGGTAGTGCTGATGTACTCTTATGATCTTTTACTACATTAATGTCTTCCTCAGCCATGGGCAAGACACTTAAAATACTGCTCTCTTAAGTAATTGACTGTGGAAGTGACTTTGAGAAGATTTTGAGATGGAGTGTTGGCATTGATACATGTGTTAACTGCACCTCTGGCCCGGGGCCAGGAGAGTATCGCCCGCCCTGTATCGGTGGGCATCGAGCGCAGACACCGCGAGCATCTGCCCCGTGTTAGAATGTGTCCGTTTGTGTTTTCTCCTGACTGTAGCTCAGTCTGTACCTCTCTTTCCCCCTTCCCCCCCTCCTTACCTTCCCCATGCTCCCTCCTTCCCTCCCACTCATCACCTCATTTCACTCTGTCTGCCCCCCCACCCATATTTGAATGTCCCTGTTGTTTCCTGTTTGTCCCCAAACCTTCCCCCGCACCTCACAAACCTGATGTTCTGTTCTCTCCCCCACTGTTTTCCTCTCTCTTACAACTCCCCCCTTTCCCTGTTTGTCCAACTTCCCCCCCTTCCTCTTCTGCCCTTCTCCTCCTATAACGACCTCCCTCTTCCTCCTCCTCCTCTTCCCTCCGCCCTTCCTGCCCCTTCCTCTCCTCCCCTCCCCTCCCCTCTGTCGCCCCCCGCAGGATGACAAAGAGATCGACCTGGAGCACCTCCACCGGCGGGTGAACAGCCTGTGCACCGAGGACGAGAGCCCCCACAAGCAGTTCTCCACCTCCTCCATCGACCTGACGCCCCTGGACATGGACTCGCTGCCGGCGGCGCGGCAGGCCCTGGAGCAGATCAGCGACTTCCGCAACACGCACATCACCACCACCACCTTCATCCCCGAGCAGATCCAGACGCTCAGCCGCAGCCTGTCCGCCAAGGCGGCGGCCGGCTTCACCTTCGGGGGGGTGCAGGACCACCGGACTGGCGGGGGCCCCTTCCGGCAGCGCGCGCCCAACGGCGGCTTCTTCCGCAGCCCCATCAAGACAATGTCCACCATCCCCTACCAGCCCACCCCCGCGCCCAGCTTCGGCTACGGCAACGACCCCGACCGGGGCACGTCCATATAAGGGAAAGCGTCGCGCGAAAACAACGGCAACAACAATACAAGAACACACACACACACGCACCCACATACAGAAAAGATATATGTGTACATAGAAATCTTTTTTGGGTTTTCCTCGTTTTTTTTGCTTTGCTTTCGTGGGTTGAAGTTGGGAGGGGGGCCAGTGCTTGTCCTTCCCGAACTTGGAGGGAGGGGAGGAGGTGGGCACGTAATGTTTTGCTTTGTCGTCGTCGTCGTTGTCAAGAGGTTTTTTCGCTGCGGAGGGGGGACGAGTTTTTCTTTCCGTTTGGAGCCCCTCGGGGGCTGCTTTTTTCCGAAGAAGAGACTGATCATCACGGTGGACAGTACTTGGGTGTGACCATTTCTTTTTTTTTTTTTTTGGATCCAAACGAAAGGAGGAAAGAAAGAGAAAAACGTTGCTCTCTCTCCGGGGCGTGATCCGCGTGCCGCACCTGCAATAACTCGGTTTACTTTGGTGATCAGTCCCTCTCCTCGACGCGGAGACCGAGGCGCGCCGAGCGCTCTCCGCCACCGCCGCTCGGCGCCGCCTCGGACCCACACACGCCATCCAGCGCGAGACTGCTGTCCGCCGGCAGCTGTCCGGGCGGCCCCGGGCTCAGGGCCGCCGCCACGATGCACATAACGCTCAGTCGATCGATACTACTGCACTGTACCAGTGCCCGCAGAACCTACATGTGATTGTATGTAATTCTGATATTTTCTCACCTGTATAGTGCTGGCTAAGGTCAAATTGAGCCTCAAATTGACACTCAAAAAAAAGGCTCTGAGGAACAACAACAAAACAAAGACAAAAAAAAAAAAAAAAAAAAAAAAAGACAACCACAAGAAAGAGGACTTTAACTGCAGCTAAGGCTACTGTATGTCTTTAATTGAATTTGTTTTAAATATAACAAATCTTAATGCGTGGAATGTGTTTGGTCAGAAAGTTTGAAAAAAAAACATTGTGCTGAGGTGTCTACTTGTTTTTCTCTTCTGGTTTTAAAATGGAAAATTGGACTTCTATCCTGTTATTCTGGTTCACATCATTAGTCATTACTGCTGTTTTACTTTCTCTTTTTTCTGGTTATGACAAGGTAAAAGGTCAGTAAAAGTTCTGTTTCTGTTAGTTTTATTCTAAATGCCATCTGAAGACTGCTGTTTGTCAGTCACATCGTAGTCATAAACAAGAAGGTGGGGCTAGGAGAAAGGAAGGACCATTGGAGGAGAGCCGCAGCTCCTGATTGGCCAAGAGGATTGTCTCTGCCTGTCTGACAGTGGTCATCCAATGAAGAGCGAGTCCACAATCAATGCATTACCATGCCATTTGAAACAGGGAGATTACAGCAATCCTTTAGGAACTCTTTTTGAAATGTCTTTATTTTATTTCTTAAATGTTTAGGTTAATGTTTATCTAACTTTTTGTTTGTTTTGTTTTGTTTTTAAGTGCCAATTGTTTAAACAAGGCCATTAAGGTGCAGTGAAAAATAAAGATGAAAACACATTTTTTGAGGAAAAAAGCAACCAAACCTTTTCACTAACACTGTATTAATATTTAATAATGTTAGTTGTTTAGAATGAGCTTTCAGTTTGTTATCTTAAGACTAAATTGCAGATGTTGTGCGTAGAGAACAGCAACAGTATTTGATGCAAGCATTCTAGATGTTCCTTTCTTAAGCTATGGCTATCGAATGACAATAGGAAACAGCCAACATTTTCAAATTGCTTTAGTTTAAATGAAGAGACATTATAAAAACGATGTACATTTTACATGTTGATGCTAATTTTGATGGGGTTTTTTAAAGAGAATCGTATAAGCCTAGCATTGACTTAGCAGCCATTCCACTCCACTGACCGTTACCCCCCATTCTCTCCTACAGAAGGGCCATTTCATTTGATCTTGGTTTCAGTTTGATTTGACGATTTATGAAGGAGGCAAGTTCTTAAAAAGAAGCATGCTTAAAAACTTGCTATGCCTGTAACATTTTTAATTTCATACATAGAACATACAGGATTACTTGATAATTTTCAACTGATTACAATGTACAGTATTTAATATAGGCCTATTTTGTTGTATGTGTTGCATATTATTCAAATGGAACAAACTGAGGCCTCTGTTACAAGTGGCAAAGCTTTCTGTGTATAATTTGTCTAATAAACTTGTTTTCTACAGTGGTATGTTTGTGTTACCTTTGTCTGAGCGCTTTGTGGTTGAGGCCAAATGGCTGGAGAAAAAATGAACCTTTCCGCATAGCCTCTGTCCGAATACAACAGACAGATATTAGTGATGATGTATTTTATGCAGCGATATTGAGTGTTTTATCGTGGCCCTTCAAGTTCAATGTTCTGGGGTTTATTTCATCGCTTTTGCGCCGTGGTTTTTGTGCTGCTTGCTTCTGTGGGTATTGATAAAGTGACTGCCTGCCAAAGAGCGGTTCAGCTGCACAATAGGACGAGGATGACCACATTTCTTCCCCTGATTTGCGTCTCCCAGCAGAAATCTGTGCTGCGGTCTGGGGTTGGAATAACTTATGAAAGAGAACAAAAATACCCAAGGATGACAGCGCGTGGCAACAATGAATAATTATGCCTTGACTGGCATACAATTATGATCATTTGAATAACTTCCATCTGCATTCAAATGTGCTTCAAGCTCGTTCCCTTTTGTCCTGAATAATCAACATTACACAAACCTATTCTGAAATAATTCGCTAAGTGTTGGGTATATTGTATCGCTCATCAGTCATATAGCACTCTGTCTCCTTGGAGTTAAGTACTCCAAAAGCGAGTGTCTCGGCCAATCAGGCAAATGCAAGGAGCATTCAATGCAGAAAAAAATCTTGACTGTTTTTTTCTTCTGCATAACCTCTGAGAATGTTCCTTCTAGCCAGTAGTTGTCCTTCAAATTAATGTAATTCATTACAGTGCATCCATGGTCATGAAATTTAAATAAGGATGGCTGCTCTCATACCTCTCTGTTCAATGTTTGTCAAAATGCAACCATTTTCATTTTCAAAATGTATTGCTTTGCTAAAGCCATGCTGCTTTCTGGTATGATCATGTACATTATAGCTTAAGAAATGCAGATACCAGAAAGGTCCCTTGAGACATAAGTGCTTGTTTTAACCATTCACTTTTAGATTAGCATGCACTCTCCAGCTTGCATACTAAGCTATGTATAGTGTGCACCATTAACATCATCCGATTAGACAAAACCAATTGGTGCAATAAATGGCTTTCACTGTAGGCAAGCATGCAATGGGTTTTGATCAGCACTGTTTTCTTAAGGCGGCACTCATCAGTTACAGGGTGAGCCACACTCATTGAAATGCATTTCACACTTGCTTTGATACCAGGAACACATTTGTTGCATATTTTTTTATCTCTGAACATCACAGAGTGAACAGACCTCTGTAGTACCAAGAACCAACATAATTTTCTCGATTTGTAATTCATATGTTGTTCTCTTTTTCTTTCTTTTTGTTACGATGTCTTTAAAAATATCTAAAAAAAAATTCTTGACCAAAAGTCATTTATGGCTTTGTTTTACTGCAAAATCGATCTAAATATACCATTATGTTTAAACTTAGAATTTCAAAACAGTAAAGGTGTTCCTCCCATTGAGTTCAGGTCAGGATAGGTGTATTCTCCTTAATGAAATAGCATACTCATTAAGTGGAAGGAAGGCGGGATACTGTATATGGACTTCATGGACTTGTGGACATCTTAGGATTTTTTTTTCACTCCTGATTGAGCAAATTGGAAGGGAGTAGGGAGTATATATTAGGTATATAAACCTGCATACTTGATCATGGCATGCACAGTATGTGGATGTAAATTTTTGGTTTGTTTTATATTGGCGTTGAAAACCTTTCACGGTGCCCAAGTCTATACACCGTTGCATTGGTATTGTAAAGATGTCACGGGCTGCAGTAATGCTCCCCAAAGTTGTTGCTTTATTCCAGCTGCTGTCATTTGCCTGTGCACAACATTAGTTTTGATGTCAACGTAACTGGACTCAAAACAATAAAAGAACAATTAATCTTTTTTAGAACTCCGTGAAACGCAGATGTATTTGGTGTTGCAGCTTATTTTAGGAATAGTCAAAATTACACTACGATGCTCTGAGCTCCGGTTGTATGTCTAGTGTATGACATTGAGAACTGCTATCCATGGGGTGGCGCTGTTTCATTATAATTGGCAAATCCGTCTTGTTCACCTCCACCCCCAAAAAAAGTTTTCACCATTATCAGGCTCCTTTTGAGTTCTTATGTGTTAGTGAATGTTAAAAAAAAATTCACTCGGTCTAACGGAATTAATTATGGGATTCTTGTAAATATTAGTCTGTGTTCCCAGAGTGCAACAGAGAGATGGACGGGTTGTAGTCAACTCCTTTGCTTCCTCGTTCCCTGCTCCCTTCGAGAACGCGACTATAACTCGACTGATCAGTTAAGAATATGATATATAGATGTGCGTCATGTAAGGAAAACCTTCAAATTTTATCAACATGTGTTTATAGCAGTCGTGATTTTGGTACATTTCTGTGTCTGTGATCCCGTAGAGTTCTTATTCCAAAGGCGATTTTGTATTGGATTCACAGGGAGAAAACAATTGTGTGTTACTTACAGTAGACTAATCTTACCCCTACGGCACATTGCAAACTCACCTGAGTGCCACGACAAGAAAATCCGTTTATCACGAGTCCACCTGTTGACCTTATAATACTATCGCATTGAAGGTACAGAACTTAATTTTTTTAAAGTCTCTACCACGATATGATTCAAGGGATATTATACAGTGGAAAATACTCAAGCAGCTTCATTTAGGATATGCAAGAGATTAAAGAAACGTCAGCAGTAAAACGGCGATACACTATAGTGTGTGACAGTTTGGCGCGGTCCCGCGGTGCTCCCGCGCCCGAGCGTGCAACAGCCCACAGTCCTGCCTGCGGTGAGGGTTTGTCTCCAGACCCCCGAAGTACAAAACAAGCCTTTAACTCCGGGGTTTAGAGTTACTGCTCTTGAGTTCCCTTTCTAAAATGACCCAGCGCGACCCTGTTCAGGAAGAGGAGAAAATTAATACACAGTCATATACAATGCTACTACAAAATAAAAATAATAATAATAATAATAATTATTATTATTATTATTATTATTATTATTATTATTATTATGCCGTACCTTCCACTCGAAATCGCGAAACGTTCTCGGTTTCCTGGGAGACAAGAATGAAATTAGCAGTATGCAGACTGGATCACGCTGGAAGCCCCCATCGGGACCCAAATTGTGCGCATTTTCCAAAGAGTTCTTCAAGCGTGTCGAATGGAACATAGAGTCGCCATTGTGCGCGCGACATTTTAATAATCAGCAGCTACAATATCCAACCTGTTGTTTGCTTTAGGGACTATTCCAAGACACGCAGGCTGACTGGACGGCCGCTCGTAGGTGGGGAGACGGACCCAGGCGCCAGCCTCAGAGCCCTCTCGTCTTATGAATTCATGAATAAAAGGAGAAAGATTAATGTCATTTTTTTTTCGTCAGAAATTGTTGGAATGAGATTCCTTGGTGGTTTACTTTTATTCGTTTAGGTACACAGAATAGATAACGCGTTTCTTGATTAAAGTCTTTAAAAGATTGTTTTCGGTATAATTAAATTAGTTTTAATTACTTTTCTCAAAATAATAAAAATACAAACTTTGTTTTGTGTCGAAATCATAGAGGATCTAACTTAAATAGAACAGTTGGTTAAGTAAGTCTTGCTCAGTAATTGATTCCATTGTGCATGATGCACCATTGTTTTTCTTATTTGGGAAATCATAATTACAGTTAATGATTGAATGTAAATTCTGCTTAAGGTTTGGCGCATGTCACTGCTAAATATAATGCTCTTGAGGCTAAAGTATGGGGTTTATGTTTGCTAATTGAATTGAATATTATGTTTCAATTTGAAAACATTAGTAATAATTCAATGTGATTATTATTATTATTATTATTATTATTATTATTATTATTGTTGTTGTTGTTGTTGTTGTTGTTGTTGTTGTTGTTGTTGTTGTTGCTGCTGCTGCTGCTGTTGCTGTGTGCAGTTGTCATTATGCTTTGTAGTAGTCGGAGTAGGTGCTAGGAATATGCATAATATATGTTGTATATAATATTATATATTATTATCATTTACTTATATGTGTGTAATATAATATCAGCCGCAGTGAAGTGCTATATATTAATAGAATATTTTCAATAGAGGGCCGTAGGCCTACGTTTGTGTAATTGGAGGGTGACGTACCCATTAGCAAGATAAACTCAATTTGCCGTTGCTTTTCTGTAAAATATCACGGTGTAAAATGGAGATAAAGACTGGATCTCCGGCATGTTCTGGTACATTGACCTGTGTTGGTTTCGTGTGACGTTGCATGTCGCCTAAGTTTATATAGATATTTTATAGGTGTAAATATTTTCACTGCGCTATAGGCCTAACCTGTTAAACCTTTCCGTTGTTTTCTTCTACTTCAGGAACACTTTGTCTTTCAGGGCGTGTTTTGATAATATTTTGGTAATAGCTTAAGCATCGCACCACTGCAACATTTCAGCATATTCAAACTATTTTGGGGGTGGGATACACAGAGGAGTGATCGGTCCCAGAAGATTCGCATGATAATACAAAAAAATGCGTGGTGTGGAGGCGGACAAGTGTGACCGGCAGCGCGGTCTCGGCCAGACATTTCCTCCACACTTTCGCTACGCTGTGCCGCTGCACGTGATAGTAAAAGCGCTGCCGCTCTTCCCTATCATGTTTCCGATCCCTGTGAAGCTCTCTTACCAACAGGGCGTTCCTTAAGTTGGATCAAAAGGTTTTGAATTTTTACAAAAGAAAATGAAACTCAAGATGGCTGGAACATTCAATAGAATAGAGAAGCGTTGAATTGACAATGAGCACAAACCCCAGGAGCCGAGTTCTTCATGCAGCTCGCTTTCTAGTCTTCTCAGAGATCAAGAACGAGGAGGATTATAATTTTTGTTATTTATTTGCCTGGTGGACAGACCTGTCCAGGGAGGTTTTCGATGTTCACAGTTGTCCACGCACTGTTGCCTATTAATCAGGCTCTGTGTTGGGACAACTGGGGTAAAGTACCTCGCCTGAGGAGAACGGTGTAAAAGTGTCGCACTACAAGTTTTGCTCATTCGAGAAACCAAGATAACCCGACAGAGGTATTTCAATAGGTATATTTTTGTTCCCCATCAGCAGCTCCACTGAAAACGTTTTATGCACTTAACGTGAAAAAGAATTCGTTGTGGATTAACAGATAATTATTAAAATCATGTAACAGCGGTCGGTATATCCATATTTTAAAAACGAATACGTTTAATATTCCAGAGACTTTCTCTGTGTAATTGCCCAATCCATTTAATTCCGATCAGTCAAACAAGTGCAAAGAATGTATGACTACTGTTTTAATCCACTTATTCTCAACAAATTATATTATTAATATAAATATAAGCGATCATTTTTTTCAGCACATCACTTTCTATTGTCGGCTATTTAATAGAAATGTCTGAAGTAACTGAGGAAGAAATAACTTTTGCTGTGCTCGCTATGTAAGATAATAAAAGTAGCGGGACTTGCTCTGTTGGCTGCTACTACCCCATAATAGAATATGTGGAAATGATAATAGAATATATCTTGTATAAATGTTATCACATTTAAAATATAATTTAAAGCAATGAAATACCGGAAGAATAAATCCAATTTTCGGCTCCGATACACCGGGATACACAAGGAATTCAATAAATAAAATACTACTCATAGGTCTACTACTACTCCATTATTATTATTATTATTATTATTATTATTATTATTATTATTATTATTATTATTATTATTTTATTAAACATTTTGAAACAACACAATTTGTTAATATTTCAGTTATCTGGTTTTGCGCAACACCTAAGTCTGTGACAGCTGTCGTGTTAACTGTTTCTAGTTAACCTGAGGTTTGAGAGCTGCTGTCTATCATGTTTGGCAAGCAAGCACGCAGGTACACCAAGACGTTTGATGAAGGTGGGCAAGAACAGTCGGCTTGCAAGCTAAAGTCCGTCATGTCCACATTACTAACAATCCAGTATCACTGTGCGTGCGTCCTGTGGGACGACCCATTGTGCAAATAACACCCCAGTTAAACAGCCCTTAACTGTGGCATTATCATAAACAGTTTGGGCATAATAACCTCTCTCGGGCTCTGTGCAGCTCCTCATTGGTCGCTTGCACGCGCCTGCCCCAAGTGCTCTTATTGGTCAAAGCGACACGCGACCGGCGTGAGAAGGGGGGCTCCCAGGCGCGTGCCGCTTTTTAAAGGGACGCAGCGCCTTCAGACACCAGAGAAGCGGTCTTGCACGCGACCAAATACAGGCAACGGGTGCAACTGAAAAAGGAGAAGTGTGGGACAGCAAAACTTTTTATACTTTTTTGAAAAAGTTTTTATACAGCTTCTTAGGTTTATTTCCAAGCCAAGTAAAATATTTTTTTCTGAAATGGATGGGATTAGTGTGGAGGAATGGGGCAAGGATGCGAAGGAAATGTGCACTTTCGAGGGTCAGCAGTCGGGGTTGGGGAGGGGGGAGCAGCGTGGTTACCCACAAGGTCTGGCACTCATGGACAGCAGCGACCCACGCGCCTGGCTGGCTCCTGTGCAGCCTGGCACCTGCGCGGCACACGCCGATTACCTGCTGCACTCGCCCGGCTCCAGTGTGGAAGGCGTGTCCCCTTCTCCAGGTCATAGCTCGAGCTACAGGAAGAGCAGCAAGAGCCCGGCCAAAGTGCGCGAGCTGTGTCGACTTAAGGGGTCTTTGGGAGTGGATGATGGCAGACAGAGAGCTCCATCCAGCAAACCAACTAACGTGGTCCAGAAACAGAGGCGAATAGCGGCCAATGCGCGGGAGAGGCGGCGAATGCACGGACTGAATCATGCCTTTGACGAGCTGCGCAGTGTCATTCCAGCTTTCGATAATGACAAGAAGCTCTCCAAGTACGAAACGCTGCAGATGGCACAGATCTACATTAACGCACTATCGGACCTGTTGCAAGGTCCGGGTGCAACAGTGGATTCGCCAAAGTGCGAGCTGCGGTCTGCCACTGCCTACGAAGGGGACAGCAGTCCTCGGGGACCATCATCCTCTTCTTGTCGGAGAGGGACAGCCACAGGGTACCCAGTGCAGATTAACGCCATGCCATTCCCGTACGAGGACGGAACATTCACGGCGTTGATAGGGCAGGAGATGCTGTCTCCCGCGGGAACACTGAAGTCTGCATCCGAGGACAGCAAGGACTCGCCCCGGTCGAACCGCAGCGACGGAGAGTTCTCCCCCCATTCGCACTTCAGTGACTCGGATGAGACGCACCTGGAGCTACAAAGTGAAGATGAGCTCCCAGAACTCAAACTGCCCAGCCACCATACTTTCTAACCCCGATTCCAGAGGAACTTTCATGCCTCATCTTAATCATTTTGGAGAGGGCTTTCCCCCTTTATTAAAAACGTTGCTTAAGACTCATAGCATTACGTCTGAGAACTGTTTTATGATTTTTCCCAATGTAGTTTTTTTTTGTTGTTGATGTTACTTTGTTCGGTAATTCTGTTCCGCCAATTGAATTATCCCTCTCTTGGTGACACTGAGAGGACCCCTCTGCCATGTCGACTGTCACGCGCAGCACTGCCACGGGCTCTCAGATTTTACGTACAAACAGATGTCTTCCACGAAAAATCGCCTGAATCTGTTTATGTATAGAATTATATGCTGATTATTTGCCTTGCGCTGTTAATGTTTTTTTCTTTGTCCCTATATGAATTTGTCTGCAACTTCTAAAGTTAACGCGTGCACTTTAAACACGAGCCAGAGGCTTGACAAACGACAAACGTATGTTATGAAATAAAAAATGTTATAACTGTAGTACTGCCAATTTGATACATATAATTTAAAATAGCCATTAGTTTTTGATTGTTTGATTTTTTTGATTATTAATTTGTAAAGCGAAGATTTTGTTTCTTGCTTTTTTCTTGGAGGGGAAGGTGATGTATTTATTTCTGGTTGTTTGCTTTTGTTCTGCTTTTTTACAGTGATATGTTACATTTGCTAAAAAGCTAGCAATTTTGCCATTGTCTTATCTTTTCATTGATTTGTAAAAAAAATAAATGAGCAAACGAAAAAATGAACCAATTCTTCAAGCGTCCTTATTAAAGCTAATTCTCTTGGTTCTGATACGCTTATGATTCTACACCCCTTAGACAGAATACCGGTGTAATTTATGTCAGAAAGCAGATCTGCAGGCAGATCAATCTAACAATTGTCGCAGTTCTTCAACCCTGGCCTACATTAACAACATTGCTAGTCGCCAGCGTTGAAAAGAAACATGAGCACCAGTGAAGTGCTCAAGAGTGTTGAACGTGCCTGGTGCGAAATAACTTATTTTTCAATAATTACTATTATATTTGGCGTTGCAAATATTCTCGATGACAAGATAGCCTATCGAATGAAGAGGTGGAACACCACCCTTAAAACGTCTCACTATTTGTCATCTTTCCTCGGGTCTGCATGCGGCGTGGCGACAGGGTGATGATGGTAATGTCAACGACAGTGGTAGTAGCCTATTTCCCGCGCAAGCAAGCAAGGGCGCTCTGTAGGTAGGCCATGCTAGTTGAAAGCTGCAAAATTCAATTAAACCCTAACAGAAAGAACCATGACCATATACAATCTAATTATCTTACCAGACGTTTGCTATATGAATATTAATGAAATGACTGAAATTTACGAAACAATACTGGACTTAGCATACAGTCCTAAAGTTGTGACAGTCCTAAACATGACAAATCATAATATATTTTTCACGCAAATGATTAATTTCTCACAAGTTATTTTTCAGATATCAGGAAAAATAACTGGAATTCGGTTTTGTGGAATTAATGAGGTGCATCATAGAGAAAAATGTGTAATCGTTATAATATATGCGCTTATTTTGTTTGGCCATCTCCACGAACATAATGCCGCTGATATTAGCAAACTTTCTACTTATCAGTTCGTCGTTAACCGTGCAGCTCTAATTATTCGCATTACTCGGAGCAGTATATAGAACAAACTGATCCACTGAATTATTTTGGTGTGCTATTATACTGTTTTAACGTTTGTTCATTCACATAATCATTTCTTATGTATAATATTTAAATATTAATAAGTACCCCAGCACCAAGGCATTGAACGGTTCACCCCAGTCAATATTACCAAATTACCAAAACAGTATTTATACATAAAAAACGTGCACTGTTCAAAGAGTGAACAGACTTTCGTCAGATGCCATTTATGTTTCAACTCTAAATAAGTAGTCTACTTCAAAACCTTCCAAATGTCGCTTTAAAAGAACCCATTAGCCCCGCAATATTTTAGAAACCGGGATTCCAACATTGCCCACTTGTATTATGCAGAAGCCCTCCCCCGATTAACCTTAACCATTAATAACGGTATGAGGGGACCCTGAAGTCGTCCAAATCCGCCCAAAATCTGTAACATAGCTGCATGTTGCTATTTAATTAAATTGATGCCGAGCAGGGTTTGGAATCGGTCCCCGCTGCAACGCTCGCTCTCCATATGGTGGTGTGCGCTAGATCTGGCCCTTTATCAGGGGTGATGACTGCCGCGCATCCAAAACTTCGATTCTGCCAACAGCCACCAGGAAACATTGCAAAAGCCGTATTTTAAGTGAAGCCAAATAATAAATGTCTTTTGAGCATCGATACACAAATTTCTTATTTTGTTCAAGGGCTATGTGTTAAATTCATTGCAATATTATTTCGCTGTGCAGACCAAAACTACGTAAATTGTACTGCATTTGGATAGCTCCAAGAAATATGGCTGCGATTCAATAAATATTTCGCTTGTGCTTAAAACCTACATTGGCACATGTGTGGGGTTACAACGATTTTGTGTCTACTTACATTACCAAGTGGACAATATTAATAATTAAAATAATGCCAATACACAGTGCGCAAGTTCACAACTTACAATTTCAAGCAGAAGCTTACAGTGGACGCGTTACGTTTTTGTCGGTTAGCTCAGAAAATGGTAATTGGAGTGTGTATTAATTTGTGGACAATGGCTGGCAGGGCTGCAGCTCGAGGTGTTCGGTGTCTTTATTGAAGCACGCGCTGTCAGCTGGTGAGCGCGCGGGTCCCCTCCACTCACCGCGAGCTATGTCCCTCAGGACTTGCTTCTGGAAAGACCACACTTGCTAAGTAAGCCTGCCAGTCTTTTTGAAGGGACTGAAAGCACACACGCGCGTGCACACACGCGCACACAGACAAACACACACACACACACACACACACACACACACACACACACACACACACTCCAACATGATAAATATAAAATAAAGAAAATATTACACTTAATCACCATTTGTATAACATTACATCAGCAATATTCTACAAAATAAAGAATATAATTCATCATCAGATTCCACTCTTTGTGCTCCTACATCCTAAAGTTTAATCTACTTTAACGTACCATACATCTCCTTTCTTTTTTAATCATGTTTGTCATGTGACTTAAATAATCATCCAACATACGATATTGTAGTGATTGAAACATTTCAAAGACTTATTTCTTGGAACTGGATTGCATTTAATGAAAACTGTCCAAAATACGAATACATATTAGACTGCACCGTAATCGTATAAATAATTTATTTAATATTACTTATAGATGTTTTCGGTATTTTTCTCTTATTTCAAACTAGCTATTGCAGTCCGATTTCATTTCAGACGCGGTGTAATAAAAATAAGGAATTATTTATGAGAGACACTGTGTATCTGCAACGGCTGTCCCCACCCTAAAGTTTTAACCAATCCCTCGCGATGTCAGCGATCGCCTCCACAGTTTAACGAGCGGAATAATAGCCAATATTCTGTGCGTGCGCGTACAACGGTGTTTAATTATTTACAGAAATTTGTCCGTGCACTATTATCTGTTTAACACAGGAGCAGCCACCTGTATCAGCCTGACTCGTAAGACTCTCGAAAACAGGTGAATCGTCGAATTTAAGACCACTGCTCGTAAGATACTCTACAATGAGCTCGTTCCAGAAACGTACTTACACTGTAGAGTACCCAGGTCTCCCAAATCACCCCGCATGATCTACCCAGTTTGCATAACTAATAAATTGCCACTGTAACCTTGTTAAACATCATTAACATCTAACCATTTTAAAATGCGGGTATGTGCATGCTATACATGGACATAGTCACATAATCCTGCAGCAACAGAAAGCACGGGCTTCTTTCGTTACCAGAAGATAAATGGCAGTTGAAAGTGCATTAGCGAGTAACCAGGTTAGGGTTAATAAAACCAAGAAATGGCAAATGTCTACTCTTTCCAAACCGATATAAAATAAACAAGAGCATATCGCTAAGGCTACATTTTAGTATGCTGTTCTAGTGGCTAAAGACACCTGTCCGGAATACTCCTAAACTTCAAGCTCTACAAACCACTGACGGATAAAGACAGTTATTGGTTACATTTAATTTTGTATTATATGTTTGTAAAGTAATCTATAAAAATATATAAATCAATTTGATATTGCTAACCTGATACAGGCAATGTGGTGTTTTAGCAAAATGAACGCGTGCGAGGACAGCTACCCGTCTGTTAATGTGATCTGAATAGGTCCATGTCCGTTACGATGATGCATTGAAGGTACCGATGTTGTAACATGTATACTCTCAGGAAAGCATCAGTTAGAATTTAACTGAAAGGAGGGAGCGATGGCCATTTAGACAACCGCGCTCTGACGATGAACGTTAACTGACCTCAAAAGCGAGCTGATTGCAGCCGTGACCTGTACATCTTATCCCAGAGCCTCAAATTTTGCGGGCTCCAAACGGTGCAAGTCAGCGATGACCAAGCACATACATTTCAATTTCAACACGTAACTACCATTGTATTCTGATGTAATGGATTTATTTATTGAGTGCCATGTATTGCAGTACATTTTTTGATAGTGATTATTATATCATGAAAAAAATACATTGCACAAAATGATAGTCCTTCGGTCAGATCAGATCAGCATTTTCTGCCTGTCCGCACCTCTCCCTGTAGAAACCTGTGGCGGTGCTGTCTTCTCCAAGTGAACTCGTAAACAAGTGTTTGCACGGACAGCTGGGAAACAAGCTGAGTTGAAGTTTCACTCTCATTAAATATTCAGAAAGGGCTTTGTGAAAAATAAAAGCAGAACCTTGCCTTGCCTTTCCTTCTGGCGTAACGACACAAACACTGTAAAAGATTCCGAGAAGCAGCACGCAGCCGAGTCATATCAGCATCCAATTGCACATGCACCGTGCATTTAGTGAGAAGCCAGTCTCACTTTTCACATCTAGTAAAGATGCAAATGTAGTTTTCTTCAGTGAAAGTATGGAATGACATCTTGAGAATCGCGCAAGGGGGAAATGTGATGGCATATAACGTTATGTAGTAGAACAGAAATTCCAGTGGAAACGCCGAAACTGTAGCGGTGTGAGTGTGAGAGCAAACGTTTAGGTTTTCCAAGAATGAGTATCTAACGGGGATTTAGGATTGTGAGACTCGAATGTTACTGTGCATGACAGAGGAATGGGTTCTCCTGTTGACCAGTGTCATAATTTCAGATGTATATTCTAATTTCTATCCAAAATACAACGCTGATAAAGTATTAATGAACCCATTTAAAATACTGTCAGACAAAAGTCGAGGACATTATATGATTAATTTCTTTTACGTGGAATAAAGAAAGATTCCTAAAGACATTTTGAACTTTTAAAATTGGAAATTTTTATTTTATTTTTTTTATTGCGGTATGTTCTGTTTCACTCTGCATACACACACGCACACCTGCCTGTGAGTGTGGGTGCTACATGTGTAGGTAGAAAGCTGTGTAAAGTAGTATTTAGGGCATTTAAGGTCTGAAGTTCACAAGACACTTCTAATCTATGCATGAAAACGATACTTTGCTGTACTTGTTACAGTGCTAGCAGTATAAATGGTTAATAAAGGGTGTAAAGTTGTAAAGGTTGTACTTTGCAAAAACTGTGGCCATTGTAAGTCATTTTGTGGTTTCACATAGTTATAATTGTTCATTTTTGGGTTAACCTATAAATCTCAGGGCAGAAGCAACAGACTAGCAAAAAAACAAAAAATAAATCAGAAACAGACAACAAAAGTAAAAATAAAGACAAAAAAATCAAAAGTTTGACTCAGAAAAATACATATTCTGAGCTGCCCCTCTCACTCTGAAAAGAGTTCTTCCTGAATTTTTCATGAGATGAGGGGGGTTCGAGGAGCCAGGAGAACCTAGGACTCTCTGGGGATTCCAACACAAAAGACAAAACTGGGCCGTACTTCCCAGCTGCCACGGGACAGAGCAAGAGGCAGGGAGAAGGAGTCAGAGTCGTAGCCAGAGGTGTGGAGGGACAACAGGCCAGGAGAAGCAGGGGGGAAAGGGGAGTTAGATGGAGAGAGTGAGGGAGAAGGAGAGAGCATTGCAGGGAGGAGGGAGACATGGAAAGCCACCAGCTTTACAGCCTTTTGTACCAGAGTGGCACTTTCCTGCCTGTCACACTGTAATCCTAGTCCAGAAATACCTGACAGAAACCAGGTTTAGGTCTCTGAAGCAGGAGGGGGCGTCGGGTGTCTCCACCAGGGCATCTGCACTGAACCCTGTGACCACACTCAAGTTCAGGGCAGGCAGACGTCAACCACACAACACCTGTCAAAGACCCTGTGAGAGCTCACCTGTAAGTGTCAGCATGAAATATTAATGTAAGAGAGGGTCAGTATACAGTGCCTGCACTAGGACATGCATACACCTGTGGACACAAAGAGATATGAGTAAAGCTTTGTTTTCTTTTTGAAAGATCACTATCTAAGCAGGGAGGGAAAATAATAGAAACTGCCATTTGATCCGATGAATAAGAGATATGAATAATGCATTAATGGAGCACTGACTTTCTAAGTTCACAATGTGTGGTGCTGCTTGATGCATCCCATACGTCGCTGTCAGAGCTGCTCTCACCATTTATTTGGGTTTCATCTGAACCTCCCTCATTATATATGAAAAACATAGCTTGTTTTTATGAATGATACTGTAACACTTAACAATTATGTGTATATGTACGATTTTTGAATTCACATGAAGAAGTGATTTTCAGTGCAATGGTGAAGTTCTCTGGTAAAGTAAATCAAAGCAAGGACGTGAACAATTTCCCATGATCCCATGATTGCTTCGGGTGTGATTGCAACTGGTTGATCTTGAGGTTCGACATAACGTGACATGAAGGGACTGAATACAGATACCGGACTATTCTTGCACAGAGTGTCAACGGGATGGAGCTGAAACAGGGACACGAATATGAATTCAACTAAATAAACACACGAATGCAATGACTGCACTATGACTCCAGGCGGAATGCAATTTCTTTTCACCCCACATAGCCTTTGAATGAGAGGAAGTACCTGCTCATCGCCACTGCGTTGCCCTGTCCATTCGTCTTTCCGCTTACCATGAAAGAGGGGAGCGAGGGGGCCCCACTCCTCTGGGCTTTGTTCTTACCGGAGCTGTCCCTTTGTGCCTGTCACCTTCAAAGCAAATGTACATAGTCTGACATGAGGCTTCTTGGATAACCACCCCATTCAGAATCGCACAATAGTTCAGTCAATTATCTTGACGGTCAATGCTCCCGGAGCATCGGTTACATTCTTTGTGTGTGTGTATCTATATATATAGATATAGGAAACAGCTCCAGTGCCTGGGTATTTACTCTTTTGACACTTTATTACTTCCACACGGGTCGGGTTGCGCTTGGCGTGCAGCCCCCCTTCAGAGGTGTAAAGGGCTGCGGTTTGACGGTGGGCGTGAATAGCGGCCCATAAATTTGGAAGCGATTCTGCCAGAGGCGCTTCCCCGGCCTCGCACCCTTGAATGTGAGGGCGCTTCTTTGCTTATTTTTTTTCCTTTTCTTTTTTTTTCCTCCGACAGGAAGTGAAGGGCCTGACCTGTGTAATATAGATGCAGAGGCGAGGATCCACGGGGTCCCCCCCGATCCGATTGGCTTCCCATGTGAGGAGAGACGGGGACACGGCGGGGCGAGGGATCAAAAGCGGGCGAGGCATCGCACCCACCTACTCACTTGACACGGAAACAAGGCCCACAACAATGTCAGCTCCCACAAGGCCATGTTCGCCACACCTATCGTCCTTTTACAGGCGGCTTAGCGTCCCACTGCATGTGCGTGCGCATGTCAGAGAGTGAGTCATACGCAGGCCAACCAAGTGAGACCACAGTGACGCCCACACCCTGGAGTTAAACATTAGAGGTGGTATGAAAGGATAAGCATTTATTGTAACAATGAGATAACGATGATATAAATATTCAAAGAAACCTATACATTTCAGTAAAACAACATGACCCTATGTGCAAAAGTTGTAAGATTGTTACTGATACGGTTTTAATAGTCAAACAACATTATCTTGAATGCAAAGTCTGTAAGTGTATAATTGGAATACTATAGACACAATGCAATTGCATTAAAGTACACATGGCGCATGACCATGAAGCAGGTGTTTTGCAAGCTCAGGGGGATAATACACTGCGGTCTGACAGAGTAGCCACAACTTTTGGAAATTTGCATACCTCTACCACATCAGTAACTCTTCCTGAGGGATAGAGAGGAAAAAGCGTTTGAGATAACAGTGTGGCTCCCTGGCATCATGGTTCAGTGCCAAAATGCTACTCCTTTGTGCTGCGGTTCACTGTTCTATAGCATGCAATAAGTTTTTAATCTCATAGTTAGGGAAAAAAAACTTTTGTACTAACATGCATCATACTGTCATTTTTAATATCTCTTTGGGGGAATTAGTCGATCTGCAGGAGATGCCCCCAGTGCACTATTATATTCATATGTCTGTGTAATAATTTGTCAGTAAATGCCATTTTTGCTTAAAATACTGTAGTTAAGCTTGTCATACTGCGTCACATACTTACGCCACTATTGATAGCAGGTTGGAATGTAGAAGGAGTCCCTGTGGATATACTCTTTGTACTGAAAGGTCTGCAGGATTATTTTTGTTTGCACTTATTCTTCTATGTAGAACGATGGGCTGATTATCTGTAGTAACTGAAACCCTTTGTTAATTAGAAAGGGCATGTTGCTTTCCTCTTTGCTCACGATGTACGCTTATCTGTGATTGGCCCAGATGTGTTACATAGAGCTGTGGACAAATCAGAGGAGACTGTACATTGTGTACAGAGAGAAAAGCAACACACCCACACTGTCCCCTAACAATCTGACTCACCCAGTTGCACAAGCACTTAATTCCTTAATATCTTCCTGCCAGTAAAGTCATTGTGTTGAAATCCCTCTTGTAATACTGTGAAATGATAAATATTCATCTTCATTTTCTTCACCATCTTGCTCTATACTTCTAACAGTCAAAAGTAATTTACCATATGTCCATATTCAAGGTGATGCACAGGGTATAAATTGCATACATACAATAATAAATGCAATTCAACTGTAAAAATGAACAACGGGAATACTAAATCAGTACCAAATATTAAATGCAAACATAAAACTTGAAAGGCTGGTATTGGAAAACCAGAATTATAAAAGATAAAGCCTTTGAATTTTACTCTTCTATTTTGAAGATTCCACAGGTAGAATAATAATAATAACTCTTTGTGTATGGGTGCCCATATAAATGGGGGTGGGGTAACCTGCTGGCATTTCAGCCTGATGGGCTATTCATGATTAAAAAACAGATAATTCAGCTGCAGTTAGGAAACTGCAATGAATAATTAATTCAATGACCTAATCACCTAGCTTTAACAGGTGTTTTCACCTGGTTTCAGGCAACATACTGGTAATATTAACCAAAGTTCTCAGTTACAGAGGTAATTTATTCAGTGCATTAATGTAATTATTGCTTCTCTCTCCCAGTTGCTATACATTCCTTGTGCTATACACAAATGGGACATTGTAATCTAGTAAATGATTCAATATTTCAAAATATAATTAAAATATATTTAAATTCTAATATAAATTGAGCATGACCTTATAAGCAAAGCTATTAAAGAGATTCTCAGATTCAGCCATTAATGTGTATTTAGTTTTTCCCCACCTCTTCCTCAGGGGCCTTTAATGCTAAATGTGGTGGGATTGCTTTGTATTTTTGATTCCTTAATGAGGAGCAATCAACTTATGATTGAAACTGAGAGCACTCAAACACATGGATTCAACCAATATTCGTCATAAAACATCAGTTAATGGTGTGCAATACTTTTATTCTCTTCAGAGCCCAAATTCTACAAATGAATATCTGTCAAGTAAGAAAAGTAACATGTACTTTTTGTATGTATTTTTTACTTCAAAATTAAGGACAAACGACCAACAAATCCGAGGGAAAAGTCTCCCAAAGGGCAAAACAAACGAATAAATTTACAGTAACCCCTCATGAAAATGAAATGTTCAGAGGTTTCCTTTTCGACAGGTCCGTGCACTTAAAGCAGAAATGTGTTGCGTGTCCAAGAGAGGGTTCTGGAGGTCGTCCCGACGGCCCGGTTGCGCAGTTTGTTTGTTGCGGCGGCTGAACCCGTTCCGAGCGATGGGCCTGCGAGCACTGCCCACACCTACTCCCCGCCAACGAGCCCCCTCGTCTGTCGAAGACTCTGTTCTGCCCCCATTGTACAGTGGTGGTACAGATAATATTTCAGCTGGTAGCCGTGCTCTGGGGAGGGATACTGTATATTGTAGGAGTTTCTTGTATTTTATTCCACTCCTTTCATAGCCGTTGAAAGCCTCCCCTAGTCTATTTCCCAGGAGACCCCCACTCTCAGGTATCGTGTGGGTGGAGCAGGAGGGAGTGGGGCAGGCTGGAACAGACAAGGGTATCGCTTTCAGGTCTGTGCACAGACAACCCAGCCCCCTCCCTCCCTCCAGCCAACCCCCCCCGCCCTCCTCTTCCCTCCCATTCCCAATTAGAGATACATGTCCAATCCCTTTCATTTCCCTCACAGATCCCTATTCACCTCCCAAAGAAAACCCGCAACAATGGGGAGTTGTGGAAAGCAATTTTGTAAATCGAAGAGAGGCAGCGAGGGTGGACCGGGGGAGCGGCCGGAGTCACATGGGCGAGGAAAAGCAGGCCCGTGGCCAGTTGCATAAACCCCCTGAAGTATTGAATAACTGCCGTAACGCGTACTGCGAGCATTTACCCTCAACCACGGCACTGGCCTCAATGTGCTAAGCTGCATTGTGTTGGGTCTTTGAACTTAAGTGGGGGTATGGGGAAGAATTGACTCTGCTGGCTGGGGGGGGAGGTTTTTTTGCAAGGTCAAGCTTTAGATGTGTCACTTCGAGAGGTTCGACGGAGCTTTGCATAATGGTTGTCTCCAGTGAACATTCTGCCAGAACTCAGAAATTGGACCAAGGACAACAGTCCTCTCTCTCTATGACTGGGAGGCATTCTCTGAGTGCAGTGCCCCCCACACACACACACACACACACACACACACACAGCCAGTATACATCACAACATCACAACAGGGCCACTTCCTCACTCCACCGACTTAAATCTGGCCCACTGGGCATGAAACGAAAGGAAAACTCAGCTAATTAGTTAACTAAGTAGGGTCTACCATAAACTGCAGCTTAAGTGTTTGTTTATTTCCACGGCCAATGGGCACGCTGGTAAGCAATACTTCCTATTCTAATCCAAATGGGTCAGCACTTTTATTTCTCCTCTTTTCTTGCTATAATTTGATTCAGAACCTCTTGTTTACTTTGTTAGAAAAAATATCATTTGATGGCTGTGGTTGCATCAATCCCCCCACACTTCTACACAAACACACACACACACACACACACACACACACACACACACACACACACACACACACACACACACACACCCCTCCATCAGCTATCATCACTCCTTAGATTCCACGCTGCCAGTCCACCACCCACCAGCCCGATCTACATCTTCTCCACCCACCAGTCTCCCTGGGCAGCTCTCACACAGATCAGTAACGCCTCACTGCACATGTCAATCACATCCTGCCATGGCCACACTATTGGGGGGTGCTGCCATTAGCTGCCATTACCACTGCTGCAATCCTCTGTTTTGGCACCACAACATTTTCTCTCTCTCTCTCTCCCTCTCTCTCTCTCTCTCTCTCTCTCTCTCTCTCTCTCTCTCTCACACACACACACACACACACACACACACACACACACGTAGAGTTAATTAATAAAACAGTCAGGCCTTACTAAGCAGAGCACTGTTGTCATGTGTAATTCCAATATTCATTAATTGCCCACATTCATTAATTGCCCACATCTATCACTCTCCACTTTGCCGCTTGCTTAGTACATGCATACTTTTAAAATAGGTTTAATGTGAGATGAATTCACCTGAATTTTCCTTAACACAATGCTTTCTGTCCTCACGGCTGCATTTTACCAAAGTTAACTGACTAAAGCAGCGTTTCCCAAACCTCTCCTGGAGCACCCCTTGTCCTGCATGTTTTAGATCTCTCCCTGCTCCAACACAGCTGATTCAAATGATCAGTTTGTTATTAAGCAGCTTCAGGAGTTCATAACGAGTTGATCATTTGAATCAGCTGTGTTGGAGCAGGGAGAGATCTAAAACATGCAGGACAAGGGGTCCTCTAGGAGAGGGTTGGGAAATGCTGGACTAAAGTATCAGACACCCTTATTCATATAGCTGAAGTTAATAACCTTTCTGTTAGTGTGCACAATGCAGCTGTACCCTCTCAGACTGAGCATGTGCAGTGCCAGGTTGTGCAAGGATGTAATGTCAGAGTAAATGCTGTAGCACTTTGTGATATTAGTGTACAGTAAATATGTACAGGATGTGACAAGTGTAGTTTGCTGTTCGAGACAGGGATAATTTTCAGCAATGACACTGGATCACAGTTTCAGAAAGCTTGAGTGGGATTAAAAAACTATTTTCTTTTGATTTCGGAGAGGCTGTGTGAGCCTCGTGGTTGTAAAACTCCTCAAAACACCCTCTGGTGGAGTGGATGTGGTTTTATTTCAGACCCTGTAGTATATCTGATACTTTGAACACATGCATGAGTGCATCAACACAGAGCCGTAGAGAGTGTGATTGCTGAGAATGGTTTCAAAAGCTGATAGGAAGCCTCAGTGACCTCTGGGTCTTGCGGTTGAACTTCACCCTTGGAGTCAGATTTCCACTCTGAGCATATATTTGTGTGTTGCATTAGGCGGCCTCAGCATACTATGAGTGGGGGAGGTGGGGAACACAGACAGACACAAAAATACAAAAATACATACATCATCACACACACACACACACACACACACACAAACACTTCTTCAAAACTCCTGTGACAAGCATCTTTACCCCTACCCCTTTTGCTAACATAGCCATCCTCTGTAGTCCCAGCAGCCAAGGTGGATAGAGAAGGAGAAAAAAAAGAAACCACATGAGAAAGAGTACAGAGATATACTCGGAAATTGACACTGACATAAAGATAGGTTTGTTTATGTATAGAGTTAGTCTTCACACAATACCACCTGTACTTACTTCGCCTTGCAGTGAAGTTTGCTGAGGAGAGGTGGAGCAGGGAATCTGGGTCTTCCCATTAACTCAGAAAAGCTCAGAATGAGGAGACCGCCTGGTTCACTAGAACTTCTCCTACCGTTATAGAGAGGTTTGATTTTTAACAAGAGGACAGCTGATATCACCTTTGCAATTACATACTGCAAAGGTAATATCATCTGATACATACATCAGATGCCAAGGGCAACATGGATGTCTGGGAGACTGGCTTCAGCCTTATAGACCCTAATCTTATTGGCTAAGGAACAGCAGTATGGAATGTGGTGAGTCTGAAGGAATGTGGGTTTGACAAGGCCACAACCACTCAAGAGCAAAATACTGCATCTCAATCAACCCTGTAAAAGCCAACTTTCATGAGAAGCATTGTACCTCAATTTCTTGGCAAACACATAATGCTATGTGATGTAATGCTGAAAGATATGCAACTGTCTACAGAAAAACATGTCCGGCCTGGCCCTCTGCACTCCCTGTGCGCAGTGGCTGCATCGGCAGTCTCCCCCGACAGGCAGCAGTGTCTGAATGTGCTGACATGTGATGGCTCTTCATGGCTCTGTGAATGAGGGGCCTCGAACGGTTCCAGCAGGTCAGCGACAAAGGGCCGTGTCAGCGTACGACCCAGACCCACCTCGGGAGGCACACACTAATGCCAAGCTGTCCAGCACGTCCACTGAGACGCCACTTCCTCCCCGCTCCTTCATTCCTCATACCCCTCCAAGTAGTCAGACTCCACATAGACCAGCGTGGAATATGTTGGAGGGCCGGATTTATTTGATAGAATTCGCCCCGGCTTTGTTTTCACCATTCAGTGAGCCACGGCCATTTACACCTGAGCGCTTCCTAAGAGACGCGGCAGTCAGGCAATCATCGGCTTTGGGGCACGAAAGCAGCCTCGAGCCGCATCTCATTAGCAGAGAGAACTCCCCAGAAATCGACCGCACAAAATTGTTAGGCAAATGAAGGAATTAAAGGTGAGCTGGAAGCGCACGGCGATCAAACGCGTCGCCCGCTCGCCTTGGGGCTATCCTCGCATGACACGGTCCCGCCGCCGCTTATCCGCGGCGATCTGAGGCGCGCGCGGGCGCGGGCGGGCCCGAGCGCGAGCGCTGCCTGGAGGCCGGCCAAAAATGAGTCCCCCGGGAGGTCCCCAGTGTTTTTCCACAAAGCAGCGTATCTAGGTCTCGCAAGGACAGCAGAAGCAGAAGTGGCCCGGGACACAAAGGGAGGCAGGGCCCGACACTCCGTGCCCCGACGCGTCGCGACGCGCGCCCCTCCGACCGCTCCCGGGGGCCGCTCACGTCCCCCCCCGGCCACGCGCGGCGCCGTTCCCGCGCACGTCGCCGCAGGAAACCCGGAGAGCAGAACCCCCGAGCCCACAGCCCACGTTTCAGGGCACTTACACCCATAACTCCAATTATACCACAATCCCACTATTAGCAATAGCCTTCATTTTCACCGCCTGCCCTCTTATAAATATAACAAAGACACAGAGGGCATTAATGTTGCAATGAAACATAAACAGAACATGCAGGAATTTATAAAGCTTATAAATCATTCAGCTAGGGAAGAGTGAAAACTTAGTGAATATAACTTTGTGAGTATAATTTTCCATGTTGACATTTTTTAAGGTGCAACTGCATTGGCTCAAAATGCTCTATAAATCCTGATTGTTTTGCTTAGGGATTCGAGTTTGACGTGGGAGTAAACAGTTATTCTGCTAAAACAGTGAACTGTTATTCTCTATTGACGATTCTTCTTTCTGGGCTGCACAATCCGGTTCTTTAAACACATCGATTTTGAGATAATTGGTAAACCAAGAAAAGAGGTGCAAAGTATTTAATCAGTCACAACACCAAATCAAATTATATCAGTTCCATTTTAATTGCAAAAGAAAGGAACGCAAACACTGGAAACCGCAGGGAGAGTGTAAACAAGATGGAGAAGCTGCCCGCTTTGTCCTCTTTGGTTTTCCTTGTCCGAATTCTCCTGCAAAAAGTTGTTTTTCTCCTGTGGATAAGCATGCAGCCTGGCGCCCCCCCCTCCCAACCCCCACCCCCACCCCAGGCAGCCCCACCAATGACTAAGTGTGCACTTTGGGGAAGAGCATGTGATGTGGGCCTTTCTTACCTGCCAGAGAGACAGGGCAACAAATGGCACAAACAACAAAGCCCCTGTATCCCGGCCGAGGCTGGGCATTGTCCTGCAGAGGGCCTGCCGCCGAACGTGAGACGGCCAGGTACCCCTCCGCAGGAGGAACCTAATAGGAAATCAAAGTTCTCAGGGAGAATGGGCCGGGCTCAGAGTTACCCTCCCCTGGGCCCTGCTGAAAGAGGAGTGCAGAAAGGCTCTGGCAGCGCCGGGGAAGGTTAATGTAGCGGATAGTCTTTCCGCGACTGCACCCTGGCCCCCCGCGCCCCCCGTCTGCGTCCCTCCGGCCGGCTCCCCGCTCGCCCGCCGCCGCTCGCGCGCCGCTCCCCTAGCGGTAACACCCACCCGCCACGGACCCACCCAGCGCGTGCCCCCGCGCTTCTCACCCCCGCGGTCGCCGCGTGCTGGGGAAAAACACGCCGGCGCTTCGTCGCGCGTTCGCGTCCAGACCGAAGCTCACCCGACCGGGCCCTTCAGGTGAGGGTGTGCGGGGAGCGCCGAGGGCGGTGTGTGCGTGAGTACGTCTGCGTGTGTCTGGGTGTGTGTGTGTTTGTGGGTGGAAGAGGCTCTGTGTCAGGGGTCAAGGGGCCAGCTGAGAGGAACATGCGAAAGCATTGAGTAAGCCGGGCATTAGATGGGGCTCAGGCCGCTTATCCCGCTGTGTTAAGCTGCTTAAGCTGCGGGATCCCTGCAGGGGAGGGAAACGCCGGGGGAGAGAGAGAGAGAGAGCGCTGCCCTAGGTCTGTTTCTGGGTTACCTGTGAGAGAACAAGAGCTTTTACAGTTCAGACTCTCGGAAAGGTGTTGGATGTCTGCAGTGTCACAACTAACAAAACCATTTGAAAACAAAGTGCCCCGCTGAATGCGCCGCCGCAACCCGATCCCCCCGGCTCTTTGTGCGCCCGGAGAAAACGGCCCTCGGAATCAAGGAGGGACACACCATTTAATTCCGCAGATTTCCCCCCTTTCAAGTGCATTCTTCTTAGGTGAACGTGTTATCTGAAAGAGCCCTATTACCTCGGGCTGAGATAAGGGTTTTTTTTTTCTCTTTAATCCGATTCGCACACGAGATTTCATACAGCGAAAGCTTGTGGCATTCGGAAAACGACAGATCGATTCATCAGAGACTGTGGCAACCCAGAACAATACTCTGTTATTGTTTTTTTTTTTTTGTTAGATTGTCCTCCTTGCCGGTCTCCTATTATGAGGGAATGCTTGCAAAGCGAGAGGTTCAGCAGGTCAGAGACAGGCACTGTTGTGTGGGATGTGATTTTGGGTCACAGGTACCGGAGAGAGCAGGACTCCTGATGCAAAACCTGCAGCCCTGGAGCTCAGGGCCAAAGCAGAACTCCTCGCGAAAGCTCTGTCGTACCCGGGGCTTTGATGAAGACATCACCCGGTCACCATGCCCCGGCCTCATGAAACCAAACCAGATCAAGTCAAGGGCTAATCTAATGCAGCACCTAGTGCAATAAATAGTGCCACCAAGCAGTTAACAAGCTGCATTGCTGAACACGCAGGCACGTCATTGAACATTTTTTGCAGAACAATAACAAAATGACAGGAGAGATTGTAACTAGACAACACAGATATGAAAACCAAAAAAATTGTTCAATGACAACTGTCGTAATAGAAAATGATAATAAATCGCGGCTAAACAATACAACATCGACACAACAGCATAATTTACAATGACAACACCTGCCACAGCGGCAAGAGGCCAAACAGATTCGTTTTAAAAGCTGAGAAAGCGGCCGATTCACGGACAGAGGGAGAACGTCCCAGCGCTCTGGAGGACTCTGCAGCTCTGCCACCTGTTTTGCCCCATCCAGATTTCGGGGGGTACAAGATGTCCCCCGCTCCTTTTGAATCCGAGGAGGCTATTTTGGTGAAGTGTGATGAACCTGTCCCCTCGGCATCTCGCGGCGGGCTCGCTGTCAATCAGCCGCCAAGTTAATTACCTCCCCTGCCCACTGGGTGTGAGATGGTCAGGAACTTTGACCCCTAGGGCCGCCCTTCATTTCTCTCTCAGGGGTCCTGATGGGCAAAGCTCTGACACAGGGGGCGTACCCCACTGACCACCTGACACTCCCCCCCCACACCCCCCAGCGGCCGCGAATGCTGATCACTGTCTGGACCGGGTCGAGGTAGAAGGGATGCCGTGCTGTGTGTAACAGGCTGGCCAATGGGACCACCTCTGGAAGTATTTACCTTTGTGGGAGCGTGTGTGTCAGCATGGGTCGCCTCCCGTGTGGGAGTGTGTGTCGACACAAGTGTGCTGGGGTGTGCGTGCGCGTAGGAGTGTGCGTCCTCTGTCTGTCGGCGACAATGACGGATGGAGACAGAGAGGGGCAGGACTCCTGGGACCTAAACTAATCCAGCACTCCAACAATGGGGCACCGGCAGCGGGAGGGCTTTTCGGCTGAGGCGGGGGGCGGAAAATTACACACCGACGTCTTCTCCAGGGTCGTTAGGGCTGCGTCTGCCCCCTGTCACTGTCGCCGGACCCCAGTCCCTTCTCTTGGCTCCTGTCACCGTCTATGGCACACCGGCAGAGGGTTAACGCTGGAGCCAGAAAGTGACATTCCTGCATTCAGCATTTTTTGGCCGTTCTTTTTCCAGAACTTTCCCTTTTGTCTGAATGAATTGCAAAGTCATTGAAACTGTGCCATTTTCCTTGCCATTTTTTTCCTTTAATCGTTTCACTAATTATTCCAATTTTTAATTGTTTTACCATCATTCCTTTTGCAGCATCATTATGTACAATGTAATGTAATGTAATGTAATGACTGGTGTACAGTCCTCAGTAGAGGGGTTCAATCAATATGTGTTTCTGGTCCACAGTCCGGCATTTCTTCTCCTGATTGCACAAACCCCAAATAATCCATTTTGAACAGACTCTTTATTCCCACAAATCTGGTTGCAGCCTACCTCATCACTCCCATGGCAAAACAGGTGACAAAAACTACCCAGTCAACTGTGTGAATACAAGTGATTGAGAGAGAGAGTGTGCAGCTCTAAATTGAATCTGAAACAAGAAATTGCCCAGATTTCTATGAGAAAAAAAGAAATGTAATTTTTCAATGAGCAGAGCTTGCCCTTGTCTCAATTTAAGTAAACAAGAAAAAAAAAGGCGGCGGGGTAAATAAATAAAGCGAAACACGAGAATGAAAATTAAAATGCCATCACTTTGTTGCAGGCAGAGAGAAGGAGAGAATAAGCGAAGGGCTTTTGGAAATCTATTGGGTTAAGGTGGCCGAAATCTCATCACTAAAGATTTGCCTCCTCTCTGCAAATTCGATCCTGGGCAATAACCGTCGATTAGGAGTCTGGCCCAGCGGGCGGGTGGAAAATTCAAAGAGCTTCATGAAGGTGTGTGGCGGCCGAGATTCGATTAGGACCGGTGCAGGAAGCCCACCGAGGGGACAGCATACTGATCAGGGACCAGGAGAAGAGGAGGAGAGGAGAAGAATTCAACACTGCAATCCGGTACTGGACTGATCTGGGTTTAAACAAGCTTCACCAGCGGCACGGCGCTTGAGTTAAAAGAGAATAATAAAAAAGCTGTGTATTTTAATAAAGATAAAAATGTCCTAGTTGTGTGAGTGTATGTGTGTGTGTCCAAAGGCCCCCTTAGCAAAACATTTGCACAGTAACTGTCATTTGATATGTTCATATAAGGAATGAGATATGAATAAAAGCACACATTCAGCAAATTTTAATTCAAGTCTAGGTATATAATCCAGTTAAAAATAAAATGATTCAAATAAAATATCTGGGACCCTCTGGCACCCCCTCTCCTCTACCAGGCAAAGCTTTAGTTCATTTAAAGTCAACTTTTAAGAAATGAAACATAAAATGAAACAAAATGACATGACCAGAACACCTTGTACCATGATATCTGCATTGGAGAAATATGGAGATAAATGGAGAAAAGGAAGGACTGCAGTGCCATTACTGGGACAGGTCAAAGCAGTCCCACAGCACCGACGCCCGTTTGAGAAAGCAGTGGGCGTTACCTCACGGTTCTGTTTCGATCAATCTCCGCTGTCGGAGGGGCGGGCTCACGGGTGCTGTGTGGCCAATTTCTGCGACCGGCCTCTGCCCGCCGAAGCAGGATAGCATGGGCAGGGCGAGCGAAATGGAGCGGAACGCCCCGTGATGGTCGGCTCGGGTCAGCGTCCCGGGCGGGGCTTCTCAAACAAAGCGGGAACAGCCGCTCCCCACAGCCCTGGCTCAGAACGCCGGCTGAGGAACCCGCAGCCACGGCGGCCGTCCACAAGGAGGAGGAGAGGGGGGAAAGAGAGGAAGAGAGGAGAGAGGGAGAGCCTCGCGGTCTCCCTCACCACCAGTGACCGCGTCCCCTCCCCAAACCCCCCCCCCGTCCCACTCCGTACCTGTAACAGCGAACCCGCGGGGTTAATGGCCGCAGGCCCCTCTCTGATTTCTCCTGACAAATTGTCTTATCGGGCCGCACCCGATTGGGCGAATAAAAACACGACCCTCGCCTGGATTCCCTGACATTCACACAGACGTCTCGGGGAAACACAGATCGGGAGATAGGGAGGATCAGTGCAGCCACTGAAGTGGCTAACAAGGACCATTAGAGTTTCTTTCATGCATGCTGCAGAACGCGGATGGGATTGGGGGTTTGGGGGAGGCTTGTTGGGGGCCACGGGACCGAGTAACCTTTCAGATCAGCGTCATTGTCCGGCTTTAAAAGCAGCCACCATTGTGTGGGAAAGGTTTCGTTTCGGGGAGGGGTGGGGGGCCGGGGGGGGAGATAAGTGGCTCCTCCTTTCTGATCCCCGCTCCGGTGCTCGCCGAGGAGCCGGGGACAGGCTGGGGGACACAGTGGGGCTTTGTGGCGAGTTATCAGGGGTGACGGCCGAGTCTAGGAGGGAGCGAGATAGGCCGAGTGAATGGGGGGGCAGGAAGGACAGAAATAGAAAATGAAGGGGTTGTTGGGGGGGGGTCGAAGGGGACAAGAGCGGCGGACAATCTGGGAGAAGGAGCAAATTGTTCCCGGATCGCATTCCCCCAAAGACGGGAGGGTTTTCACCAGGAGTGAAGGAGGATGGAGGGAGTGAAAGAGGCAGGTCAGGGAGTGACAGAAAGAAAGAGAGAGAGAGAGAGATGAGGGGAAGTAAAAAGGAAAAGGAAGTGAGAGAGGTGAAACGTGGGAGACGTGGCCGCAAAATCTTCGGTTACACACAAGCGCTCCTGTCATGTCTTCAAAGCTCATTCAAATTTAAGAGAGACCGTGAGAAAAACCGGGACTGCGTCTGTAATACTTCCTCTCTGTAGTGTAACACCATGACATGACCACACCCCACAATAGCAACCACATCACAGTAATGCCACGTAATTTTACCCCACAGTCTAGCAGTGCCATGCAAAAAAGTACCTGGAGCAATACATCTGGGAGAGTTATGGCATTCAATGCATTTCAACCACAATTTCTTTTTTATTATTATTTTTGACAGCAGAGCTGCAGCCCAAAAGGTTGTTTCGAAAGGAATTATCAATTGCTGTATTCTTCAGTGTGTGAAACTAAATGCCTTAAACACCATTCTGAGTTTCTGTTGTGCATATTATAACTACTTTATAATAAATAAATGCTTACAGCACACCTTGTCAACAGTTTAATTGTGTAGGGTACAGCTGTTTACAGAAGGGTGGATGGTTCATCAAAATATTATGATCACTACTGTTATTGTCATTAGTTTTGAATGGCCAAGTATTATAATAGCACAGGCATATTAGCAATCAGAGCTGTAATAATTAAAAGTTGAAACAGGATTGTTTCAAATGATGAAAATCTTAACTCGACAGCTTGCTGCTACATCTTGTACGTTATGCTCAGTCAACAACATTCCCATGGTTTTACTGTCAATGTACTAAAGCAACATGTTTTCTTCATGTTCCCAGTAGAGTGAATACTTAATAGTCGTTTAAAGTAGATATTTAAAGTAAATTCTAATATAGAATAAACTACAAAAATATGTTTTCTCCTGAAATTATTACTGCTTAATCTAAAATAAAGTTTCTCAGACATTTTACTATAACACGTGATCATTTTTTAAGATAAATTCTGTTTGACTAATATGTGAATCATGCAAACAGAGGTTTCTAATGGTTGAGTGAGTGCTTGACAAAACATTGTTTTAAGTTGAATGGTCTTATGAGAAAATTATAAAATTCCTTTTGCAGTGTACAACATATGAACCGTACTTTGTGTACTTAGTGCAGTCACTTACTTTTTGCAGGCTATGACATTTATCTGACTGTTCAACTATAGTATTCATGCTAAAACATAGCCTTAATCAAGAATAATCACACTGATTGGAAGTGCTCACATCATAGCCTGTGGTAATGATCATGGGAAACTAATAAATTTACTTGCATTTACTGTGACAGACACCAGTTGCTTTTACAGTTACAGACCAGAGTCCTTCACCACATTACACAACCTCATCTCACTAAAGTAAACTTCATGGCATTCCAAATATAAATAAAATACCCATTTTGGTTTAAGTATTAAACCTCTTGCCTATGTCGCCAGACTTTGCCCAGTGGAAGCACTTTGGCTGTGAGGAGAATTGTTCAGTGGTCAGTGAGAGATCGTTAGTGCGCCCGCTGAGCTTTGACTTGTGAGGGAATGTGTGTGCGCGTCTCGGCGCACCGCGTGTGAATCTCCCGTGTGTGTGTGTGTGCGTGTGACGGTCGTGCGCTGACAGGCAGGGGAAGAGCGATAGGCCCGCGGGCTGGGAAGATGCCATGGCGACTGCCCTGGCTTCGCCCTGGCTGTGGCCCCCCCGGCCCCCTCCCGCTGGGGCCCCGCTGGGAGGGGTCATGTCAGACATCGGCCCCCGTCGCGCCGCCCCCGTCTCCTGCGACTCCCCCCGCCGGCGCTGTCACCACCCCCCCGCTGGGGCAGCCCGGGCTCAGACACAGCCCCACCAGCCCCCCGCCAGCAGGGGGGCGCTCCCGCCTTTATGGACACATCACACAGGCATCTCAGGCCTTTCTGCAGTGCAGGGACCAGACCAGGGAGAGGGAGGAGACAAGGGGGGACCAGCAGAGACACGTCCTCTCTCTCTCTCTCTTTAACTTTCACTCTCTCTCTGTTTGTCTCTCTCTCTCTCTCTTTCTCTCACTCTGTTTCTGTCTCTTCCTCTGTTCCCCCTTTTCTCTCTCTCTTTAATTACATGTCAATTAAAGAAAGCTTCTCCAGGACAGCCCAAATGTTTTGACTTTTCTTTATGTTCATATATTACCTAGTATCTCTGTGTTATTTATTCTTCCTTAAGTAAAACAGAGAGCACCAGGTCTATTTAGAAGAAGCTAACCTGCAGACCTGTGCAAAATGAAACCGCCCTATCAGAGAAAGTCATTTATTATAACTGCTTAATTTATAACTCCAGCCTTTTTACAAGCCTTGTAGATTATCAGGTACCATGTCCCACCTTCTAAAGTCATCAAAATGCATCCTTTTCATGCATTTTTTCAAATTTAGCGGTTGAAAGAAGCCCCTGCTTGCTTGATGCCAAGAAAGAATCTAACACTTGTATTTGGAGAGAAAGGACGGTTGAGACTCGAGGATAAGAATGCTGATTCTCACGATATGAGAAACCTTTCGCTGACGGATGTGAAAGGGGTCTGCGGCGGACTCGTGAGCTGGAATGTCACCACACTTCGGCCCCAGTGACGGATGGCTCGTCATGTCAAAGCGGATTGCCATGGACACTCAACAGCAATTTATCAAGCTGGGGAATTTGCCATCTCTGCCCCTGCCCGTGTGGGGCAACCAAAATTTGGTGGTGTCGTCAAAATCTCGATCCGCGACTTCTGTAGGAAAATGTGAGAGGGATGATGGGATAGATAGATCTGTGAGAATGAGAAAACAGTAGGTAGCTGTAGGTGACACTGACAGATGGTGCCTATGCTAGGACAAGATTAGAGACAATTTTTGCATGTATTGTAGTTATGTTTTGTGTGAATATCTACTGACAAAATGAACAATAGACAGATAATCTTAGTCTCTTCAGCAGCAAAAAAAAGTAAGCAGCAAAAATACTGAACCCTTAAAATATAGTATATATTGGGATCTACACTGATCTAGCTTATCTAATTGATCTAACATCTAACATTGTTTAAACATTTTAAGGCTATGAACTGTTTGTTTTATGAATTAATCTGAATAAATGACAGTTGTAATAGTAAGAATAATGATAGGAACAGTAGTGCAGTAATCGTGAGTGGAGTCAGTAAAAAAAGGAAAGTAGAATGTACAAGTAAAGAAAATTAAAAGACAAGGAAGGTACAGAAAATCAGAAAGAAATTGTGAGAACATAACACATGCTAAAAATATTAATGAGAGGAGAGAATGAGAAATGAAAAGGAAGAAATCATCATTTGACATAGAAATTATGTCCTACGATTGAGATGCTGATAGCAAAAAACAGAATGGAAAATCAATTTTCATTCTACAACAAAATTCAGTATATCTAACATCAAAGAGTGCTTTTCAAATGTTTGCCATGGTAACTGCAAGCAGCAGAGCAAGACCAATTTTGTCTTAAACAACATGAAACATCGATGCAAACTGCGTTAACTTAAAACAATAGGTTGACCAATCCAGTTAATATTCCATGAACACAACATCACAAGAATAGTCTCACAAATTTTTACCTCTCATAAACATTACTATGGTTTGCCCAAGTCCCGGTATTTTGAGACTTTCATCTGTGTTAAAACCGTTTATGGTAAACAGAGACTTCACAAAAGCAAAAAAAAAAAAGGCTTTGTTAGTTCGTGAATGTTGCCTGTGCCATTGAATAGATCTCTGTCATTCAGTGCCACAGGGCACAGTTATGCAACATTATCGCATGCACAGAGGTAAAAAGGAAAATTAAAGGCATTAAATGGAAAATGCAATACAAAAACAATCCTAGGGCGGTCGAAAAAGTGATGGACTGTTCAGTAACTGGTAAAATGAGTATGAATCCACCTCAGGTAATATCCCTAATTCTTTCCATTCAGTGCATGTCTAAGTGTAATTTAAGTGTAATTTCCTCCGATATTCCTCCCTTGGCTACCCATCTTCCTTGTTAGCTGCTTGCAAATTCAGCCGCTAATTTCGTTTACTCTCTCAATTTGTTCATGCAGCACTCAACAGAATAGGAGAAATTAGTATTACAGGAAAATATAGAAATACCACTGCGAGACAACTTCCTCCTCTCTTCAACAGTCATCAAACAGAGAAAACGATCCATCTCAAGGCAAGACAGTAACAGAAATAAACAACGACCCACTCTCACCTCCACAACTCAAGTACCACACCACAGGATTCCCTCAATGGCCTCCCAAAGGAAGAGTGAAAGGTCCTGAGCTAACTGAAATAGACAAACAGGTATGCAAGATGCCAGATCTGGATCATAATGAAGGAGCTGGAGGTAGAGGTGCATGACCTATGAGCAGAGAGGACATGAAGCAGCTGTCACACAGTGCTGTGAGCCAGCGGAGAACATTGCCTCCTCCTCAGCTGCACACCTATCATGACAACATTCTATACAGCCACCCCACCCCCTACCCCCCTTCAAAAAGTACTGCTGCTTCAGTTTAAGGTACCTGCTCTTCCCACTCTCTTAGCTGCCCCCATTGTCCACTTACACTTATACCCCTGCAAGCAGCCAGGACACACATACCACACATACATATACATACCATGCAATCTCAGCATACCAAGAAAAAGCCTCAAGCCTCACACCAGGTGACCAAGTTATGATGACCAAACGCTACTGGTAAAACTCAGAAGCCGCTGGAAGCTTTCAAAATTTTAAAAACCCTGGCCACCTCACCATTCACACTTGAACCACTGATCCAGCCATTAGAAAGAATGGGTCATAAAAAGGGTAACAGAAAGAGTAGCACAATGGTTCTGAGGGGGAAAAGTGTTAATATATTCTCCAGGATGCTTCATTGGACAGCACTCAGGAGATCACCAGAAGTTGTGCACTGCTCAACTTGTTCACAGCATGTACCATATCACTGTTAACTGTTGACACAGTGGCCACTTTAAACAGACCTCTAAAGTCTGCAGATCACACTTAAGTTCTCATCCCCTTACATATATCTACGTCAACAACCTGAACCACCTGCCTCTGAAGCAAACTAAGCAGCCAGCATTGCCCATCTTGGCCTCACACAGCCTACACCTAGCCTGGGTCCAGCACAATAATGCTAGAGCCTTGGGCCAGAGAGCAATCCCACAAACACTCAAAACACCTTCTCATTGAGCCCTGAGTATTAAATCCCATTTATGTCTGGAATTAGCTGAAGTGGTCCTGTAGAGCACCCTTTGTTAAACTGACAAAAGGAGGTAAACATTCCTTCAAAGCCTTTGTTGACACATTTAATTTAATCTATTGGAATTGGATTTACTTGAAGTACATGAGCCTTTGCCTTGGATAAGATCACACAGGTCGGAAATGGCAACCACTCTAGGGCAGCAGTGCATGGTATACATACAGATTCAAATGTCTTAAATTAAAAATAAAGACTGAAAATCTATGAATACATTTAAAGGGTACCCTAGGGCAATTCTTTGAAGTATTATCAGCAGTTAAAATGTATATTAGCCATGCAGAGTCAATTAGATCCAAAGTTTAATTTGAAATTTCCTGTAAAAAGTCAACACATATTTGAAAATTAACTCAAGGGAAAGTGAGTACTTAGACCTTGCAAGCACAGAGCTAAAAACATTATGTAGCAGATTATTAATGGTTAGCAAGTCCAAGTGTTTGTCTGCTGAATAGTTTCTGAAGGCTCACCATTATGAAATTAAAAATTGTGGCAGCGGATAATATTTTCAAAAAGACTTTATTGTGCATAACAATGCCAGCACCTGGCTGAGACACTTTTTGCCTCTGCTGTTCTCTTTGTCATTGGGAACATGGCCCAATGCCTTCCCATTCTTCATGACAATGATTCTTCACAAATAGATCCACTGTGAAAGATGGACTTCACTCATTATCAATGTGTGAATTGGGTGTGACAACAACTCAGCTAACAAATGGGTGTAAAGTAGACAGACATGTGGCATTTATTTGGATCTTACCCTGACTGAGTGTGGTGATGGATGAGCATATAAGTAATTAGGAGGATCCAGAGTTTCAGATAACATAATTATCCAGACCAGATCTATATCGTTTCATACCATATTTTTGGTGAAGTATGGTCTTTACTGTTTCAAGGGGCGGTGCTTTGGCTAGCAGTGTTACTTTCACCTTCGTAAATGTCTGAAGAATGGCTGTGTCTCCCTGCTATGTGACATGTTACACGTAACTTAATTTGATTGTTACTGTTGTTGCCAGCTCACCCACATGGTGGGCCACCTTCCAGTCAACTCACTCCAGCCAAACGTAATCAGTTGTGAAATACTGAGCGAAAATGGAGTGTGCCTCAAATGACAACAAACCATTCAACTGCTACCACACACTGGAAAAAAGCCATTTTATTTCTATTTGATCGTAGACAGCGATTTGCAAAATGTGAAACTCAGACACTGGCCCTATAATATTTTGTCCTGTGTGAGTTGGAGGTGTGAGCATATTAACAAAGGGATCGCATAAAATGACAAACCCCTCGATTACTCCTCGCACAAGAACACAACCTTCGGCGCAAAGTCTGCCTGACAATCGTCAGTCATAGCGCCACAGCCGCCACCACACAAACCTCTCCCATTTGCAGAACTGTGTGTGCGTGTGTGTGTGTGTGTGTGTGTGTGTGCGTGCACGCGTGTCTGTGCCAACTATATCATTGTTCATACTTAATTTAATGGCCGAATTTGCATTTTGCTCTTTGGTGGAGAGAAGTGTTTTAGTGATGGAAAGTAAATCGTGCTCAGTAAACAATGAAGGACTGCACAAGCCTTTGACTGATTTATTGCCTTGACATTAGAAGAGATAAATGGTGAGATAAACACTCTGTGATTACTGAACCAGTTTCGCTGTGCTAAAGCCATTGCAGTCATTCCTCATGAATCCTTTTCTCAGTATCCTTCTTCCTCTTCTTCCTCCTGTTTTTCTTTCTGTCAATTCATCTGCATGCAGAGTTGTGTCTAAGCACAGAAAACGTACAGCAGATATCATACTCCATGCCATTTAAGTGGTTTGTACTCCGTTATTCAATACAGCAAATACGTGTGTACTACACACAAGCACTGCACCAACAGGCAGAAACAAACACATGCACATAAATTAGTCTATTCCTGTCACATCCTACCTCAGTACTGTAAATTTTGTGAATACATTACATTTGGCAATTATGCTCCTCTATCCCATCAGGGGTACCTATAGTGCTCTTGTAAACATTCAAAAAGTGTTATATAAAATATAAAAGAGCATAATAACGCAACAAAGCACAGATATGGAATTACCTCACTCTTTAGAATATTTCTAAACTTGGTGATATTTTGTGTTCTTTCATTTCCTATACAGTGCTTCAGAGTGCAAGTATAACCCTTGTGAGACAGAGAAGGGCAAGTACTAAATATAACAAATTCATTTCAACAATTTCATTTCACTTTCTTTAAAACTATATTCTTATACTGAACGTGGCTACATTGAGCATACTGAGGACCTCCATAATGAACTCGTCCTTTAATTTGTATGTGCCTCCTACACTTTCAGAGTACAAAATATTTGCATTATATCTGGTCTAACAGTAGCTTTGAATACTACATTACTTACTTTACTTACATTACTACAGCTTATAACATGGTGACATTCACTGATACATCTAACTTATACCCTTTCTAGTTATTATGATTATTATTGTTAGGAATATTAGAGGTGATTGCACAGTTGGTAACAGGTGCTATTCTGACAGGAACTGGCCCTTAATCGAAACAGGTTGCAGGTTTGATTCCCAATGGAGGCATTAACGTTATATGCCTAAGTGAGATACTTCACCTGAACTGCCTCACCAAATATTCAGGAATATAAATGTGTAATCTATGCAATCTACATGAGTCACTCTGGTAAGCACAACTACTGATCAATTAAATAATGTAAATTAGCATTATTGATCTGGTTGGTGTGTTCTAGTCTTCCTTAATTCCTTGTCCTCACTCTCCCTCTCTCTCCCTCTGTCTGTCTTTCTCTATGGGAATTCCCACAGTATATTAGGAGCAGCGTGACAACAAAGAGGAGACACAGTGAGGAGCTTCACATTCTCTTCCCACACTGCCTTTACCCTGGAGATGGTCTGCCTACCCCCATCCCCATCCCCACCCCCACCCCTCCCGCAAGTTGCCCCTGTGCCCCATCCCCCCTCCTCCACCTTGTGGACTGCCTTAATTAAAGTCGCCACCGCCACCTCAGTCCCGGCCTCGCCAGGGTAGCACCCCTCGCCGAGTGGCAGGGAGACACTGTCACTCGCTGCCGCCCTCCTCCCTTTCTCACATCCGCTGGGAACGCTGAGCAGGCAAGTGATGGGCACATAATAGTCACTGTCCCAACCTGTCGACATCTCTTTCTCCCCCCTTCACATACCCCCCCCCCCATTCCCCGTCTCAGTGGACCCATGCTCTTGGTCCCACAGTCCAATCAAATGCCAGATATGGGAGGAGTCCACCTAGGAAGAACCCAGTGGACCAAGGTTCTCATTGAGTCCAGAACAGTATGGGAACTTTTTGCCCTGGGAAATGTTTTCATCACAACTTTTAGAAACTAACAGGGTATGAATGCATATGTGCCAGATTCCATATTCTTATCATAGGTGATGTAGATTCCATACTGTAATGAAATGCACTATTTGAAAAATGCTTGAGCATAATTTGCCAAATATGTTAAGGAATAGAATTCAACAGATTAATTGGATGCACTTATTTGGTCATTATAGTTTGAAGGCTCTTAATGGTATCACATACTAACTGAAAAACAAAAAGATTTATTACTTGTTGACTGCACCATTCCTCAATGACTGTATCTGCAATTTTGTTTTTCTTTCTCACATAAAATGCACCATTATCTACCATAATCATCCTCATGGTTATCTTCATCTTCATCTTCATCTATCACTTCATTGCCAGCCCGCACTTCCCATTTGATGCAACCTGAAAAGGAGACAATGGCAATTAATTTTGTAATAATTTTGCCTGGTATGGGGGGTGGGAGGGATAGTGTGAGTGCGAGGGACTTGGGGGGGGTCACATCCCAGACGTGTTGCCACGGAGACAAGGTGCTCCCTGCCGCCGGCGGGTCTCGGGAGAGAGGGGAGCCATGGCGACGGGGTGGTGACAGGCATGGTGACAGGTCCGCCAGGATCGGGTCACCTCAGAGCTGGGGGTTCCCCGACCTGGGGTCTCCCCTCCCCGGATCTCCTCGAGGTCCTAAAATGTGCACTAGCCCCACTCTCATCCATACAGGACCCCTGTTTTCATCCTCTTAACAACAACCCTGACCACCACCCACCCCAGAGTGACCAGAATTTCAGCACTGAGTCCATTACTCTGCTACCCTGCCCAGCTCTGAGGAATGGGCTGGTACAGAGAGGCTCAAACAAAATACTCCTCAGGCTCACAAACATAGCCCAAACACTTCAGAAGAGAGACAGCTTATACAACTTGTTTGGTTGTCTAGTCAATTTAATTGGCATTTTTTGGAGTCCACAAACAAGACATTCATCACCTCTAACGAAGCAGAGGGTCGCATCATGTTAGATTAATTAAGGGTGTCAGCGCTGAGACTGTATATGTGATGTATACATCTATGAGCTGAGACTGCAGGAATACTTGACCAGGAGCCACGGTTTGGCGTCCCGCAGTGAGAGGTCAGGACCCTGATTAGATTCAATGTCAGTGTTTCTATTGTCTTTATGGCAGCAGTGTAAGTTATAGGGTCTCCATAGTGATGGGAGAGTGGAGACAGAGTGGCGGCGGTGGGGAGCGACTGACGCAAGCCAGCACTGTACAGCCTGCCCAGACTACACAAACACTGCAGTGCTAGCGCTCCGAGGCACTGCAGCGCACCGAAAACACACAACATAAACACCTCTGCTCCAGAAAGAGCCATCCTGTGTTCCAACCATAAACATAGGCGGCAGCTGACTTCCTCTGCATGTGAAAGCTGATCTGAACTGTAATGTTTAACTGCTGAGAGTTAACAGTATGTGGGTTTAAACAGACCTGTCCCAATAATTGTATCTCACAGCAAGTTTAACAGAAATAACAAGCCACGTTTATATATATATGTGTGTGTGTGTGTGTGTGTGTGTGTGTGTGTGTGTGTGTGTGTGTGTGTGTGTGTGTGTGTGTGTGCATACATACAGCTGGCAGAGAGGAGGGCCCTTGCAATAGTATTTTTAACAGTAAGGTTACATAACATGACATAAACTTGACACATTTTTTCAGTATTTTCCTACTGTAAGGGAGACTTCTGTATTCTGATTCTTCACTGTTTTGTTCTTATTCCAAGGGAGGAAATATTCTTAAAAAAAAAAAAAAAAAAAACTTGAAACACAAACAGTCTTTATGGAAGAAAAAAAGCACAAAACATACAAAAAGACTAGAAAAACAATCAAATTTACTATGATGTTTTTGTTTTAGTTCTTTATTTTGAGCGCATGTTTTTATGTTCTTATGTTACAGAGTCTCATACATTATTGATGATTTCACAGTCCAATGATAACAGTTATTACAATGCCACTCAGGCGGATCCACCCTGGGTTTGCTTTACCTGGTATTATTGTGCATAAAGAGCTTTTGTGTTATGCAGTTATGCTAAGCCATAACTCTACGTGACCAGACCACATCAAGCTATTAAGCTTATTTAATTATCTGAAACATAAAAAAGCATCAAACAAGCATGCCACCGGCTGAGAAAACAAACTTGCAGAGATAGTAACGTTCCCTTTTTCAAGACTGCCAGCACTGAGGGACCACGGAGCATTGGCAATGGTACAGAATTAAGGAGTCCTGCCAACTCTAGAATCTCTGGAGGTGAAGTGATTGTATCGCTGTTGTTTTTTCATCTATGACTCAAGCTGAAGCCACAGTTATGATTAAGCACTTGCTGCACACCAGTCCCACAGAATCATTGTGGTTGTTGACTCAGTTTCCCTCTAACAACAAAGAGTATTTTTCTGTGTGTCCTCGGTTTATGGCAGGAGCAACCAAAAGGCCGAGACGATCCTTCCTCTGTTATTCAAGTCTGTCACCTAGTGGACATTCCCATCACATGAGCCTCGCACACACAGTCCTATATTCAGGCCTTAGAACTGCTCTCAACACCACACACATCACTAAGTTTCCAACTTATTTTTGCTAGCCACCTTTTGCTGCTTTGTAGGCTACACCTTTTTAAACCACAGAGCCCTTTACACACAAACAAACAAAAAAACACACACACATTGTTTTGCATTTTTTGCACTTAGACAAATTATTCTTGTTGTCAGATTCTAATTTCACTCAGAAGGTGGTTGTCTGTTCCAGTCCCTAAAACTACTCTTAGGCTCTATGAGTTGTGACCTTTTCTTATAACAGGTGTTACATTAATGTTAGGAGTTAATTCTCTTCTTGCTTTTCAAAACTGTCAGCACCTATATACACAAATCTGGGTTTTTCAGCCTTTCGTATATGACATGCGCATTATTCAGTGACATAATAAACAGCAATTAACACATACAAAAGAAAAAAAGGATAAATATATGGATGGAGGTGCAGTTGTTTAAATGCAGTTATCATACCCTTCTTACTGTGAAGACAAGTAGGGCAACTAATATTATTGATATGAGCATTTGGGAAACATTTAAATAATAAGATTAAATAAGACTGCGTTCTTGTTTTGCCTCACTCTGGAGACAAAATAAGGTACCTTTCATTTAAATCCTCTCCCCATACCTCTAGTTTTACATCAACTAAAACAAGAAAACACTGGGGTGTTTACTAGTAAGCAGGGGATTATTTTTATGGTTTTATTCAAGGATTAGCCTACTTCATAAGGTACAAGGATATTTGTATGTGCTCACTACTGAACTTGACTACAGTTGTAATATCCCACAGGACCAGAAACATACAAAGCACAACATTCATAATGCACAATTTTGCAACACAAACAGAGGCATTGGGCCCACGGTGAGGAAGGAAGGAAAATTAAAAATGACACATTAGATGCACCTCAATCTGTCCTGTCCCACCAAAGTCCAGAGTACCTTTACCCTGGAACCAAACTGGACACTGGGAAACAATTACAAAATAACTTGATACATTGATCCATAACATTGCAATACCTGTAAGACAATGAGGACAATTTGCTACACTTTATCTTAAAATATGTCGACCAATGTGGTAGTAAATAAAATATTAGGAATGCTGAGATATCATATGCTTTTAATGTCATAATTTATTTGTTTAGCAGATGCCCTTATGTAAACAAACTAACAAAGCATATGTTTTACACAGAAATCCTCTCTTACAAAGTATTATCGTGAAGTGTGTTACAAATTTTATAGCAGCACATAAAACTGCATTGATCCAGACCTTTCTGACACCTTCAGTGTTTTGTACAGGTGAGTGGATAGGTGGTTCAAAATGTTTTGTGTGCGTGCGTGTTTTATAAGTCTGCTAAGTAAATGAATAAATAATAATTTACCATATTTTACTTTACCAGCATCAAAATTAAATCAGGCTACATTGGGTATAAAGCCATAATTATTTTTGTCTGCATTTTTATTCGATTTTAGTTCGTTACACCAGTGTATCCCAACCCTCTCCTGGAGGACCCCTTGTCCTGCATGTTTTAGACCTCTCCCTGCTCTAACACAGCTGATTCAAATTATCAACTCGTTATGAACTCCTGAAGCTGCTTAATAACAAACTGATCATTTGATTCAGCTGTGTTAGAGCAGGGAGATATCGAAAACATGCAGGACAAGGGCTCCTCCAGGAGAGGGTTCGGAAACACTGCGTTACACCACCTAGCTATATGACTTATCACTTAGCTAGATAACTACATTCTCAAACTATCCTCAGCTACCCCCTCCTCCGTACTTGCTTTCGTTTATTTGAGGCATATAGCCAGCTAGCTATTTAGCCACCTAGTGACTAAACAGCCAACTAACTCTGCTTGAAGTAGAGTACATATGGGTATTTAATTTAACAATTTGCATCAAGGTATGAATAACAGAGAGCATCCAAAATACTCATTTCCCTCCGCTTGATACTGTCGCCATTTTGTATCCATGGTTTCCTGCCGGTAGCCGGAATTGTGGCCAATAACAACCGTCCTCCGTTTTGGGTTTTTACTCTTGCGTTTTGCGATTGGTACAGCGATTTTCTAGTGAAGCGTTGTCCAATAGTAAGCAAGTTTAGTAGATCCTCTAGGGCACCACCGGTTCGCGGGAAAAAAGGCATTTTCACGGGGAAGAGTAGCTAGCATGAAGCAATTTCGGGTTTAGACTGTTATTTCAATGCTAACAACAAATATAATGGTCATTTATTTCTGCTTACTCTACTCGTAGTATTACATACGCACAAGAAAAAGTATTGTCATTATTAAGTCATTCATCTTCTCGCAGAAACCGTGACACCGTTAGCTATCCACCAAGCTAGCCAGCTAGCTACCTTTTGCTGTTATTTTTTTTAGCAGGGAACAAAGAGCGCTGTTTTCTGTAGGGTGCAATTGCTAGTTAGCCAGCTTGCTAGTGTTGTTCGGAAAGAATATGAGTTTATTCAATCTGGACCGCTTCCGTTACGGGGGAGAAAAGACGCACAATAAAATAAAAAATAATACCTCAACGTCGATACAGGACGAACACAGCAGCGGATCGGCAAGTCCCGACTCGGAAAAAGAAAATAAACCAAGTAGGTTGCTTAGTAGCTAGCTGTGTAGCGACCACGACCATCTGAAGGCGGTTGACACAGCTAAATTAGCGTCATCTTGCTCGCTGATCTAGCCAGTTATCTGTCTCTCATCTTAGGTGAATAATATCTAGGTAACTGATTTGCGAGCCCCAAGAAGCTCCTCACAATCGCAGAGCGGAGAAAATGCATTTCAGATGCATTACAGATGCATTGTTAAATTAACTGTAGCTGTTATTGCTTGTGTGTTTGATGTTAATCTTCTAACTAATTTAGTTGGTTTGACACGAAGTGGCTCTTTTTAGCTACAGTAGCTGTCTTTCAATATGTCCTAATCAATATGTCAGTTGATGAGTTAATGACAATCTAGCGGGTTTGACACTCAGTGGCCCTTTTTAGATACAGTGTGTCGTAAAATTTCCTAAATCAGCATAATAGTATGTGAGTTGCTGAAAAAACACTGAGCACCTTTTGCCAAGAAGCAGGAAACCGCGACATTCATGCCATTTTGCAGTATAGCCTCTATCTACGTCATCCTGAGGTCAGAGGTCAGTCAGGAGCGTAACCCCCTTCGGTTTCTCCCTGAAAGCTCCAGCGTACTTGTCTGGCTCTTTTTGGTGTTCGCAGTCCCAGAAACACCAGTGCACAAGCGGCCATGTGGGAAAAAGCAGGAGAGGGGTGTGCAGTTTGAGGATTCGGACTCGGACTCGGACTCTGAATCTGAGGATGATGCTGAGGCAGGGGGCTGCATAAGAGAGGGGCCGGTGAGAAAGGGGAAGTAAGTATGGGCCTGAGGTTACCAGTTTATACATTTCCATCGCATTGTATTGTTGTTGCATCATATAGCTAGTAACACCTCCTCATTCTTGTTCCTTATAATTGCGCGAGGTCCATTTTTTTAATGTGTTGCGGTCTGTGCTCCCCTCATCCCAAAAGTGCACATGTGTAGAGGTGAATCTGATAGATGGTGCCAATGTTTTGATGTGGTGCTGATGGGGAATGAAGTTCACTGCCAGAGATTATGGGACAAGTTGCCACAGACTACACTTCCCATAAGTACTGCTGTGACACACCGCATATTATTTTACTCATTGATCTGATGTGGCCCATAAGCCAAATCCGCTATCTTTGAGACAGAGACTAAGAGCCATTAAACCAATTCCGAAAACAGGACCATTTGATCACAGGACGGGACAAGTAAGGACAGCATAAAATTTGATAAAATGTATAGCGTAATAAGTGTATAACATCACTTGTTCAGTGGGCCAAAAAATAAACACATTTTTCAATAGAGAGACCTAGACCACAGACTGGTTGCTGCAAAGCTGTGAGACAGAGACCTTAATCTGCTAGTCCGCTAGTCTTCAGTCTTCTTCAGGTGTTGGTCACAGTGCAGACCCTTTTATAATACTGAATACAATGCTAAGCATATAAATTTTTAAATCTTACTGAAGTCTGAAACTTTTAGAGCCAATGGAAGTTTGCATTCTTGTCATGCTTACTGTCATAAAATGTACAGAACACTTATTGTTTTGTAGTCCTGTGTCTCTGAATAGGGTTTCATGTAGAAAGATGTTTACAGTATTCTTTTTGTTGTTGTTTGCTGTGGTGAAAGTATTACCCCCTATTTATTCTCTGCAATGTGATTTATTTATAAACTATAAATACAGCCAAGTGCTGAAAGAAAAAAAAACAAGTTAGGCTTAATTTAATTAAGTCTTCTATGTTTAGATAATGTTTTTAGGGAAAGTGCATGTTATGTAATATTGTTTTAATACATCAATCAGCTGACTTGGGTGGCAGTGTAGCATAGTGGTTAAGGAGCAGGACTCGTAACCAAAAGGTTACTGGTTTGATCCCCACTGGGGGCACTGCTGTTGTACCCTTGGGCAAGGTACTTAACCCACAATTGTCTCAGTAAATATCCAGCTGTATAAATGGATAACATTGTAAGGAACGGTAACCTATGTAAGTCGCTTCACTGAAGGAAAACGGCAGGGCCAGTTTCAAACCCCAACCATAGGCCTCAGCTGGCCCTGAAAGCCAACACCTTGCCGCCTGAGCCACTCGGGACCTCACATTTTCAATCACACTCTCCTGAGCCCAGCCATACAACAGCACTGCTCCTTGGTCTTTACCGTTGCTTGTGGGTAGAGTTTTAAAGACAGGGTGGTGCTTGATCCTTGTCAAGCTATGCAAATAAACATTGAAGCAATCTGTTGCTACATGTCTCTCTCAGGTTGTGCAGTGTTTTTTGTGGTTTTATTGAAGTACACTGTTGTGTAATGCACTTCACGCACACGCTTGCTTCATGCCTTGGGTAGAAGAGGACGAGGTTACGGGATGCCAATGTTTTGAAGTTTGCCGATAGTTCTGGCATGTCGGTTATGTGGTGTGATGTACTACACATGGCAAGTTTGGCTCCAGTTTGTTCGATGTGTTTGTTAAGGACGTCTGGACAGATCCTGGAGAAGAGATGTGAGGTGGAGGATAAGTGTGAAAAGCCATCCGGGGCAGACAAAGAGGACAAGTCGACAGAGGAGAAACTGTCCAAACTGCAGGAGATTTTCCCACGCAGAGACAGAACGGAACTACAGGAGGTAAAAATGCCTGCGTTTGGACACCTACAACTCTAGCTCAGCTAAAGGAGCACCAGGAAGATGACGGAACATGAACGTGCGGCTACCGCGGTTCAAGTCAGTCACCACCTGTCATTCTCTGTTTCAGGTGATCAAAAGCACAAGCACTTTGGATGGAGCCGTGGCTTCCTGTCTCGTGGTATTCGGGGATGAAGGTAAAGGCCCAATCACCCACCGAGTCCGCAGTAACATCCATCTGAGTCTGTCCTCATCGCCCAGTCAGAGTGCAGCTTTTACCAGTTACACACTGATGTGATTTAGAGAAAACAAGATCTGAGGCTGCCAGTGCTAATCCCTCGATCAAACCATGACACCCCTAAACCCCTGCCACATGATCTGTGCTCCGTGGGCCGTGCAGCACCCCCCCCACCCTCACCCCCACCCCCAGGCTTAGGGAATTATTCCCTGTTTCAGTGGCGATATTAGGAGCCTGAAAACAATATACAGCTTTTGTTGTCCCCTGCGCACCGCCTCAGCTCATTAATCCAGATAAATCCCTCCGCTCCTCAGGTCTCAGCCGAATACATTAGTGTTGCCACAAGTTCAGACATAGTGAACATTTCCAGGGAAGGCCATTTTAACTGTTTTGTAGCGGGTCACATGTTTTGTGCACGGGTTTTCCCTGCTAGAACGAGACTCGCCCGGTTACCCACGCTCCGGGAGTGAGGTTAGTCGTCAGTCCTGTTGGCCAAGAATACATTAGCGATCCTCCCTTTGAATTCGACGCCGGTGGCGATTGCGCCGGCGCTCGCACCCGCCGCACTCTCCTGTCTTCAGGCTCAAACAGCGTCGCACTTTGCTCCGTTGAGTTTCTCCCAAACCGCAAACACGGGTCCCACGCCTCCATCTGAGGTGGCGTTCAAAGCCTCGGGCTGCGGCAGCTGTATGGGAGCGGCAGGGGAGGGGGGACACACCCGCGTCTGTGAGCTACACATGCTCGTCGTGGGGTTTTTCCACATTCAATCTGGAGACTTGTCTCCAAGGCTGCTGAGGCACGGCCGACGATGCAGCCAGCAGAGCTGCAGCAGTCACCTCCGCAGCAGACTGTCGGTCTCTGGTGGTGGTCCAGGAAGCTGCTCCCACCCTTTATGTGCTGACAGGCCTCAAAAATCAAAAATGAACATTGTCTGGTGTGCGATCTTTCCCCAAAAAGGTGTGCGTTGTTCATGCTTCGTTTTTTTGATTGGCTGCTCACATTGTTTGTGAGTATGGTATTGCAAGTTATACCCGCTATTTTTACTATACCAAAAAGGCAAAAAAAGCTGTAGTTAGCTGCTCAGAGGTTGACGGTAAATGGGTCTCATGATAAGAGTCCATTTAATATTGAAACTAATAGTGTAGTACAGGTGGTTTTGAAATAACGTCACATTAAAAGGGTTGAAATGCTGGAGAAGTGATATTAACCAGGTCTGTGTATGTGTGTGTCTGTGTGTGTTTGTTTGCAGGCATTTTCACAATAGTATATGTGACAGTGCTATAATTATAGTATTCTTTGCTCCCTTTGTAGCTTAATGAAGTTTTCATCAGAGGCACAGTTGTTAATATCCCCTTTGGAATGCAGCTAATGCATAACAGCCAGATAATGTGTACAGCTGAACAAACATAATGCTTCCACAGGTCCAGACACATCCCGAAAGAGGAAGCAGAATGGGTCTAACAGCAGCTCTCAAGACAGTGATGAGGTTCAGCCCAGTAAGAAGAGGAGGGCATCTGTGGTGAGGGGCCGCTACATTGGTCTGTACTGCAGGGTACATAAATGGAATGGGGAATTCTTAAACTGGACCTTTTCCCTGACCAATCAGGCCAGTGACTCTGATGAGGACGGGGCGGAGCCGACCTGGGAAAAGCAGGAAGCCATGGTGAGGAGACTGCAGAGGAAATTCCCCAACCTGGACAAAGAGGTGAGATTCTGCCCCACTATCAGAGCCCATGGGGATACTGTAAATAAATACCAATAACTACTAAATATCAAATACCAATACTGTAGCACAGGACCACCATCAAGCACACATCGTGAGGAAAAAGATTTTATATGTTCCCAAGCATCCTGACAGGACTGATGAGTTCTAAAGGGTAAAATGAGTACCAAAATCCCAGTCCCTGCTGAGTAAGCTACTTTGCGTAGCATGCAGCTACACAAAATAGAAGTATTATACTGCATATAAAAATGTTAGCCGCACAGAGGGCCTGAGACGCTGTAATGTAACCCTGGGAGTCTGTGCTGTGCTGTAACCCGGTGTCTGTGCGTGTGTCTGCCCCGTGCCTCAGGAGCTGCGGGCCGTGCTGCAGGAGCACGACTGGGACTGCGACGATGCGTTGGAGGTGCTACGCGTCTTCTCCGATCAAGGTGCAATCATGTGTCATTTGGCTCCTTGAATGCTCAACGGTCAGAGATCAGTTGATCTCGTTTGAAGGGAGAGTGTGTGTGTGTGTGTGTGTGTGCGCGCACGAGTGCCGGGGTGCTTGTGGGTCTCAGTCAACCAACCTTGCTCTCAGGTGAAACAGACCATTTAATTTGAGGTATACAGCACAACTGTTCTGTTGTTTTGCTCCACTTAGCTTTTGTGGCAGTAACACGACTAAGAATAATTGACTGATATCTTTCAATCTCACGTTCAAAAATGCCCCATGTTTTTCTTGGCAAGGCCTTATCTCCAGATCAGAAGCTTTTAATGAAATATCTGCCGGCAGGTTGCTGCCTGACCAGGATTGTGAGTGTGCCAGTAGTAGACCACAGCAGTATTAGCCTAAAAGTGAGACATGAAAATTTCTGAAGAAATAATTTACATTTATGTCCTCATGAAACGAATACACTAATCCCTTGATTGTTATGAGAACCTGGTTTTATCCCGTAATTGTCATGTAAAACCTCTTTGTTTGGTAGAATCCCACTTTGTTTAGTATTTTGTGAATAAGAAACATGTAACAGCTGTGTAGTGCTGAGTGAGGGAAGACTTCTCCATTACTTGGTACGGCAGTTCCTTAATGGTCTCGCTGCTTTTTATTTTCACAAACAATACTGAACAAGCAAACATACATTAGATGGATAAGCAGGGACATTGGTGTCAGGTTGCACCTCAAGTTCATGAGTTGTTTAGCTGTTTACATAATCAGCTAATAGACAACTGCTTGCTCAGGCAGTAATTTATCTTACTTATGTTCTTTATTTAGTTGTGGTTTCTAAACCTGGATCTTAATTTGGAGGAAATGCATTTGGGTGCACTTTGCATAGGGCTGCAGATGCCACAATGTTTTCTTATCAAGTGTTGGCTCTTGCAGCACAGGTGCTGACAATGGGCTAGTTGATTCCTCTATCATTATAGAGCCTGTGATAAAATGATTTGTTTGTTGAGAGACCAGCAAACTTCTTGTATACAGTGTAAGAACTTAAACTGTGGGTGAATGTTGCCTGACAGCGCTGAATAACTTTCTCAGTTAATTTTTTGGATACACAATTACGGAACTGAATGGTACATTTTAAGAAACTACTGTAGCGTATATTCTGTGTAAAGCCCCATCCAAAAATATCAAACAATATCACCAATGTTGAGGTGTTATATAAGCAAATACTTTTCTGAGGTTTTGAGCCACCTTCAGCTCATGCTATAAGCATGGTCAGTCTATTGCTGACACAGGGGAAACGATCTCTATCGGCGATTTATGCATGAAGGTTTATAATGTAGGAAATGCTGAATATAAGCTGATCTATAACTCATCCACTAGTAGCAACAATACCGCCTCATATTACATCATTTGGATACATCATTGTAAGTTACAAAACTAAGACAAGTATTTTCTTTTCCATTTTCTGAGTAGTCTGTTTTTAACAGACTACAGGCAAGGGCACTTACTACATCACTTGTAGTACAAAGGTAAACTAGCAGTGTGTCACAGTAGCACAATGGCAGGAGGCAGTTCTTTCTAACTAGCTATCAAAACATTGACTCACTAACTATAGTTTGGATATACAAGAGATGTGTTAGCTTGTCACGAAGTTGAGAAAGAAGAACAAAGTAAAGCATTCCAGTAAGAAGGAGGACTGTTTTAATATGCAGTCGGGCCACCAGTCTGTCCGTTCTGTTAAATCTAACACCCAAATTGGCATCAGCCCCCCCCCGCCCATTCCATTTAATTACTGATAAAGTGTCCAGGCTTTGTCTCCAGTATATATAATAAAATAAAAAAATATTGTTAAAAATGTATCAAATACATTGTGGTGGCACTGGGAGATTACCCATTTGGGATTTAGTGGAGAAACAACTGGCAGATGTTTTCTTATCGTCGCAAGAACTTGGCACACCAGCTTAGTCGTTATAAATTGACTCACCGTTTCTACGTAACTGCACTAAGGTGGCATCAGATGAAACTTGATACTGACCCTGTCTGCCCTAGGGTGTACGGAGTGGGAGATTGGAACTTGTCGCCTTGTTTTTGGGAATGCCCAAAGATTGTATTGTTTTGGCAGGTTGTGGTGGCTATGTGAATACTGTTTTAGCAGCTGTCCCTATCTCTCCTGAAATGATCCTCTTGACTACAGCTTGAATCTCCCCGTAAAGTTTAAAAAACTCTTCCTGGCAGGGTTGACTGCTGCACTGAAAATGATATTGAGGGGTTGGATGGAACCTCTTTCCTTTTACAATGAAGTATATTTGAATTGTTTCTTAGATGTTAGCACTACTTGAAAGGTCTATAGCTCGGTTACATTGGGCTTTACAGCTTGAGAGGTAGCAATCAATGCAGTAATGCAATTGTCTGTATAGAAGTATGTCTGAGCATGAGAAATGTACTGTCTCCTCTCTCCCTTTCCTGTCTTTGTTTGGGGCCAGGGGGTTAGCAGTCGTTTACAAAAAAAACAATATAAAATTTATAAATTGTCTTGTAGGGATGTGACCAATCTGTCAAATAATCAACTGTCAGTCACAAGCACGCCTGTCGACAGTAAAATTTAATCATCCCATTTTCCCCCCAAATCGATGAAAAGAAGAGGATCTTAAATCTTACTGGGTGATACAGCATGGTATTCTAAGACAGGTGGGGCTTTCTGTTTCCCACTCCAATCTTTTCTGCTGAACAGATGGCTATCTTGTTTAGCAATACTGTATGGAGGAACATGTTTTACTTGCAATAGCATATGATTGCAGAGAGTTCTTTCAAAGAGTTCAAAAATAACTTTGCTTCAGTTCAGGCATTGCTGTTAAATGGTTCAGTTCTGTGTAATAATGTGAGTCTTATTCATTTAAAAACAGTATAAGCCGGTTAATAAACCCACAGAAGAACGAACATAGAGGAGAATGCAGCGTGACTTCACGATACAGAAAGACGTTGCTGTGTGGTCCAACTTACTTAGGCCTAAGTGGGGAAAAATACTTTTAGCTAGCCCCTAGCTTGATAAATAGAAATATTGAAGATATTTCATGTTTATATTTCATGTTTATATTTCAACATTTCATGTTTACAAGAAAGCAGGCCTGATTACATAGAGTAGTGAAGTTTTTTCCCCTCCTACATGAACTAGCCAGCAGGAGCAATATTACATTATTTCATTAATGTAACTATGCCAGTTCACAGGTTGATTTTTTTGCTAGTTAGGCTTTCCCTATCTCTGGCTGTTTGGCTGGCTAGCTATGTTAGTTTATGGAAGTTTGCCATGAAGAAATGTCACTGTCCTAATCACAGAACATCTCATTTTCTGCCATACAAATCGCATTCAGGAAGTCAGGCACAAGGATAATGGTGTCCAGTTACAAACTGTTAGGAGCTGGCTAACTTGGCAGCCAGAAAACATGGCTGGCTGGCTAGCTAGGTAACGTTATGAAACAGCTTACAGGGCAAAACGGGAAAATGCACATTATATTAATTTTGAAGACTTTCATACTGAAAAGCCTAGGCTTTTTAATAGGCCTACTCATTATTTTGTGAAGACATGTAATTTCAGCAAATAAATAGTGGTGTCATGTAGGAAGGTATGCCAAAATAAACACCTCAGTTTGTTAAATAAATGCAGTTTCTTACTCATTAGTCTTTTGAAACCAGTTAGTCGTCCTCTGATGGGGTTTGCTTGCTTGATGATGGAGGGTGTATTAAACTGTGAAGTACTCGAAGAACATGATAACATGATAGTTTGGGGCAAAAAGATATGTACCAAGCAGGCTGTTTGTTTCTGTTTTTTTTCTTTTGTTATTTTTTGTTTGTCTTGCGAACTGTGGTGATTAAAGTGATTGATGTAATTTTTAACCGTGAAATCATATCAGAATGTAAATACAGGCACTAGTTACCATGAACGTATTTATTCCTCCGTTAACAATGATTAATGATAGTTGATAGTTGCCCTTCTCAGCCATCAAATAGTCAGTGGCTTTTTTCCACTGCTGTGGGCTCCCAGCCAGTGTCATCGGAGGATGCAGCTGGAATCAAACCTGGGCCATGGGGCTGACACTGTTTAGTGAACAAGAGCTGACTGAGCCACCCGGGACCCCATTTTCAGCATCTTATATATGTCAGTGCTGAATATAGGCCAGTATGTAGTCCAGCTACTTGTTGGAACCCTGTACATTAACCCTGAGTTTAATTAACTTGCAGGCCACAGTACTAACACATTGAGAGAATTTCATTTGAAGCATTCTTAAAGTTGTCAAATCTAATATATATCTGAAACAAATTTAGTATAGAAGATTGCAGTCTCATTAAAAAAATTCATGGTTTGTTAGTTTCTGATTACAAATTAGCTAAATATAAGAATGTGCATTATGCAAAATCTATTGCAAGATTTGACTTTCTGTGCTTTGGCAAGAAGTGCTGTGGTTTTCAAAACTGCAGTAGCACCATTTTATCAGCTGTCCAGATTTTTATGTGAAATGCTACAGCTGACTAGTGTTCCCAGTTATCTACAAAAGTGAATAGCAGAAATATGCAGTCAATCAATCAAATCTGCAGAAAGTCAGTAGTTGCATTTTACCCTGTAACAGCTAACAGATGCTCCCAAACACCATTGTCATTTATCATTAGCTGTGAAAAAAAAGAAAAAAACGGAAAAGGGGTTTACTTAAGGCAAGCAAATAACAAGTGACAGCAGAATGTGAAACATAGGATCTCTTTCTGTTCGATTGATTGGTTCTGTATAATGAACTTAGAATTCTCTCTCTCTCTCTCTCTCTCTCTCTCTCTCTCTCTCTCTCTCTCTCTCTCTCTCTCTCTCTCTCTGTGTGTGTGTGTGTGTGTGTGTGTGTGTGTGTGTGTGTGTGTGTGTGTGTGTGTGTGTGTGTAAAAGGTTAGAATGTCTGTTCTTGTCATTTTGTATCCTTATATGGGCTTTGGGTAATAGAATAACATAAAATTACAATTACTCTGAAAGGTTAAAGGCAGATACAGCATGTATTAGTGGGTTAATAATTTAGATGTGCCTCTTTTGCTGCAGATGAGGACTCCACCTCCCCAGAGGACAAGGGGAAGAGACCCAAAGCGACCAAATCCTCCAGAGGTGCCAGCCCCCCCAAAGTGACCAAACAGCCCTCTGACCGCAAGGACAAAAGAGACGGCGGAGAGGGCAGCGCTCGCAGCGGCCGGTCCTCGGGCCTCCCGGGCTGGCTCTCGTCCGCCCGGCCCCAGGCCCGGCCCTCCTCCCCGGCGCCGCGGAAACCGCAGGGCGGCGTGAGCGCGGCGAAGGCTCAGGCGGCAGAGAGGAAGAAGCGGGCGCGCGCGGCGGCGGCCGCTCAGCCGGACGGCAGCTCCGAGGACGAGGACGCGGTCAGCAGCGAGTACGAGGGCTCGTCCGCCGACTCCGACTCGGACAGCGAGGACGGCGTCAGCCCCGAGATGAAGGCCCGCATCCTGGGCTTCTTCCAGGAGGCGTCGGTGGACGAGCTGTCCCTAATCGGCGGGTGCTCGGTGAAGAAGGCCCAGAAGATCGCCGAGCTGCGGCCTTACAGCACGTGGCAGGACCTGGTAGGACAGTCTGCTCACCTAGCTCACCTCAACCCGCCAGCCTTGCTCCCTGGGTGTGTCTGTCATTCATGTTCTTCCTTTTATGCCTCTTCTTTTTCATTTCATTTCCCTCCTTCGTGCTCTTTGTCTTTTCCTGAGTTGCTGCCTCCCTGTTGCTAGGTAAAGGTGTGTTCAGCTCAGGTAAGACTCTCAGAACTGGGTGGCCTTAGCCTTATTAGGTTCTCATGTATTACCTTCTGAACCAATGGCATTCCAAATTGGGTCATGTGACCAGCTGTGGGCTGATGGTCTTGGAAGAAGCCCATCTGATTGGCTGCTGCCACCTTCACTCAGGCTCGATGCAGGGAGAGCTTATGTGTGTCTGTGAGTGTGTATTTGAGAGGGGGGAGACAGTGAGTGGAGGAGAGAGAGCTGGAGCTGTGCGTGAGAAGTGGGGTGAAGGAGAGACTGTAGTCTCGGCTGATATTTGAAGCTCTCGGCAAAGCCGCAAGATGGGCCTGCAAGACAAAGGAAATGGGCAACAGTGACCAGCTTGCAACAGATTTTGGCTGGTTTTTGTTCCCTTTTGTGCTATTTTGAGGAGTGGTGCTCTTGGACTCCCTCCCAGTGCACCGCTCCCTCGTATTCGGGGCTCCGTGTTGCCTGTGGGCTCCCAGAGCCCTGACCTCAGTGGCCGGGAGGGGATGCTTCGGTTAGACAGCCGACCCCCGCAAGCTGCTGTGGAACGCTTCACCCTCTGTAGTGGTAAGTTCTCGTCTGCATCAGCTGTGCACCTGGAAAGCACAGTGACCTGAAAGGGAGCTCATAACCATAACCCTGGAGTGGAGACGGGGGCCGTCGCTCTCTCTGTCTGTCCCTCTCTGTTCTCCTCTGCTTCGTGAGCTGGCAGTCACAGGTAGACTTGTCCCCTGCAGAAAATGCACACCAGGCCACGCTTTGACATGTCTGCGCCTCTTTTGCCTGAAAACATGAGATGCTGTGGTGATGGAGAAGGATTCGACTGCATTCAGAAGGGGTTTTTGGTGTGAATTTGTGAAAATGTTTCACTTAGAATATAGCTATTCCGGAGTGTGCTGTGCCGCGGGGGTCATGGTTGTAGATGCAGTGCATGGGTGTGTGCTGGAGTGCTGTGCAGTGGTTGCGGCTGCAAGTTCAAACAGGACGGAGTTTGCCTCTCCTCCCTCTCTGCCTTGCTGTGTGAGCGTGAACTCAAATGACCCAAGGAAAGAATGGAAGAGCAAGTTTCCACAGGGAGTATATGTTTCATAGAGGGGTAAATTAAACGGTACACAACCCCAGAGCTCAGTTTTAAAATGGTGAAAATCAGTATGATTCTAAAATTGTACAATAATATATTTTAAATATGGTAGGTTTAAATGAGGTTCAGATGAGACCAGGATCTACCTTGTGCTGTAGTGTGGGCTTGCAGCAGAGTCAAATGGTGTCCATTGAAATGGAACCCATTTAACCATTGCTTAGGGCTCAGTTTATAGGATACATCAATAGACTGGCACAGGAGTGTCCAAATTGGATAGTCTTGCCACAGATTTTTTCGGTGTGGCCACTTTATCCAAATGCCCTAGGCAGTATCATCAAATCACGAGCGAGCCCACTGTGGAATCGGTACGGGGGCAAGCTCCAGTCCAGGAGTCATATTTATCACCTCAGGAGTCCGTGGTGATTTTTTTTAGCCACTCAGTGTCTCCCACAGATCGGTGAGGCTGCCCTGTAAGAAAGTTATAATGCAGGCTATAAACTGACACAAAATCGCCAGCCATTTCAGCCAAACTGTCTGGCTGTTTCTTTAACTTATTGTGCTGTTGTGTTGCCATTTACTACGGTAGGTATCTGCAGATTCAATCAAACAAAGGTTCCTCCTCTTGCCACAGAGAAATAAATTTGCCACTTCCTCTTCTGTCCAGCCGGTATTTTCTGCTTGGGGCTCGTGTCTTTTGGAGCGTATCTTTCTTCTGACAAGGGTCTCTCACTGCGTTTTCCTGTTACTTCTACAGGAAACAGCTGGTACAAAACAGCTGTTTCTAGTTGACATGTTACCTTACCGAGTGCTTGTTTTGATTGGCTGTTAACAATCCCCCATGGCTTGTGAAAGTCAACACTGTACAGGAGTCAACAGTAAGTTCAAGTCTGCTAGAAATTCACTCACAGCTCATAGGTGCCTGCAGGAGCAGTAAAAGTTGCATGAAAACATCTGCCACGATATGCCATCCAAGGGGTTCAGCTGGTACACAGTTTCAGCATACACATAGCAAATTTCAACAGTCATTGAAAACTTGTGGCAAGTTCAAACCTGTTGACATAGAGGGTAGAAATGTAATTTGTGTGTGTGCCTTAAAAACAGTCAGGAATTCATGGGGCATTTAAATGTCAAATGTCAATGTAATAACAGTCGGAAATGATGGAAATTTCTCAAACAAATTGAAATGGAACCCCATTAGTTAAATGGTTTTAACCAAATTGATCTAGTGTGGTTGAATGAAGTTGTTTCATTCAACCACATTAGGTCGCTTTAAGCTAATTCAGACCTTTTTTAACATCTAAAAAGGTCATCTTGACATTTTGTGTCATGGCTATTTCCTCAGAGAAACGTGTATGATGACACAGAGAACTCTTGGCTAAAATACCAAAGCCCTAAATGTGAGCCACATCAGTTCTGATGATACCTACACAGTACTGCTGCCCACAGTTGGTGAGATCACTAATCTCTTGTCATGCTTACTGTACGTCCCCAAGACAGTATCTCTTGTTTAAAATTTCAGTTTGTTTTTAAAATTCAAAATTCAAAGTGTTAATGAGCAGTTCCATATTGTGCACAGTTTTTTCAATATTTAATCTCTTCCTCACACCTATTAACATTTTTACTCTTTGGTCAATTGAAAGAAATTAATATGTAAGTCACCCAGGTTGGTTCTAAATGACAAAGCCATTTAAAAAATCACCCTTATATGGGCCATTGAGGGTTCATTATATATGTGTGTGTGTGTGTGTATATATATATATATATATATGTATATATATGTATGTATATATATGTATATATATATGTTGTAGCGAAGAGCGAGAGCAGTCACCCCACCCGACCTCGAACCCGGGTCTACGGGGTACCAAACATGCGACTTTGACCACGACGCCAAAGAGCCGGGCTCGTTGGTATGGCAGTCAGAGCGCATACTCAACCGTAGTGACGGCACTCCGTCACACTGCCCTCCCCTTCGGGAAGCGCGCCCATGCGCTTCACGCACCAAGGCATCCATCACGCATTCCCCTGCCGTACTTCTCCCATCCCAGGGTGCCCCACTCACTCGTGCTTCACCCATCTCTGGGGTCCCTCACACCAGGGTCAACCTAACCTGGGGGTCCCTCATACGTCTCACACACTGGGCACACTTCCGATGGCCTCACGGCCAGCCATCCCACTTCTGACACCATATGTAGCGAAGGGTTCAAGGCCGGGTGGGGTGACTACTCTCTCCCTTCGCTACATATGTGTGTGTGTGTGTGTGTGTGTGTGTGTGTGTGTGTGTGTGTGTATATATATATATATATATATATATATATATATATATAATATAAAATGAGAAACCATAAGTATACCAGACAGGAGCTAATATCAGAATTTTAAATTCTGAATTTAAAAACTAGCTAGATAATCAAATCCACAATAATACAATAGTTGTTCTCCACGACATGCTGTCTTTTGTGTGAATTTCTTTCACATTAATCACGGATGAGTGTACTTTATGCACCAGGGTGACACCTGACAGGAGGACTAAGCATTTTTTAATCAGTTTTGAAATAGTGTATTGACACAAAGTATAAGGAATCCTAGCTATAAAGAGACTCTCCTAGCCGTTTGAAATAAAAGAATTACAAAAAATGCACTTTGTAGAACTATGAAATTGTACAACATCAGCAGTTAATTGGGAAAAGACATCTTTTCTGTACTCATGCAGGTAGCAGGGTCCATGCAATCCTCCAATACGCTAATCTCCTATAGCCCAAAGGCTGTTTTATGTTTTAAGTCACAAAATGCACTACAGGAGAGCCAGTGTGACTGGAGAATTTGGTGCTTTTTCTGATGATGACAATGTAGCATCTGGTAAGCACCTGACAAAGATGACACTCTGACAAATGCCTTGGCACGTATTTTTACACGTGATAAGCAAAACTTTTGTTTTTGCAAAACTTGTTAATTCTCTTTATTCTGGGATCAATGAGTTATTTACATCCGCATTGCTAACCTCATGCCTCCTGAGCATATTTCTTTTTGGAACAGGGTCCACTATGTGTGCGGGGTAGATGTATAGACCATATAAGTTGCTTACATAACAAGCTAGTTGGTTTGTATTGTTGTGGCAAGTGTTGTGCCTGCAAGTTGCTTGGAAAACTCCAGCAGAGCAGCACCTATCCTCACTCCACTATAGCGCGCTGTGCGACTTGCGGTGCAAGAAATAGCCGTTGGCTGCATGTGGGTGTATTGGAAGATTACATTCGTCTCGGAGGTTGTTGCGGTGAGACAAGCCGGCCATGGTATACAACTGGCAATTAGGGCTGTATAAAGGAGGAGGAGCACAAAGGTATTCTGTGTTGTGTTTATTTGGCAAAATCAATGGGTAAGGCTAGTTTAAATCTATCCAAGGTTGTTACACAAAAAGGTGGGAAATTCTGTGTTTGAATGTTTATATTTGTGAAGTTTTTCATCCCCATTGGCCTGTTCCACAGATAATTTTATTGATTCTTGATCCTGTGATCATAGAAAACCAGGGATTCTCTTGTAGCTGTGATGATGCTTGTAGGCTGATTCATGTTTTGGTAATGGACCCAGTTAAAGGAAAAGTGGTGATTTTTTTTCCCTCTTGGTTAGGTTTAAGTACCAGTATTCCTTATTTTTCTGTGTTTTCATTTCAGAATCTGTAATGATTTTGTCAGGCATTTCTGTGTTACATTCAAAGCAAGTGTACCGTGCTTTTGTGGAGTTTTCCAGTTTAATATTGTAGACAATCATAAATGGCCTATCTTTAGCCATGTTTTTACAGTGACACAATGTAGGGGACATAAGTTTTCTTCTGCTATGCATGGCAGATGATATTTTCTCTTTGAGCTTGGCACCTTGAAAATTAGGACTGTATCTGATCATAGCTGTCAGCCTCAATCACGACCCCCTTATAAAGGGGGGGAAAAAAGGATGCAAATCTGAGATCTGAATCTTTCTGGTCTTACGGATGTATGAAGAAGTTACAGAAAAGAGAAAAGATGTGAGAGAAATTGGCAAATGGGCAAAATAAAGAAGGTGTTGTTGGGGAGGGATTCTTCGTCTGACATCTGTTGCCGCTGAGCTCGTTGTCTTCGGTCAGGGCGCTCTGTTTGTACAGCGCGTGCTTCTCTTTCAGGAGGAGACATTCCTCCTCGTCTCGCCCGTGAGCCCATCTTTGTGCCCATTGGCAGGATTGATTACTGCCCTTTCTCCTCCACCTCACCTGCCTGCCATCACTTGCACGAGTGGGTGTTTTTCTGTCTGGGATTCAGTATGTTGACATCGCCGCTCTTTCACCTGATAAGAGCTGCCTGGGCCTGTGGAGGGGTCTAAGATTCCATATGAAGAGGTCAAACACAGTTTGATACCGTATGACCAGGTCAAGTGCAGTTTGATACCATATAACCAGGTCAAACACAGTTTGATACCGTATGGTCAGGTCACATGGTTAGATTCTATACACTGTGGTTATGTTCCATAAGCACAAGTCAAATACAGTTTGCTACCATATGACCAGGTCAAGTGCAGTTTGATACCATATGACCAGGTCAAATACAGTTAGATTCTACATACTGTGGTTAAAGTCCATATGAACAAGTAGTGCAGTACAAGTAAGGTCACTCTGCATTAAGAGCATCTACTGAGCAAATGTAAGCAGTTTGACAGCAAGTGAGAAGGTCAAGAACAGTTAATTCTATGGGATCATTTAAAGTACAGTTAGATTCCGTATGGAAAGGTCAAGTAAAGTTAGAAATTGTATGAAATTTAAATCTAAATGAAATTTAAATTTAAAATTTAAATCTGGTACCTAAATTTTAGAGTTCTAATTATTGTCAACAAACTCACCTGGACCAGTTTCCATGTTTCATTTATCTGAATTTGTTACATTCTGGCTGTTTGAGTAAGAGTGTGAATTCTGTGTAGAATTGTAAAAATTTTGAACACTGTACACTTTGATCATAATGAAGTTATGTATTTGAGCAAGTATCAGAGTAGTGCAATTTATTGATTTCTTTACTTATTTCTTTATTCTACATACTTAATGGCTGAGGTGCTGTTTGCACAGGTCCTGACCAAGGATGTTAACTACTTTTTAAAGAGAAACATGATAACAAACCTGTAAGAAAACTTATATGAAGGTTTATAAAAAGGTTTCAATTCATATTTGCCCCAAATTCATTTCATACCAACTTTTTTTTTTTTTCGATTTTGTAACACTTGTAAGCATTTGTCCATTCTGCTTCCTTTAATCTGACCTGTTTGGTCATTGTTAACTATATATGCAGCTAGAGAGTATAGTATTTGAGCTCCATTAGTTGTGACATCAATTTCACCAAGTCAGTATTGCTTAATAGATTAGCTGAAGTATTTTAGTTTTGGCAAAACAAAATTCTCTGCTCAGCGATGCTGTAGCAGTAAGCAGCGTTTCTCAGATGAGCTCTTCCTTTTAATTAAACCACGTTCCTGAAATCTCACTTGACTGGCGCATACCCAAATGTAAAAAACGTTTACAGAAGGCAGAAAATTAACTCTGTGTGTTAGTCCATGCAAATGTGGTCCTAGCCTGCAGGAGCTTTGGTTGCTGCAGTTTTGTGGAGGGAGAATTGAAATGTAAAGTGTTCAATGTTTACATCCTCAACATGAAAGTAGTAAGATCACAGATTAGATGAGGTGTTTTGCTGTATTTTGTATATGACTTCATGTGGGATATGTTTCCCATAGTTGTGACAGAAGTACCCCCATGCTTGTCAACTTTATTCTGACTCGTTATTCAAGCTCTTAAATTGTCTGTGGGTTCCTCTGTATGCAAAGTGTTTCATTGCCAGAAAAAAAATGCAACTGACAGATTGTCAGTGTTTTGCCAAAATTCTCTCATTTTAATGTGCTGGAGGACCTGGTTTATTTTTCACACCTGAGAACACAGCCAAATTTCACCAAAAGTGTGTTTGTTTTGTTGGAGACCTGTCCAGGAAGTAAAAATGTTACTGGCCTCTGTAGAACCTTCCAAATTTTGTTTGTCTTAAAAAGAAAAAAACTTTCCTAAATTCTCAAATTTTTGTTTACTTTTTCCATTGATGTGTTTCTCAGACTTTCTGTTGTTTCCTCCTTTTTCAACAGTCTCAGAGAGCACCTTCCCCTCTCGGGCATGAGGGTGTAAGCCCAGGGGGGGGAGGTCGTGGTTTCCCCATTTAAACAAATTCAGGTTTCTCTGGAAAAGCAGTAAATCTTATCAGTACACTTGTATTTAAATGCAACTGTGCAACGTAAAACAGGCAGAAACAACAACAACGACAAAAGAAAACTCAGACGAAACAACAACAATGGGGAAAATTTGCCCTCATTGTTGTCACTTCTGTAACTGAGAGGAGTAGTACTTATGTCTTTGAAGTGAAGCCAATTATTTCTCATTAGTTAGGAGAGCCACAGTTTTTATTTAGATGTAAAATCAGTAATGTGTGAACACAGAATTATTAATTGGTTTTGTTTTAATTTCGGTTTTTGTTTTCTCTCGTGCGGCTCAAGGGTGTTGAATACACGTGTGTGGGGAAAGTCACTAGCAGGCACCCGCATGCTTTCATAGAGGCAGAGTGTTCCTCGCAAGCACAGGCTGACAGCCTGATGTTGAAAATGTTCAGGGAACTATGCAAGAGCAACGGTAAACTTCTGCACCCCCCAAAACACACACACACACACACACGGTTGTGAGCCCAGTCTATGTACTGTACTAGCTGTACCACCCCACGGCACTGTAATAATCAGCAGGGGCGGGGGGCTGCTGTGGTTTCTGCAGGTGCCTTTCCTGGGGCTGCGACTCTGAGTCAAAGCGGTGAGGGTTAACCAAAGGTGACACGGGGAGAGAACCACAGCACCCCCGGAGGCCTCGACTGTCCCCACGCAGTCTGGGGGGATGCGCCGCGCTGGGGGAGCGCTAGCCACCCGGGACTGAAGCGGTGCGCGTGTGCCCTCTCCCCACAGAAGGAGACGTTCCACAAGGGGAACGGCCTGTCCATGGAGCTGGTGTGGGGCTGCCGCGTGGTGCTGAAGGAGCGCGAGGTGGTGCTGGGCCTGATGGGGAAGTGCGAGACCATCGCGCGCAAGATGACCAGGGACGTGACGCGGGTGGTGGAGAGGGGCGCCGGCTCCATGAAGCAGCCCGCCGTGCTGAACAGCAGGTGCGTCACAGGCAAAGCCTCCCCCCACACACAAGCATACGCGCACATACACACATATACACATACAAATATACACGCATACATATATACACATACACACATACACACACACCCACACAGACTCATACACATCCACACACATACACACTCATACACATACACAAACACTCATACACATACACACATACATACACATACACATACACACACACTCACACTCATACTCATACATACACACCCTCATACACATACAAATATACACACATACACATACACACACTCATACACATACACAGACACACACACAGACTCATACACATACACACACTCATACACACAAACAATCATACACATACACACATACATACACGCACACACACACACTCATACATACACACACTCATACACACACGCACACACATCCACACACACTCATACACACGCAGTCATACACATACACACACTTATACATATACACACATACATACACACAAACACACACAGGTACCAGTTGCCCTCTCCTGCCACCCCCTTTTTGTGATGTACCACTACTGTTAGATTTAAGACACCTTGTTCACTCCTTGCTTATTTCATGTGGCCGTTGCTAGACTGCAGCTGAAGCCGTACCAGCTGATCGGCCTGAACTGGCTGGTCCTTCTGCACCAGAACAAGCTGAGTGGGATCCTGGCTGACGAGATGGTGAGACACACAGCTCCCCTCTGTGTGTGTACGTGTCTGTCTGTCTCTGTGTGTGCGGTTGTGCCTGTGTGTCTGTACTTGTCTGTGTGACCGTGCGCGTGTGTCTGCACGAGGATGACTCACCCCAGCCCCCCAAGCATGTAACTGAAGGTATTTAAAGCGCTTGGTTGTTGAATCTCTCAAATTAATGACCGTTTACCCAAATCCTTTAGAGCGATCAAAACGCCCACGACATTCTCAGGCATTGGTCCTTAAAATGATTGGCAGTTGATGGGTACGTGGTGCAAGGTATTATCACTATTTGTATTTGTGCTTTGAAATAGTAAACTGCCACAAAAGCTTATTGTGCCAGGAGGTCAGAATGTTTGTATTCAGAGCAAGACTGCAGGACACAGCCCAGCTTGCCAAAAACTACACAGTATAGAGATGTCACGCTGGGCGTGGTGGGTGCAGGTGTGACCGATTCGTACCAGATGGCAGTGCCTCTTCAAACAAAAAATAAAGGTGTTTTACTTTATCAACAGTATATTTTTGCTGCTATGTTTGCTTTCCTCTTCAAATGCAATCCCATTTCGAACAAGTCAGGACCATAAACCTGTCGGTGTGATTCCAGGAGACATTGTTTTCAAAACAGAGCTATCTCAGACTTCTTTCCATTACTTGGCTACTTGGCTGGCCGTGGTTTTCAACTGTGAAGTGACTGCTTTAATTGAACTCAAGGGGCTTGAAACTGTGTTCCTTTAGATAGGTCTGTGTATCACCGGGCACTTATATGTGGATCTACAAGATATATAAGATTTACTGTCTGACTCCCCAACATAAAGACGGTTTTCATGTAGCCTTATTTTCATTCTTGCTGCCCATTTTTTGATGCTGGGGTTTTGGACTACAGTCTTTCTGCAGATGTGGCTCATTGACGCCTGGCTCAGGGCAGGGAATCATGCCCTAGTTCAAAGAGCTGTTCTGTCAGTGTTAATATGCCATGTCTTGAAACCATGAAAGCAGCTCACTATGATTGAATATAAAATATTCATAGACAATATGTTGTATTGTCATGATTTCCCAGCGCTACAGTATTAAGATGATTTTATTTTTAGAATAATTACGGGAAGAATGGTTTGAGACCTCCCTCGCCTTTTAAACTATTACTCTGCATCTGGTTCGTGTAAAGAGCATTTGGATATAGACTTGTTCCTGACATAAAAACACAGGATCATGTTGTGGAGTAAAGTTTCCTTCGGCAGCGTTGAGGGGTGGCTAACTTTGGGATTTCTTATTAGCAAATGCCACATGTTTTATTGAAGATGTCTGATCCAGGTTTTTAAATGAGTGAAAATGGTGATGCAGGGAGAGTGGGTACCTCCAAGAGCGTCACGAACCACCACAGTTTAATATTCACACCCTTTCCTTAAAATGACAGTGTGTGTGGGTGTGTGAAAAATGGTTGGATTGTGAAAATTCAGAATTTTATCTGGGTAGATAAATGTTTGGATGTCAAGCTGTAAGCTATGGAACAGATTAATAACTATTTCCAATGCTGTATAGTTGTAATACGATACTTGGGATAACAAAGATATTCTGTTGATCTGAGGTGGGATCCGAGTTAATGTCGTGCAGCTTGTGGGTGCACGCACGCCACTCTGTCTCTCTAACTCCAGGCTTCTTTGTGTGACCCACAGGGTTTGGGAAAGACCATCCAGGCCATCTCCTTTCTTGCCAAGCTGTTTGAGGAGGGCGACAACGGCCCCCACCTCATTATCGTGCCCTCCTCCACTCTGGGTAAGGGATCCCACAGACGGGAGGTCGATGGGGTGACTCCTTTAGCAGGAGGAATTAACTTTAGGAAATCCGAAATTAGTATCACAGTTTTTCCTAATGTTTATGATAGAACACCATATTCCCCCGTTTTGCAGATAACTGGGTCAGAGAGCTGAAGCTTTGGTGTCCCAGTTTGGAGGTGCTTGTCTACTACGGTGAGTCAGTTTCTTGTTCCGCTGCCCGCCACTTCCTGTGCGCTGGTTTAATCTCACCGTCATAAGAGTTTTGGAAACAATTAGGGTGCACTAATTGCAATTAGGCTCTTAGGGTGCACTAATTGCAGTTTGTGCCTCCCACATTGTGTGTATTTAGGGTCTGCAGAGGATCGCAAATACCTGCGACACGACATTCTCAACAAGCAGGTGGAATTCAACATTATCGTGTCCACGTGAGTACTCGCAACTGTCACCCGTTCAGTGCTTGTAGAACTGGGGCTTCATCTGGGACTCGCTGCCATCTAGTGGTCAGTTAATAGACTACACGTTGCACCTGTTTACTAGCAATGGCTGCACGGGGCGTTTTGTTGGCTCTGTGGCTGATAATGAAGCTGGGAATCTCTGCGTGTGATGCATTAATTATTAATATTAATTGAGCATTACACAGAGCAAAATGGCCATATGGGAAATGGAGGCACGGCTGAGTCTTACAAATTACATCTGAAATCCTGTTTGATGGCATTAATCCTTGAACTGGATGAGTCAATTAGGCAGCAGCTCATTCTTTGGGTGCACACTGGGGGGAAAAAAAACCCAAGGAGATATTGTGTGGAAGTCGTTTCCCCAGTCGCCATGAACACAGTGTTTTATAATGCGTTTTATAATAGATGAAAGAATGTTCTACACAATTATTGTATATGTTGGGTTTTAAAATGTGCCTTGTGTTCTGTGTGGATGAATATAGTTGTGTGGAGATGCAAACAGTAAGTGTGTGTGTGTGTGTGTGTGTGTGTGTGTGTGTGTGTGTGTGTGTGTGTGTAATATCCATAAAATATGTGTGTGTTGTTAATGCCTCAAATACTCTTGTAGGTACTAGCAGTATTAGATTTATCTTGTAACACCAAATCTGTAGGCTCTTCAGTATAGAGAAGGTCTTGGTGTCGCAGATGTAGTGTTTATTTAGGGGAGATATGGATTAGCCAGCTCTGCCAAAATGTCCACCAGATGAACGTTTTTCTTCTCCATTTTTGCAGGCCGTTGTTTGAATTTGAGGGTCATTTTACGTAGCATTTTATGTTTTACAAAAATATGCTACCTAATCATTGAGGTATTGTTACTTAGTATACTCTTAATCTGTGTAGGTAAATATACTTTTATGAAGAGTCATAAATGTGTGTGAGTCTAGTAAGTGTATGTATGTTCTATGAAATGCGTGTGTGTGGATAATGCCTCCGATGCCTCCAACGCCTCGCAGCTACAACATGGCGATCGGAAACGAGAGTGACCGCAGCCTGTTCCGCAAGCTCAAGACGCAGTGCGCCGTCTTCGACGAGGGCCACATGCTGAAGAACATGAACTCGCTGCGCTACCGCCACCTCATGGCCATCAACGTCAGTGCACCCCGAGATACTGAAAACGAGCACCGGCCGTGATGCATTCCGCGGCGCACTCACCCTGCCCTGCCTCTCCTGCTCCCTCCCCTCCAGGCCCAGTACCGCTTGCTCCTCACCGGCACCCCGCTGCAGAACAACCTGCTGGAGCTCATGTCCCTGCTGAACTTCATCATGCCCACCATGTTCTCCAGCAGCACCTCGCAGATCGCCAAGATGTTCTCCATGGTAGGGGCACAGAATGTGTGTTGCGTGGTGTATAATGTCGGACTTTTTTAGAGCGCATGCAAATGCACTCTATTGTTATCCGAATTTTTCTTATTCTTCTTTTTCTTCTAACCAATTTTGTGCGTTTAATACAGCTTCAACCGTTTAACGTAGAAACTTCATTCAAACTGTGTTGCGTAGGTCTTACAAAGGACACTTATGCTATGTATTTTTTATTTTTGTAACATTTATACTTTTTAAACTATTAATTAAAAACTATCAAAATTTTCCCCATAGACTTAACATTGGCCTTCATGACATCACAATAGAGCCATTAAGCAATTAGAATCTTGTGGCAGCTGTTCTGACCACCTACATCTGTTTGATGTAGGCCTATATACTTTTATCTATGTAAAATTAGACTGTTTGCATTTCGTGCACTCATAATTCCCTGGAATTACATTCTCTAGTTGTGTTTTGTTCTTTTTTTTTTCCCAATAAAGTCTGAGCCTTGGGCCTCAGAGCTGAAGGGGGCTGGTCAGATCACTCTTTGTTGTTTTGAGGCTGAACGGTTGTGAGCTTGATTAAAACCCAGCCAGCCAAATCCAGCATGCTGCATCCCCTCCAGTGTCTGGAAAATAGTTCCAGTTGCAGCTTGAAGCTTCCAGTGGTGGGCGTTCGCTGTATTCACGAGTAGCCTCAAGTGTATTTTCCGCTGTAACTTATGACTGGTGTGCATCCATAATGATTATAATCACAGCCAACACTGGTCATCTTATAATAAGTATGCCAAAGTGTTTATCTTCATTAGAACTCTGTACATTTGCAAATATGGGGTTTGGAGCTTTCAATTTTAAGTACACATAATAGCCAGTATTGATGAAATAACTAGTCCAGGTCTTGGCCCAAAGCTGCTCAGAAGATACTTTGCTTGTTGATCTATTTGAAGCGATAACCTCTTATAACCTCTTAACTGGCAAAAAAAAGACTCATACTAACAGTGGGTGTCTGTAGGAGCTCAAAGCTGGTACTTTTGTGGCCTGTTTTACAATGGAAGAGATTTCATTTCAACGAGAAATCAGTGGGGACCGCTTCAGGCAAGAGCGAGCTGTTTTAATAGATTAGTCTATACTGTGCTACAGTTCTGAATAAACCAGTCAGCTTGGGATTTACCTAACAGACCTTTAGCAATAACTCAGAGCTGTCATATCACCTCTCGCCCTGCTTATTTGCAGCCAGTGCACGTATTGTTTTCTCCTCTTTGTCAGAAATCCTCAGAGGAGCAGAGCAGCTTCGAGAAGGACCGGATCGCCCACGCCAAGCAAATCATGAAGCCTTTCATCCTGCGACGGGTCAAGAGCGAGGTGCGGCACGCCCATTCCACAACGCTTAAGAGACACGCTTAATCACACAGAAACCGCAGGGAGGTCGCTCAGACAGAGCGCTCTGAGCACGGTATCGCCTCCTATGCACGAGGTCCCGCGGTTGGTTAAAAGGAGGGCTGTTGTGTTTCGACCCCCCGGCACTGAGTAGCATGACAGCAGGGGTTTTGATGGGTTTTGCGTGAGGACCCGTGCTTCTGTGTTCAACCTCAGGTGCTGAAGCAGCTGCCTGCCAAAGAGGAGAGGGTGGAGTTCTGCGCCATGAGCCAGAAGCAGCAGGAGCTGTACTCCGCCCTGTTCGACAAGCTCAAGCGCTCCAGCGGAGAGAGTAAGTCTGTCCAGCGCGTCCCGGAATCCAACACCCAACAGCCGTTAGAGCCGCGTGCGGATTTCATTCCCGTCGCGCTTCCCTCGCAGCTCACGTGCCTCTCTCGCTCTCATCCGTTTCTCTCCGTTTCATTCTTTCATTTTCTTTTTTCACACCCCCCTCCCATCTCTCCCTCCCTCCTCAGAGCGGGACCTCAGCAACGTGATGATGGCTCTGAGGAAGATGGCGAACCACCCGCTGTTGCACAGGCAGTACTACACCACCGAGAGGCTGGCGGCCATGAGCCGCCTCATGCTCAAGGTCAGGGCGCCGCCCACTTTCATTCAGAAAAAACACATCCACGTGCAGTGGGTGAACAAACTCATTACTGTTCACACCTTAGGCTAAACACTTGTAAGGGGGTTTCGGGGATAAGGGCGGCAGTTTGATGTAGTGGTAAGGAGCAGGGCTCGTAACCTGGGTTGCTGGTTCGATTCCCAGCTGGGGGTACTGCTGTTGTACCCTCAGGCAAGGTACTTAACCCACAGTTGCTTCAGTGAATTCCCAGCTGTATAAATGTAAAGACTGTTAAAACATGTAAAAACTGTAACCTGTGTGAAATGTTCTGGATAAGAATTTCTGCTAAATGACAATAATGTGATGTGATGTAAAAGACAGTAAGTAGCTTTGCACTCTCCTCGCTCAGTTCAGGCAGAGTTGATTTCAATCAACATCATTGTTGAAAGTACAACAGTGTTTCTTCTGCTGAATACTTGAATCAGACCATGTGATAGATAGGGCTGAAGTGTGTGATTGTAACTGCGTCAGTGTTTTCCGTGGGTATTGAGATAAACTGGACAGTATCCAGGGGGGTTGGGGGTTGGGGGCAGCTGAAGGCATTTTATAAATCCAACAGACATGGCAACATGAGGTACTCAAACTGCGATTGAAAAATGAAGTATTATGTAGGCTATACAAAACGAACAATTAAGATTTCAATAGATAGGCCCTAGATCACCCTTGTTGTTCGGTAGCTCATGGTTTACATAGAGTCAGATCCTAGTCCAGCACAGGATCCACCTTAGGGTCTCTCCAATCTACAGAGGGCTCCTTTGGTCAGATGCATGCATAACAGTAAAATAAATTTTACGTGGTAATAATTTATTAAGGCTTTTTTGTAATAACGCAAAAATTACTTCCAAAATTAAGTTACTTACTAATTTTGCAATTAGTTTGAACTATTTGCAAATAAAGTGATAAAGACAGCTGTACAGGCCATGTAGTGTGTAGATAACCAGGAAAAAAAACCCAGTACTAAGACTATTGCAAGACTTTTTTTTACTCTGCTCACATTGAAAATGTGTCTTGAGTTGTTTGGATTTGGTGATTTATATTTGACAGTTGCATTTAGGCACAAAAGCATAAACACATTGAATGAGTAATAACGTGTCAATACTTCATGAAGTTGTTGCTCACTGTCTGTCTCTTGATACTGCACCTGAGGATTTCACAGCTCTTTCCAACATCTGGACTCTTTCAGCAGTCTTGATTAAAAAAAAAAAAAAAAAAAAAATGAAGTAAGCCTGTTAAATAAACATGGTTATGACGGCATTGAAATAACAATTACCCTGGACCAAAGACACCATACTGCCACCCAGCTAAATGGCATTTTACCCGATACAGCAAAGCACTGCTGAAGGAAGTTGTGCAACCGCACGACCAATCTCATAGGAAACAGACCTCAACAAAAGAGTTTGATGCAATTTATCGTACTGTGCTGCACAACACTGCCTTGCCACTGACTGATAGCGTCACGTTTTAGCGTGTGATAGCATCTGACTGCATGTGATTGTCAGCATTCAGGTGCACGTGTGGCCTGTTCAGGACTGTCGGTTGCGATTTTGTCAGATTTCCACAGCTATAGCGTACTCTCATACAGCAGTGAAAGAGGTCAAAGGCGAACGTCTGTTCAGTAGGCCCTCATGCATGCTTGTATGTGTGGAAGGTCACTTTAAACCTCCAGAAACTTGGAAAATTGTGGAAATATAATGATTAAGCTTATAACTAGATAATTTACATACATGTCTTACCAGTGTTCTGTTGTTTTTGCTTGTATTTTTGATTTTTATTTACTTTTTTTGTTACTGTATACCAAGCCTAGCTGATTCACCTTTCAAAAACTTATTTTCAGCTGTTGCTATTTGAGTTCATTTTCCTTTAGTTGAGCAGCACATCTTTCATGTGGGAGTCTTTATTGGTAGAAAAAATGTTTTGTCCAACAGGGATCCTGAGAGTTGCTGATGTTTATGGTGTGCTGCATATTTTGTTTGAGCTGTGGAGGTAGCACCAGAATTGTTCAAATCTACTTTGCTTAAATGAAACTAGTTCTCAGTGGATAGAGTTGCTCAGTTCAGTAATATCTCAGATAAATTGTACTTATTTCATCCTGGTTTTATTTATAAACCACGATTCTGTCTAAAGCAATAAAAAAGAATACACTTTATGTTCTGTTTGTTTGAGCAAGATGTGTGCAGATGTCCAGATTGTTCATTTCACAAAAAGAATACACTTTTTGTAAAGCAAGGAATTTCTGCTGGGTCCCCTTTGGTCACATGGAGTAGCATGTCAGAATGGGAGCCTGTAGAAACCAGTCCTAGCGCAGGCTGGAATGTAAATGGGTGAAAAACCACAGTTATGTGAATGAGCAGCTGGTAAGGTAAACATACTATTAAGGAGCAGGAGACGCGAGGTTGAGAGGTGTCTTTACGGAACCTGTGCTCCCCGTGTCTCCCCCAGGAGCCGACGCACCGCGACGCCGACCCCGCGCTCATCCAGGAGGACATGGAGGTGATGTCGGACTTCGAGCTGCACCGCCTCTGCCTGCAGTACCCAGCCCTGCAGCGCTACCAGCTGCAGAGCGAGCAGCTGCTGGACTCGGGCAAGTTCAGCCTGCTCACCCAGCTGCTGGCCTCCCTCAAGGAGAAGGTAGGGGGAGGGAGAGGCTTATGCTTAGAGGCTTCGGTGGATGGAGAACATTTTGTGTGGTCTCTCATCAGTCTCTCCTCAGTATTCTGTCTGGCCTGCAGTGTAACGTTAGTGTGGTCTCTCCTCAGTATTCTCTCTGGCCTGCAGTGTAACGTTAGTGTGGTCTCTCCTCAGTATTCTCTCTGGCCTGCAGTGTAACGTTAGTGTGGTCTCTCCTCAGTATTCTGTCTGGCCTGCAGTGTAACGTTAGTGTGGTCTCTCCTCAGTATTCTGTCTGGCCTGCAGTGTAACGTTAGTGTGGTCTCTCCTCAGTATTCTCTCTGGCCTGCAGTGTAACGTTAGTGTGGTCTCTCCTCAGTATTCTGTCTGGCCTGCAGTGTAACGTTAGTGTGGTATCTCCTCAGTATTCTCTCTGGCCTGCAGTGTAACGTTAGTGTGGTCTCTCCTCAGTATTCTGTCTGGCCTGCAGTGTAACGTTAGTGTGGTCTCTTCTCAGTATTCTGTCTGGCCTGCAGTGTAAAGTTAGTGTGGTCTGTCAGTAGTCTCTGGCCTGAGGTGTGACATCAGCATTGTCTCTCCCCAGGGCGACCGGGTCGTCCTTTTTAGCCAGTTCACCATGATGCTGGACATCGTGGAGGTCCTGCTGAAGCACCTGAGCCACCGCTACGTGCGACTGGACGGCTCCACGCCCATGGCGGACAGGTGGGCGCAAACTCAGTGCTGTCTGAATGTCCCATTACCCGAATCCGTCTCCATCTCTGTCTTTCAGACAGTGACGGTGTGAATAAGCACATGGGTTCATCTCTTTCCCTCCATCTCATTTCCCTCAGGATCGTCCTGATCGACGAGTTCAACACGGACCCCGACATCTTCGTGTTCCTCCTCTCGACGCGGGCAGGGGGCCTGGGCATCAACCTCACCTCGGCCAACGTGGTCATCCTGCACGACATCGACTGCAACCCCTACAACGACAAGCAGGCTGAGGACCGGTGCCATCGCGTCGGCCAGACCAGGTGCGGAGCCACGAGGGCCTCTCCCGTCTTCCCACATTGCATTACATTAGCAGTCTTATCCAAGGAGACTTGCATAGATTTCAGCTTTTACAGGTTTTCCACTTATACAGCTAGATATTTACTGAGGCTCTTCATTACATTACATGACATTGCATTACATTACTTTACATTCATTTAGCAGACGTTCTTATCCAGAGTGACTTCTAGCACGAAAGAACAAAAGTTGAATGAGCAACAGTGTCAGACCAGGCTAACAACACTCCCAGACCAGTGAGCGTGAGCATAACATTATTCAGGCCCTATCACAAGTTAACTTGTGCAACCTAACTAGAGAACCCTGAAGCTAGGGGAGGACAAGTACGCATACATCACAGTCACCAGATCGCAGAATCTAAAACACAAGCTTAAGATCAAGGACCTTGCTCAAGGGTACAATAGCAGCGGTCCACCAGGCAATCAAACCAGCAGCCTGAGTGGGAAGTTTCTGTTCCTCCACCTACCACTGTGCTGTACCTTTCTCCCATTGCAGGACAGTACAGGTGATAAAGCTGATCAGCAAGGACTCGATAGAGGACTGCATGCTGCGTGTTGGCCAGAAGAAGCTCAAGCTGGAGCAGGACATGACCGCAGCTGAGGAAGGTGAGCACAGGCCCACACGTGATCCAGACGGTCCTGCAGTTATCCAGCTACTCATGTCTTATAGCCTTCTGCTATTCATTAAAAGCAGTGTTTGACACAGCTCAAGCCAGGCCTGTCATCTTGCCAGTAGCGTTTGTAATGCTGGGGACTGAGCAGTGCTAGCTTCAGATTCCCGCCTTTGAGGAGTCCAGGATTGTTCTGGCTGAGGGATTAGTTCAGGTGTGTTGGTAACCTTGATGAGAGCGACCTTGGGGTTGCGTTGGAGGTTCTAACCGAAGAGGCTCATCTCTCCATCCCAGGTGACGAGGGCTCCATGCCAGAGGACATGGCCTCCCTGCTGAAGGCATCTCTGGGACTGTAAGCGCTCCGCCCTCTCCCCAACCCCACCCCAACTTGGGCCAGTACTGTGTCGGCCCCCGTCCCGGGACGGAGCTCACCCCGGACGCCCCGTGTCACCGCCCCGGGGGCCAGCTTGCACCCCAGTGTGGCACCCTGCGAACTTAATGCGCGAGGACAAGCTGCGTGTGCCTGTGGGAACAGCGTCACAGCCGGAGCCGCTGCGCTGTCCCCCCTGATGTCCCACACAACAGGGAGCACGAGGCAAGGGGGACGGACTCCATGGTTGTGTTTTTTTTTTTTTGTTTGTTTCTGTGATGTGTCTGTTGATGTTGAAAGCACTGTGCTCAGAATCTCGTCAGTGAAAGTATTTTGTATTTTTTTGGTGTTACTGTGTTGCTGCAGCCTTTGCGAAAGTGTCAAAAACTGAAATAAAGAATTCACATTAATGAAGAGCATTGATTGAATTTTTGTTTTCCTTTAAATCAGTTTGATGTAGCAAGTATGTTTAGCTAACAGATAGCGCCTCACATACCGGATCATCAGTTACACAGTTACACACAGAACATACATGTCACAGCTTATACCCAAGTATTGCGAAGGCGGTAATGGATATTTTCAGCATTTCAGTCTCCTTAAACTTGATATTGTTTCTTGCATTAATGCAGAGCATCGATTGAGTTTTTGTTTTCCATTAAATCAGTTAGATATAGCTAGTAAGTTTAGCTAACGGATACAACATCACATACTTGGTCATCGTCACAGTTATACACACACGTACGTGTCACAGTTTATACCCAAGAATTGCAAAGGCGGTAATGGATATTTTAAACATTTTCAATCTGCTAAACTGTGGATATTGTTACTCATATGGAACACATGTATTATACTAAATATACATGCAATTTTAGACCATGCATAGTACCCAGGTTACATTGTACCCAAATGTCTGACATGGAGATTCCTTGATATAATGGCATATACGACATTTTAGCTGAAAGAGTTTCATGACGTATGTACATTTAGATGAACACAAACTTGACTTGCACCGTTACATTTCAAAATAAGGAACCTGATATATGTGTTTGTTTTTGCATTTCTGAAGCGGAGCTGTTTTAACATGATCGCTAACAAAGCAAGCAACGTGTTGGTGTTCCATAATTGCCCGGTTTTCTCCAGGACCCAGTCCTGGCCTGGTCTAAAACTCGGTTTTGGGGCGCGTCTGGAGCCAGTGGTCCAGCCCGGGCAGGCTCCCCACGCGTTGGAGCAGAGCACAGAGCCGCGAGTGCCGGTCGGCGAAGCCTGGCCGCAGCACGCTGAAGGTGGTGAAGCACACGTGCCAGTACAGGTCGGCCCAGGTCACCTGAGGCAGAGGGAGGAAACGTGAGCGGAGGGCAAGAGTGCAGCTCTCCCCCCCCCACCCCCTGCCCCAAACCCCCGAGCGTGGCTGCGAACGGCATGTCCGGCGTATGTGCTGCGCCGCGGTCAAACTGTGTGAAGGCAGCTCGGGGGGACTGCAAACAACTGAATCTCCCAGCTGTTTCAGCGTGATAGTGCCCATTAGCTTCATATTTATTGTAGATGTTTTTATACAACAAAGCAAATGCTACCTACCTGCCGGGCTATATATGTAATAGCTGATTGATGAATACTGTATAGCTACCTATTAATAATACATACAACCTAGCTTTCTAGGAAGGATGAGCAAATACAAGATGCCAGGCGTACATTGTTCTGGTTTGCTGCCAGCTTTGTCTGCTTGGTTTTCTAGGTCATTGAGCTTCTACTCAGAAGCCACAAACACCAGTCAACATGGCTGCTGTTTGTCAGCGAAAAAGAACTTAGCTACCAGCCCTCCCCCCACTCTGTCCCACTCCAGCCATGCTTACCGCATCGCCCACCAGCCACTCCCTGTCGCCCATCTGTTTCTCCAGGTAGCCCAGCAGCTTGGGGGCATGGACATCGAAGAGCCCATCAATCTTTTCTTTCTGGGTGATGGACACAACCGTCAGTCGAAAGAAAAGCAAACGCACGCATCGATTGGGTGAACTGTGAGAGCCCTTCTAGCACAGGGGCTCAACGGTGCCCTGCCTTGAGCTGCTGGTCCTCTTCCCTCCAGGGGATCATGAGGGTGAAGTCGTTGAGGCTGTCCACTATGGCGTCCGCCTGGGCCTCCTGCAGCCGGCCGTGCCCCGCCAACCCTGCGGAGCAGATGTGCAGCAGGAACACAAACACAGGCACACAGTTATCTCAGCATCCGCGCATATGCGTCCAAATAGGTCGCACTCACGGCCTGCGGTTTTCCATCTCGCACGCGTTCTGGAACTCGCTGTTCATCTGAAGGCTGCTGAACAGTCGGATACCAGTAGATCAGATGTGTCAGATGTGAAGACAGTAGAATTGTAGACTGCAAGTAGCAGCAAGTGGACAGTTTCTGAATTAATCCACACAACTTAATTAAGATTACATTAATAAGTCTGAAAATAGGCAAACCTGAAGGAAAATTGTAAAATTAGCACACCAGGATGCAATTAACTTGTGAAAATGTGTTTATACCATTCTGGACCCCTTCCAGAACCTTTCAAACCAGCCTATATTTCTCATAACCCAATCAAGTCCAAGATACAGGATCACATGTCTTCATGTACTGCATGAACATGCCTCTTTGTTTCCCCTTTGCTGACATTACATCAGACACATCATACATATCTGGTTATTTCCATAGCAACACAATGCACTCAACTTCACCACATATTCAAATATGGTTTTGTGGGCTGGGCTTATAGCATGATCACAGTGTGTGCAGTGTAGCCTGATTTTTGCTGATTCCACTGAGATCAAAATATCATCAAGGAATTCTGTACTCTGATTGCAGGGTATGTATCCTCTCTGCCCCCTAATTTTGGACTGCACGCTCTCTCTAATCCCTGACAGGAAAGAGTGTGTCATATCATTCATAAACTGAATCTCAGTGGAACTGAGAACCACATGTTTTTTAACAGCGTGTATCTGGTCTTCCTGTTCGACACTATCTTGGTGTTAGCTACCGTTTTGTTAGTGAAGGTGAACTCAAAGCCACTGATTACCTGCTTCTTTGGCCAGGAACCTTGCAATGGCCAGGCTTTGGTTCAGAAGTCCTCCCTCCACTTCCAGCACTGGGAGCTGTTCAAGGGGAAAAGCTAGGAAACAGAGGCGACAGAAAACTCAGAAGCTGCCTAACCCGCAGCGAGACCGCCGGGAGATGGACCTTGTCACTGGTGTCAATGAGGCCTTAGGCGGATTTCACATCTCGGACGTCCCAATCTACCAGTCTGTTGCTTTTCATGCACCCTACATCTATTTTACAGCACACAGCAATTTCTCGTTGACCCACAGCCAGAACCATACTGCAGCGCACTGAAGAGCTGAAGATATAGGACAGATAACAATCAGTACTGTAGCAAGTGTCAAGTCAAGATATCTAATGACCTTCTGATTCGTTTGAAAAAATGTATTTGTGTGAACAGCACCCATGCTGCTGTGTATCTGCTGAGGAAGGCAGAAGGATTGTACAGGTGCTCACAGGGCTTGATGGATGGCCAGTCCTTCCACTCCACCCTTTGGTCCTTGAAGGGTATCCCAGCATAGGACAGGATATAACGGGACAGCTCAGCTCTCCCCCGCATATTGAAGTAGGTGAGCTTGTAGGGCTGCATGTGTCCAACAGATCTGCAATATTTCCAGAACTCTATAACTGCACATTGAATAATGCATACTATTTATCATTAATAGCAGAGTGTACAGCTGGTCCCCTTTTAATCCCACCGACTTCATTTATTCTTGTTACATGCAAAGTTTGGTTATGTGTATAAAATTTTAGCAGTCCTGAGAAAATGCAGTTAACAGGTTTCAACTTTTCAGATTCTATCTCCTTTAAAGCGCTATAACAATGTACTGCCAGGTTACATGACAAGGGTGATATAATTATTTCTGTAAAAGCATCAGTGCAGGACATTTTAATCATCATAATTACCTAGCAACGTGACCCAATTAGCTATGCTTAATATTGGCACTGATGAAAGAGACTAATTTGACATTTCTCTTTACAGACTTACCCTGTGCATTTGAGTACAGTGGGGAAGAGCCATTTTTTTGCACAAAAAGTTAAATGGACCTTGCAGTACAATGTTGCTGTCCTTGTTTTTGAAGATCAAGTGGTAGCTATTTTAACCTGACATAGACTTTGTTGCCTGTACAAAACAAAATAATAACCATCCGCATCAGTTGTCAATCAAGTTTTCCAGAACATATAATAGTTTAAAATATTCAGATGATTTGGGGGCCCAAGTCAGGAAAAAAATCATGTGTATGAATTTGTACATAAGTATTTCCATCTCTAAACCGACATGGTCATTGAACATCAATAATAAACAGAACCTTTTAAATGTTCTTTTGCACAAAAACATTTTGTACTTTCTTAGCATGGTCTGTTGAGATGGCATCTCTCTTATCTGAACATGGTAATTTCCACCCATACGGTCTAATGTAGAAGTTCATGATAGATAAGGACCTCAAAAATGAAAAAAAAAGACCAATAACATGCGCTGGATTAGCTTTTCACTGACATGAATTATGACTAATTAATAGTTTGTGAAAGAAGAGTGAGTCACCCAACACTATTTACAATTAAAACAGAATAGTTCACTTGCAGCTGGAGTACAGTGTTGAACAGTGATGGTTTTAGTTGGCTGTCCCGGTTAAAATGAAGCAAAATGTCTACGCACAGCCTACGCTCATCAGTGTTATGATGCTAGTAGCACCATTGTTACACACAGTAGAAGAAAAAAAACTAGGAGCAATAGTCAGCAGGTTCTGATATATATTTTTTTTTATTCGACTCAACGTTTTAAAGCTTTGGGTTCATGCACTCACCTGTCTCACCTGTGGTTATTCTTTCCAGAGAGAGCCTTGCTTGAAGACCAAAGTGTAATGTATTTCACGGAATTACTGAAAAGAAACATGAAATATGAAAATATAAATATGTAATTTTTTTCCACACTTGCACATAGTAGACATAGTTTAGTCTCATACAGTTCTCCACCATAATGGTCATATGCCTGTGATTTTCAAGTCACCTCTCTGTTTTCTTCAAAAATGCAACTGCTATTCTATTAAAGACACAAACAGCTGATGAAAATGAATGTTTTCGCTTTTATAAGTTTAAAACAGCAAAACACAAAATTAATTCAATCTACATTGATTTCATGGCTGGCAATGATAAAAATCAACTTACATGAAGCTTAATCTCCTTTAAAGTTTCAGTTGCCTTTGCTGAGAAGCAAAGGAGGATGCCTTTGATATAACCGCTGTCTTATCTCCTGTGATCTGCTTCCTCTACATGATTGGCATTTATGACATTAGCAGCTAAAAGGGTCATTAAAACATACAGGGAACTGCCAAAATAAAGGAAACCCTTGTGTAAATGAGGGACACAAGATATACTGAAAGCAGATGCTTCCACATAGGTGTGGTTTGGGAGTTAATTAAGCAATTAACATCCTACCATTCTTAGGTTTATTTATGAAAATACTGAGCAGGACCAGTTTGACCAGTACCTAGGCTACCATGGATATAATAATATAATAGATATCAGTGTCTCTGAGAGAGGAGTCATTGTTGGGGCATGTTGGACAGGACCTTCAGTGATGAAGACTTGTCAGCTTGTGGTTGAAAGCGTAAATTCCTCAACCATGATGCCTGTTCATTGGTTCAAAATGCAGGGCAAAACAGTCAAGCAACCGTGAATCAGCTGACTGAGGAGCAGGCAGTTTCATCAAGAACAGTCTGATGAGAACTTCATAGAGAGGGATACTATGGTCGAGTTGCAGTGCACAAACCCCTTATTGCACCTAAAAATGCATGCTTGCAATTAAAGTGGTGCAAAGAACACAGGCAGTAGTTTTCTCAGCAGTGGAAAAAACGTCACACGGTCAGATGAGTCATCTGTCATCCTGTTCTGAACAAGCAAGTGAGTGCATGTGTGGTGCATGTCTAAAGAAGCCTACAGGCTCAAGTGCTTGTTTCCCACGGTGAAGAGGTCTGACGGCTCTGGATTATTCTGGCATGGTTTGAGTCCACTCAACCCCACTAGAGGGCAAGGTGAATGCCAATAAACACAAAACCATTCAGAGTGACCACCCTAACCTATGGTGAAGCATTTCTGTCCTGATGGGAGTGGTCTCTTCCAGGATGACGATGCCCCCATCCACAGGGCATGAGTGAACACTGAATAGTTTGATGAGCATGAAAATGATGTAATCCATATGCCATAGTTGTCTCAGTCACAAAATCTCAACCGAAGTGAACTCTTATGGGGGATTCTGAAGCGACGCCTGAAACTGCGCTTTCTACCACTATTAACAAAACACCAAATGAAGTTTCTTGTGGAAGAAATATGTTGCATCCCTCCAGTTCCAGACACTTGTAGTATCTATGCCAAGCCACGTTGAAGCTGTTCTGGCTGCTCACAGTGGCCTAATGCCATATTGAGACACTTTGTGTCTGTGTTTCCTTTATTTTAGCAGTTACATGTATATCCTAAAATAATCTTAAAAAAGACCCATTTAACAACCTAAACTTGACTGAAAAATAGTAAAGAAATACAACAGCTACAACTGGCAGCCAGCTTGTCATGAATTCACAATTACAGTGAATTGCTTCAAGAGACACATTGAGCTAACAGTCTGTCATTCCAGAAACACCCTTCTGATGGTGTGAACACCACAGAAAATTCCATTGAATGAATCTGGTCTCCTCCTGTGTTTTATGTAACATACATGAATGGCACTGACAGTCACACAAAAAAAAATATGGTCTGAGCAGACTGGTCTTGCAACTACAATGAGAATGCATGAGACAGGGAAAAAGAGAATGACAGAGAGAAGACAGTAAGCTACACAAACTATGCTACAGAAAAGTCAGAAAGTCAGAGTGAAGTGTGGCTTATGACATGGCAAGAAGCTAAGCAGAAACTAAAAAGAGTGACCACATGCTAACAGTGGTTGTTCAAATGCATTCCTTCTTTTCCAACTCCCTGCTTCTTGCTGTGAGGGTGATAGAAGCCCTGTCTTTCCACCCTGCCGGGTCACATCAGCACCTGGATGTCGCTTCTGCTTCATGGGAGGTCACAACAGCCTTACTGCTGCAAGAAAATGAGCACTTTCATTCTCCCTTTGACATTGCACGTTCCAGGACCAGGCCAAACAGGAGTTATGGTTATGTACGGTCTCTCTGATGTCTGTTGTGCCATTGACTGCACTCGCATCCATGATAGCAAGAGCCTTTTTCATCTGAACAGAGCTGGCGTATGAAATCCTACAGTACAGTTATGCTTTGTATTAACACTAGTCCTTCCACCATTAGATGTGTTTAATATGCTGCTGTCTTCCTCTTCCTCAGGGGAGGAGCATAGGTGACACAGCTGTTTGATGAGGAGACAAGGTGGAGCTTAGACATTAATCTCCTCCTGCGAGAAACTCTTGCAGAGAAGCCTGTTGTGCCATTATCTATTCTTGCGGAAAAAGGTAATGTGGCGTACGTTCTGACTGGCCAGCATACAGCCACACCTTCCCCACGTCTTCAGGCCATTACATCTCATTCATTTGCTTCTGACAAAACCACTGACATGTTATGGCTCTGGGCATCACAGGCCTGCTAAGAAAGCAAGCTGGGACCTGTGTCCCCCAAATAATATTCTCACCAATATCACGGCATACCCCTCCTTCCCTGCCTGCATAAATGTGCATTGTAAATGAGCCTTGTGCACTATTTGAATGCTCTTAGTGATTTATTTGTATTTTGCTCATTTATGTGCACTCAGTTAATTTTATTTGTTACAAACTCAATGTGAAAGCTAGCACATTATTTGCCATATGCCCCTTTTCATTTACAGACAGATAACTGCAACACTGAATGCTGATGTTGACATTAGTGATTAAATCATATGTTTCACACAATGTTGGCCTGAATATTGTTTCAGTAGGCCGTAATGTGTGTTTACATCACAGGGTTGTAGGTTATTGTCTTTCAGACAGTTTTTTAAAAACATTTCTGATGTAGGCATAATAAAGATGTACATAACATGCTATTTCCATGTGGCCTGATTACAATGTATATGTTGGCAAAAAATGTAAAAGCATTAATTTTACAAATGAAAAAAACAGTAATTTAAAACCTAGACTGCGGTACAGGAGTTTGATTCAAGGCATAAAACCAAAACATCTTGTCAGAATATGTACCTGTTTGCTTAGCTGCTCTGAGCCTGTCTTATTTACAATTATTAAATTTTAAAAATTAAACTTTTTCTTACCTTGAATATAGTTGATATTGGCAGGATTCTTTCGGAGCTTGTGTTTTCTCAGGAAAAGATATCCAATGTCTGGAGTTTCTCCGTTGTGTTTTAGGTGCCTAATGCAAGTCCCCAAGTGTACCATTTCTGTTCTTGATTGAGCAATTTACTGACTTTTACCTTGGGGGAATATCATTTCCATGTGCAAAACATTTCTAAACTTCTACTTCCACAGGATCAGCAATAAGTAGACTGCAGCTGTGGTTTTGCAACAGCTTTTAAACCCGAGGCAAAAACTTCTCAACCTCTGCGTCAAAACTATGCCCCTGTTCACACCTCTTAGTCAAACTGTATACTCAGAATGTAGTAATAATAATTATTCACAAATGCTGGCAAGAGAGCATGCCATTTCACTGTTAAAACAGCTACCTAAATACTTCTGCTAACTTCAGCTCCATTTTATTCTCTGTGCAATGTTCATGGGCCTCCTTTCAATTAGGTCATCGGGACACTGAGAAGGGTCATAGGTTTGATCATTGCTTGGACCACAATGGTTATGCTAGGTGACTTATGACCAAACAAACACATAAATCAGATTTGATTCCTCTTCTGACTGACTTTTTACAATTCATTAGGTTATTATTAGTGTGATTGACAAATACAAATACTAAATCAAATATACAAACAATAGAGATCTGAGTATTCCGTTGTTCTTGTTGACATGACAGATATGCAATGCACCAAGTTTGCGGTTCCCATAGACAAACTGGCCCTGCATGTGGTCCAAACACAAACAAAACATTACTACATAATGTTGCACTCATACGCACAGACCCACTCAACACCATGTACACATGTCCACAAATGTACATAAGGACACAAAACTAAATTTAAATATACATTTACCTGCACAAACCCACCCACTTTAAGGTCTATCTATGATATTGGATATGGACCCTGCGCCCCTCACCATGAAAGAATGGGGTGCTAGATTTTGTTACATTACACTGTGTACTTAAAATATTAAGAAGATTATGAGGGAAGTTTTGCTGATTGTTTTTACTGATGTTTCCATGGGCTAAAAGTGTCTTTCTTGTATTTAACATATGACCTTGATTAACTAGCAAGAATGTGTGGTGACCATTAGGCCTATGTCATAGGAGAAGGGGGCCTGACAGTGAAAACTTAGTTACTTAGACAGTGAAAACTTAGTTACTTAGACGTTTTACCTCTATGTGAAAAGCCCTGTAGTTACTGCTTTGGTATCTAGTGGGCCAGTTTCTGCATACCTGATGTTGCAATTTAATTTCAACTAAAGCCCTTTGCTAAAATCTTTGCTATTGCTTGTCATTTGTGCCCCGCAACATACAGTGAAACACCTATTTGAAATCAGTGTGAAATATTAATATTGTATATATCAATAGTGTACAATATATACTGTAGCCATCAATAGTGTGATCACATGCAAGTAAAGTTTCTCCTGAAACCTTTACCTTTGTTGTTTTCACTTATACTGTCACTCTTATTACTTTAAAAAAACATTATGTGCAAAGCATTGCATTGTGCAATGTTAAGCATTTTAGCAGTATTCTTTGCTAGTGTATATGGGGACCAGATGTTTGTTCGTGACTATGAGTAAAATATTTCCTGGGCAATATTTATGATCTTTGGCCCCATTCCATTATTTACGGTATGGGTACATAATGTTCTTATTATTACAGTCACTGGTGACTATATAAAGAAAGCATGTGGCTATTTCACACTAAAACATGTGTTCCCGTGTTTTTTCCCATGTTTTTCCATGCTTGCCAATACAACATGATTTTTTTCCACAACACTGGAAAAGCCTACAACATGATCACCAGGACACAGTGAAATCATGGTGAGAAATAGCAAGAAAGTATCTGCAAAAAAATATGTCAATATGTCAAAGAAATCATTGTTAAGTTGTCCTTAATATGTTCTATGTAATTCTAGCCTGTGTGGTTCACGACTTTACAGACACAGGTGGCGGTATGTTCAATTCATTTAGTCAAGAGGGCTAGTCACTGAACAAATTGATGGTAATCAACTCGATTTGATCAACATCAATTATACAGTTGACATTATGTTCTTAATGACCCTAATCAGTTAGCAGCTGAATTTTTAAAAAATTATACTCTGATGGCCTGCAGTACCACTGAATTATAAAAACAGAGCTGAATATTGTCAACAAAGAAAGTCAGATTTACAAATGTGTAGGTATACTTAAATGTTAACTTCTTTTTAATGATCAATTTTATTTCATCAGACATATCTAATATTCAAACAACAATATGATGAGTAAATACATGGTATCAAATATTGTTTGAATTTACAAGCATGCTTTAATTTTAATGTTTCATAACAGTAGATCTAATAGAAGTGGAGTGACAGTGACTCTTTGTAAAATCGATTACAAATAACTAAATAATAACTCATTTCCAGTAACAAATTAATCAATTCCATAACATTTTTATTCACAAATATAATTTATAACAAAAAGACACTGTTCAAAACCACTGAAACAAAACAAAAAAATAAACAGATCTTATGACATAGCATCCAAAATGGTAGATATAGTACACTATTTAAAGTTACTCTGTAATAACCTTTACCACATTATTGGTGGTTAAGACTTTCCATTTTCCTGTTTAGAATTTAACTCTTTTATATCATCTTGTATTATTATTAGTGTCATGTTCGGTAACAATTTCTATGAAGTACAACCTAGCAATATATCATGTGTATGCTCATAACATATTACAGGACATACACAATGCATAATGAATGTGACATAATGCATAATGAGCAATGAATAAACACCCTTAACTGATTATTCTTGCTTATCCACATGTTCACTTACCCACATACTGTCTTAGATAAGACCTACATTATGAAAACTGTTCACGGCATCAACATTATGAACAAAATATATTTTAGGCAGATGATTTTAATAAATTGAAGAACTACCTTTATCATTGTCATCCATAATAGTAAACTAATATTCCATGTAGAACATTTACCCATCAATATTAAGACGATAAAGCTGTACAGTACATTGCACAGTTTTATAATCTCATTATGGTCCTAAACAAATATATTCAATGCCAGTCAGAAACAAACAGACAACTTCAGAAAGTGGAGCAATAAGAACAATATTGTTTTTGTGAAATATTATATACAAATGTAACTTTAAGATCCTGTATAAAAAAGAAGGCTTCCAAAATGTGATCCCATATCTCCAGTCTACAAAAGGACAAATCTTAGGTAGAATCACTGCAGTGTGCTAAAAAAGGCTCTCTGTGTCATCTGGGGAGTACCTTTCGCACCTATAGCCAGTCAGATGCATGTCACATGTGATGCTGTATGTAAAGTAGAAAACCCCTCTGTACAGCTCGCAGCTGTGTGAGTGAATGCCTCTCTCAGGGTAAATTTTGCACTGGCCCAGCAGGTCATTGAAAAGCAGATCCCTGTCCCAAACCTCAAACGTCAGCTCATGACCCAGCTCCACCGAGCCAAAGTTATAGATCTCATTCCACACTGGATTATTGTCATCCTTGATCACATCTGTCTGTTCGTACCTTTCATTGTACCAGACCTTCACGAAACCGTCGGACTCGGTGAACACATCTGCCTTCAGGCCGGAGGCCTTCTCCACCGTAATCCTCAAGCGACCACGGCCTGCACGCAGAGGGCAGCAGTTGTGGTCCAGGTTGGGGGCGGGAGAGCAAATTTGGGCTTTGCCGAGGGCCATCTCGAGCCTGTTCTCCTCTATGTATTCCAGCACAGCTCTCCTGAGGTTGGCGCCCACCTCAGGGTCGCTGACCAGGTGGTGAAGCGGAAAGACAGCGTAGGAGACCACGTCAGGGTTGACATTCAGACTGCTCATCCAGCTGCTGTAGGCTGATGAGGGGTCTTGGTTAAACAGGACATCTGGGAAATACTTCTCCCCACCTAAGACCTCCATCTTGTGCGTCATGAACCCTTGGTAGAAGCCCATGGTCATGTTGTCCGTGAGAATATGGCTACACTTTTGGGTGAGGGAGGCATTGACAGGGAGGAACCCCAGTGCCATTTTCAGCTCGATGTCCAGACAGTTCTTGATCTCGTACTCGGAGAATCCCTTCAGAGTGGCCAGGCAGGTGCGGAAGGCAGTAACCCTTCTCACCCTGCCTCCCAGCTGGACCTGGCGGATGTAGTGTGTGCCATAGGTGTCAATCAACCGCCGGTACAGGGGTCTTGTGCTGACATCATAATTTCGAGGCAACCTCAGGAGGTGCTTAGAGAATTCTGTGCTCAGTGTTGGATGATCAGACAACCTGTAACTGCAAATGAGAAGATTATCCTCTCTGTTTTTCACACTCACATCTTTCACAGTAAACTTCCATTAACAATGTAAAACGGTTTCAGAAAACAGCAAGTTTATCTGTGATTACTTGTAAATAAATTTTGTCAGGTGTAAATGTATTCTAAAAATGTTATCGGTTCAATGCCACAAACATCCGCAAAATTAACAATGTGCAAGATTGGTGTGCAAGAGTTTGTGGTCCCTTTGACCCAACCTGTAGTGTGTGCAGCTCAGCTCATGCGTAGCAAATGTTGCCTTGTCCAGGCTGAACTGGGATCTGGCGAACTGGGCGATTTCGGAGCGGCTGCCCCCCAGAATCACCCTGCCCAGGTCATCGAGGTTCAGGTCCACCCCCCAGTTGTTGTTGATGAGGGATGTGGAGCTCCGGAGCAGCGAGTCAACAGAGTGGTGGAGAGCGCTGGACAGCTGCTTCTTACAGCGGCTGAAGGGCCTCCAGTCCAGCACGTTTGCGGGCAGCTTCTGCGTCTGACCCCCCATGAAACGGTTCTCACAGAGCGTGCAGGTGTCGTTGTGCTTCATGTAAGCTTTGACGTTGATCACGTAGGCACCCTTGCGATGCATCCGAACCACATCGAACCCCTCCCCTGCCAGGTTGTATCCAGGCACAAATGGGGCCTTCTCGCACTCTGAGAGTAATCCAAGCCTACAGGCCTTGCACCTGTTCAGGTGCACCAGGAATGGAAGAATCAAAGTAAACAGGAAGAGTCCTCTGTGTCTCTCCGAGGCCATGGCTCCCATTGTGGACAATCTGGAGCATCACAGGATAGACACATTTTTGTACCGGTCAGTCTCACATCCTGGCATTATTTGTGTTTGCAGACATTGAAGTTGCTCAGTTGGATTCTTGGTATGTTTACATGGTAATGTGTCAGTTTCTTGAATGATATTCATGCACAGGTTGGTTCATTGCTGCATTTTTCTCATTCTACCCACACAACATTCAAATGTAAATCATGTTATGAGGTAGAGGACAAAGGTTTTGTTTATTTTCAATGCTGGTCAAGCAAACAAAATGAGAGATTGTTTGGTCTGCTGAGATTCATGTTGAATCACAGAAGTTGGAATCCCTGGGTCTTGACATGAACTTAATTACCACCTCCTCACTGAAAACAGCATGACTTGAGTGCTTGACTGCAGACATTTTACAAGTTTTTGGCTGTATGTAGTCTTTGATTGCACTCTACTTTTATTGTTAAATTCCAGATTTTCCACCCCATGCTCAATTCCTGCTTTACTCTCATCTCTGCCTGCTGTTTTTATGCAAATTTTTGTTTAGCTTTTTTGAGTTCAATCGGCAGATTTATACTGGGACTGAGAAGTAGTTTGCAAGGAGGAAAAAATCAGCAACTGACTGTTTCAAAGCTCAGTTGCCGAGGCGATATTAGAACACCAGCCACTGTGGACTGCTTGAAAAACTACTGAAGAAATGTAATTCTAAAAAACTGTAATGGGTACGGTAAGCTCTGCAGAACTGACTATTCCTCTTGAAAAAAAAAAACCTCATTTTAATTTATGTTAAAACATGGAATAAAGTCAAGCATATTTTATGATCACCACAGATTAGATGTAGCAGGATGAGAGGGGATCTTTTTGTGCCCTGGCTTTGATTTCTGAGTAAAGGAGACTGCAGCGCTAATCCCTTGCACAAGTAATCATACCACAAAAACCATTTCCATAGACACAGAGCAGCCCTGCAGCTGCAAGCGCCCATCAACCCACAAATACACTCAGGAATTCAGTCTTACCTTCCTGCCAGTGGAATGTGTTTGTCTCTCTCTGTGCTCCTGGTATGCAGGGAGTGACTGATGTTCAGTTTCAGCGTCAGGCTCGGTCCACGCAGAGAATCCCTTTGTCCCTCTGAGCGGAGAGAGAGCGCCGTCCAGCTCCTTAATACCGTCGCCTGCCTCAGCGACGGGCCATGAATCCGGTCAGAAGCGGTCCTCGCAAAACCGCTGCTGGAGCATTAGATGCCAGGCCCATCGGTCCCGAAGGGGAGGTTCCCTCTGCCAGGCCTCTCTTCCTGAGGTCTGACACACATTTATATCAGCTGAGCGGGATTTCTTTTGGCATGCACCAGCTGGCTCTAGGAATACCAGCTGTGGTGTGGGGGGAGGGTGCGCAGAACTGGAGGGCCTCTCATTTCAGCACTGCCCTGCGTGAATCTGTGACCGGGGACAGAGAATGAGCCTCTTATCTGGGCATTCTGACAAGCTAACACATTTACATGACTATGCATTTGCTGATTGGTTGTTTTATGCAGGGGAGCTTCCATAGTTTATATTTATACATCTAAATATACACAGCTGCACATTTTGATGAAGGAATCTCGCCCGAGGGTACTTCAGATTCTGGATACAAGCCCAGTTTCCTGCTTTTCAACAGTTTACAGTATAAAGAAATCATGTTAACAACATGTTATATTCACTTCGTGAATGAGCATGTGTGGGCTTTCCTCTTTGCACAACCGGATACCATGAGATTTCAGTTCCAATCAGTTACTTAAATCCCATTTTCCAAAACTGTATTTTTTCATTAAAACAGTCTATCTGCAAAATGTTATGGTACTTTCAATATATGAAATGCATTTGTAATTTAGTATACACAAAAATATACAACTATCATCAGATGAAAATATCACATATAAAATATATTTCAGACAAAGACACCTTCTGGCTTCACACAGCAGAAATGTTTAGACATGAATGTGCTAATTAACTTGTCATTTATACATTACATTACATTACATTTATACAGTTCTGTTTAATATTATGCATTTGCTGGTGTCTGAGAGGCCAGAGAAACACAGCATAAGAGTACTCAATCTGGCCACATACCATCACAAAGATGGTTGCATAAGGGTGTTTGTTGCCAGGCAAAGGGGGTGATTATCATACAATCATTTACAATCATTTTGCATTGACAATCATTTTGAATTGAAAACTACCATTAAGAACCATGACTGAGCTATACAGACCAGAGTGGTCTAGACCATCATATTAATATTGTAATATAAACCTCTGCTATGCACACAGGTAGGTGGTAAGTCATGGTATGGCATAAGCCTATGATTCCTATGATTCCCATTTCTACATGGAAGGGTGGCAAGATGTCGGTGGCAGAGTTGGAGGAGGAACTTGAAAGCCTTAAAGAGAAAACCATCATTGAAAAGACTGAGATGGCTTCACTTAAGGAACAAAATGAGGACATATCTAATGACTTTCAGAGGGTTTCATAGGCATCCCAGCTGCCCCCACATTGCTGATATAGAGAACCCATGTTTTCTGAGCAAGTGGGTGTGTATTATCAATGGGCTGATGCACTGAAATACTCTGAAAGTTTTGCAGCTTGCAAAAAGTTACAGATGATGTGGTTAAAACTATTTACATTTATGATCACTTAGAAGATGAAACTAAAAATTAAAGAAAGCATTGATTAATATCATTCAGAAAAGTCCCTACTGCATGATTGACCTTTTCAGAGATGACCCTTTTTTAGACTTAAGAGAAGAAGCAATTTTGTTTGAGGAGGAGGGGGGCAGTAAGATGGACAAAATCAATCACAGACATACAATTGGGGTAGAACACAAGACATTTAATGACAAGAACAAGCCATTCAGCTCGCCTAAGCACATCATTCTATCTATAGTCTAGAGTGTGTCCAGGACTGTATCAAGCCTATTCTGTTTTCCACCTCTGTGAGAGAAGCAGCATGAAATTTATCTGATATTAGGAAGTATTAACTTGCAATAAATGTCCATCTATGACGCCTTATTCTGCTGACAGAACAAATCTTTAAATAGCCTCTGTATAGCCCACTTCATTTATCCCTTTTAAAAAATGTAAAAACCTCAATCAGATATCCCCCATTACTCTTTCTTTTTAGATGAAACAGTGCCTTGAGTCTCCTTTCACAACTTATATGTCTGATACCTGGAACCAGTCTTTTTGCCCTTCCCTGCCCTTTTTCAGGCTACTATGTCTTTTTCATTTAGTGCACAGAAGTGGGTACTTTAAATGTGGTCTGACAAAGGCATATAATATTAATATAATTTCCTTGATTGATTTGTAATCAATATTCTTGCAGTGTATCCTGGCATCCAACCTGCCTTTTTTACCTTTTCAACACAATGCCTTCATCTAGATAGACCTGTGCTAACTTTTGCTCCCAACTCACATTGCACACACTCTAGTTTGTGCCACCCATACATAATTCTGCCTTATATCATTATTGCCCATGTGTAGAACTTTACATTTGTTAGTGTTAAACTTTATTTGCTAGGTGTCTACCCACTTCAGGTTTCTCTTTAAACTATGCTGACTCTCTCTTTATGATTCTGTTTTTGTTTTCCATGAATAATTTTAACCTAATTCTAACCTATCCCTTATGATCCAACACCTGACATGAGGTACAAGTTAAACTAACTGGCCTGTAGTTACCTGGATTAGTGTATTCCCCTTTCTTATACATTATATAGTGCCATACTGCCTTGTTTCCAAACATCTAGAATTTCATCAATTTCAAGTGATTGCACAGGCTGAATGTTCTGGTCTAGCAACCAGCAATGTAACCTCTAACAGTGACCCTCTATTGTTAGAAAATCTTCACACAATGAAAAAGCAAGGTCAGAGAGATTATGTTATTGGCATTGGCACTGGTATTGGCATAGATGGCTTGACACAGAAACTTTCACAGCTGCAGATGCAGACAGGGAAGTGGTCAGGATATCAAAGCCAAGAACCAAGGCATAACCTGTCCAATAAGCCTATTTATTTTAGGTGCCAGGGAGTGGACCATATTTCCAAATTTTTGGGGGGCATATCCGTATCTCCTAATGAGAATACTAACTGAATACTGAATACTATGTCACGAGACCACCAAGACCATACAGGGGAAGTATGGTCATCCAAGTAGAGGAAAATGAGGGAAACCATTTCTGCCTGTACTAAGGAGCCAAAGTAAGGATAGGGAGCAACTAGGATTTTGCAAGTGAACAGGAGAAAGCTATAAAACTTCAGTGGTACAGAGCCCTGTCTTTGAAGTTAACCTGGGGTGTCCCTGTTTTTTGGACATTGTTTCCATGAAAAACAATAACATGGAAACTTTTTTATGGAAAACTTCCAATGTAAAGTGCAAGGTACTTTGAAGATTGTGAATGGCTGACCATAAAAGCTGCTTATGGTTTGTCAATACCATACTTATTATTAGGTTATTGGGTTATTTGCAACTTGATACTGTATGGAGAAAACAGGAAAGGTACTTCCACAGTGATGTGTATTGGTTCATGAAGATCTCACTGGCACTGTAATTAAAATGAAAAAAGGAGCTGTCCCTGGCTGAGTTTGCAAAAACTAAGGATTAAGGAATAAAAGATAAAGCTTTTCTCCTGTCAACCTTGCCTTTTTCAGTCTGCTCCATTGTGTGACAGGGGTGGGAGGAATCACTTTCAAAGGTGTCAAAATTACCTTCACAAAGGTTGTCTGAACATTTGGTTTTGTGAAAGTATTGTCACCTAGTCTTAACTGAGGTGTCAGCTGGGTCCACATGCTTGATTCCTGCCACAGAGTTTCAGAATGGGACAACTTCATTTTAACCTGCTCTAGTCATGACAGGTCAGGTAGTGGTTCCAGTAGTTAATGTTAGAACCACTGATGTAAGTATACAGTAGAACCTCATATACACATTAGATAACAAACATCCCCACCAAAAATTTTGAGGCTACCTCCTAGCCAATACAAAGAGGTTAAAACAGCTGTTAGAGCAGAGTTTCATAAGTGAGAGCAGCATCCCCTACTGTTCTTGTATGGTCATTGTGAAGATATATCTGTGGACAAGAGGAAACTGAAGAGTGGGTGCCTGTCCCCTTCCCAGAGTTGTGGAGTCACTTGATGCTTTAAAGTGGAGCCCGTTGGACCTCAGCATTATTTCTGGCCAGTGGACACAGTCAGATGGCAATGATTTAAAAAGATGTGCCGAAGACCTCTCTTTGCACACTTTTTGGATTATATGAGTTCAATTATACGCCCTTTGTTCTCTGCAATGCCCCTGAGTCTTTTCTGTGGCTCGTGGAAAGGAATTTGGAGGATAAGCATTTCCAGTCATTGCTTCAGTTAGATGGCATGGTCATATTCATCGCTTCCTCTCAGCAACCCCTTATTCATCTTGATCATGTGTTATCTCAGTTCCGGGAACACAGCCTTAAGATGAAGGACAGCAAATGTTTGCTCTTTCAGCATCAAGTGCCATACCTGGAACATATAATCTCTTCAGAGGGTGTCACCATGGACACTAGAATGATCTGTACTTTAGCTGAGCGGCAGTGACAAAATAATCTCACTAAGCTGTGGTCTTCATTAGTCTTTGAAAGGCATTATGAACACCTCAGAGGAATCCAGAGGCTCTTGGCATTAAACTGGCCTTGGACACCTTAATGTATCACCTCATTGGACTGGACTTTGTGCTTGAGAAAGACCACTACACCCTTCAGTGGATTAGTGGAGTACATGGACGTGAGGATTACCTGATGGTACCTGTCTTTGCAACCTTTCCTATTCCAGGTCCAGTGCCAGAATGTTATTAATGATTCAGTGAGATTCATAACGAGCTCATCAGATGGGCAGTGTAATGATGTGGCTGAACAGCAGTTTCATCACATGCATGTTCATTCCCCAACTGCACCATTTTCTCGCTCATTTAAACATTCACCCCAGACATATACTGTACACATTCATCTGTCTGTCTATTTGTTTCTTATGTCACCAGAGTCACCTTGCTGTCTATCTCTGTTTAATCATGTCACGTTACACTCTGTTACATGCCTACTTTACGTCTCCATCTTCTAATCCAGACCAGTTAAGATTATGCACGAATGATAGTTTCTCCCTTCAATTACCAGTCCATATTCCCAGAGAACATCTCAAGGGTTGAGCCTGAGTGGGTCCAATGGGGGGTCCAAGACACGTGTTGAGTGCAGACTAAGCCCTATGGCTCAGGTTCAATCCCAGGCGTTTCATCAGTCAGCAATGAGACAGCAGAAATTAGCTTTGTCATTTGTAGTGTGGGAAAAATAGCTGTTGGCTATGTGTAAGTGTTTCTCAATATTACATTACATTCATTTAGCAGATGCTCTTATCCGGAGTGACTTCCAGCACAAAAGAACAGAAGGGTATGCATTCAAGTTGAATGAGCAACAGTGACAGACCAGGCTAACAATACTCCCAGACCAGTGAGTGTGAACATAACACTATTTAAGCCCTCCCACAAGTTAACTTGTGCAACCTGACTAGACAAGTGAAGCCAAGTATACTATCATACATCAGTCACTAGATCACAGAATCCAAAACACATCGTGATTTTACTGCATGTGAAATAAACAGCAAGTATTGCAAGTAGCAGGTGTTAGGGGGCAGGGATTGAGGTGGGACTGAGATGCAGTCTGAAGAGCTGGGTCTTCAGTGATTCTGCTGTCCTGACCCAGGAGTGGGGAGTTCATTCCACCACTGAGGGACCAGTAGAGACAGGGATCGTGTCTGAGTGGAGTGACCCTGTCAGGATGGGACAGTCAGTTTCCCCATGGTTGCAGGGCGCAGTGATCTTGGTGGAACATACAGTTTGAAGACCAGTTGTAGCTATGAGGGGGCTTCACTATCCTGTATGCCAGCACCAAGGTTTTGAACTTCATGCAAGCGATAATGTCAGGAGCTGCCAACGTTGACCCCCGCTACCCCAGCACAGGTTCCCCCAAAGGATCCGCCCACCACAGACAACCAGGACACCGGAGGTACAGGTACAATAACCTTTATTAAGGCTTTCAATAAAACTAACACAGTTCATGGAGTGGACAGCTCACACCCTGGGGACCTCCCCTCCTGACCTTCCTCCCCCCTTCACTACGGCGGCCCTTCCCTTGTCCCGTCCTCTCACCATGAGAGCCCGGCACCAGAAGCGAGACTTCCCCCCACACAGCACCACAAGCCTGGGCACACTGTACGTAAATATCCCTGTGCTCACTCACACACACCACACAGTGACCACTCTCCGACTTGTCTCCCGCGCCGGCCCTCACGACAGAGGCGAGATCCCTCTTGGCCACCCACGGGGGGGTACCACACACCAGGGAGGAGGAGGTCCACTCCAGGGTTGGAAATTAGCACCCGCCACCCGCCAAATTTGCTGATGAATTTGCTCAACCTACCAGCCACTTTGGCGGGTAAATAAAAGTAACAAACAAATAAATAATACCAACAAATAATGCAATTGTAACAGAGCGATTTGTGACATTCCACAACGCAGATTGAATCGCGACTCTGCTTGTTTCACTCGGACACTTTAACGAGGAGACACAGGGGGTTACCGAGGCAACTTGAGCATAGAACGCTAACTAGCGACCAACTGTTAAAAAGAATCACCTCAAAGGGCTGTTCTACGAAGGGAGTTTAACCTATCAGATTTAACTCAGGGGTTATCAAGGAAAGTCAGGGTTGACGAACTCTGATTGCGTAAAGTGGTGTTAAACAGTACTATGACGGTGATTAAGATGTCGGTTGGGTGATTCAGTGTTAATTGGAGTTTGTGCGTGTTCGCACAAAAGGGGTTCATTCAGCAACGCAGGCAGAGTTTTTGCATAATGGCTCGTGTTCCGTATTTTTCCCTGGAAGAATGCACGTTGATAATGTCAGGATATGAGCAGTTTAAAGAAACGTTAACATCTAAATCTAACACCGTGGTGGCCAACAAAGCCAGGGAGGCTTGTTGGCAGTGCATTGCCGACAGAGTAAATTCGTAAGAAGAGTGTTCTTGTTGTATGTTCTCTATTTTGTCTTACGGACTCTTCTTTTATTTGTAATATGATTGAGATGTAAGGACACGTAAAATAGTCTAAATATGTGAAAACAATTAGGATAATTTAATTATAGCCTACACATGGGCTACATTTCTGAAATTGGCCCGTTATTCACTGTTAATGAATTAGGATCTACCCCCTAAAGCACCTAGGCTGTATGAATGTAATGCTGTTGTGTTAAGAATAACTTCATTCTAACAATCATTTCCGCTACAACCCCAGTGGAAAGTGCAGCTGGCAACAAGTCAGGATGAAATATAAAAATATTCTATCAAGTGGTATGCATTAATAGTGCTCATCATTAATACTGAGTACAGATGTGGTGTGTAGCCTACACTTATAATAGCCTATTCATATGTTCACAGAAAACAGGCAGAGATAGTGAAAACTGGAGGAGGGCCACCTCCTGCTACATTGGGGATGAGGATGGGGGGAGGAATGTTTGTTTTTTGTTTAATCTGCCCAACTCAAATTCAACTTCCATCAGTTCACGGTTCGTGTGTGTGTGTACTATGTATATGCATGAGAGAGAGAGAATGTCAGTATTTTCTTTGAGTTTAAATATTTACCTTATGAAATAAAATTTACCTAAACAATCAATTTTGGAATCCACCAGCCACAGTGGCAGATGGACAAAAAAAGTTCATTCCCAACCCTGGTCCACTCACGCACATGCGCACAAAAATTTAAAAAGGGTGGGACGCAACCCAGCCCACACCTCTATGCCGGGCCTCATTTGCTTCCCAAAATAAAAAACAAAACCCAAACAAAAAGAAAGGACGAAGTACTGCTGGCGTTCTTGGTCCGGGCCGCTGCGTCCAGACGCTGGTGTTTGCTGCTTGTCCTCCTCGCACAGCTCCAGAGCAGGAACTTCAACCGCACAACCTTACTGCGAGGGGGCACCGCCCCGATCTGCCTCCTGCAGCAGCAGGCTCTGCTGCTCCGCCGCTCTCAAGCCTCTCATCCCCTCTCCTTTCCCAGCCGGCCTTCGTTGTATTGCCTGCTCCGTGGATCACTCCCCGGAGTGGTCCAGGCCCGCAGCACTCACCACTCACTCCGTCACTCACTCCGCACATGCACTGCAAATTAAAATGAAATCCCCTCCTGGGATTTCCCCCAAATCAAACCCACAGGAAACGGGGGGAAAAAAAACAGATCGAAACTTAACAAATTATTCACAAAGAAAAATGTCAAACAAAACTGAAACCAAAAACAACCAAAAAGAAGCAACGAAAAATAATCATTTCCCCAGTAAAACTAGCTATGCAGAGCCTTCCTCCCCCCCCAAGCCGTCCGACTCCTGATTGTCTGAATTGTAGCCTTCTTATACCTGCAACCCCTGTGCATTCAACTGTTTTAGAGAACCAGGGAAGGAGAGAGGCACACAGAGAGTATGTGGAGAGTGGCAAGTTCATCAGACCAGAGGTGAATGGTAGAAGGCTGGGAACAATGGTCTGCAGGAGAGGCAAGGGAATGGGATACAGGGCACAGGTGGTAGGTCAATGTGATGTAAGGAGATGGAAGGATCAACATCTGAACTCTGACAGAATTTAGAGAGAGGATGGGTGGAGAGTGAGAGGGAGGAAGAAGAGGAAGAGGTGAGGGATGAGGGCTGTGGTTGAGTGTAGGAAGGTTTGAATGTCTATAATCTTTTGGTTGAAGTGATCTGCAAAGTCATCCACAGAGAGATCAGAGGGGGTTGGGGAGAGGGAGGATTGAGGAGGAAAGTTTTGGATTCATAAAAGGCAGCCTTAGCAGAAGTTACACTTGCAGAGAAGGCAGAGAGGAGTGCTTGATAGTTCAGCAGATCGTTGAAAGCTAGACTTTTTCCACTTACATTCTGTGGCACGAAGCCTTGCCCTGTTCTCGTGGAGTAAATCCGTTAGCCAAGGACACGGCGGAGTGGATCACGCAGGCCTGGAAGTAAAAGGACAGAGAGAATCAAGGGAAGATGACAGAGAGGAGAGAAGGGTGGAAGCAGCAGAATCATTATGAAGTTTGTTGAAAGAATCAAGGGGTGGGAGTGAAGTGAGAACTGTGAAAGAGAAGGCTGAAGGTGAGAGGTTCTGTATATTACAGTGACAAATGACAGAGATAGACACAGGGGTGGGTAATGGGGGAGGAGGCAGAGAAAAGGAGGAGGCAGAGAGGTGGGGAGGGCTAGCTATCAGATCTGAGGTAGAGCAGTCCCTCAGCAAGACCAGATTGAGCTGTATGCCTGCCTTGTGTGTCAGAGGCATATCTTGCTTCTCGTTCTCTTGCCCGCATCTTACTTCAGCATTCCTGCCTAGATGCAGAGTTTGTCATGGTGCATCTAGAGAAGCCTAAAGAGTAATTGGCGATTCCAAAACAGAGTTGCAGAAAAGAAAAAAGTCATACAAAGTAAATAAAGAGAAGGGGAGGAAGTTCTGATTAGTTTTTCATATTTAACAGACATGTTTTTACAATGACAAAAGAGAAAGGAAACAATGGTCAACTCACAGTTGAAGGAGTCAGTATTTTTTTCCTACATTCCACCACCTAATGTATCACTTCAGTAAAAGGTGTGAGAAAGTTAGTTTAGTTTCAATCATTGATTTAATGCTGAACCTGGTGCAGTTCCTGACTGTAGTTCCCCAATTCAAAATGTGCCACTCAGAATGACGGAATTCCCCCATGAAAAAAAATGGTTGAGGTAGTTAGCTCACTCAAAGGAGCTGAATTATTTGTTTAAAAATCTGACTTTATGCCTTTTTAGATGCCTCTATATTATAATATAAAATAATTATTAGTATGGCAAAATTTGAGTAATAACCTTTTTCTGACACAAAACTTAGTTTTTCAGAATCATAACAGCAACACATGGGTATTTACAATTTTAATGGAGAAAGTGAAAGCAACAAGCCATGAAACTTCCAAACCATGGTGCTTAAGTGGCTACGTCTTTATTGATGGATTTATTCAATGTCACCACCTACCATAAGGAGTGTGTGGTTTACAGAATTGTTTTGAGAATCTATGCCCACAGAACAAGGCTAGATATTGAACTCCCTAGATTTGCTTTCGTTTTCACATTAGCCCCAGTCTCCATCATCTGAGGACAAACGTGCATACATCTGAGAGCTGAGGGTATATGTGAAAGCCCCCCTGAACAGCTGTAGTGTCTTATTGGATGTGCAGACATTGAAATGAACTGGGGTTTGCTGGAATAACATGAACATTTATACTTAACATTCACATTATGTGCGTTTCTGTGAAATGGAGAACAAGGATTTGCTGCTTTCAGTATTGTTTGAATTGGGGCTTGACATTTTCCAGATAGGGCTGTACAAACCAAACCGCAGGGAGGAAGGTGGGACCCGCAAGCTTCATCTGTCTACCTGGTATTCAGCACAAAAGCTATTGTTCAATACAATATGTAGAGGCTGTGTATTTGTCTTTAGGACTCCTGGATTCTGTTAAAGTTATGGCAGATACTCGTCTACAAATTTACAAAAGATCTAAGGTGAAAAAATCTGATTATTTCCATATGTTCTATTTCATGAATATTTTCCTTTTCTAGTTGAAGACCATTTAAAATGCTTTAATTAAGATAAAAAGAAGAATATACAAGGGATATATAGGGTATTTTTATTGTCTTGGTATAAAAACGTTTGATACCACAGGGCATATTCAATCATAAAAACATCATTCAAACAGACAATTATGTTAATAATAATATTAACATAATTTAGAGCTTATAAAATTATTATTATAGCATACATCTATACACACTCTTTATACATACCCTTTGTTTATGTTAGTCAGCTAGTGCCAGAAATGTTTTACATTTTAGCGAAAATGAACCTTCATAACAGATATAAACAATAGAAAATATACTGTAGATGACATATTTTAAATGAATTCAAGATCCGTTCTAAAATACTTCATGAGAGTTCATTATAGTTCATTGTTCTCTTCCATAGGATAAGCATAACATCTGTTTTATAGCATATAGTCTCCATGTCTCGATTGCTTGCTAATTCCACTGCATCTGAAAAATCTTTTGCCCACCTGTCTTGCCTACTATCAGATTCTTTATGGGTTACCACAGACTTATCACAAGTAAAATATTTGGAACACTTTTATTGCATGCATGTAATTTTACCACAGAGTTTAATTAATTTGTTACAGTTAATAAAAAAGTACAGGTTAAGTCAACTGGTATTATCACAATTTCCCATTTCCATACCACAATTCCCATTATTCTGAGCATAACATCTGCCAGGTTATCTGCATATATGCATTAGTTCCATGTTTCTTGTCTGCTTGTTAATTCAGTTAACCTAATACACATTTTGCTGACTTGTCTTCCCTATTATCAGAATTGTTGTGGATTGTAAAAGACTGCATGGACTAAGAATGGATAACAGTTGATTGGAAAAATTTTTAAGAAAAAGTGACATTTTTAACTTAAACTGTAAGGTGAAAGTAATGAAAGATATGCTATTCCGTGATATGCATGCTAATTCACTCTCAGGGCAGCAAAGGTTGGGTGGAATCTTGCCGCTCCATCTTTGGCTCTGCCTCGGTATCGCCGTCTGTGATTGCCTCACCTTGCACCTCACTTCGAATCTCCTCATACCCTCTGCTCTCTGTCGGTCTGAATCGCCTCCTTCTCTTCAGCATGAAGACGATCCCCCCAATTACCATGGCGACCACCACAATCACCCCAATGGCCACCCCAAACTTTTGGCCCCCTGACAGCTGGGATGCCGACTGGTCAAACATCTGCGCCATCCTCTGGACCTCTTCCGGCTCGGCCAGTTTCCACATCTTGGTTGTTCCCACTTTGATCCAGGCCCGGTCACCCTCAGTCATCACTGCCACAGTGTTGGTGGCGGTCATGCTGATCAGTGGGGGGCGTGTGAAGGGCGGCAGGCGGATAGGCAGCAGCTGCCCCCCTGTAAAGATACCTGACTGCACACAGTAAAGCACCTGGCAACCATCGCTTATGGCCGCCATGTGCTGGCTGAACTGTGGAGGGCAGCGCTGCTGGTCCCCAGCCAGGGGGTTGCCAGAGCTGCAGCTGAACATCCCCCCAAAAGGCACGGAGAACCTTGTGGCAGCCTCATAGTCCTTGCTTAGACAGATACTCAGGCCCTCAGACAGAAGCCTCAGTGGGAAAAAGCTGGGAGGACAGCTATGAGATTTGGTGAGAGGATTCTGGAGCGATGGACTATAAAGCCCTCCAAAGAGGTAGCCTGAGAACTCTTTGACTTCGCCACTAGTGGAGCACCAGTAAGTTTCCACACGTGCCCGTCGGACATAGTAGGTATCCCCACACACCTGGTGGCAGCAGGAGAAGAACAGCCAGCAGCTGTGACAATGGCTGTGACACTCATACTGGCTATAGCCCTCCTCCCGCACCTCTGAGCGCAGCAGGGTTGCACTGTAGGGCTGGCGACAGGAGAAGTCCCCTGTGTCGGGGTTCTTCACTGTCAGTGCCTGACACAGAGGACCAGCATTGGAGGATAGCATAGTGCACTGCTGGTACACCCCACCGAAGCTGAGGTTGGTGGCCGGGCCCTCACAGGAATTGTCATCCACGTTAGCCTGGAAGTTGAAGTTTTTGGAGTCGGGCTTGACGCAGCCCGGGTGGGTGTTGATGTCATAGTAACGCTTCACTGCGTGACGCACCGACACAGCTAACTTCTGAACGGTGGGCTCCGGGAGGTCCGGGAGTGTCGCGCGGTTCAGGAAGTAGTGCAGCGGCAGTCCGGTGCGATCGATGGCCACCAGGTTGTTGGTGATGCTTTCTTGCCACTTCTGCAGAGTGATGCCTGGGTAGTAAGGGACCCCACCATGGCTCTGAGTCAGGGAGTAGGTGGTGTTGCCCTCATAAGAGCGGGTTTCTGCAGTCTCATGCGACTCCCCTCCACCCATGCCAAAGTTGACCTTGTTAAAGAAGTTGAGGCCAGCTGACGCAGTGACAGAGGATCGAGCCGTCTCGCTGTCGGACACAAAGGACGCCCGAAGGTAGTCCTCCTGCACCAAGGTGGCGCCAGCGTCCACTGACGTCACCACATGTGTGCCGTAGTCGAGCACCAGCTTCTCAGAGAGGTATGTGGCGTGCCGTGAGCGGTTGTTTTCCAAGGCATCTGCGATTTCTGCCACCTGCTGGGTGAAGCGGGTGTCCAGCGTGAAATCTGGGTGAGCCCTCACGGTGTAGATGAAGTTACGCACCTGGGGAAGTGGGGGTATAAACAATAAATAAATGGAGGAAAAGATGAGGGGAGGCTGAGGCAGGAAGTGGAAGTTTAACTCTGAAGGCAAGCACTCAAAATACCCCTGGAATCCACAGAACATTGGACGCTTTGGATACTTGCCAGTCATTTGTGCAGATCAAAGAGAATGAGGAAGTGGTACCTCCCATTCCTGTTCTTGCTTTTTGCATTAATATTGTTACATTATTTTCAGTGATCAAAGTGTAGTCATGGATCCTACATTTTTAAAACTGAATGTTATAAAGAATGAAGAGGCTAAAAGTGCTTTTTTTTTACTAAAAGTGCTTTTTTTCTATATATAGAGGGTTAAATAAGCCATTTAACTGCACTCTCAACTAAAACAAATTAACAAAAAAACAGCATTCATAAAGCTCTTTCAGTAGTGGTAACGCATCTCAACCAAGATGCACAGCTTTCACAAACAATTTCTCAATTCCTACGCTAAGCTCTTTATTGTACCAAAGACATCGAATCTGAAAAATAAAAAAGCACTAACAATTTCAATGCACTTTCCCTTTTTACTTTGTTTAAAGACATGTTTCTGTTTAATTCCAGATGTGAATTTCTAACAGGTGAAGCTTTGCTAGTGTTTGCGTCTGTCTGTGACAAGCTGAATTGCACTCTCCTTGCTCTGTTGGGAAACCCCACTCACCTGCACACGGGTGGTGACGGAACTCTCCTTGACCTGGTGGGTCTTCATGCGCTGGTTCTCGGTGGAGAACTTGGCATTGAGCACGGAGAGGAAGGAGACGTCCCCGTTGATGGAGTGGGCCGTGGAGCTGCGCTGCTCCAGCCAGCTGGTGATAATCTCCGAGTTTGTCTCCACCCCGCTCATCTTCTGCGGGACGACGAAGACCTCGTCCGGGATGAGGTAGGCGCCGTCCTCGGTGGTCTGGCACAGCGAGTAGCTGAGGTTCATCACCCGGCCAGCGTCCAGGTTTCGCAGGTTGTCCCAGCCTCCTCCGGGCAACACCTCCAGCGCGGGCACGGTCACGGAGCCGGCCCGGCACTCCCGGAGCCCGTTGCTCGGGCGACCGAGGGCGCGAGGGCGGCATTCGGGGATGAGAGAGAGCAGGAGACACAGCGTGGCTACTCTCAGGTACATGGCTGTGTCATTTGTGAGAAAGCAAAACAGGACCTCTCCCCTATTGACTTGAAGAGATAAAAAAAAAAAACTGTCTGCGAGACCTGTTGAGGCAGGAAATCTCTAGTCCCCACAAGCATCAGTCACAAGACTAGGTCTGAGTCATGCTGCTTTCAGATTCCTGGTCATAGCAAAGTGTGCTAGATCAACTTTGTAATTAGTTAAAAAAAATACATATACACTGAATTCCACACTGGTCCTGCTCCAGCTCAGAAACCTGAACCTGAACCTGAAAGAAATACCTATGTGAATACTTAGGGGTTATTTGTTATTTCTGTGTGCGTGAGTACACGTGTGTGTTTCTTCTTTTTCCTTAAGTGTACATTCATACAATATATTTGTAGGTACAATGTGGGGATAAAACAATAAACATCATGTCAAATAATGTGTTTTACAGCTCATTATTTACCTCTCATCAGTGTATAAACATAGCAAAATGTTATTTATGGATGAGATAACATACAATCATAGAGACATAAATGGATTTTCCTAGTATTAATGGCCTTTCCTAGTATGGCAGAATGTAATTGATTCAAACTTAAAACTTGTTTTTTTTGCCTAGGTAGTTTTCATTTTGTATATGCTTGTCTGTGTTTGCGTGTGAGTGAGTGTGTGTGAGACGTGTGGGCATGCATACGTGCCCGTCAGCAAAGTGGAAAAGTGTGGGCTGAATATGTACCAACAAAGAGGAACCTGTGACAGAAGTGAAACCCACTCACCCCTAGATATAGGTTCATAGATTCTCTTTGAAGGGAAGTAGCACTGAGGAACAGGGAGAAAGCTACAATAGTCACAGAGAAGTAAAGTCTTTTCTGAACTACAGTCAGGGGGGAAATAATAGGTTTGTCAAAAGGCAACAACATTTGCGGTTGTTTCTTTGATGGTAGACTGATTAACCAGATGAAACTCAGAAATTAGAAATCACGAGTCAATGACTAACATTTAAAACACATTGACAAAACCTATATTTTTGAAACTCCATGTGTTGATGTTTGCTGTTCCTAGGAAGATCAGATTTGATTGTTTAAATATATTTGACGGAAAGTATGATGTGTTTTTTCAGGTGTAATGTTTTTCCAGTTGTGCATTTCAGTGCCTTGGTCCAGTTCAGGAAAGTTTTTTTTCTAACAGAGCTCTTCTTGATTCAGTAATGGTAAATACGTTGACATGTCAATCACGTTGTGTTGTGAAACACAGGTGCTGATAGACAGGCACCTGGCCAAACCTGTAGGATTTGCACTGTAACAGATTACTGTAATTTCTACAGTAAATCTTTACAGTTTTACCAAACCTCACTGGCAACTTTTTTGTGTGAGATAAAAAGACCAATCCCCACCATCCATGCTCAAAATGGGTTTCCATGATTTGTACCTTAAAGGAGCCTGGTGCATTGTCATAACCACAAAAGCAAATATTCAGTGGGGTTAAGAATCTTTTTTCAACTGCTAAGGAAGTTCATCAGGTGTATGAAAAGCACTGTAGGAATCTGATGCTTTTAGATGTAGGATTATAAGTGGTGGTAAACAAAAATGTTGAATACACTACATAGAGCATAGAGCACACTAAGATGCCCTTTAATTCAGCTGAGTTCAAAACATACATGAGAAGCAATGTTGTATGTAAGATTTTATTTTAACAAGACATTTCATAACCCAAAGCTGACTGGGCCGTCAAGACATGCGTCTCCTTTCATAAGAGCGCATGGTCAGACTCCACCCGTTGGAGGCAGTGATGGGAGCTGGAATGAGCTTGTGGCGGGGAAGGGGGTGTCTGAGGAGACAAAGGAAAGGAACCCACAACATAAAGATCTTATAACTGCATGTATGACAGTTACACGATTGTCCACTTCAATTTTTTATTATTTAACTCACGAATTCTGAATCACAGCCATTATGGAACAAGAGAATTGGACATACTACAAATCAGTGTCACATAATTGCAAAGATAATTAAAGAGCCATTCTTTTACAATACGTTTTAGTTTTACTGTAGGTATGTAGCAGTAACTAACATAAGGGTGTTTCTTTTGTTGTTTTTTTTCCAAAATAGCTTCACTCAGAGGAAGTATTAAAAGTAGCAATACATTTCAAGGCCACCAACAGCAGCTGCAAAGGAAGATAACTGCTCTCTGATGTCAACAAGAAAGTTCTTCTCAGTATTCAAGGGTGAAAATGTTTTCAGAGAAAAACTTCTGCTAATGGCTTTTAGTCCAATGCTGCCTCTTGTTTCAACAAGATATCTGGCAAAAATACCAGGCTAAAATATGAAACACTTTGAGTACTGTATGTGACATCAACCTGTGTAACACCCTCCATATCTGTATGTGGCACCTCACATGGTACATGTTTTCAGGTTCATACACAGACTCTTTGCAGAAGGGACAGTGGACCAGCCTGCAGCAGCTCCTGCACTGCTGAAGACTCCCTTCCTCACAATGGTGAAGTGTCTCTGAAACTGTGTTGAAGGGTTTCTGGATAGAGTCACTATGCAGCACTTGCCTCTTGTTTTGCTGAATTGCCTTTCATCTGGCATGAGGGTTAACCAAATAAATCTGACTGTATGCAAATGTGCCTAACAGAAGCCGTGCCAACTTTTAAAGAAGGACAAAGTAAATAACATAAGGCAACTTCCTATTTCTGAATGTCCGATACTTGCCAACAAGTTTATTGTACAGCATGCAGCTGACTTCTGTTGAGTCAGATGTCCATCCAAAATTCAGAAACAGATATGCTATTATTTAATCTAAGAACTGGAAACATGACAAATCAAGCACTTTTTCCACTGGATCTGGCCATGTATCGCTACCATTCACCCTCATTGGCCCATTGCTGTTGTGACTGAGATTTTGTGATTACTTGACAGTAAAGAACACCTCCAATGAACTAAATGTTTCTTCTGTTTTACACATAAACACATTCGCATTATTTTGACAGTTTTGCTGTTTGGATTAATGCCCAAAATGAGAGACCTGCAACAACTGCACATGCCAAACTGGAAATAAGTAGAGAGCAAAACCTCATTCATCACACCCGTGTACCAGAGAGGGCATATTGCCAAGATAAACACTACAGTATTACAATATAGCACTGGATGTATCACATGAAAAATAATTGCACAAGGCTGTCCTTGGGGTAATAAATAACGTGTCTACTTTTGTGCGTAGTTCCCCTTTTACGTCCCCTTTTAATATAAAACGTCACAACAGCCCCAAGCATGTGCAGGCATCAGCAGTTGCTTGTAACACATGCAGACGGCTTCTCAGTATTGTGTTTAACCTGAATAAGTGTGGATTGCTAGCTGATAGGTGGTCAAAGCTCTTCTTTCCCCAGTGCTCCCTGAGCTCTGTTAGAAAAAAACTGGATTTGAAGATTTGATGGTGAACAGTATCACTACAGTGACACAGTTCAATGGATACATTCTACAAATCAGCTTCAGATTGAGAAAGGAGCTCATTTACTGCAGAGAAGAGCGAAGTCCATTTATTTATTTTCTCCCAGAGTTAAATGAGAAAGAACTGTCAGATGGTAGGAAGATACTTGTTCTTATCACCAAAAGTGATGAAAAAATGGAGAAATTAGACTGATGACAAGAAACTGTTGCAAATCTTCATTATGACATTTTTAAAGAACAACTTAGAGGTTACAACTCAGCAGAGTGCTATCCTCCATTAACAGTGTACGAAGTTCATCTCAGGATGTTGATTTTATGAGCTATTTTTGTTTTAAATGTGAAGTTTGCAACTGTTTTGCAAAAAAAAAAAAACAGATCAAAAAGAATACAAATGGGTGTAAACAAGGTGTTAGATTTCCCACTTTACTCATGTGAAGCTGTTATGAATTTCTTTATCCCAGTTGACTCACAGATGCTTATTAAATTTGTCTTGTGAGTCGAGGTGAGGCAACCGGGCGAGCCAGTTGATGGAGTGTAATGGGGAATTACCTAGAGCGGAGACTCAATATGAGTCAGGCAAAACAAACCCACAGGGAAAGCCGAGCAACACCTCAGGCTGGTGTCCCCACATAGTGAGGACAGAAGCTGCCTTCTTACAAGATAAATCTGTTGCCAACAAGCCCATAAATGACAGCGTTTGGCAATCTGTTGAGGGAATTCCCAAAAACATTCTCTACTACAGTAACACTCATTGGGAAGACTATAAAGATTATACACCTTTGCGGGCCAAAAGTATAATGGGGAAATTTATCTGTGAAACAGTCAGGCCACATTCCGCACTATCGCAGTAAGAGGGGGTTTGTCAGATGATGGGGGGTTTTCGGAAAAAGAAATGTATTTACTTTGCTTAGCTACAGCTCAAAGAGAAAGATTAACCTTTAACCAAGGAGTGTCCTTGCAGGGAAAAAATAGCACTGAGCTTATATGAACCCTATTTCCTTCTCTTTTTGTCATCACATGACTGTGGCCAAACACTTCTGGTTCCCTGAATGATTGTGAACCCACTCTGAACTTAGATCTTGAGCCATTTTCTAATTCTTTGGCAAAATAACCTGTGTGGATGGGGATTATCCAAAATTTCTCCCAGTCACTCTAGATAGGAGTCAATGAGCTCCACATGAAAATATTTTGGCGTCAGCTGATTCTGGTATTATATGTTGTGATTTGTACATGGCATACAGCCAATTGTGGAAACGGCACTCTGGTGAAGTTCACATATCAGATCCATTGTTCTGTTTTTCAGTCTGCACTTCTGAAATACAAAGTAACAAAGTACTTCCTGTAAAGAGGCACTTTTCCTTAAAAATTATATATTCCAGAAGGATATATAAATGTGTATTTTTATCTTGTCTGGAGAAATTTAATATTTGTGGTTATAACTTGTGTAACTCCCAAATGCATGATTGGCATGACTGTTTCAATAATAACAGTATTGCCAAAGTAATCATTACACAATCAGACATATAACAAGCATAAATTGATCAATAATGTGAAATAAACAAAAAATACATTAAAATACACATTAAAAAACAACAACATTACTACCAGTGACTTTGACAGTGTACAGATTGGTCAGCCAATGTCCCTTCAGTTATTGCATTCTGACACAGCAAGAGTTGCAAGAGTCTGTCCCTCTCCTGAGAGGATGGTCAGCTCATCTATACCCTCTGGTTCTTTAAAATTTGGAATGATTCTAGTAAATATTTTGAAGTACTGTTTCCTTAGATCTATCAATTCTCTCACATTCAAGGAAAAAGTGCATCTCTGTCTCAACCTCCCCTGTCATACGGTAACCACATATTCTTTCTTCATTTCATACCCATTGATTTTTAGTGCCTGCCCTTTTCAACGGGTAGACTGTGGTCACTCAGTCTGTACTTTGTAAGGATCTGTCTTTGCTTTATATCTCAGGCAATAATGAAATATTCTCATGAATATTCTCTACGTTGTGTTCTGGTTTTGTTATTCCAGTGTTTCAGGTAATTTTGGTTTGTTTACCATTTGGTTCACTCTAATCTGTGATTGCAAAGCAGTGTTAGTCTGAGACTGGTGAATGTTAGGTGTTACATGGTTAGGAAGTCCCAGGAACAACTGACTGAGGGGCATAACTTTAGGGTTTAGCTCTGGGGTTTGAAATGCCTGAAATTGAGCATGTCGTGGGGAATGACTTAAAATGCAACATGTATAATCAGTGGAAATCTTCCTAATTCTGTCATGTATGTATATACTTTTTAGCATCTTTCTTCTAAGTTCTACAGAATTCTACATGCTTGTCCCATCAGTTGTGCTAACTGAGTGGACCCCATACTTCATGAGGTCCACTTCATACTTCATACTTCCCATACTTCATACTTCCCATTGCTTTACATGGGACTTACTTCCCATGTAAAGCAATGGGAAGAATGACACTATCAAAGATTCACCAACATTGAGTTGGTGAATTTTTTTGTACTGCGTAGAAAGCTCTTCTGGCTTTTTCATTGCACGATCAAGCGTTGCTGAAGTACTGATTTTCAGTCCCGGGTCATCATAAGACAAATTGTGCTCTAGTGCCGTGTTTCATTTACTGTCAGGTTCCAGTTCTCACAGTATATCTCCATCAGGTTCAGATGCTGCTGTAGCCCTCATCTGGTGGGTTACAGCAGTGCCAGATCATCTGCACAGAGCAGAAATTTAACTTCCTCATAGTTTTCTCTCAACATTTATTGTTGACAAATATTGATTTGATTAGGTCAGAGACTTGTACCCTCTACATCACTATGAAGACTTTTATAATATAACCCTTCTTCCCAGATTGAATCAAATGCTATCTTAACATCAATGCAGCATGCAAATGATTTTCTTATATTTTGTACGTGGATATGCTGACTAATTTGGGTGTGTCGGGTGTAAATATGGTCAGCAGTGTGGTGATTTGGGAAAAATATAACCTTTACTCCAGATGTCAGGAAAACAGCTGGCTAGAAGAACTATGATGAACAATTTATGCAACACTTGCTGCAGCCCAGTAGGGCTGTGTTTAAGGATCTGTGTCAGGGCCACATGTTTTTCTATATTTAACTTTTTAAGGCTTGTTTAAGATCTTTCACTGACATGTGATAGTTTAATTCTGATTGTTTTTGTTTGATTCTAGGTTTTTAACATTTTCTTGGATGGTTTTCTGTTCAGAATTGTGATCACTAAGTAATATTTCTTCATGACGTTTCAGTGTGTTCTTTCCAGATATTACCATTTTGTGTGACCAGGTTTTGTGGCGTTTTGGTACTTACAGTGTTCCATCTCTCCCAAAACTGTTTTTGTCAATGGAGTCCTCAATTTTTTGTTTTATGGTTAAATAAAGGTTAATAATGACAATGTCAGAAAGCTATTGCTGGCTCAACCACCCCTCCACCTTCTCCCTGTCTGGTTATAATATTCTTGTTTTTACTGCTTTAGCATCAGTTTATATTCTGTCAGTGCTTCTGTATAATTTTGACCCAGATCTTTATTTTGTGGTTGATGGTGTTTTTGACTGGACAAGTGTCTCAGTTCTTTTCTTAGACTTCTGTGGTCCACATCAAACTTTCCTTCTGAGGTTTTGGAATGAGGAGCTCGTTTTGTTTAGTCCCATTTTATTGACTGATTTTTAAAAGATTTCATTAATTTTTCATGGCCATGTTTATTCCTTATTGGCCTGTTTGAAACTCATTTACAGCATTCTCACTATTTTCATTATTCTCATTCTTTTTAAATATATATTTGACAGCAGGAAAATAGTGGTGCGTTTTCTGGCAGTGTATGCACTAATGAAGTAGGATTCCATGTCAGTAATTGCATAAATGACACCACTAGTCCCAGGAGCTTATCGCTATGTGAACTCCCTAAAGACTCCCCACTGATCCGACCATTAAGCATGTAAAGGCCTAAGGCCCAACAGAGATGCACTAACTCTATAATTGTTGCTCACAACACTGTCAGGGTTGTTGTGGTGGGGGCCAAGTATAGAGAAGCCTCTCTGAAAATATGACTATTACCTGTAGGATCTATTAGTTGAGATATCTTTCTGACGTTAAGATCTCCACACAACAGTACATGACTCTGGGCTTGGAAATGACTGACCTCAGAGTGGAGTTTCTCAAAGGAGTCCTCACGATAGCAGGGTGACTCTGAAGGGGGAGTGTAGACTGTGTATAATTCATTATGACACGGGATAGTAATTTTACTTAATTTTAGCCACACATGTTGGTGCTATTTTAATTTGACTTAATTGGGATGATAGATCATTTCTGTACACACAATGACCTCATCTGAATCTCTGCCATGTTTGATGTTTTTTAGTGGGAATTGGAATCTTATTGGGAATCAACAGCAACAAGAGCACACTGAAACAGAGCAAAGTTTAAATCAATGGTACTTTGGCCTTTGAGCTGAGAAAGGGTGTGACCGATTTCATCATTTGCCTAACACTGTTGAATTGTTTTTTAAAATATATTTGATCAGGTTGATTTAGGAATCGCATCTGTTGTTCAATGGTTGCAATACTTTTGTTTTATGACTTTTCTGTTTGAGTGACATTGTCAGATTTTATTCTATGAGGTCTACAAATGCCACAGCTAAATGCAGTTTAATAATGTAGGTTCGGGAAAAAAGAAGGGTAAATTATGGAAAATGTCATGCCCTAAATGCTCCACTCAACTGCTTAAGTCTATGAAGTTTCTCCAGAGCTGTGTGCCTGTGGTTTCACCACTGCATTCACAATGCCAGCCCTTTCAGACAGTTTATGCCAAACTGTTGGTCAGGCTTCCTGGAAGTGCTGCCTTCTGGGTCCAGCGTGGCCCACACCCTGCCAAGTCTGCAGCGGAACTAACCAGGCCCTGGGGCTGTCACTTTAAGCTGGACTGAAAAAAAAGACCTGGCTTCAAAAGCAGTGGAGGCTGGGAGTCAATCTGCGCCCCCTTGTGGCAGAAAGCTGTACATGCAGTACATAGTGACACAACACCAGGGTCTTTACACATGCGGAGGCTTTCAGTCATTTGAAAGGATCAGAGAGAACCTCATTGTGACAGATCACTGATTTCTCTTGATGGGCGTATAAATACTCATGACACATGTTCTCCTTTCATAACAAGCAGGAAGAATCGCAGTAGAAATGATATGAGAAAGTCAAACACTTCAAGTGTATGAAAAACACTTGAAGACCAATTCCTGTTATCCCTGCTCATAATGTTGTACTCCTGCTGTTTTTTTTTTTAAAAAGGCAGAATTTGACAACAGGCCCTTTTTACTCTGTAGGTGGATATACAGAGCGCAAAATAAGGTCAACAGCCCTTGTGAAATTTATCACCATGTATGCCCAAACAATAGGTTTCCCTAGATTTTATTTCTTATAAAGCCAACCAAGGTGGAACAGCAACAGAGACGTATTAAAAATGGTGAATTTACATAAGAAACAATGGTGTAAGTATTCATTTTATTTTAACAAGACACTATTAAAGTCCAAACTGAACGGGCCTTCAGAACATGCGTCTCCTTTCATAAGAGTGCTTGGTCAGACTCCGCCCGCTGGAGGCAGTGATGGGAGCTCGCATGAGCTCGTGCCGGGGAGTGCGCTGTTTTGGTGCAGGAGCTGAGTGAACAGGGAGCTCTTCTTCTGACAGACGATGAGGTGGTTCAGGAAGTCAACTCTGCGTAACAATGTCTTTGAGCACCACAGGCAGTGAAAGTGGGCCCCTCTGCGGCACTCCAGATTGCAGCGGCAGATGATGTAATCTGAGGAGACACAGGAAAGGATCGCACAACATAAAGATCTTCCTAACGACTCTATGTATGACGGAGCCCTAAGTGTCCAGTTCCATTTTACTAACTAGATAACAGAGCAATTGTATGGAAATGAATGAGCAAAAGATTTTGATTCAGCGGAATTCAGAACATGTAGTGCCCCCCAGTTTTGTTCATGCCCTTAATAAGTATGAACAAAAGGATTAAACTCATCTAACCGTGACAAACTTTGCACTCACAAATGCCAGACAAATCACAGAGTGCTTGAGAGAGATGAGACGAGCAACCCCTGCAAACATACCCACCTGTATCCTCAGCAGAATGAAATGTCTGTTTTGTGGGATCCTAACCTACTTTGGCAGATGACATAGTTGTATCCAGGCCATAAGGCTCAATCTGTGCTTGAAGGAAACATTTTACCGACTGAGCCACTCAGATTTTCGTCAAAATGTCTTGATACCAGCTGGAATCTTAAGGGATCTTAAGAATGGCCCCAGAATTGGTAGACGTGAAACAATCCTAAAATAATAAAAACCCCCACCATATTTCACAGGAAGCATAAGGATTTTTAGTTTCAAAATATGTTTTATCCTTCTGACACCAAATAAATCAGAGATGTGCATGTCCAAAGACATTAATTCTTCTATTACCTGACCACAAGATACTGTTCCAACTGTAATTCATTATGTCGGTGAATTCAAGTCACCTCTTTTGTGACACGCCCTCAGAAAGAGCTTCTTCCTTGCAAAACTACCATAAATACTACGTTCATGCAAGTGACCGTAAATGGTTGTGTTTGAAAGTTTGAGAGCAGAGGGTTTCGTTAATTTCATAATAATGGAAACTATAGTGAGAAGTGAAATTAAACTGTGAACTAGAGCCATGTCCAAACTTGCAGAGCCCAACAACCTTTCATCTACATTACATTATTGGCATTTAGCACTCTTATCCAGAGCAACTTACATCAATTACAGGTTTTTACAATGTTATCCGTTTATACAGCTGGATATTTTTACTGAGGCAATTGTGGGTTAAGTACCTTGCCCAAGGGTACAGCCGCAGTACCCCCGTGGGGAGTCGAACCGGCAACCCTTCAGTTACGAATCCTGCTCCTTAACCACTATGCTACACTGCCACATCACCTACAGTTTTCATAGCGTTTTCATACCGCTCTCTTGCTTTAACCATAAAGATAAACAGTCAGTAAACATTCAGCGGCCAATATATAGTTCCAGAAGCTTCCAATGGCCGTACAAAAAGTATTTATGTAGATTTGTTTTTGTAGGATTTTTATTTAAAAGTATATTTTAAGATGTGAATACATGTGATCCTACTGTTTTCTGTTACCAGCAAATTTCCCCTGAGCAATTATATTCATTTTGAAGAACAACAAAACTGCTCAGTAGTTGTATTTTTCATTTTATACAATCCCTTTTGTTCATATTTTTCAAGGCTGTGAATAAACTGGCAGGCACTGCAAAAGGCATACTTGCACAAATCTGCACACCCTCCATACTGTATTTCTCCGCAATGAAAAGCAGTAGTGAAGCCTTTTCTAAAATAAATGAAACTATACATCAAAAAAATGAAATGACTGACAGAACTAAGGCATAATCTTAAAAGAACCTCAGTGTACCAAACAAATGTAAAACAAACCTCCATGGTGCACTCCAGACTTCAAGTGGGTCTCTATATGGCGCCTCACATGGTACATGGTTTTGGGTTTATACACATAGTCTTTGCAGAAGGGGCAGTGGACCAGCTTGCAGCAGCTCCTGCACTGCTGAAGGGTAGGAATGACTCCCTTCCTCACTATGGTGATGTGTCTCTGAAACAGTGTTAAAGGGTTTCTGGTCACACAGTATGTTTATGCAACATTTTGATTTTGTTGAGGGCTCTACTCTGGCAGTGTCACAGGTTCTCAGACAAAAAAAACTGTACACAAGTGTGCCTCATGGCAGTTGTGCCAGACTATATGTGTACTCATACAAATTTCATGTCTACATCTGAACATAAAAAGACAAACTAAATAGCACAGTCAGCTTCACTGTAACTGCATATCAGATAACTGCCACTTCTATTTTAATGCACATTCATTAAAATAGAACCAGGTCTGCAATGAGCAGTTGTTGACATGATCAATCTGGCACTTCTGATCTGATCATATCAGTCCAGTACAAGCACATACACTGGACCTACTGGTGCATTTCTGCCACACACCTCTCTCTGGCTCAGTACTATTGTAAATGAGATTTTGTGCTTTCTTGATAATAAAAAAAGAGTCTTTGTGGAACTAAATACTTACATAGAGCAATATATGGGTCAGTGACAAATAAGGGTTGGCAAGATGAGCAATTCAAAAATCTTTTAAAAACTTGTTTTAAAAGCATGCATCAGGTTTGTTAAAATGTACCTTTTGTATTTATGTTGGTTTCATGTCATTTGAAATGACACTTGCACCATTTTTTACAAAAGGTAAGACTGAATGCACCTGAAAATATCAAGTGGTGTAACCACAAAAGAATGAGAAATATTAAATATTTTATCCACCTAGAGTGTATGTAAGTGTACTCAAAAATAATTACTTCATTTTAAAATATCACATGAAAATAGATTTTATTAGGATTATCTCTAAATTCAAATTTTATGCATTTTTGCAATATTGAGCAGGACATATGCTGAAAACCTCTGTTTTCTAAATAATCTTTGACAAATTATGTAAAAATTGTTAAAAAAAAAACAAAACATGCTATTACACTGCAATAGAGGGTTACATTTGATTCCACATTAATTTTCCTGTATATTATCATATTTTTATGAAAAATACTGGTTACGCCAATTGACACAAACCAGTTACACCACCTGACCATGTTGCTTCTACAGTCAAACGCCATTGTTTGTTGAAGAAATTGACACTGAAACACTGAAAATCAAGCACGACAGTCAACAAAGTCAACTGAACTTGGTGTTTTATTTTATTTCAATGCAGAAAAAACATCTGACAACAAGAATCATCAGGGTGAACTCATGTCTTCTATTGTGTTTTCAGTTAAGAAAAAATATCTGACAACAACGAATCCGGGTAAAAACATGTATTCAAAAATTGTGTGTGTGTGTGTGTGTGTGTGTGTGTGTGTGTGTGTGTGTGTGTGTGTGTGTGTGTGTGTGTGTGTGTGTGTGTGTGTGTGTGTGTGTGTGTGTGTGTGTGTGTGTGTCCTCCGTCATGAGTTTTGAATGACGCGAGTTCAAAGGTTCTGGCTCAGAGATTATGTGCAGCACATTGGACTCATGATAGAATAGGAGGTCAGGTGGATGAGGCCAGGTGAAGACATTCTTCCCATTAAGCTGTTGCATGCAGCTCACTTCCACTTCTTCACCCACCACCTGGATGACCTGTCCCACAAAAGGCTTACTTTCATATCTGACCAGAATAAACTTGCCTTTCAGATCCTACTTACAGTTGGTAGACGTTGAGGGGAGGTTTTCTGGCAGGTTGCGGAAATCTACTGCAGATGGATCATAGCACTTGCAGATACCAGGTCTTGCACAGAAACATGAAATTTCCCTCCACTGAATTGCAGCTGGCTCTTCAGAGGTCACTTGGTGAATTTTCAGTGTGCATTTCACAGCTGGGACAAAGGTGCAAGCACCTTTTTCTTTCCTCTGTAGTTTCTCTGGTACTCTCTCCACTTTTCCCTCATCTTCTCTTGCTTTTTTTTGGAAAGCTCAGCTACTGGAGTAGTTTTAGTCTTTCCCTCTCTTTTTCTCCTTTGATAACTATGAATAAAATAGAAAAATAAAAGCAATTAGCCTATAATGCTTGTAAAAACAATTATCTCCTTCCATTACCACCTCACCCTCTCATTTCCACTGGCTAACCTTTCAGAACACCTAAATCACTACACCACTCTGACTTTAACCTGACATTCTTTCACAGCCTTGCACAGGAAAAATATGTGTGTGTGTGTGTGTGTGTGTGTGTGTGTGTGTGTGTGTGTGTGTGTGTGTGTGTGTGTGTGTGTGTGTGTGTGTGTGAAAACTACCTTTCATGCCTTTTGGCAAGGTAATTGGCCCTTGCAGCAGAATCAGCGTTCATTCGTGCTCTGTGACGAGCCACTTTTTCCTTGCTTGAAAGTGGCATCTATTGGGGGAAAAGAGGCTCTATTATATTGTATTAATTATGAAAGAGCAGAAAATTAATCAATTGTATTTTAATCTCTGAGTAACATTTCTCCTATTACTGAATTATTGGAGTTTTAGGTCTTTTAAAGCTGCTGTTCATGTTCAACAGTAGGTGTCAAAGATGTAATATAAATATTACATCTTTAATCAGCATCATAAACTACTGACGTTTGACAAAATTGGCCTCTAACAGAAAGGCTTGTAATAGGAGTCAAATGGTGTAACCGGTTACACCATTTGACATTTCAATTTAAAATCAAATTTGACAGGCATTATCTTGGACACCTATGTAAGCACATGACCTTGGTGTGAATATTTTCAAACATAATTTTTAAAGTAAATACTCATTTTTATAATTATGATGAATGATCAATGTTTTCCTGGGGTCATACCATTTGACATGTAAACGTAACCATACCTGACCATATCCTAAAAATGTCAAATTATCTCGAACATTTTAAAGAGAGTTACTAACCTTGGCATGCAGCAGTTAGGGTCATCAGGTGTCCTTCTCTGTGATATCATTTCCTGTCACATGGTCTTCTTGCACAATATTAAAAAAATGGCTCCTTGAATGGTGGTTACACCCATAGATATAGAAACGTAGATGCCTCATTGGCCGCTGCTGTATGTCACTGCTATGCATCTGCGCGTCCGCCATATTGGAGCAGTCAAGATCCACTAGTAAACAAATACAATATGTACTGAGAGATGCAGAATCAACAAAATCTACAAAATCGACTAACTCGCTTAATTCTGAACCGATTTTCATGAAATTTGGTTTGTTATAAACGTGAGAAATTGAACGTGATACTGTTTACTTACTGGAATTAAATTCAGTTACTGGGGGTGGACCTAATCAGCTCTATGCCAAAACATTAACCTTCTGAATAGCCACGACTTCTTCTGGGACATGCAGGCTCTGACCTATGAACAGGCAACATCAAGTGTAAATTATTTAGAATTTCAGCTTTTGTGAGTTTCTTTCCGCTCCAATATGGGGACCATGCAGACGCATGTCAAATCGCAAATGCGGTATCTACATTTCGATATCTATGGCTACACCACTTTGACACTTCCGGAAGTTGACTTGACTGAATGATTCCCCAAATTAATTATCATATTCAGAACAATGGTGTTCTATTACTTTTATTTACTATTAAATAGTTCTAATGTAAGATTATGCCAAACTAGTTGATAGGGTGTTTTACTGAGAATTTCACCTTTTTAAAGCAAGTTTAATTATTTGGTACAAAGTTTTTACAGTTACACCACATTGATATTTTTGCCATCATCCCCCAAATATTCTCTCAAAATTGATTAAAACCAGAAATTTTAGACTAGGTCCTCAAAAAAAAGAATGTATGCAAGTAATTTGTAAGTTTATTTTCAAATTTTAACCCTTTTAAATTTAACTAAACCATATGGACACAAAAAAAAAAAAAATGTGTCACGTCATTGACCCATATACGTTACTAAATCTGATTTTGCATAATGTTGCTTCAGTATGTTCTACTTGGATTACATGAGTCATTTTGGAATGGTTTATGGACAAAAATGGCTCAGGGAATTCTTCACTGTATTGTGCTCTGTAACTACAATTGTCTCATGCTATCATCAGCAGTCAACCATGATACACACAGACAACCTTCTTCAAATCATTTTTTACCTCAATAAGTCTGGATGACAGTGGATGGGTGCTCAAAATTCTGCTCTCCTCCACCGGGCTATAGTGGAACTTTCCCCTACGCTTCCTGAGCTCCAGGGATTCTGGGAATAAAAATTCAGATATGAAGCAAAAAATGTTTTATAACAAAAAAAAAAAAATAGTCCAACTTGACCACATCAGCAGTTCAACATGTAAAAATGTTAGTAAAAATCTACCTTCACAAACAGTAAAATCCCAAGTTAAATATTTACTATCCATGTCCAATGAGAGGGTATACCTGCAAGGTGTGTGCATTTCAACACATCCAAAAGCACAATGTTTTCTCACACAATATGTCACAGTTGTTCAGAAACCTACCACTGACAGCACCTAGCAATCTAGCACGTGAATTCCCAAAAAAAAGCATTCAACTACAGCAAAACAGTGGAAACTATTTCTTCCTTTCCCTGTCTTTCTACTGCTGTGGTGTGACAGTCTGTGCACAAGTGACATGCAGAAATGTCAGCAGTGCACTCTCAGCCTTATCAAACTTCAGTACCTAGTGGGAATCAATAGAGTCATTCCATGTGAAATAAACACAAACTGCATAACCTATTCCTATTATCCTGAAACCTGGCATGCAACAGAGGAAGGTTGCTTGGCAAAACTTTACACGTGTATCTAAAATTAAATATTTTTCATTAAAGTAGCAATATTTATGATTTTTGTGTCTACCCACGCTACTGTAAAGACAGCAGAAATGCTTTGATCCAGAAATGCTAGACACAATCACTGTGTCATTTACTGTGTGTTCTGAAACATGGGTGGTATTTTCATAATAAGACAGCAAAGAGGTAATCAAAGGCACAGTCCGTCCTTCGAGCAGAGAAGGGGTGTGACTGATTTCATCTGCTATCACTTTTGAAACATCTTTTTTCAGTTTGACTTGGGAATTTTATCCTGTGTTGCTCATCAATGGGCACCATAACACTGGACAAGCACTGCCTTCTGGCTCCAGTATGGTCCAGGTCAAACCAAACCTACAGTGGAATTCATTTTGGTCTGGATGTGCAGCTTTAAAGCTGCACTGGAGAATCAGCAAACGAGATCGACAATTTAGAACAGACCTGGCGGCGAAAGCGATGAAGGCTGGGAGTCAATCGGCGCCCTCTGGTGGCTGAAGCTTGTACATGCAGTACACAGTGACCCTGACGACACAGGTGTCTTTCCACATGCAGAGCAGTATACATATGCCTGCTGAAAATCAGAGAGAACCTCACTGTAACAGATGACTGCTTCCTCTTACCATAGCTTAAAAATTTAATTTCCAATTGGTCTCCTCACTCAACAAGCATAATGAATAACAGCAGAAATTTGTTGCCCAAGAATGCCTGAAAAGACTCCAAATAAGAGCAACACACTTGATACCACAATCAGAATGGATCAACCGTACAAAAAAACCCTTTGGTTTTGCAACTGAATGCCATTTAAAATGAAACCTTAGGCTAAATCTTAGGCCACAATTCAATCTAACCGTGGTGCACTACGCCTTTAATTTTGAATTCTGAAATCAGGCAAGTGCTTACACAACATACCTTGGCGGGTGATGCGTTTAACCAAAAACTGTAACACTTGCTTTAGTGTATTACTCAAAAGGATAAATATGGTTATTAGACTACAGACCCTTAATGTACGAATAATGCCCAAAGGCTTAAGGGTCAATGACAAATAAAGCTTCTAAAAAGGTATTTTTAAAAAGTCTTTTCAAAATGGATGTAATGCATATTTTGAGTCAATGTGTTTAAACAAGTCTCATTTGTTAAATAACATTTCAAAGTGTTTAAATTCATTTTTTGACTGTATTTTTAACTTCACCGCCCAGAAAATGTCAGGTGGCACAACCAAATATTTGTAAAAATATATATATTTTCCTACTATTTATTCTAAGTGAAATCTTTGGCAAGTGTCCCTTAGAGTGTCTACAGTGCCTAACACATTATTTTGTGGTTCTGTTTTGTATTTACAATAATTTAAGATTACTGAATTCTAGTGGCCAGGTATTTAGTATCTTTAGCATCCGATTTTACATTTAAAGACAGAAAAATAATTATACAAACATACAGATGAATGCATTCAATACAATAGCTATTCACATCATAGTTATCAACCATTTGTTCACTTTAACCTATTATTTATCGGTTTAAATGTGCAGGTGGTGACCTGACGATTATCAGTTGGGCCACCTGACAACATTAGTAATGACAGGAAATATGCTGAATAATTGCATTTTTATTTCAAATACAAAAAAGTGTTTTAGTCAAGTCTCTATTGAAGTAAAAGTAAAAGTAGTAAATTGATCAAAAACAGGATACATCACATGAGATCACATTCGGTACATAGCAACCAGAATAGGCTACAGTGCAATAGATTGATTTGATACACTGTAATGGATTGTGAATGAACAACAACGAAGTCATGTTTTAGTTTGATACACTTAAAAAGTAACATCTGCTTAAGTCCACTGAAAATTTTAATTTCAAATAACCAAATGCAATTCATCAAAAGTATTCCAAGATTTTCAAACATTAAATGTATAGCAACTGGAATGCAACACTATATAATAACTACATACTGAATAAAAATGGATTGTGATGTTTGACAAAATATTTCAAAACATTTTGAAATGTTTGTTCAACACTGGTAGAGGGCTAATATCCTATTTCAGGTGTGCATACTAAAGCACTCCCAGTCTGCATGAGTTAACTGTGTGTGCTGTGAATTAAGAGGCTCTGGCTCCAAGATCACTTTGAGCATGTCACTTGTGTAATAGAAAATGATGTCAGCAAGATGGGGCCAAGTGAACTTATTTTTTCTTCCCAACTGCTGCATGCAGCTCACCTCAGTCTCATCACCAATTACCTGAAGAACCTGTCCCACGAATGGCCAACCTTCATATTTCACTAAGATGAACTTCCCATTCAGATCATTGTCATCTTGGGCACTGGCCTGGGTACTGGCTGTTTGTAAGTTGACCACTGTGGTATTGTGGCATTGGCATATATGCGGTCTGCTGCAGAAGCAGGAGATCTCCCTGTGCATGATTTTTCCTGGCTCAGTGGAGATGACCTGGTGCATCGCCAAAGTTCCCTTTAAAGGGGGCACAACCTCAGGGACTGCTTCATCAAATCTTCTGATGTCCTCCTCACTCACCCAGAAGAACTTGATGTCAGATTTTTATCTGTTTTTTTATTATTATTTTTCAGATGCTCTGGGTTGCTGTATATCTACACTGACAATATTCAATCAATGTTGGAAGGGTTAGGTTGAAGCTCTGCTGGGAGTTCTATGGGAGTTGCATCCATTGACTTAGGTGTGAAATTCAAGATTTCCTCCATAGCCCTTTTCCTTTCCCTGTGCTTTCTCTGGTCTTGCTTCCACTATAAAACATGAGAACAAATAAACTGGCATATACCCATTTAAAAATCTGAAAGGTCTGACTACTGTATAAAAGTAGTAACTGCAAAATAAACTGTTATCCAGACTTGCATTATAGTTTATCAAGATGTATTTCCTCTCTTTTCTTTTTGCAAGACATGCTTCTCTTGCAGCTGGATCATTTTTAATGCGCTCCCTGTGCCATGCTGATTTTTCTTTACTTGATAGTGGCATCTAAAACTATTAAAAATTATATTCATGAGAAGGGTTTGAAAGTGTATAACATCTTTAACTTAAAACTAATAAACATTTTAGAAATGTAATAGATAATGTTAGAGCTTTAAATAACATTATTTATTTCATATAGTGACATTCCTTGCAGTTGTGCCACCTGACTGACTGGTTGCCTTTTGCAACTAATTTCAAATTAAACACTACTTGGACACCTGTATTAGCTTTCGCCATTGCTATCAAATTCACACATATAATTTTTAAATAGAATAAAGAGTTTTATGATAAAATAACATTTTCCTAGTTTTACATTGGTTGTACCACCTGACATGGAAAGTGTACCAGCCTACCTACTAGCTGAAAGTAGCTATTTTTATCAATATTTGAGAGAGATCTACAAACCTTTTCACACAGCCATAAAGGTCACTTGGGGTCCTCTTGATGATGCAATATCCTGTTTACTGTTATTACCTCTTCACTTTATAATAAAAGTCCCATGTTTACGGTTGTGCCACCCTGACATTTGAGAACATAAAAATCGCTGGACAAAAGTTTTTCAATTATCTCAACAGCTTTAAAACTATTTGTATACAGGTGTGAGCTACTGGACACCTGAATTTCCTCAAGGGGATAAATAAAGTATCTATCTATCAATCTATCTATCTATCTTGTAAAATTTGGTTTATTTGAAAGGTTTCAAACATAAACTCATGCCATAGTATTTTATTTTGAATTTATTATCATTAAAATACCATTTTTAATAGTTTTCTTAGTCTGTTCATTTGCATGGACGGTTGCGACCGCCTGACATTTTCGGGGTTTGAGATGCCAAAACATAAAAGAATATATATTTGAATGTACTGAAAATGTATTCAAACTAAATAGGTTTTATAGAATAAAGTAATACATGTCATGTATTGATTAAATTATTTTAAAAGGAAATAATGCACTCAGACACAAAAATTTGCATTTCATGTCATTGCCCTTAAAGCAGCTATTCTATCAAAAAAATCACATCGGAAACACAACTGGAAAGGTCAATTCACTATTGTGCAAGCAACTTCTCGACAATATGCTACAGCTTTTGAAGATGTTGTAGCTGATTCGCTGTAACTAGGAAAAGTTTCGTTACATTCAGAGTTAATATGTATTTTGAGGAGTATAACAGCTGTGCCTGATAAAGGGCACTGCCACCACAGAGCTGGGAACATGAATCCTCTTTAACCATTTTTCACATCAAGAATGCTCAACTAATAAATGACGATTAGTGGCAAAATGATCCTCCTCCTTTACCTCCACATCAGCCATCTCCTGTTTCACCTGGACGGTCGGATCCTCCGTTCCTCCCGCTCTGTCTCGCCACAAATCACTGCTCCAACGCTGGGCCAACTCATGCTCCATCGTTGCACTGTCATCGTCCTGCTTTTCTAAGTCCGGACAGAGCACATTGTTTAGCATACTTTTAGTAAATTTATCATTCCTAGTGACCAGCTGTCAAGAACAGAACTACTCCTTCATCTATTGAAAACTACAACCATTCATTTTCATTATGTCCGTATTTCACTAGTACATGTGATACATTCACACTGGCATGTATAAACGTAGCTACTTTGCCAACAAAATCAGGTACGGTAGGTAAAATGGTCACCAACTGACCTAGAGAGCTAGCATGGTTAAAATACACTTAATTAGTTGGTAAACTAACTTAGCAATATTTTCTCCGGTTTATACTAATAATCCAATTCCCTATTTTGAATAGTGACTGGATATTTGGACTTAATCTAGTCAGTTAGCTAGCTGAGCTAGCCTCCCAATGCTGCAGCGACATCTCTTGTTTAAAGCTAGCTATCTACAAGGCAGAGCTCATTACCTGGTAACGTTACTCCTGATACAGTTTTCGTTACGTTTTCATTGCTGTCGGAAACAAACTTCCCGAACACATCAATGGTGCCGATGCAAAGGTGCTCATCCCAGGTCTCCGGATCTGTCTTCTTACTCCCACCAGTGACACAGAACTCCCCATCCGCTTCTTCTGATACTGTACTTTCCTGTAGTTTGACTTGCAGTGCACCGTTGTCTTTCTCAATGTGGGGAATATTCATAGACTGAAATTCAGATAATCTGCTTTCGAACAGTTTTGTTATTTCACAGACTGCATTTCTCACCAAAACCTCCATGATCGAGGCAAGTTGGCTCTGAAAAGCGAACACGGAATCCTGAGACTGAACCGCTGACATTGCTCCTGCATAAACTAGCTAACTCAGGTAGCTATCTTATCAACTGGTTACCGTAGATAGGCAAACGAGGTAAAACTTCCGAAATGTAATTTGTTTGATTTTACAGGTTAACTACAAGCTAATTAGCAGCAAATACGTGAACATGAGCAGATCAAAGATGACGAAGTCGAACTATTTTAAGTAAACTCAATATATAAGCTTTGACACAAGCATTGCTGTGTTGTAATAGAGCATTCAGCTGACTAGCTAATGTTAGCAAGCTAACGTTAGTTCTGCAGTATCTTCAACGGCACTCAAACAAGCTAGCCTTGTGTCTTGAATGGAATCGACACAGAATCACCGATCTTGTAGCGTATCCTTTTCACTCAGCCTTTGGTAATAGACTACAGCTCCTTGTTATAATTTTATGCTCGAGAACTTGTACAGAATCTGCTCAGAAGTCATCAAAAAATAAACCAGCTTCTAAGAGCATCGGCAGACCAGGAAATAAATCTACTTCCGGTGCTCACCGGATAGTACATTTCAAAATAAGGTAACTCTTTTTAATTGATCGTACCATACAGAACTTATATTCTGTTTTAAGTAACCATTAGTGGTTTGAACCAAACACAGATAATGATAAAATGTTTTGAAAATGCTAAACAAGTTTGACATAAAAGAGCTTAAGATGCCAAAATTAATATAGGCTACTGTAATATGCAGGTATATGTGAAAATAACATAACATTACATTACATTACATAACATCACGTCATTTAGAGCGACTTCCAAATAAGTGCATCACTATGCTGTTATTAGTTATCGATAAGTATTACAAGAGGTCAGTAAGATACTGAGTTAAGTGCTAAACTACTGTAGAGTGCTTTTTTTCATAGAAAATAGGGACAGATAGGATAGATAGAGAGGAAGGTAGACTAGAGATACAGCTTGAAAAGATGAGTTTTCAGCTTTCTCTTATAGGCACCCAGGGAGTGTGTTGAACGAATCTCAACAGGAAGCTCCATTAAGTCCCTTAAAGGTTAGTAACAAGGACTTGAACTTGATCCTTGCTGCAGCTGGTAGCCAGTGGAGGGGCTCAAAGAGAGGTGTCATATGGGTCCGCTTGGGGAGGTCATTCGGGCTGCTGAATTCTGGATAAGCTTCAGAGGTCAGATGGCATAGCCCGTGAACCCGGCAAGCAGCGGGTTGTAGTAGTCCAGACGTGTGCAGCTTGAAGTGCATTAGTCACAGCAATTAGGGCATAACATAATACCTCGAGTGGACTTGGCACCAATAGCATTAAACAAAGATTTTGTGTAGACCGCCCTAACAAGCATCAGTAAGTGTGGAGCTGACGTGCAAAACGTTACACTGATTTTGTGCAGCAGAACAGTCAATGCAGAGGTCCTGAGCTGGAGTGGTGTGCATTCACGTGATTATTCAGCTAGCTAGCAAAATGCAATAGACCCCTAGACAGCCATGTACCTAGCTTCTGTTATTTTTGATAAGATATAACTGTAGAGGTAACAAAATGCTGCTTTTGGAGGGTGCCAGTTCTAGGAAAAAAGGACCAATGGGTGCATCAATTTAGCATAATGGTTAATTGTTTCTGTATAGAGGCAATGCAAAGACTTGATATCGGTCATTTCAGCGCTTTGTGTTTTGGAAGGTTAAGTATTTCTGTCTGGTCCTGAGTCCTCCTGAAGTGTCAAATGATGTGAATGGACATAATCGTGAAAGAAACGGTCTTTGTGATTTGGCTGTGTTTTGTTTATACAGTAAGCAACATTGGCCATATGAGTCTTCTTTTTTTTTTTTTTTTTTTTGATGTTGAACTCGTTTGCAGACAATGGGGCCTGGTGTCTGGGTGTCTCAGGAAGGCTCACGTGCATGTCTACAGACCATTCAGGCTACAGGCGGCCATTTGGTCTACACATTAGTATCACAGTCACCACTGTTTTGTGATAAAGTGCTTAGGTTTATCAGTCTCTTTGTTCTTGAACTGTAGATGGGCCTTCATGATTGTAAAATGTTACAAGACCAGTCATGATGACTCACTCTATCAATTGTTTGTATTTCCCTGTCTTGTGGTACCCAGTATACTTGTACATCATGATGATAAATTATTTTCCTCACTACGCTCAATCTTGCAAGTTGGAGTTGTGCATGTCCATATATAGATGTGAACTGTATGGCTGAAACAGACACATAGCATTCATTTTTGTAAGGGGAGAAGGGTCATAGAAGTGCTTGCAAAAACTAGAGATTTTCTCACAACACATGGAAGGCAGTGGCTGGGGTGTTTTATTAGTTATTTTATTATTTGTCTTAATGCTTGTTGACACTTGTCTGGTTATGAGTTCTAGAGATGCCATCCAGAGACTTCAGTATAATTTCTGTTGTACCAATTCTGTTGTACTCATTATTGACAATAATATGAAGTGCAAGAAGTGGCTACAGAAAATTTCAGACGTTGATGTTTTTGATGCTTGATGTCCCTGCGTAGGTTTTCAACAGGAAAGAGAAGCATTGTGCATGAGAAAAACAAAGGAGATCAACATCCGACGTTTCCCTTGTCTTTGGCATTTCATTCCTCACACACGCTCCAGCACGATAGAGGGCGCTAAAATATCATAATTTACATACGCTCACTTCGCGGTTGAAAACAAGAGAAGAAGACCAATAACAAGCAAGCAACAATGTCAGGCTCTTCTGTATTGGCGTTTCAGAACCAGCTCACTTCTATTATGGAGGTCCTGGTTCGGAACACAGTGTGTGAGATAACTCGGCTGTACGAGGACAGCTTCGTCAACTTTCAGTCCATCATAGCCCACCACGAGGAAGAAAACGCCACCTTAAAAATCAAACTGCAGCAATCAGAGAAAGTACTGGCGTTACAGTCACAGGGAGAGTCCAGGATGAGCGGTGCAGGTAAAAACAGATTGCCTGTCTTTTGTAATGTTACAGGCTGAATGGCATGGATGCTTAAATCTTTTGTCTGTGAGTTATGTGTATGGGAAGTCATTGGAATATTGGAATAAACCTACATTTTTGGTATTACCGGGACAAGCTAACACACAGAGTTGAAATATTTCTGGACAGACAGGCTAGATTGTTTAACTCCACTAGTGTCCAACCCTGTCACAATGTCAGGCAGCACATGTCGTGTGTTACATAGGGTCTGCGTTTTATTTTAGCACTCTGCATACGCACATATATATCCTAATCCCACCTTGACCAGGACTTTGAACTTTTGTAGAGGGTAACTCACTTTGCCATGAATGAAATGCAGAAACAGGAGACCACTCTGTCCTTTCAGAACCCCAGCAAAATGTGGCTCATTCAGATCCCCTCATCAAGCAAGAGGATCCAGAGGTAGATGTGAAGGTTAGTGCCCTGCCTTAAAGCTGTAAAGAATAAGTATGTTAGAATTCTAATACTCATACCATTCCTCTAAAACACAGTGGCAAATAAAGTGATTTCAGTTCATATGACCCAAAATGGGCAGCTCCCAAACTGCATATCATAACTCCAGAGATGTCTTGTGGATTACGGCTTTTTGAGCACACCCCAAATGGAGAGTAGAACAGGCATTGTTTAATATTGCTTGTTTGCTGTATGACATTATTGTGTGAGGCTTTTAAGAAGAGAATTTCAGAACCATCATAAAGAACTCAGCTCTGGGTGCTTATCGCTATTACTGGCTCAGTCTGTTGGTGGCTCCTCATTCTGCGTTACCTCTTCTTTTTCACTTGTTCATCCTTTAGTGCCTCATTCTCATGCTCCCTTACTCACTGTGAACGCCTCTCCCCTCCAGATGGACTCCTTCTGTGCTGTTTGCGGGAAGGCAGCGGAATTGGCCCCCCCGTTTTGTGACGTGTGCAGGAACACCGTGGCGCTGCCCCCTCAGTCACCCAAAGGTAGCCCCGCCGCGGCGCGGCGCGGCCGCACCAGGCCGGCTCAAGTGTGTTTCCTGCACTGTAATGTCACTGTGCATTCCACCCACATTCATCTGTGGGAAACTGCTGTGGATACTGAGTGCTGAATGCATCTGGCTCTCTGTGTAGAGTTTCATATGAGGAACGCTCTTTTTCCAGACACCATTTACATTACATCATATTACACTACATGCATTTAGCAGACACTCTCATCCAGAGAGGCTTCCATCACAATAGAACATAAGTGTAACCATTCAGTTTAAAGGAGCAAGTGTCAGACCAGGCTCACAACACTCCCAGACCAGTGAGTGTGAGCTTAACATTATTCAAGCCCCACCACAAGTTAACTTGTGCACTCTGACAAAAGCCAAGTATACTATGATACAACAGTCCCTAGAACACAAATAATAATACCTCATAATACTAAACATACAATTAACATCAAATGCAAGAAGCAGCAGGTGTTAGGGGGTGGGGATTGAGGTGGAACCGAGATGCAGTCTGAAGAGGTGGGTCTTCAGTCTGCGTCAGAAGATGGCCAGTGATTTTGCTGTCCTAACCCCTGTGGGGAGGTCATGTTACCACTGAGGGACCAGTATAGACAGGGATAGTTTTCCAGATATTGCTACCCTGGTAATGGGAAACTGCATTTGAATATGCAAAGTTAAAATTGAATTACGCTGCTTGCCTTTTATGTCAGCTAACATCTGCTGAAAATACAGGATGTCAAGCCTGAAGAATGTCAGTTGCATTTGAAGACATTGGGTATATTTCATAACTTTTGCCTTAGAAAAGGCAAAATAATTGTTTTTATATTCTATATTGTTTTCTTGTAGTTGGGGAAAAAATGGACTTTTCCAAAGACTCAGACCTGAACCTATTTGACACGGACTCACAGTCATTCCCGGGGCAATTTGACTACAAGCCTGATTTATTCTACAGTGTCAAAGATGCCACTGCTGGTAAGTTTTATTTTAACTGTGGTCCAACTACTACAGCTTCTTTACTCCTCTTCAAATGTGAATGATTGCCTATGATTTGTTTTACAGTGGGGTTTAAAGAAAGTCATATTCACATGTCATATCTTCACTGATTTCATTTTGAATTCCCAACGTGACCTCTGCCCTCTTCAGAGCGCCCCTCGATAATCAGCTCTTGCCCGGAGGCACCGGCAGCGCCCTCGGTCGGTCAGAATGGGTCCTCCTGGACAGAGAGACGGTCCTCAGCCAAAAGACCCCGGCCTTGTCCCGAAGTGGACAACATGGCTGCCGAGGCCAAAGAGGTGAGTTTGATTTAAATCATTGCATAGTGCGTGACTTTCGTAGTCCCTGCTGAAAGGAGGAGCCAGGTCTAATGACAAAGCTGGATGCCCACACTGTCTGCTCACAGCATGCATGGGTCACATTCTGCAACCAATAACACCCAAATCTTAATTGTGTCACATTGTGCATTGCTATGCTGTGACTAGTCAGTGGTTTCTCTAACTCTAACTCTCTAACTCTAACTTTCTAACAGGTGTTTTGGATTCTGTGATCTCGTGACTGTGATGTATGGTAGAGTGTGTACTTGGCTTCCCTTAGAGTCTAGGCTGTCTAGTCAGGTTAGTTAACTTGTGGAAGGGCTTGAATAGTATTATGCTCACCCTCACCGGTTTGGGAGTGTTGTTAGCCTGGTCTGACACTGTTGCTCATTTACCATGGATGGATATACTTCTGTTCTTTTATACTGGAAGTCAATCTGGATAAGAGCATCTACTACATTAATGTAATTAAATGTAACTCCAGCTGGTCCAAGCAGTTCTGGCCAGGAGGCCTGATGGGGATCGGGTTGTAGAGGAGTACCAGGCCAAGGGAACGTTGACTGACCCCACCAGGAGACATCTGATCAACATGCTAGTGGCCCACATGACCGAGACACAGGGGTAATCATAGGGTTCGTCTTTTCTTTCTGACACATGTACTGCTACACATGTAAACATGCAACATACAAAACACCCTGATAAGCTTCAATATAAGTTTTTTTTCACTCGCTCCAGGAAGCATTCGTGGATACATATTAATGAAATGATTTGCATAAACTGTTTTGTCTTTGGGTTGTTTCGATTTGTTTTTTTAGGAGAATCCCCCCCAAAAATGTGCGAGAACTCTATGCTTTGGGGATAATCACACTCTTCCCCTCCCTGAAGGACCCCTTCTCGAAGAAAGGCTATGTAAGTCAGGCGTGTGAACGAGTCACTCTCGTGTTCACTGTTGCTTTTGCGGTGACCGTGACCGACAGAATTTCAGCTTCGGTCAAAATCGGAAGCCGTTTCCCTGGGGGAAGGCTGCTTAAACACGATGCCTGCGTTTGCAGGAGCACTTCTACGACGGCAAAAACGGGACGGGGTACCTGGCCTGGCGCCTGAAGACGGTGCAGCGCAAGACCTTCCACAGGAGCGGCGGGGAGCAGAAGGCGGCGGTGAGCAGGGGCCCGAACTTCGAGAGGCAGACCCACTCCGGCGAGCAGCTCCAGGGGGACCTGTGCGATGCGGCCATCTTGGATCTGGCCCAGTGCACCGACCAGGAGCAGGTGTTCCTGAAGATGAGGGAGACGTTTCAGTACCGGCAACAGCTCGTCCACGACCCGCAGAAGGCCGGCACTGTCCTCTCCACCTTCCCCAGGCTGCTGGACACCAAGGGGCTGGTGAGTTTGTCTGAGACTTAACCCAAGTCAGTGTGACATTCCATATTTACTGTGCCTGGGTCCTTTAGTGTAGCTGATGTTCCTCAGCCCATCTCCTCCTATGTCTGTAGCGTGCATGGGCATCTTCATTCTGTACATGTTATTTTATGAATACTGCTCTTACAGTATGTTACTAAGTGTGTTGTCTGTCACAACTTGTAAGGAGGGTCTTGCTATATTGTACTCCTACACCAGGGAATTGAATGAACCATGGATATTTTGTTGTAATTATGTGGCTCAAACAGTAGGTGGCAGCAATGCGCATTATCGTGAATTAGATTCATTTATGCTTTAAGTCCAAAGAGCCATGCTGTTTCTTGTGCAGGTGAATCAGGACTTCACTCTACTGTTTGGACTGGAGACCTCCTGTAAATTGCTGGAGAACTGGGACAGCAGTTTCAAGGCCAAGGTCATTAAAGAGGCCAAGTCCCTCACACAGTCTGCAGACCTGTGCAACCTGCTGAGGTGTGCTGAGTACGAGCCCAGCAGCGACCAAGATCTACCCGAAGTGCTGGGTATGTTTACGCACCGGGTAAACCACATTGTTTTTAACAGGTGCTTTGAGAGAAGGATCTATGGTTTAATAAGCAATATAATTAGATCAAATAATTAGTTCTAATATGTGTCTCTCTCAGCAGGTTGGGATAGTGATATGGCCTCCATTCTGCTGTTGGTTCATCTTTTGCCTCCACCTCCTGGAGGCAAGAAATGTGCCAAGATCAGTGCTCGTGAAGCGGTCGACCGTGTTGTGCAGTTTCAGAGGGTGGTATGGAACAGAGCTTGCTATTGGCATTGACATTTGTCCAGTAGTGCTAGCCTACATTTGCCAGGCTTTCTTTGTTGGTGATCATTGTTGAATTGAAGGTTAAGCATGATGGTTGATGTTGCCCCTTGCTCTTCCCCAGTCCAGCTCCAGACCGGAGTGGCGTCCAGGAGGACCCGAGGGCCAGCGGCAGCCATATCTGGTGGCGGTGGGCTGCAGGCGGGACCGGATCCAGAGCTTCTACATTGCCCTGGACGGCCACCTGCTCCCCTGCCAGGCGGGCTGCTCCCTTGGGGCCTTCGACGAGCTCTTCAAGGCGCACTTCGTGTTCGGCCTGTCGTACGACGAGGCCCTGAGCAGCGTCTACACCTTCCTGCAGACCACCGTCTACAACATCGACGTGGGCAGCGTCAAGGAGAGCCCGAGAGTCAAGGAGCTGAGGGCCAGGCTGCTCAACAACTGCTGACGCTTGCCAGGCCCTTGCCTTCCCTTCCTTCTGATAGGCCGAGGCTCCCTTCTGTCTGACGGCGCCAAACGCGGGCCTCACTCGTGGCACGCGTGAGCGGGTCACGTCACGGCGCAGCAATAAGGAGCGCAGCTCACGACCCAGAGGTTGCCAGTGTGATCCTCATGTGGGGCACTGCCCTTTGGGCAAGGTTCCTGACCCAAAACAGCTGCAGTAAATATTAGGGCGCAGGGATGGATGATGATTTTTAAGCTGTGCAAGTTGCTCTGGTTAAATTTGTCAGCTACGAAAATGCTGTAAATAACATCAAAAGCACAGACAAGGGTCCACAGCTTGCCCTCGGCCGATGATGCGTTTGCCCTCGGGCGGTGATTCAATGCGTTTGTCTTTCTCGGGCTCCAGTTACACATTCCCAGAGATGGGGACAGTGGTGTGACAGAACGTAAGGATGGAGTTTTGATTCCTCGGCACAGCCACCCCAGAGAGAAAAGAATGTAAATAACAAAGGCAAGTGGTTTGGTACGTTAACCATCAGACGCAGCACAAAGTCACAAGTCTCAGGTGAAATTTTTTGAAAACATGAGCAGTTCCCTATTTTCATCTTTTCAGATGGGTAGGTACAAGATCATTGACCAGATTTCAGCAAAAGGATTAGGCAGTAAATGTTTTATAACTGAAGTGGCAAAAATCTTTGACTCATCACTCACTAGATAATGAGCTCATGTATAAATTCAACACCCGTGTATATATAGCTATAGTATTTTTGTGAGAACCTTTACTAATATTTATATTTGACAAGACTAGTGACAAAGAAACATGCAGTTCTGATTGTCTGAGTATTAAATATGAGGTCAAAGACGATCACCCTAAGTTTCGAGCAATGGTTTTCCAGAGATCATAATGGAACAAAAGGAAATCACACTGCATTTATCAGAATGACATATGGAGGAAAAACTTGGCCGTTGCACTAGCCATACTATTTAACATTTAAAAATACCCATATATTTTTTGTTCATTTCAAGTGGTTTTTGTTTGTTTTTGTTTTTCCTGGAAATACTGCCATCATTAAGCATCTGGTCAAATCAAAGTGAGAAAAACACCCACCCACACATTAAATATCTACAGCTGATAAAGTTTCAGGACTGAACTGCAGCACATGTAATTATCAGGAATATCCTGCCTATACCAAGAGCCTTTGTTTTTTCCTTTGGCAGTTCATGGACTTTAGTGAAGAATTTGAAAAATGAATTGTAACCCTCAGCATCTTAGAAATGCAAGCCATTCCATTATGATCCATCAGGCATTTCACTGCTGTGTGTTAAAGGCTGAGATGATGTCACTGAATGTGAGGGCTATTTCTTGTTCTGTTTATGCAAACATTTTGGCATGCAGGTACATGCACAGTTCTTTTGCTTTGATCATTTGCCTTATCACTGGTGAGTATGACTGGGTAGCGTCGCAGACAATGCATTATATGTTTCACACTTCAGTAATGTTTGCTATAGCAAAGTTCCGTTTTGCTTTCAATGACTGAAAAATTGTACCTGAAATGGGTGTGGAAATGGACAAGGCATGACCTTAATCCATCTGTTTTACTGTATGATGCCTTTCTGAAAACTTTTTTTTTCCAAAGCATTTACATCTTTAAATGAAACCACAAACTGTATGTATCTGAATGGGTTTCATCAAAGAAGGCATACCACATAAGCTGAAGATGTTTTTCTTCCATCTTCTGATTTTTTTGTGTGAAAATGAAATGTATGTGGCAATTTTAAGGGTCAAGACATTTCATTCATCAATTTATGTTATTTGTAAAATTTTTGTGGACTACTTATGGACCAGTTTAAATAACAACAGTTCATTGTTTGTTCAGCTTTCACTGAAATGTGTTCTTGTAAGTTTCGGTGGGAAGGTGGGAAATTTCAAATGCAATACCTGTTTAAGGGTGAGTTTCAGAACACATACAACATGTAGACAGTTTTACAGTCAGTTTTTTATAGGAACAAATGTAATGCAGCTGAATGAACAAAATGAACTTGGTAGGAGCAGAAAATAGTATTGGTGAAATAGAATCTTTTCTATTTTTGATTTAATGTACCTTTTGTAACTGGAGAATTCAAGGGGGTTTGTGATTGTGTCACATATAAAAATTCTGCTTGAGCATAATTTGCCACGTAATTGACCCAAGAAAAAGGAATTTTCACTCAACTGTCTTACACTGGTTTTCCACGGTGTCCATTTAGGAGGTTGTGAGTCACGTAATTCAAAATAATGTTAGCTGGTGAGATGTGAACAGCCTGTCCCACCCCACACAGGATAAATTATTAATAAAATGTTGCTTTTCTATACTGTGCTAATTTTGCCTGTCATTTATTTATAGCAAGCCACTTATCAAAAATTTATCTGATTGCATGATATCACACCAAGCTCAGTTAGTTTACCAGCTTTGATTGACACAGCTCATTCACCTCACCAGTCTCTGCCTTCGTAAAGGTCTGTAAGTTCATGACCTACCTGCATACATGAAATCTGTTACTGTTTAATTCACTTACTTGGAATAAACACCATATCAGACAGTAGTTGATGCATCAGACAGTTAGACCTATTATACTCGTGTGAGAAAGCATCTAATACTACACACGCTGTTTGGTCATGAATATTGTAAAATTACAAGACAACAGTGGGTGTGTTTGTAGCTTTTGATAAGTAGTATAGTAACACAGGAGGCATGATACAGATTCAACAGCTGAATGTCCAAAGATGACTGCAAACAGCAAATGGTATGGTTCAGAATATTGGCATATAACGCCCAGGAAACGCAGCCAATAGGTCAGCATATATGCCTTTTTAAGATGGTTGCAATGTTGGTCCATAGTGGCCCTTATCGTGTGAAGATTTTTTGACACAACCCATTGAGAGTCTAAGGATGTTAATGCTTAAAAGATTTCAGCTGGAATCTTAAACTCCATGTCCATCTCAAGCAAGTTTGAAATTTACCATTTTGCTTAGATTTTTTTTTAACCTGTCGATTTGCAGGACCATGTGTGGCACTATAATGCTGGCATGAAAAAAATTTCTATTAACTTTAAAATAGGTTGCATATATGCAAATGCTATTCCTCACTGTAACCTGTTACCTCTAAAAGGGTGAAATTCAGTTTTTGTTTAAATTTAACTTTAATTCTGTAGTTCAAGAAAGTGCTTTTTACCATGATGCTGAAAAATTATCACAAAAGGTATGCCATATACCTATATTTATATTGTATTTATTATAACAGGTTGGGTCAGATCTGTATGTTTTGTCCCACATTACTGCTTTTAAAGGATATAAGATATGCATGGACATTCAATGGTCTTCAGAAGTATAGGCTAGACCAGTGTTTCCCAACCTATCAACTCGTTATGAACTCCTGAAGCTGCTTAATAACAAACTGATCATTTGAATCAGCTGTGTTGGAGCAGGGAGATATCTAAAACATGCAGGACAAGGGGTACTCCAGGAGAGGGTTGAGAAACACTGGGCTAGACTACTTATGGACTTGTTTATTGTAGTGCTGCAAGATAAATAGAACACATTCTATCATTAAGAATGTTTTGCTGCTTAAGAGAGAGTGTATTGATTGCCAGAATGCATAAGAAGGGCAAGGTTGTACATTGCACGTTTTTACTACAGATAAGCACAGCAAACGAATATTGTGCTCCGTCACGCCCTCACTCTCAACCGAAATTCTGAACACATATCATCCATCTACGATTGGCTAAGAGCTAGCCTTTGTAGAATCAGTGCTTTCTAACAATTGGCTGTGAGCATGTTCGGCGTATTGTCCAATGAACAATGTCAAGAATGGTACAAATTGACATCAACACATTCATTGAGAAACCGCGCTAAAAGAACGATCGAGGGAGGCAATGGCGAAGGAAAGCATCATGGTTAAATATCATTCGGTTTTCTGTTGATTTGTTTTGCAAACGATTTGTAACATGGTGATTGTTTAAGTTTGAAGACAGTGTTGCCCCGGGGGATTTGATCACAGGTGCTCTAGAACCTGATCGTTTTAACGCTGGCAGGTGGCTACATTTACGACAAGAAAACGCGCAACACCCCTTTTACCTGCTGTTTCAAATTCTGGCCGCGTATGCTGCAAGATAAGAAAAAAATAAAAACGATTTCTGAGGAACTAAATGTGTTCTCTGTTGTAAAATGTAATGCATATGAGAAACGCGCCTGATGCTGTAATATGTCGATATTATTCACGTTCAACCAACTGTTTAAAAAAGTAATTGATCTCAATAATTCCACTTCGTTCCAATCTGATTTAAGCCACTCATGGCCAAAATAACCAAAACCACTACAAACAAGTAAGCAAGGTTTAAAATAAAATTTAACGCACTTAATAATATCAAATAATAATATCAAGTCAAAATACACCCATGTACAAATTGTTAGCGCTGCCCTTTTCACTCAGCCACTAAATACGCACGTCTTAATGGTAAAATACTTTGTAAAGGTAAAGTGGTAAAATGCTGAAAACTGGAACGTGTTAGTCTGGTCAATCTATTTAGACTACACCAGCAATTCCTGTAGTAAAGTACATGTGCGATATTTATGTATTTGTGTTTTGTGCCTTATTTAGAGTGGTGCATTATATATGTTTATTTTATTATTATTCAGTAGATGGTGCACTCATTATTTTGCATTTGGAGACTTTTTTCATAAACCAATGCCGCTTTGTAATTATAATTGATGTCACATGCGTCCAAAATATTTTTAAAGCAGTCAACAAACTAGAACAGCTGTCCTTATGCTTGCCATGTAAGAAACGTGATCTTGAGCGGACACTGAGCTCTCCTTCATTTAATGTCTGTTGAGATCCTTTTATCTAGTGTGATGCAGATGAGTTGACTTGGACACATTTTAGGCGGGAGGAAGGTCATTTGAAGATTTCTGGAATGCAGACAATGTAAATGCAAAACGAGGGAAATATCTAAGGACAAAAAGGCGCTGTATTTCTGTCAAAACCCAATAAAAGCGCGGTTTGCCCTTGATTACTATATTTGTCATTAAATTGCCCTTGGATAGTATTAGATTGAATTTAAATATGCATTTGCAATAGAGGCAAAAATATACCATGAAATACTCTGCGAAAGGTTTCGTGATATGAATGAATCTTTTTCTTGTGATTGTAGCATACTTGTTTATATTCGTGAGCCCAATGAGCTAGGCAGCCTAGTTTATTTGGCGCTTTTTTACTGGAAATTCTTCCTTTTTTCGATATAATGTGACGACTTAAATCAGTTGGAGGACGTCAAGTTGTCATAATTTCACAGTAGGCCTACATCTTTAACTGAAACATAGATATTAATATCTAATGGGATGTAATATGCGTCCACCCCTGGGTTGACGGAGAAGCCCAATATTGGCGCGCTATTTGTAATAAAAGCACACATTTAATTGAGCCTTTCACATCTTGAAATCTTTTCACTGAACATTGTAATGAAACTGTGGTGTGTATATGACACTGTAATAGTTATGTACTTTCCAGCCGGCACTGGCACGCGTAGCTGTTTTTAGCGGTGCTTATGGGAATTATGGGACATGGGAATATTATTATTATTAATAATTCTCATTCACACACACATGTATGTATATATATATATGTGTGTGTGTGTGTGTGTGTGTGTGTGTGTGTGTGTGTGTGTGTGTGTGTGTGTGTTACAGAATGAAACATATTGATTGTATTGTGGCAAAATGCACTTTATGAGCTGATAATAAAATTGAATGCGTTTGAACAAGTTTACAACTTCTTAACTTTCAAGTTGAGCGCAGCAAACTCACATAAAGTTCCAAGTCTACGTTGTGCGTCCCTTCCTCTGCTTATTTAAAATGGTAACGTAATTTGCTTGATATTGGCATGGCTCCATAGTTTTCGCGCCGGAATAAATGGTCATAATTGATTAGAATTATTCATAATGCACCATAAATATATAACTATATTATTACTGTAAATATATATAGTAATGATATGCAAATCTTCAATAATATGCAAATTATGTGTCCGCATAAATACATATTATGCGCTGCTCATCTCGAGGCAGAAGCGTGTGTGTGTGTTTTTGGGTCTTTCGAAAATGCATTAAATTAGTAACTAAACACAACACAAATGCTAAAGCTTGTGAAAATCCTTCAGATTGATTTCTCTTTTAATGTTCACGATTATTATTCTGTCTATGCTTTGGTTTAAATCGAATAATTTTGCAAATGTTTAGAAAGGTACAACTCGCGACGGTCAATTAACCACGTAGATGAATTGATTTTCTATATTGTTAACAAAGTCTGAATTTAAAAAGGATGACAAAACTGTCCACCCGGAAACCCGGTGTTTTCTCTGTGTTACGATGTGCTGACAAAATGAATTAAGTACAGTTTTCGAGTTAAATTTCACGTTTTTATTCAAGGTAGAAAACACAACTATGCAGAGAGGGGAAAGTGCGCCTTCCACTACGCTTGAGTCTACAGGGTTCTCATGCACCCTATATAAACAGTCATGCGTGGCCACACAAACCACTCTTTCAGGAATCTGTGAGACGTTGTCAGAAACTGCTTTGTTATCACTAAAAACGACCATGTCTGCTGTGGCTCCAGCAGTACCATTGCCTCCACTGGCAAAGACTCCCAAGAAGAGGTCTTCCAAGCCTAAGAAGACTGGCCCAACCGTGTCTGACCTGATCTTGAAGGCTGTGTCCGCATCCAAGGTGCGCAGCGGCGTTTCTCTTGTTGCTTTGAAGAAAGCGCTGGCAGTGGGCGGCTATGATGTTGTGAAAAACAACCCTCGTATCAAATTGTCACTGAGACGTTTGGTGACCAAGGGAGACCTGGTTCAGGTCAAGGGCACTGGTGCTTCTGGTTCATTCAAAATCAATAAGAAGCAAGCTGTAGTCAAGAAGAAGAAACTTGTCAAAAAGAAGAAACCAGCGGCCAAAGCCAAGAAGCCCGCGGCCAAAAAGCGCAGGAGGTCGGCAGCGAAGAAACCGTCGGGAGCCAAGAAGACCCCGAAGAAGGCTAAGAAGTCAGCGGCAGCAAAGAAAGCCAAGTCACCCAAGAAAGCCAAGAAGCCTAAAGCAAAAAAGGCGAAGAGTCCCAGGAAAGCCAAGGCTGCTAAACGCAAAACATCCAAGGCTAGAGCCCCTGCCAAGGTGTGAATGGACTGCGACACTTCTGGACAATTTAACCCCAAAGGCTCTTCTAAGAGCCACCCCATGTTTTCAGTGCAAGAGTGCAAAAGTTTCCTTTCTCCAAAATTTGTGTTGCTGCTCATTGTTCAGTTGCTTTTTGAGACTGCGAGTTCATGTTTTTCAACATTATGGCAAACAAAAAAGAAGGTGGGATTCTAATGCAACTTGCTACTTAATAAGAAAAATGTTAGTTTGCGAAATGTTCTTGCTTTTTATTTTATTAAATGCAAACTTGTGGAACAGTATATGCATGGCATTCCCTACGCTGGTTTCAGCGGATCCTCGTGTGAATGTTTTTCTGTAGGTTTTCATAAGTTCTTGCAGTTGTGAATGTGGTGTTCGTCACTTATGTGTTTGTATTTTTGCATTTATTAAATTAACAGTGTTATTTCGTAAATTATTAAAACAAATCAGAGAGTAATGTAAAATATGAGAAAATCACGAAATCAGTTACTTAATTGACAATGTTCAAAGATGAAGCCGTAAAGTATCATACATCAATATATGGCTATATAAAATTGCTTTCTCGCGCTGGCGTCGTAAGACACCTTTCCACCAAGAGTAATTTTTTCACCAACAATATCCTCGGCAAAGATGGGTGGGTGGAGAAAATATAAAGGCTATTTCATTTATATTCTGTGCGTTACGTTTGGACGCTATGAGCGGACTTTATCCCGCCTCACAAATACTGCAGTAAAAGGGCACATTAAAACGTTCTCATTTCGAAATGATTGAACCTTCTGTATTTATTTCTGGACTGTGTCGGTGTGTGCATGAAAGCGAGAGATAGAGGCCATAGTGACATAAAAAATAGCCTTTGCAACAGAGCCATTTTGTAGCCTAATGAAATGCAGACTCAGTGACCACAGTCTTATAGCGGTATAGCGGCGAACTGGAACCACAGGTTTCCAGGGGTGCCGCTATAAATTTTGGGCCCTATGAGAGAATATAATACTGGGGCCCCCAAACCTATAATAAAAATAATAATAGTGTTCTATGAGGGCCCCCTGTCAGTGCTGGGCCCTTGGAATCGTCCTAACTCCCCCAGCGCCCCTGCAGGTTTCACGTTGTGAACTCCATTTAGCCTTCTCTGTTTTTTTACAGTAAAAACCAATCTTTCCAGGAGAGGGCGAGTGGGCATCAAATTTTGTATTCAGACGCTTCAGGAATAGTGTCATATTTTGGAACAACACTATTCAGCATATCTTTTTGAATGGTGAGAAAGACGCAGGGGAGGGTTGTGATTTTTATTATTTATTATATTTTTGTAACGTTATTCGTCTTAGTATGTGACTAGATAATTTTGGTAATTGAATTGCCCCAATAAATGCCTTATTTACAAGCGCATCATGTCCGCTGTCCTGCTTTGCAGTGGCGCGTACTTAAGTTATTCCATTTATGGCCATTTTAAATGTGAAACTGGAGTGGGAAAGTTTTTCAACAAGTATAACAATGAATTTAAACTAACGTATAATGTGACTTCACCTCCCGCGTATTTATAATTAATTTAGGAAGTGTTTAGTCTTAACTGTAAGAACGAATTATGAACAACCGGACATAAGTTGCCATTCACATAACAGATGTAAAGTCGGGGGGGGGGTGCTGGATGCAGGGACGGAGAGCGCTTCTCCAGCTCTTTGGCTGCTGTCAGGCGTTGTACTGTTGTTTCCACGAACGTCGGAGCGCAGCAGGACCTCGGCCAGTGGCAAGCTAGCATACAGGCACGCACAACTGTAAATGGCCTATATAGACTTAGCTATTCAATGTTATGTCTCTCCAAAACCCGCCAAACAGCTCATCCTCCCAGCCATGGATGGCAGGAGGATTCATTTCTAGAGATGACAATATGTTGTGGCATTTACCTCAGCCTAAAACACATACCACACCACAGTTTGCCCACACCTGGCAACCCACCACAATTTGCTCTTAAAAAATGGAATAATAAACTGCTTTTTATTCTTTTCAGATGAAATATGCTGTGCATCATTGATTCTGTAAGTTTGCAACTCCATTAGCAACCAGACTCTCCAGTGCTCAAGCTGAATATCCCAAAATGTCCTCCAGGTGGTGCAATTGTAATAGGTCCTGTACTTCAAGACAATACAGAGGCCTGCTGAAGCCTAATGGAAACCCAGAGGTGAGCTCTTTAGGACAAATCAACATTTTAGTATTATTCTGGACAGACATTACATCTACCTGTTCAGTCTCAGTGCACCCCCAAGACAAAGCAAGGAGAACAAATAGACAACACAGAGGAATAAGAGTGATTTTTGAAATGAGTTCATACTTTCTTCCTGTCTTTATTGACCAGCGGACAAACAGAGACAACTAAGAATAATTGCAAAACCTCATTCATTCTCTCATGACTCTGCATGAGTTTCTGTAACACTGGCACTGTACATGGAGGTTTCAGTCAGATCCACCGACTCCTCCATATCATCTGTCTTGTCCTTTTTTCATAGAACCGAGCAGAATCAATCTAAGATTGATATAGGCAGATGAAAAGACAGAGAGAAAGGCAAAGATTTTCAATGGGCATTGTCCTCTGTTAAACACGTTCAAATAAGGGATGATATTAGTCTCAGAGACTTGAAATTCAGTGATGGACATTGATCTCATTTTCACTCTGAGGGGACGGACTGAAAAACATTAAGAGCTCATATGCATGTCAGCTCTTTTTGCACACTTTAAATAGCCGATAGGCTTAAACATTAAAATTAGCTCCAGTGAGGCTGTGTGCGTGTCAGTGTAAGTTAATTTCATCTGCGGGGGTTATGCCCTTTTTCTCTAGAGTATTTCCATTTGTGAATGGGTCTTATGGACATAGGGCTATAGTGGCTGAACAAATATCTTCTGATATTTGCTATGTCAGTGTTATGTAATCTAACAAACAAAGCAAGTTCACAAGTGAAGCTTGCAAAGGAAGTTTTTTTGGTCAATCTAACACCAATGCACATACACATTTGGCTATAAACCACAGCTTTGCCCAGATGAGGCATTCCAGTGTTTGCAGATGTAGTTCACTGATAACTAATCACTTTTCACGTGTTCCATATGAAACTTGTAGGACTGGTTTACTCATGAAAACCTGTTGAAAGGTAAGAATGCACAAGTAGAATTTAAGGCACAGAAGCACCTCAAAGTAAGGCCCATTTCCAACAGAACTGCAAAGCAAAAACTATTTGCTTTTATAGGCTTTCTATGGATCCATACTTCTTATCTGCTGTGAATGGAGGAAATTGACTCACTGGCCCTAGAAATGGAGTCACTGACTGACTGAATACCTGACTGTCTGAGTACCATAACAATATCTCACCACTAGAGTGTCATAAACTGTATTTGTATTAGGGATGTGCATCTCCATCACTGAGGCCAATGCGATACACATGTCGATGTATTGCCAACGATCCAATACATTAAAGATACATACGAAGCAACTACTAATACGATACGATACAATTCACCCCTATTGCGATGCTGTGCGATTCGACATGATTTGACTCAACACAATGCGATTCAACGCGATACAATGGCATGCAAAAGAATATGATGCATTGCAATTCAGCATGGTACAGATAGTTTGATTTTATTTCGTTGGTTCTTCTTAAGCAGACAGCAAATCATGAATTAATTTAAAAAGTGCCATTTTTACTTCACATATTTGTTTCTCTAGTACTGCAACCCAGTAAGCATCTCATTTATGCTGTTTCTTTTCTTTACAGCGGCACGGCATATTTTGCCAATTGCCTGCATCTTGTCAAATTGTCCGTCTCTCTTGAAAAAATCCGAAGTATCGCCAAACATTTGATTTGTAGCATTTCGGTGGAACGTGTAGCTCTTCCCCCTCCGTGATAATCTGTGACTCACCCAGACACGCCTCCAATTCGCGCGAGCCTTGGCAACTGACAGCAGTGGAGATGAGAGCGCGCGCTTGAGAAACAGTTTAGAGGGGAGGAAACAATCTAAATATAAAATTGTTGGTCACATTTATAAATAATAAAGGCATAGGGCCTCTACTAATAACTATATATAAATAAATCGGATTTTACCGATGCAAAGATGTTAGAAACGATGCATCCCGAGTTCATCTCAAATTGTATCCGGTGCACAATTTTTTAATCGGAGCAATTGCGTCGTGAACTTTATGCCGGTGCACCGATGCGAATCGGTGAATCTTACCATCCATAATTTGTATGGCACTTCTTATGCTTTAAAACAATAAAATATTAACAGCAACGTGTAGGAATCAAATGCTAACAAAAGAGATATCCGCGATTGTTATAAAAAAATAATAATGAAAAAGAGCATTGACTTTGTGACTGTCATCAGTATGGAGTCTTGAATGATCCAACAATCTCAGATTCCACTAGAAAAGCCGGGAGCTACTCTATGCATTTGCAACTCAACGTGAGAAGAAATACTTCCTAATGTTAAATGTAGCCTACTACAACTATAATTTCCACCTGTGCCCTCAATTACTGTCGACAAAGCTTAGCATGAAATGGCTTCTCTGGCTCCCCTAATTTGTACCTTTTAAGATTTCAAATGCTTCAATTAACATTGCTGCTGTCTGGTCCTGGTGGCCTGCAGCAAACTCAGATGAAGACATGGGCACTTAAATGCAAATATCCTTGCTGTTGTAAGAGGCTCACTTGCCACTAACAGTGGTTTCCTGCAGATTTACACTTCCTTTTACGTTGAGAGCTAGCCTTCCCTTTCCTTCTGTTCCTTTCTGACCAATGCCTGTCTATTTTGTAGTCGTCCCTGTCCCTTTAATTTTGCAAAGTGCCTGTAATGTCAATTATGTCACAGCTTAGGACTTTCACACATTTCCAATTACATTACTGTCATTTAGCAGATGCTCTTATCCAGAGCGACTTGCATGGGTTACAATTTTATCTATTTATACAGCTGGATAGTTACTGAGGTAATTATGGGTTAAGTACCTTGCCCAAGGGTACAACAGCAGTGCCCGTGCAGGGAATTGAACCAACAATCTTTTGATCACAAGCCCTGCTCCTTACCACTACACCACACTGCTGTTTCAAGGTGGTATCTTTTATGCCCTTAGCACTCATTTTGTGCTAATGTCTTTCCAGCTGCAGAGTCTTTGGGACTATCTAAGGATGATCAGTTAAGGAAATATTGATATGGCATCATACAATGGTAGCCTACACAATCTTCCAATAAGCTCAGAAGGAACGGCTCCATGTCTTCTATTAGGATGGAGACTGTCCCTCTTAAAGATGTCAGGGTGTTCCCAGAAAACCACGCCGCTATCAACGGAACATATATGCTGGAGCATGCAGCAATTTTGAAGCTATTTATTAAGGCAGAGGACATGGCGGGAAGCTTCAAAGCCTCTTTTGTACACAAGCAGAGGATCAGACAGGATCAATTTCCCAGTTTTTCAAGTAAGTCATGCCAGCACTGACAACTAAAGCTACTATATTCAAGTTCTTGGATACTCCAGATGGTAGCTGATCTGCAGTGTTGAGTACCCAGACAACTGGGTAACATTATGAATGAGTTTTCATGTCATTAACCGATGTAGCATCTATAGTGATACAGTAGCATTGTCAATTCACTGTACCTTATCAGGTTCTTGGTGAAGGCAGGCAGAACCATTCAGAGCCCCAAACTGGTTAAAAAGTGAATTTTCAAAGGGTGGAGCAGGATGGCTTGACAAAGCTTACGAAAATTCATTATGGTTACCCATCTTTTACCAGGTGTCTCAGGCAAGCAACAAGAGGGAAGGCCTTTTTATAAAGGGAGGCATACAATTCCACACTCAACAAGAAAACATCAATGCATTTATTAAATCCAACAGATTGGCTCAGTCAGCAAGGTGTTCATTTTGAGTGCAACTGAGCCCTACAGCCCAGGTTTGATCATTGCCATGTCATCAGTTTGCAATGACCAAGAGCCCACAGCAGCAGAACAAACTGTCTGCATTCTGCCGGGTTAGGGGTGGGTATGTTGGCAGGTTATCCTTGTCATATTACTCCCAGGTATTTTGGGAGGATTCGCACTCCTCCAAATTGCTTGAATGACATAATGTACTCAATGGCATATTGCTTGAATGACGCCTCTCCTCCATTTGGCAACCACTTCACTGCGGAGCAGAGTGGGACTTGTATTTTGAAAAACAGCTGTTAGCTGTGTGAGAGTATATTAGAGGATTGCACTTGTCTTGCTTCAGCGCTCCCGTATGACTGCATAAGTTATCGCGGTAAGACAAGCGTAATGTTTTGCCAATTCCACAATAGGTTTGCAAAAAGAGTGATAAAGCATACAAACCAAACATTCCTACACTGCTAGCTAGACATTTACTGTACAGATACATTTATAAGGCTACTGATTTATGACAATACCAATTAGCACATCACAATTAAATATTCATTAGCGATAACTACATGGATCGTGCTTGCCAAAACTACAGTACCCAAACGTATCATAGGGGTACAATGTACAATGTTCATCCTCTGGTAAAGGTGAGGGTAATGGCACTAACTACTGCAGCTCCTTCACCCCCATTCCCCATGAGTTCTGATGCTATCAATAGATTGCATTTATATATAAATTCTCATGGATCTTAAAATGCATTATGGTGAACGAGTAGTGAATCCCCTCGGCCACCACCCCTGTGGGTGATTCACAGGAGCCATTTTTCACTAGAATGTGATTTGTATGTGATAAGATGGAAATTTGATCGGAAACTTGGCATCCCTCTGCTCTTTACAATAAGTGCCATGGGATTTTCCAAAGACCAAAGTGTGTCAGGACCTTGCTTCAATATCTCGCATGGAAAACATCATCTTCTACAGCTTAGTGTGCCCATCAGTCCACTGGAGCATTGGTTTTGTTTTGGTGCAACAGGAAAGTTGCCTCCTATTGGTCTACCAGAACCAAAAAAATCTTCTATTTTTTTCTTGGAGGGTCTGCATCCAAAACACTACCCAAGCGCAGCTCCACTTAGCTTTAACCATCAGGCAGGAGAAGACTGCAGTGTGGCAAGACTGCTGGCAAAAAGTAAAGTCATGCCATGTCACGTGGTATGATCACTCTCTGATGGATTAAGGATTTAAGACGTACATTTGGAATTTGCCCTCAATATCATGAGGCAGCAGGGACCACAGAAAAGAAAAATCCATTGAGAAAAAGCTTTTTGGGGCATTGATGATATGTGTACATTGCATAATTACCTTAAAACCAAAATGAAAGGAAGAAACTTCTTAACTTTTTAACTTCTTATCTATCAAAAATGCAGAAAAACTTGTTTATTCCTTTGTCTCCTCAAGGATGGATTATTCTAATGCCTTACAATCTGACTGCCCACACTGAATTTCCTGAATTCTGTTGCACAGATCTTTACTAATACAAAAAAGACCCAATACTGCATGTTATTGCCGGTCTTCACTGGCTGTAGATAAAATACTTGAAATGTCTGCTCTTTACCTATAAAGCCCACATGTAACATCATCCCAGAACCATACAACGCATGGTACTACCACAGTACTATCACACTGGTACAGTATTATTGAATGTGAGCCAAGAAAGCCTCCCTTTTCTTATGTCTTTGCTTTTCCTCTGCTCTGCTAGACACCATATCAGCCCCCCATCAGCTTTGACGATAACTTGAATGTGGTACATCTGCATTACTTTGATTCACCTACTTGACTGTGATACATTCACTCTGTTGTGATACATATACTGTACTGTGATACACCCACTTTTCTGTGGTATTTCTACTTTACTGTGATACATCCACTTCAGTGTGATGTCCACGGGAGGAAACTTAACCCTTGATGTTGCACAGAGGCTTTCCTCTGCTTCAAATGTTGATGCCTGTTAATCCTGTAACTTATGTGCATACATAGCAGTGCGGTTTCTTCTCAGGTTTACTGCATTTTATCATCTGCCAAAATAGATAGTCAATTAGTTTATTTCTGTTTGCCACTAGGGAACTGAAGGGAAATTCTCTCCTTTTTTTCTCAGTAATATTTTGGGGATTTGGATTTTTGAACCCAGTCAAGAGCATATTGTTGCTATGACAACTTACTATATATAACTACAAGTTGTTCTGACAGGACACCACTCTGTCTCAACTGAAACGAATATTTATTCCATCTCAGTTATTACCACCACAGTCTTTGCTCAAGCACTTAATAGGCACGGTGCTGTGTCAGGCCTTAAATTGAAAGTGCCAGGCTTGTTTAACTGGAACAATTAACAATATTAGGACTTTGGTCTCTAATCTTTGACATTCTATTTGCAAGGTGGACACACACAAGCAGCACACACACAAATAAACTGTGATTTTCCAATCCATGTGAGATCACCAGTGCTGCAGCAACTGACATTCACATGAGTGCCCTGTGGTTGGCTGTGCAATTTTTGCAAGTCAAGTGTTTATCATTCTATCAAACCTTTTGGTTGGGAAGAAAAATGATCACTATTTGCCAGAAGCAGACTAATCTTTAAAAGCTAGTAGAGATAAGTCTTTGCATTATTGTTAGTCATGTTATACATTTCTCTAATAGGTAGGTCTACACATCTCCATCATACATCAGTAAGAGACCTAGAATAAACAAAAACAAACAAATGATTAAGGAAATGGTTAATTATTTGGTATAATTTCATCATTATAAGTATTTTACAGATAATGTAAACAATGTGTAAATTTTATGACAGAGGAGATATTTTATGATAATAAGAATATATTATTGATTTATTTGCTGCTAAGGTGTCACTGCTGTTCTTTTAAGCTGTATACTGTTACTTTGCCTGTTCATACGGAATGCACTCTGTGATAATGTCAAGTTTGTTGAGCATAAATATGTGAAATATTTGGTTGATTGAGTGCTTGATTTGACAAAACATTTACCACGAAAGCAAATGAACACCAAGGATGAGAGGGGAAGCAATTATACCTGTAGTAGTGTATGCATCCGGTCGTTGTTTAATGCAGCGCCCGTGTTTTGGTGTTTTGGGTGCATTGTCTCAGGCTTGGTAGTGTAGGCGTATTGTATGGATTTTCCCTTTGTCCTCCTTTCCACACTGACAAATTTTCCAACTGGCTAACGCTGGTGGCACGTTTTAGAACTGGTCCTGGAAGTGATCGAAATCAGGTCATTACACGTGAGATCATTTGTGTCCCTTGATTACACTCCTGTCAACGTCTCAACTAGCCTATTATCGGACATCAAACTGTTCAAAACAATTAGGCTAGTGTCACAAACTGTATCAGTTGGTTAACTGGGGGCATTAGGACCACTACCCTTGAATTCATTTCGATTTTCCGTACTCTCACAAGCATGTGACTGTGTGAGTCAAAGTCTAACCCAGTCATATGGTCGATGATCTAACACGATATCTGACACGGAGTTCTTCAAGCGCGGAAGCAACACAAGAAATAGTTTAGCCTTCTGACAACAGCGCCGAAATTAAATCTCAACACCTTCGACAAAATGGACTGTGGAATTATAACGTCAAAAACGGTTCTATTGCTTCTGAGTTTGATTTTCTGGGTAAGATTTTGTTTTGTGTTGTTTTTCGTTGTTTCTTTCAAATGTCTTCTTGCGAGTGTATTGAACGAGGAAGACTCAGATCGCTGCTACCTTCAAGAAACTGAAAAGAGGCCACGATGAGGTGTTGGCTTGGTGGTCATGTCCGGAATAGTTGTGTTTAGACCAAGGGGGTTCGTAGACTTTAGCTCGATTAGTTAGCTAGGCTGTCCTTCTCAAAAAGCTGTTCTTGTCCGGTTTCTGTGATGTAGGCTAGATAGTTACTTATGAAACACCAATAGCTCTAAACAAGTCAGTCATGCAATACTGAAGCCTGTAAAGAAGCTAACATGTTTACTTTAAGTACTTTTGGTTACTGGATGTTACTGTCTAGCTAAATAGCGCCATATCATAACATAGCCTATCTAAGTATATCAAAATGACTTGTCAAGAATCTATGATCGTTGAGTTTAATGCAAATACGCATCAGTGTAAGCCAATCTACACCTGCGCTTCAACATCCGGAGACAGGCAGGTTTTCTCGCTACATCCCCACCAGCTAACAAATTGGCTAGCTAGTAAGCTATATTTTGAGCTGCGCCACATTGCCAAGTTGTGAAGGCTGCTTATCTATTCGCTAGTTACCTATACGTTCAACAAAGTGTTTGTAAGTTACAAGCACTTCATAGTGTTCTGCGCACAAATAACTTCACGTTGCGGAAGTTTTCCGCGCCTGACATCTTTCTGTGTATTTATGTTAAAGGTCTTTAAAATTAAGGTCGATTCCTTACTCTTTGAATCCGCTGTGTAATTAGCTATTTGGTAGAGTAGAATTTGGCCGTTTTGTTTGTGTTTCTAAACAGACTGCGTTAAGTAACGTTGGTTAAGTTAAATATTTTCCCACTGTGCAAATGGCAACGGGACAACATCTAATTTGGGTCAGTGGGCGCTAGGACCGACCACATTTTGTGCTTGTGTTAAACATTTCCTGAGCAAACCACATTAGCTTCTGATGCTTCTGATTTGTAGGTGTGTTTAGCTAATAAATTAGACATGAACTAGTCGACACCGCCGCCCAGAGAACAGAGGATGCACACTGAGGCGAGAGGCGTACTGTATGTGACTGACTGAGCTTTCATCCAGCAAAGTGGACACCAAAAAATGTTGGAAAATGGGTTGCATGCTGTGCAGTAACCACTGTTGGAAAAAGTGGAGGAAATATCCTATTTGTGGAAAAATCTTATCAACGGAAAAACAGATTTCAAATGGGTATAAATCTGGGGGATGCCTGTTAAATAGAAGCTGTAGTGGATATGAGTCAACAGTAACTAGGAATCGCCCTGTTTATAGTGAAGGGAGGTCAGACTACTTGATGCCGCACAAATGAGGAAGAAGGCCGTTTTTTCCTGCTGTATTTAGGAAAATGTCTTGACTGTGTTTACAAGATCCAGTGAAGGAACACTCTGTACCACTCTGAACAAGTAGGCTACCAGAGACACTCCAACTCATGTGTTCATAGCGCAGAAGCTTAGCGTACGTGCATCAAGAAGTGTTCAGTTGGACGGAAGCGGGGAAGGGGCGTGCGTTTTTGCTGAAAATTATATGATGACAATAGAATGATTATAAAATGTGTAATAATTTGTTGACTTGCTATATAAAAATAAATCAACTGGTGTTTTAAAACCTGTCAGTTTGATGGTTTGATGTTCCATTGTAGTTAGTTGGTTTCGTTTTTCCTTTTTCCTGTGTAAGGGGACATGGGGTTGGAGGGTGCTTTCAGAAAGGTTGGATGAGCTGCTGTGACCCTCACACAGAGCTGTACAAAAGACTGTGCCGTGCCACACAGCTCTCTCTTATTAGAGACCTTAGCAGAGTCATTCGGGGTGATATGGTAGCAGTCACTGTGGAAATGCCCCCGGTGTGTGAACTCTTTTGATCAGGCCAAACTCAACTGGGTATGACAACATTAGCTTGTGAATATCATCCGACACATTTAAGAACTTCCCTTGGAGACCATGCAGCATTTGTGCAGCCAAGATGTGGAGCAAAGGAAAAAGGGGTCATGACTGATAAATAAAGGTGTCCATGGCATTCTCCACGGCCAAAGAGGTGGTAGTGCGGCCTTTTACTGTGAGGTTGTTTTATCTGACTTCCCGTTTGAAAGCATGTTTACTGCAGAATAAACCTAATGCCTGCAGTTTAAAATCATAGTTTATATGTAACACTGAACTTCTACCACCAGTCAAGAAATACCTCTCAGGCCAAGCCAGAATCATGTTAATTTCCTCATTTGAGTGGTTGATAATCACACTTGTGGAGGTAGATATCAGATTACAGGTTAATGTATTGAGTAAGTAATATAAATAGTTTCATAAATAATTTTGCTTATGTGTACATGTCAGTTGCACTAAAGTTTAGTTCAAGAGCAGAGCAGATTTTGTCTCTGACACCCATTTTAAATAGGTAGATGTTGAATTTCCAGAAAGTGGATTTTAAACTGAAATAGAGATAGAGTTTGATGTGTTGTGCTTTTTGTGTTTCTGTAGTTGTCTGCTGGAAAAAGGCCATTTGTGTGGTTGTGTAGCTTAGATTAGACATGAATAAAATCACTAGTTCCGTGACCCTGGAGCCTGTACAAGAAAATCAGCCTTGGGACACAGGTCCTTTACCGAGTTTTATCTAATATCCCAGACTATGCTTGTGAGCCAGCCCTAACTAGCAGAAAATCTGATTTGCAGTGTCTCTTTTCCTCCTTGACAGATGCTTGGATCAAGACATGTAGTTTAACAATATGCTTTGTGGCAGGTACTTATTCAATAAGAAGTGAACAAACAATTCTTTTTTTTCCAGATTCTTTGAGAAAGCATGGGTTTGCTTTTGTTATGTGGTTTTGAAGTGGGTTTAAAGTGCCTAAGGCCTTTTACAAAATATGAATTGTGTTCAGACATTTTGGTTTAATAACTCAGTTACGATCATGGCCATTATTTCTCATTATGTCACTAGAATATACCATTTTTCTTTTTTTCTTTCTGGTTAGTGTCCCGTTAGCACAAATGCAAACCCATAACACCAGTCATGTAGCTGGCTACCTTTATTCAGGATTTACAGCATTTGTAACGGGATTGGTGCTATTGTTATGAAACAAAGATTACAGATTTTTTTTATTATTTATTGTACACCTCATAAGCAGTTGATTAAAAATAATTGTGATCTGTTGGGGCTAGAAAAAATGGGTTACAGTAACACCAAGGCAATGGATGAGGTTTAAAGAAACATTTACTGCAAGAGGTTGAATGACTGTTTCTGTTACATCCTTAAAATAGCCAGGCGTACCCAAGATACAGATTTTAGAAGATCAGAATAAATGCTTTTAGAACTTTTTTTAATAGTTTTTAGTTGTGCACTCACAGATTAAAATTCCTTCAAAACCCATCTTCCGTAAGTCATTTGACAAGTAGTTATTGTCTTTCCAGCTTAGGGCCATAGCTGCCATGTTATCCTTGGTTTTATTTGCTATTAGAGTTGTAGAGTTATGCAGGTGTTTTACAAATTTCTAATGATTATTGCAAAATGTTGTTTTACTTTGCTAGCCTCTATTTAACAGCACGAAAAGCCATACCAATGTTTGTTACATTATGTACCACAGCCTGTGGCGCTTTCAGTGCTTGCTGCAGTTGCTTCAGCACTGTTTATAATGCAAGGACATATTTGCAGGGTCTAGAAGTAATGTGCAGTTTGCTGACTTACTTAGGTGTGTGAAGTGCATGCTTCAGAAAAATATGTAGTAATGTTTCAGTGCTGTTTGTGTAGCTCCAGTGGAATGCTGCATTATTTTTTACTGTCTGGAAGATTTTTTTTTCTCAAATCACTGTCATTACTTTTGTAGCTACAGAGTGTGCAAACAACATGAAAGAGGGGGTAGGAGTTACATCAACAAGCTACTCTCTGTTTGACCTTGAACTTTTTCAAAGGAATCATTTTTCAAGAACTTCCGTAAACCTTAATGTGCATGTCATGAATAGTTAGGGATGAGACTATTTCTTTAAGTAGCTGACCGTGAGACCACTAAAGGTGCTTTCACACTTGGTTTGTCACGGTTCGTTTAAAAGAGATTTCCCCAAGCCAAATTAGTTTACCCCCAGAGTTCAGTTTGTTTAGTTTAGCCTGAAAGCATTTCATTTAGGTGTACCCCCCAAAAAGCACAGACCCTTAATAAGATGGCCTTGAGTCCTCTTCAGATGAACTGAGGGTGGGTTTACCCTCAGAGCTGACATGTGCTGGTGTGAAAGCAGTCCGCTTAATGTACAGGAACTGAAACAACTGTCTGTGATGTAGATTTTGAATCTGTTTTTTTCCACTTTTTTCATTAGCCTACTGCTGCTGCGTGGATGTAGGCTAATCATGGTTTTAATGCACTTTGTTTCACTTTCTGATGTTGTATCGTTTGGTGATGGGTACATATGGCATAAGCTGACTGTGAGCATGTGGAATGCCCAAAAGCAAAGTGTTCACTGTGTAGAATCAATACATTAGCTCAAGTTGCCCAGTTTCTTCAAATTCAAAGCAAAAGGAGGACAGTGAATATAATATAGCATGTACTGCAATTTTGGATCCAGTAGAGTAATACTGTAGAGTAATGTGGATTATTACTTTGTTATGTCTTTAGACCCCCGGTGTTCATTAACAATTGGCAGTGTGAAATAACTGAACCATCAGTTGTTTGCAAACAGCAAACTTCAGCAAGTATACCGGGTGTGAAAGTGACATAATTGATCCTTGGATCAGTATTTCAATGAATGATTTAAAAAAAAAAAAAAGTTTTTTTTTTTTTTTTTTTTCATTCTCCTTTGTATTCATTAAGAAGCACCAAATTACCCTGCGTAAAACAACAGTAATTAACTGATGATATTTAGATTTTTACCTAAAGGTTTGAGTAAATACAGATCTCTTCTGTGGAGTTTCGTTTAAGTGATTGGGTACAAGAATGTGTAGAATAATGAATAGAATTTCACATCCCTATTGAGTTACACTGATTTTTCCGATGTTTCCGCCGATCAGTCTCTCTGCACCGTGCCCCAGTCACTTCCTCACCTCTTCTGACTTACTGCGCAGTGTCATAATCATGCCACGAGGCAGAGCCAAGCCCTCCAGCTGCATCACACACACACACACATGATCGCATCTGCTGACAAATGCACTGCAGTACGGTTCTTCATTGTCACCACCGCCTCGGCGTTTGACCGTTGTTTTTCTGATGCGTCTATTCATGGCTAACAATAGAATTTGGGTGTCGAAAGCAGGGATAAATGCTCTGGACTGTGGCAGATTAACCACGCCATGCTGCACAAAACTGACCTTTCACCCCCTGTAGATATTGTGGTAATTATTATTGTTGACATCATGGCATCTTAATTATTCCAGACTTTGATCAGTTTGTTGCATAACCGAGAACATGGCTTTACTGACACAGTCTGACAGGGGATACATAATGTAGTTTAAATTCAAAAATGAATTGTTAGACTACTTGGGACAGGGCATAGGCAGTGTTATGATGCAGTAAAACCCTCTCTTTTCCTTGTGGAAAATGTGAAGTGGATGTCAGGAGAATACTCTGTAGATTAGCTGGGTCAATATGTGTCTGTTTGTGACTTAAGACATGGTCTGAAAGTTTACATGTAAACATTGAATGGTAGTGCCTAGAATGTCAGTGACAGGTGGCCACAAACTACAAATTTTGAAGATGCTCCACCTTTTCTGTGAGGACATTCACACTTTTCTGTGAATATGGCAAAACAATATTTAAATGTTATATATATATAAAGGTAATATTTAAATGTTGTTTTACATTAAATATCTTTTTTTTTGTATTTTAATGTGGATACCCGATGTGGTAGATGCATATCGTGAACTGAACTGAACGTTCCGAGTTGACTTTGCAAATTTAAAAGTGCTGTAACTTCTATCCGCAAAACCAAACCAAAAAACAACATAAACTGAAAGCAGAACCTGTTTCCAAGAAGTTAAAGACATAGAAATGCATGAGTGCAAGAATAGAGACCAACAGGTTCAGAGTATTTTAACGAATGAAGTTTTAGTTTCACCTTTTCACTGGCCCCTGCTTTACTGAACTTGATGATATCTTCCCCGAGATAGTACTCCATCTAGATAAACTACGAGTTGGCAGTAATAGTAATGAAAAACTTTGACTAGGGCACAGACCCAAGCACAAACAGTCTTCAGTATGCCTGGTGTGTGATTTCTGACATTGCAGACTGACTTGGATTGTAAGCAGCATTTGTTCTGGGAAACAGCCTAGTCAGTGCTGGTAGCATTCTGTGCAGTGCAGTAAGCTAGTGTTGCTATCAACTCATCAATAGCCAACAGACTGACACGTTTGGATAAGATAAAGGGATGTCGTTTAAATGAAGCACACAAGCGTATTTTGCACCATGCTAGGTGACATACAGTAAAAAGATGGATATGAGACGGGTTGAGAAGTGATGAGAAGATTGATACTCCCATTAATACAGAACCAGGAAAAATCATGCTGCACTGTTACAAGAAATGCTTCTGTACGTTAGTAAATATTTGTGAATGCAGTCCAGTGCAGGGAGACATTTGCAGTCTGTCAAAATTGCGAGTGTTCGGCTCCGAGATTTGATTTTGCAGTTATTGAATGGCGTCCGCAGGGGAAAGAGCTGTCTGAAAGAGACTGGCATGGAAATGCACAGGCCCACTGGCTCCAGCCACAGGCCACAGCAGCGTCCCACATCCTCTGCTCTTTTGGGTTTTTTCCCCTCTTTTTATCTGAATCACGAGACTCGAGTTCCAAGAAAGATTAAGGGGAAGCTCCCCCCACCAGCAGAGGTCCCGTGACAGCCGTCTGATTGTAGCAGAGCCGGATCATGTGCTGTGGGAATGGGTGCCCGGGGAACCCTGGGAGAATGGCCACGGGCCGCTGAGCTCACAGGTGAGCTCACAGCCTGACACGCGCATAGCGAGATAACTGAGGTGTCAACTGTGGATATGCAAAACATCTACGGACAGTGCTTGTGACTTATTTCGTGGCATGCCAGCTCAAGTAACCACCGAAGATCTTTTGAAAAAACCAAACTATATGACTGCTTGGTCGGCTTGCTTTGTGTTTCCAGGAAGCAGTCTGGTTGTCTATGTGATAGATTAGTCATGGGCTTTTCCCAGTCTGGGGAGTGTGATGATGCCCCATTGCACAGATTTCTGGTCATTTTTAGTACTCAATTTGTCTTCCATTGTTTACTGCTGTGGGATGTATCCAAGGGTAGACTGGAAAAACTGAACAGGTTCATGTGATACAACCCACACTAATGCAAATGCCTGTCCATTCACTCACACTGCTACTGTACATTGTCTGATAATCTCTTGTCCAGGCTGCAGGGGGCGCCCTCGCCTATGTGGGCTCCTATGTGCTGAGGAGCTACAGCAGCTTTGACAACTTCCTGGAGGACAAGTACACGCTCATTCCTGCTGCCATCATCATCGCCGTCGCCGTGGTGATGTTCTTCATTGGGATCGTGGGCTGCTGCGCCACCCTGAGGGAGTCCAAAATCGGCCTGGGCTTTGTGAGTGTGGGGGGGGGGGGGAGGGGGTCATGGGGGCTTTGGGATTGTGTGTATGTGGATCCCTGATGACTACAGGGCAGTTTAGTGGGGGCTGGGGGTTTTAAGGACATTTTTTGAGGAAACTTTCTTTACTCTAAGCATATACAAGAGGAAATGGTGGGTTGTAAATCTGATTTTGAAAATTGGGGAAATCTTTTAAAATAACAGTCTGAGTGCAGGAGAGGAAGGCACAAACTGCTGACGGTGTATTCTGAAGTGGCTCATTTCCCGGCTGTTGAGCACATGCTAGACTGCAGAGACTGTTATTGAAGCTATAGCTCAAACATCCACATGGCCTGACTTTGAGTAACCAAAACAGCAGGAAATATCTTCACAGGGGGCATCACAACTTTGTTGGAAAGGAGGAGATGACAGTGACAGATGTGTCCGGCAGTGTTTATACCCCAATTGCTGTGAGCCTTTCTAAGCTCGGCCCTTCTACATGGCTTCTCACTCGCCCTGTCTTTCCTGTGTCCTCTCTCCCTCCCTGTAGTTCCTCCTCATCATCCTGATTATCTTGGCAGCAGAGATCACCGCCTTCGTGTTCGGGTTTATCTACAGAGGCAAGGTGAGTGAGGTCCACTGTAATCGCTCAGAAGGGACAGGCCAGCAACGTAACGGAATGCAAAAATGTTTCGCTTAGCACACACCAGCCATTCAGTTTAACCGCTACGGTGCCCGACTCTTACTGTCAAGTCATAACTTCAAGCAACGGGATGTACTTGGCACACATTTTTGCCTGCGGATTAGTTGATAACCGAGCAGGGTGGTGGTCGATTAAGTGTTGTTAATGCAGGATGAAATATGTTCACAGTAACAACCTTTTTTACCTTTTGACAGGATTTTGCTGATAAAAATCGCTTAAATCACTTAAAAATTGATCAATAAATACAGATTGCGAGGTAGACAAAAATAAAAAAATAATAAAAACAAACAAATGAAGCCCACTTGTTTTTTTTTCCCCCTAAACTGTCATGTTAGGTTTCTTTGTGCACTTCACAGATTAACACAAGATGCCTCATCACGCATTGTCACAAAGGAAGCCTAACTAGTTTCCAAAGGCTAATGAATAAGAAACTTAATGAATCCGGTGTTTCCACAAAATGACGAATAGGCCTATTTAAAAACATAGGCTTTCCTGTATAAAAATCTTCATAACTAACGTAACATGCATACGGCCATTTTGCAACATTAGCTAATATTAATGTTAGCCTGCTAGCTAACCGAGTTTGCTGACTGCCAAGTTGGCTAACTCTAAATAGCACATAGCTGTATATTATTTGTACTTGTAGACGACTTGCTGAATGGGATTTGGATGCTTGGAGAATCAGATGTTCTGTGAAAAGGATAATGACATTTCTTCATAGCAAAGTTGATTAACATAATCTAGCTACCTAGCCAAGAGCGTGAACTTGGTTACTTTTGGCCAACAGCTAGCCTTTTGTCTGGCTTAGTGTGATGGCTAGTAAGAGAACAATCGGGAAACTTGCGTAGCTACATTTGTAAGATAATCTGACATTGCTGCTGCTGACATTGCTGCTACCATGTGAACAAAAGAAATGCATACATAACTTTAACTGTTTAATTAGCCCTGGTTGCTTAAAAATGTAAAGTACTTTACATTTATATTGCAAGCTAGTTGCTTTAAGCATCTTCAGTATCTGCATTTAGCAAGCTAGGGTCTAGCTAAAAGAATTTTGCCATCATACATAAGTAGGACCACACTGATTGTGAACAGCCATGCTACATTCTTCTCTCATGAATGTATTGGCTGGTTCATACCAATTTTAAAAGTACATTGCATTAAACAATCTACCATAGCAATGCTATATTGATGTAATTAAATGAATAAACTTAACATTATAACTGAGACATTTAATCGCAATGTCTGAATTGAATCTGAAACATGTAGAACATGTTTGCATGTAGAACGTGTTGTTTCATGCAGCAGGCTACTTCTGCGTAAGTTAGCCTCTCTTCAACTGAAAAATTTGGAATGGGAAAGATGCTTACTTACATTTGTTGGTCAAGGTTAAAGTTCAGACTTAGATTTTGTTTGGGCAATATTTCATGCAACATGTAACAGTTATTTAGACAGTCATGGGCAAAATGTAGTTGAGATGCAACTTTTATATGTTGTGTAACTGTATTGATTGATGGTTCTGTATCAGAAGGTAATGTTAAAGGGTTAATGATACAGGATTATAGATGTGGTTTCTATCAAAACAAATTGTCTTAGCACAGCACAATGTCAGACAGTTGTTTTTAGGCACCCTTAATATCCTGAATGCTGTGCAGTTATCAACAAGAAGTTATATGAATGTCGCCGGACGATAGGAAAACCAGTTAAACAGCACAAATGTAACTTTCATTGAAAGTAAATCTCCTGTTTGGATAGTGTGGATCCAACACTGTTACTGTGAGGAAAGCAGAGAAGCAGCCCACTTGGCTCTCAAATGAACTAGCATTGGTGAAAGGCAATCAGATCGCAAAGAACTTTATTCTCAACACTGTAGTAGCAGATGCTCTTATCCAGAGTGACAACTGTTACATGTTAACCCACAACTGCCTCAGTAAATATCCAGCTGTATAAATGGTTAAGTACCTTGCCCAGGAGTACAGCTGTAGTGCCACAGCAGGGAATGGAACCAGCAACCTTTCAGTTTCGAGCCCTGTTCCTTACCACCATGCCACACTCCTGCCGGTATGAGGAAGTGTTCTTTTTAGTCTGCTGTTTGAGTGACTGCCAATATTGTTTTGTGTAAATAGTCGCCTTAGATATGACTTGCTTAACTTGCATTTTTCCAAGTTAAGTGCAAGCCACTCATGGTTGTATAGAGGTGGGTTGCACATTAAATTTAAGGTGGAGAGGAGCAAAGTGTGAAATTGGTGTAAGCCATTCCCCCTCTCTCTGCATGGGTGTGCTAACAGATTAAGGGTGACCTGGAGGGGACCATGAGCGATGTGTTCCAGAAGTACGACGGTAAGAACTCCGAGACCCGGGCGGTGGACTACCTGCAGACTCAGGTGAGCGCGTTTGTCTGATGCATGCTTTGAAGAGGGGGTGGTCGCTGTCTTCCCAAAAACACAATCTGCAAAATGTGAGAATCCGTACAAGGGAGATCTTGTGACTGACACGCTGCCATTTTGTCTGTTTCCTGCCACAGCTGCAGTGCTGCGGAGTGAAGAACTACACTGACTGGACCACGAGGCCCTGGTTCAGCAGCCATAACAACACGCTTCCCGTTTCCTGCTGCAAACAAAACGTCACAGGTTGCACGGGTTCATTGGAGCAGCCAAATCTGCTCAACACTCAGGTGCGGGAAAAAAAGTGACCGTGACCGAGGACTGAATTGGAAACCTGTTTGCAAAAAATCTGCTTAACTATACAGTGGTGATCACCTGTAGAAATGAATATCAGTCTCCCAAGCTGCTGCCACCTAGTGACTGGATTGCAGAATACACTATAAACATTATTGGATTTTTAAACTGCATGGCACCTGAGAGTAGGTTCCAGTTAGAAGTATCGATTCAGTTGTAATTATATGGCTACTCCGTACATTTCAAAGCATCGGTTCTCAGAGCAGTGATGAATTTTTTCTGTCTCAGCCATGGTCTGATGAATCAGTTCTGTCCTCCCTGACCTTGTGTCCATCCCTGACAACGGGCGCCTGTCTTACCCAACCGTGTTTGTATGTGTGTGTTTGTCCAGGGCTGTGAGGCCAAGCTTGAGCAGCTGCTACAGGATGTTCTGAGCTACGCCATGCTGGTCATCTTGGGGTTCGCCATTATCAAGGTACCACTCCCCTGGGCACGCACAGCATTTAAGACTGGAACGTAGGGGGGGCCGTCCTGTGGCTCAGTACGAGCAGCTTTATGGCGGTCAGGCCGAAATGTCACTGTCCACCTCTGGCTTTTTCAGCTGTTCGGGATGCTCAGCGTGTGTGTGATCACCTGCCGAGGGAACAGAAACGAGTACCAGCCGCTCTACGCCTGATTCCAAAGGGACCTTCTCGAAGCACAGCTCCCACGCGCTCCCCCCCGCTGCTGACTCCCCGCTGCGGCAGGGCCTGGGTCATGTGACTTCAGACAGCCGTAGACTGCCACAAATGTATCTGTATAGTCGGATTTTCTCTTTTTTTTTCATGAGTGTTGTCTTATGTTTTTAACACTGAAAACCACTTTGTTCAGTAGAAACATCCCCACCCAAATGTATTTGACATTTATATTGAACAGGGACTGAATGAAGTGTATATTTAAAAAAAAAAACAATGATCTAATAAGATGGTAAGAGGCAGCGTACAGAGTTGGAAGAAAAGCATGTTTGGTTTGAGCTAAAGGTTTTTTCCAAACCAATTCCTTCATAAGTATATGGTGCAGGTGATGATGTGACCCTATTTCTTCTGAAGGATGCAGTGTCAAACCTAGCTCTGGCTGCTCTGCCACCTACTGCTGACCCAGGGTCAGCTTAATGTAACCTGCTCCTAACTCCAAGCACTGTGAAAGCTGAAACTGGTCCAGGGTAAGTGTAAGGGGACAGAACCTATACAAAGCTATTTTCTGTATAGATCTATTTAGTGCTGCTTTTAGCTGTTGACTTGTTTGCAAGCTTACAGACTTGGGCTGTTGAATTACTAGAATTTCTTTTAACTGAGTTTAAGGACTAATTTCCATCACCTTAGTTACTTAGCAGGAGTAGAAATGCAAAGTTTTAGTAGGTGTATCTATGTCGAAATGGGAGTGTTATTCCTCCCATATGGTCTCATCATGGGCGTGTATTGCAGCTGTAAGCAGCAACAAACTTCTTTTTAATTTTAGTTATTGTAGGTGCCTAATAAAATATTGATTTTCTTGTGTAATTTTAACTCTACTGTAATGATGTCTTAATTAAAGTTGGTGTTTTGAAAGCTGACCTGAGGAACACTTAACCTTTTAGAAAAAGGAACAGAAAGTCTCAAACAGTAAAAGAACAATTTTACTCCCATCCTTACGACTGCCTCTACAAACCATCCTAATGTCATTTTGGAAAGGAGAAACAGAAAGAATGACAGAAGTGTCAGACATTGACGGTTTCATAGTTTTCAAAATTTCTTATGCCAAGTAAAAATGGGAGCAGCTAAAGAGGAATCCTACATCTCTGGTCAGGCTTCATAGTGTACTTATTCCAAAAAATACAAGTGGAGGGATTTCTGAGAAATCATATGGGCGTTGACCTCTGCTTATCTCTCTAACTTGGGACCCGGGGACGTTTTTTTTTTTTTAAAAAAGATAACTCCACCACTGACTGTTACTGCAGATGATGATGACCTACCTAGAATGTCAGTCCATCCAGCAGAACTGGATGTACACGGTGGCAGACCTGTGCAAGTTGTGAATAAAAATGTCGCTGTTTTTATTGGCGCTGCTTTTTCCTTTCCCCTCTGGTAGGTCTGTAATGCATAAAGACCTAAAATGTGTAAAGGTGTTAAATCGCTTTGAAGTGAGGGTATAACAATGAGCCCCTATGCTGTCATTTTGTCTTCACACATCATAGTCATCCCCATTATCCAAACAGGCTGAACAGTCAGGCTGTATTACAGGACGATTATGTCAGTTATGTACTCAGTGAAGCATAATAGTGTTCATGAGCCAGGAGGAATGGGTGTGGTTAAACTTGAATTGTTTCAGAAAGCTTGCTTATTGACAGCCTTCAAGCTGAATGAACAGGACCCTTCATTTATGCAACAATAACAGCCTTTAAATCAAACAAAGACAGTCACAGCTGTGAAAATTGGAATGTGCCATACTTTGTTTTACTGATTTTAAAAAGTAATACTCTCAAACCACCACGATTGGAGTCTGGTTTCTGTAGAAATGTTCTTGACTAATTCAATTTAAGTATGTAATATTAAAGTTTATATAATTGTTACTCAGGATTTATAAATCAAAATGAAGTCCTCTTGATATGTTGTCATTATTATTGATTTACTTACATAATGATTTTTTTTTCTGTGTACAAGTTAACCAGCGTCTTTTCCATTTTTTTGTTCATGGGGTTAGGGCCTGTTGATCTGGAACTGATTCCACTTTTAGTTCAGTCATTGGTAGGGTTCAAGGTGAGGTAGTAGCCAATTTGTCTTTTGTAGAAATGAGTCATATTTTATAGGCAGAAATCTTGGTGCCGTTCATGATTGTTATTTGCAGTTTCAGAGCATGAATTGGCCAGTGAGGTTCTGCCCTTGAAACACCTTGTAAACTTTCTGTATTAATTCAGTATATGAAGAAATAAATATGGTTATGAAGAATGGTCATGTTGGGCATTGCATTTTATCACATTGTGTAGTATTATGCCTCAGCTTACCTGAATTGTAAATGGTTTTATAGCTCCACTGTCGACATCAGCAAAAAAAGTGTACTTGTCTATTAGCATCTCTGCTATGAAGCAGTACTTTCACATCCTTGGTGCTCTTGTTGCTCACTCGGATGCAGTAATTAAAGTAACCACGAGAGGGCAACCATTACACAACAGAATGTTACACAACAGAATCAGTCAACCCTGGTCCTTGAGTACCCCAGTGTGTACTGGTTTTTGTTCCAACTGACTGCCTAATTAATTAGATTTAATTGAGCTATTAATTTAATGCTGATCCAGATTTGACATCAGCTGACAGTTTATCTGCTGTAATTCCATTGTGAAAACACGAGTGCCCTCCCCTCTCCCAGCAGTGCAAAGCAGGCTTAAAGCCGATACGTAAAATCTTGATTGGAATTCAATTAAGAGCACATTTAGAATGGAAACTAGCAGGAACGAGTATTCATACCAGGCCTGAGAAACACCTCAACAGCATACCTGCAAAGAAAAAGTGACTACACCAGAAAAGGTCCCTGCACTGGCAACAGCTTCTCAAACCAGTATAAAGGGCAAAATAAATACCACAGCTTCACCGTACAAAAACAGACAACCAGGCAATCCTGAACAGCCAATTAATACAGCTCACGTACTCTCATCATCCCACCTGTCCCATCCAAGGGCAGAAATGACATTTAAATTTTACTCATGGTTCCATTTTTAACAGTGTTACCTCTCTGTCATTGCACGCAGAGGACAAGACTACTTTTTTCACCACTCTGCTTTCTAGCTGTAACTTTGCACCGCAGAGATAACATGGACCGAGCTTGTGATGCAACTTTGTTCTGACAGAGGCCACTTGTGACCGTGGCCCTCATCCTCCAAATCCTGTGTCCTGAGGTGAATTTGGGGGAAGGGGGCGCAGGTCGATTTACAGAGGGAGACAGAGGAAAACGTGATGCCGCCATGCCCTCGGAGCCCAAAAGGCAGCAGGATCCAGCGTCGGGCCTCGCCGGTACCTCCCACGCCCCCTTACATCACCACTGCGGAGCGCAGCCCTGAGCCCCCCCCCATGCCCGCCTCCACCCAGCTCTCTGAAAAAGGTCCCGCTGAGAGCTGAGTCAGTGGTTCCTCCAAGCGAGGTTTCAAACAGGCTCTTTATTTCCCTCGCCGTCCGCGGCGCACGGACTGACCGGGGCGGGTAACCCGACCCGCCGGACGCACCGCCGCCGCCACGGGACTGCGGCCAAGCGGCCTCTCAGAGGTGACGGAAGGACGCTCGGCTCAGTATCTCAGGACCGGCATCTCCCCGTGCGGCCCCTCTCCGCTCATCTGTTAATGGACCGCTTTAATGAACCTGACATTCTTCTCTTTCCTAATCTCCCAAGGATGAAAAACTGCGTCTGCAGATATCGGGCTTATAATTATCCTTATTGTGAGACTGTGTATTGTCCTGTGAATGACTTTTTGACTCCACCTGATTGTGCCTGCAGATGTCCCCTTGTGACATTTCCGTGTCTCTACTCAGTGGTTGTCTGGGGCAGTGGATAGGTGACTTTGCTTAATGACTGTGATATTTGAAATCCTGGGTGTGATGTCGATGTTTAAATGGGTTTGCAGGCTGTGCTGGATGTAGCATTTTAAGAAATCTACATCAGTTTGGAAAATATCTCCCGAGAAAATGAATGTTGTAACAACACAGTGTCCTTGACTGATGAGGTTAGTCAGATGTTCACCCACGGCTCTCGATGTTGAGTGGGCCAGCCCAGCTCAATTGCCTGCAGCAACCCAAAACTGGACTGGACCCCCTGCATGGGCTCTCTGCTTGGTAATGACCTGCTTTCACTCCCCAGGTGTCCTGTCTGAATTATTAATTATTAACAAGCTGAGGTTGACTTATCTCCTTGAATATCCCAGATAGCTTGTTTCTTAAAGAAATAAAGGCTCTTTGAATGTGTGTTTGTGTGTAACTGCGTTTGTGCATACGTGTGTATGTCTGTGCCCTTATGTGTGTGTGTGTGTGTGTGTGTGTGTTTGTGTATATATGTATATGCATTTGTGTGTGCAGGTGCTTCTCTGTGTGTGTGTGTGTGTGTGTGTGTGTGTGTGAGCGAGTGAGTGTGTTTGTGTGTCTGTGTATGTGCATTCCTGTGTGCATGTGCTTCTGTGTGTGTTTGTGCTTGCATGTGTTTGTGTGTGCCTGTGTGTATGTCTGTATTGTGATGAGCTGCTCTGGCCAGAGTGCACTGTCAGCTCTCCATTTGTTATTGTGTTCGCCTAGCACATCTTGTCAAGCCTGCATTGTCTATAGAAGATGACAGGCAGCAGGGGAAAGAGGGACTCTGCTGCCTGTCACTTTCGTTACCATTTCCACCCGACTCAGTACCTGCACAGACAGACACAGATAAAAAAGGATCCCTCCTACAGAAAAGCTGATACAAAGATATTTGATACAGAGCATACTTTATTTCATTATTTATTCGTTATTTTACTGCTGAGCTTTCTAATTACTTGTTGATTTTTTGGTTCTGGTGCATGGCTGTTTGCACTTCAGCTGCAGGCGGGCAGTGTTCACTTTTTTGTTTCTTGTCTCATGGAGCCAGTGTTGCCAGCTGGTCTGTTGTCTGTGTGTTACCCATCGCTTTATTTATGAGCTTAGTCTGCCTTTGTGTGCTACTGTGGTCATAGTTGCTATGACATGGACTAGGTGAAAAAAGTTTTATATAGGTACACATTATTCAAAGCAGACAAAGCATACTTTATATACTATATAGGCCTTTTTAGACCTTCAATGCATACACAGTTATTTTGGGTGGTTATGAACAGCATTAAGTGTGGTTATACTTGTATGCCTGTGACTGAAAGGAAGCAATGTTGTCATTTGCATTGTGGTGTTCCTGTACCTGTACCTACTTTTATCAAAGAGGTTTTGTTGGATTGTTGCTTTGGCATCACTTCACTATAATGTATATCATTTGCAATGGATCACTTTTCTACATATTCTGCAAGGTTAGGAACATTGTGGGGACGATTCTCATGTGCCCACACCAAAAGCAAAGGCAATGTGTCTGAAAGCTGAACGAGCCATTATTATTCAGTTCTGTTTTTGTAAAATTTTATAATATTTTATGAAAGAGTCTGTCAGCTGTTTAACTATGATTTATTATAAGGTCCTATTCTGTAAAACATCTCGTTTTTCAGATGTTTTTTTCTCTGTTGGAATATTTTTGGTTTTATAGACATTTTAACCAAATGTCCTTCAAACAAGGACATTTGGTTTTTACACAAAAAACTGAACGCTGTACTGTTACATCGCCCTTTCTCTTGTGTCATGGTTTTTATGACCCTAGTCTGTGTTGCACCTTTCAGCCTGTGGGAATTGCTGACTCCCCCTGGTGGTTAGTTGACAATATGACAGACAATTGGTGGTTACTTACCACTTAACTTTACCTAGCAATGGCACACCAGCCTCACAACCCAAAATGACCCCTGCCAAGCTGTTTCTGCAGTGTTATGTCATAAGCTTTTATGTTACCCAGCATGTCTCTGATGTTATAGCGGACATATGTTGTATTGTGTCCCAGTTCAGTCTCCCTCTCTGTCCATTCAGCATTCATCACCTAAAACTGCTGTCACCTCAGTCTGCTATTTCTGAGGAAACAGAGGGAGGGATGGGAAAGGGGGTCAGGGAAGTCTGGGACATGGATGGTATTTTGGGAAAGAAGGAATGAAGGAACAGATGTTACCAGTTCTGCAGTCTGTTTAAACCATGGTGCCAGGTCCATTGTGTGTGGAGGTCATAGTACAGGACGTTTCTTTTATACCCATGCACTTTATTACTTCATCTGACTAATCAATGCCTTAACTAAACCAATTGAATAATTTAACCCAGTTCTGAGTGGTTTAAAGGCAGCATCTGAAACTTAATGGACTTAATAGAACTCTTTCAGGACAAGGTCAGGGGACTCCTGGTTTAGGTAACTGATACAAGACACATGCTGGGAAAGAAATCCTCTGAAACACTCAATCTCAAAAAATAGAATACGTGCATCTTTCTGAATCTGTAAAAAGTGTACAATTCACACGTTTTCTAGAAGTGGAAAGGTGGCTACAAATATACTATGCCTCCCTTATTTCCCTTTCTGACTCATTCTTTCACTCTCTCTCTCTCTCTCTCTCTCTCTCTCTTTCTCTCTTTCAAAAACAATACTGAAACCTGTTTTTTATAGAAAAAGATTGTATGGCTTGTCAAAATAATCAGTAACCCTGGGCCCCCAAAACACCGTCACCCTGCCAGTCAAGGCCCGGCTCCTCTCGACTGTGACTTGAGGAGGGCATGAGCGTTGTTCTGGAGAAGCAATTGCTCCTGTCTTTCCCTCTTTGTCACGGAGTGGTAAGAACAGGTGCAGACGACATCCTCTAATCCCCCTTTCTCCCGCTGCTGGAAATAGCTACGAATCTCTCTGGCTGTCTCTGCTGTTATCGGTTTTAATTAGAGGAGACTCTGCACACAGAGAAGGCGAGCTGTGTTACTTTGACGCTGGGGGGACGCTGTAATAGCCCTGTCTGCTGCATTAAGAGGTTACCTGTACATCACAAACCGCACATTGTGATAGCATGAGTCTCCAGAGAAATACTGGTCCCCCTTTAATATTCCTGCCTACACAAAAATGCCAAACTCGTGATTGATGAACATTTTTTTCACACGCCACATATACCAGGTTAGAAGAACGTCACAGTAAACTGAGTGCTCCCTCATCTCTCTCTCTCTTTCTCTCTCTGTCTCAGACTCTCTCCCTTTCACTCTCTTTATTTCATTATATAGGCACCTGAGGGCACAGTTGTTGCCTGACATATGACTTACCCAACATGGCAGTCCAGCATCCTGCTGGTGATCGTCCTTTGCTCTCTGGAGCGCAAGTTGCTTCAAGGACGAGGAAACCATTTACACCAAGGGTACCTTGCGCCAGCCCCCCTCTGTCATCGTAAAAGAGATGAATCTGGGCCTATTTCAGGCCCTCAGTGGTGGTGAATCCCCCAGAGGTGGACATCACGACAGAGTTTTTTTGCTGCCTTCACGTTCGGACCCAGATGTTTCCATGTGGCCCTTCCACTTTGTCTCTTGCCTGTGTGCGAATTTTTTCTGATTAGATTTGTAAACTTCCTCTTTTTCCCACTCAGGTGATGTCACTCACTACACAGGAGCTATATGTACAGGTTATTTTTTTATACATTTATTTATCTATCTATCTATGTATTTATTTATTTATACCTAGTCACCCCTGTTGAATGGATTCAAACAGGGCAGTAGCCTATGATGTATGGTTGTTGATGAGATTCATATCTATTTTATGAGACGTTATTCAAGACAAAAGAAATACTTCTTGCATCATTCATCTCTGCTCCAAGCACTGCAGATTTCATTTGAAATGAGAGAGATTGTAGCAGTATATTAGATCCTATCTGATTGGTTCATATAAAGAGAGACCATGTCTGGAACAGTTGCCTGATAGGGAGAGGCGCCTGCCAGTCTGGGTTCTGATCAATTGTTTCTGTTCTGCATTTTTGGGAGAGGCCTATTTTTGCAAGAACAAAAACAGACAGGCAATTTGACTGTGACTGCATTCCTCCCACCCAGTGGCCTCTGCACCTCATTCTAACCCAGGAAACATTGTTAAGTCCTGCTGTTATATGAGTAATATCAGGTGAGGTCACTTCCTGCAGTGTTGGGATATGCAATTCTCTGCACTTTTCGGACCTGTGCGACACTGTTTGCTTCATCATGATTTCATTATTCCAGCCCTGGATGCAGAAGGGAGGAATTTGTGTCTTTTTTTCATGAGGTGTTGGACCCAGTTGGATGCTGTAGTGTCCACCTCAAGCAGACGTGCTAATGATTTATGATCTGCTGTACTCAGCCTGTGGTTTTTGGTGACTTATCTGTCATGGGGTTGGAGTTTTTAAGGAGAAAAAGGAGACCTTTCCCTCTGATCTGGAGAGCTCGACACATCTGAGGAGAAGTCAGTGGGAGATGTTAGACATTTCAGGAGATAAGATGTGTGCGATTGGATAGCCCCCCCAACCCCACACACATACACGCTTCCCCTTCTCAAGATGATTCACAGTTCCAGCAGCTGTAGAGTCTACATAGAGCTGAGAGCAGAGTAATTGTCATAGAGTTCCAGCAGACCGGTTTTAATGCTTTTCAATAAGCAAACATGCCACTTGCTTTCCATCCCCCTCAGATCTCTATCAATATCTATAATTTTTTCCTGTTTATCACCTTCTCATCCAGCAATTTTCCTGCTTGCACTGTAAAACTGTGTGTGTGTTTTTTTTCTTTAGTAAGCCCTCTTGTGTGAGCAGAACACACTCCCTGACTTCCTGACTGGGATACTGAAACTGGAATAATTTATTCACACAACATTCAGCAGTCTGCACAGTTCCCTCCTGCCCCTCTGCGCTGTTTGCTTGTGTTGCCTGCATTCCCGTAGCAACAGAGTGGCACGCTGTTCCTAACCGGTGGGCACGGTGGTCTTCGGCTGGCTGAAGATTTTGTCTGCGGTCCATCTCTCTTTCTCAAAAGCCTGTCTGTGTTTTTCGTTTTTCCTGTGTGCCGGCTCTGTCCCCCAAAGCCTCTTTCACAAATCCGCTGCCGTCTAATTTATTAGCTCTTTCGGGGTGGCTTTTCTTTCTGTAGGATCGATGTTATCATTTCAATTCTGTCTGTGTCTTTGAGCAAAGGCTGCTGGTTCGTCTACGCGCGAGAGAGCGCTCACATGTTACTGCGTGTCCAAGCCCGTACCCAGCGGGGCCGCCCGCCTGATCGCTGTCCGTACCGCGGTCTGCGCATGGTGAGGTCTGTCCATTCGGCTGGCCTCAGGGTCATCCAGGCAGGAGGCAGGAGTGGCGGTAATTGGACTCCTGGGAAGGGAGCCCACAGAGCTGGGGGAAAGATAGAGGGAGCGGGTAGGAGAGCAGCAGGGGAGATGGAGAGAGGTCTGTGGGGAAGCCAATTACTGGCCTGCTCTCCCGTTTCCTCCTCCACGACCTCTCTAATTAGCCTCCCTCTCTTTAACTCTCATTGACTCAAATTCAATTAGGTTGCATTACTTTGCTTTGAAATGGCTTTGCTGGAGGGACAAACATTGCATCTGCATTGTCCCCACAGCGTTAGGGACACACAAGCCACATCCTCGAATGAAACATAAACAATACCAGTACCTGCGATCGCAGTTTCTAACCCCGGATATGAACCTTCAACCCTCTGATTTGAATTTCAGATTGTTAACCCTGAATCAAAACACTACAGCCTGTTGACCATTAAACCTGAGGATGTGCAGGTCTATAATCTCTGTTTGTTCAGACCATTGTTCCAGAAGAGAATCCAACAATCTGTGGGTTGGGAAGGAAAGTGTGCTGACTTACTCAGAGGCGCGCATTAAAGCCTCTTTTTTTGGCAAAGTTCTTTTCTTCCTCTGATTAAGTTATTCCCCGAGCAAATCACCACACTTTCCAGACTTAGTTCACCTTCTCCTCCTGTCCCTGCATACTCATCATGCCGTGTGCCTGGGAACAGGGTGTCAGAACCTTAATTGGGTAGACTTGACCTTGTCAGAGAAACACACTCTAGCGGAATACAAATATAGCCACTTTTCTGATATCGCAATGTGATAATGAGATTAGAGAGGGTGTGCTCTGCTCTCAGCGATGTGAGGTTTGTCGCAGTAAACAGAGAGCGCTGGAGACGTCCTGCAGTGAAGAAGTAAGAGGAAGGACACAGCAGGCAAAGACCATTGATCACAAGGGATTGACCGGCTTCCTGATTCGTCAGCGGTGGCCTGTTCGACATTTCCATTGGCTGTTGAGGAGTCAGCGGGTTGCGCTAATGGAGTAGTCAGTTCAGAATGGGCAGACACAGAATTTTCAGTCAAAAGTGTATTGAACCTAAAGTCTTGTTACTGTACACTCTGTGATGTCAACATTACGGAGAGGGGCAGTGGAGCCACGGGGAGACAGCGAGACAGCAGAGGTGTCAGATATTTAGGCAGAGAAACCTGGAAAAATGTTGGAGAGTGCTTTCTCAACCTGGACTTCCATCTACACAGCTAGTTAATTTTATTGGACTCAATGAAGAGTTGCTCAAGGAGTGTGGAAGAAATTTATGCACAGAGGTGCATCTACGTGCTTGTTCTCCACTCAGTGAATTAAATTACAAGAATTCATTTGAAAGTGAAGTGTGGCATTCGTTTGAACTGGGTTGTGTGGCAGCTGCCTGGGAGTAAGCAGACAATGTTGTAGGAGGGAGCCGAGTGATCATTTGAGCAGATTGCAATATGTCACTCTCCACATGACAAACTCTAATCCCTGGCCACCTATCACCCAGTTTGCGCACAGGGTCTAGCCTAGTGGCCCTCACTGTGCGTTTTGCATGGAGGTAGAAGGTAGTGATGCACTTTGCTCTGTCCGCCTTGGCTGCAAAACTGCAAGATAACGGGTCACAGCAGGGAAAGCCGGAAGATTTCTAAAAAAACTTTTTCATGTGATTTAATGAACACCAGGATCTGTTTGCTGAACAATACAAAGCGTACACATTTACTATTACAAAGTAACATGCATCATTAATACAAGCATGAAATAATTGTATGCTTTCTAGATAATGTAATGTATGTTTCGAAATAAACCATAGGACATGCTTAGCTGGATGCGACAAGTTAACACCAAATCCACGGTCTTAATAGGGGGACTTAAAAATGTTGGCCACATACGACCTAACACATTCTTTGGGGTTTATTTTCTGACAAAACATCCTGAGGTGCCTTTTAAAGCGGTTTGAGAACAGAGAATCCGTGGCCAATTGTATTAGTGCTGTAGATTTTCAGTGGGAACCCTCTTATCCTGAGTCCACTTTACTTAATGCCCAATGCATAATGGCTTCATAAATCTGAATGCATTTCATTGCTGAGTGTGCATCCTGAAAGCTGTTGGGTGTTACGGAGAGTGGGTGTATTGTACATAGTAAAGAATGTGAGTGTGAAATGTGCTCAGTGATGAATGTACACTGGGCCACAGGATGTATGACTGTGCCGTCCCCAATACTGGGGGCTATTGGCAGACTCCGACATTACTCTTTTGCACCCCTCCCCCTCCCTGCTGGTAATCCCTAGCTCTGTGAGATCTATTCACCTGGCAGCTCTCACCCCACGGATAATCTGGGCCCTCAGAATCTCGTAATGGAGGCTTGTCATCTGTGAAAGGGTGTAGGAACACGGGGGCTGGCCTTGCATATAAATCATAGTCTGATAATATGGTTTTGGTAAAACTGCACTTAGAAGAGCGAATTGCCTCACAGTTTGCAACATCCCTTGAAGCGGTGAGGTTTGTGAGATGGATGAACCCAATTAATGTGCTTTCATCATCCCTGAATATATCCATTTACTTATTTCACTTTTTTCTACCTGCTGGGGAGCCATATTCAGAAGTTGTATAAATGTTGATCATTTTGATTGACATCTTAGAGGTGCCAACTTACATATTATGGTCCTTAGCATGCTGCCTCTCAGTCTAAGCTTTGGAATTCAGTCTGTTAATATTGCCTCTCTGGATGCCTGCCATCAATAACAACACCATTGTAGAGCTCATGATACTCTGATCACACTGAGCTACCAGCAGGTGTATGTACAAGCATGGAATCAGCACATTTCTTATCACTTACACAACACAGTTTCTGCTCCAGGCCTCAGTGCTCACTCACCTAGACTCATCTGCCTTCTTTCTGTCCTCCCCACTTGTTGTACCGCTGGTTGTCTTTCTGTCCTTCCCTGCTCCCTTTGAAAATTGCACTGAGTTTCATCTCTAGTCTCTTGGTGGAATAAGCCATCCAAAACTACAGTGATGCCCCTGCATATCCATTATGCATTCTTTCAATGTCTTCACACAATATATAACTTCATATGCAATAGATAATGTTCCAATCAGGCTGAATGTTCCAATCAGGCTTATTACACTGTTTATTTGAATTTTCAAACAGTTTTTCCTAAAACACCATAAACAACACAATATGAAACTGTAATCTGTAGGAATCAACACAACAGTCCCAAGGTCAATTCAAAAATAGCTTCGGCATAAAGTCTGAAGAGAGATAATAAAAGGAATCAAGCCTGAGCAGGGTGTTGTAGAAAGTGGGATCCCCCTAAGGTCAGTGTTGGGACCATTGCCTTTTGTCATATATCTGCAAATGACCTTGATAACAGCATTAGTTACAAAACTGTTACATTTACAAACATTACAAACCTTAGATGAGAAACTTAGGTTAGAGGCTATTAAAATAATAAAGGGAGATTTTTTATAACCTCCAGAAATGGGCAAATGCTCAGTGAATGAAATTCATCATGACTAAATGCAGTTTTGCATATTGGTAATAAAAATATAAGGCATGAGTACTTTATGGGGATACAAAGCTAGAGAGTGCAGAATATGAAAAAATCAGGTTTTGTAGAAGATGTAGCAAAGCATTTAAACATGTCACCAGGACACTGGGATACATAACCAGAAGTGTACAATACAATTAAATAAAACTGTAAAACATCTTAGGTAGACCACATTTAGAATAATGTGCTCAGTTTTGGTCACCATCCCGTGAAGTCACTATAGACATCCTACAGAAATTACAGAGAAGGGCAGCAAGAAAGCATTTAATCTCTTTATTGAAAAATGAGGTTAAATAAAACATTAATAAACTAGGATTAATAAGTGGTTAATAAAGTGTTCCATGTAAGCTATTCCAAGATGGGTTCTGTCAACAGAGTGAGAACATGTGAAAATTAGCAAAAAGTAAAATTAATTGGAAAGCATTTATTCACATAGGGATGGATATGGATAACTGTGAGGAGCCCAGACAGGCAGAAGACCCTGGTCTCACCATTACAATATTCTTTAGTTCTTACATAAGATCCTCACTGCCCAAATTCACCGGAGCACTTTGGCGAACAACTTCAGGTTCACTTTATGGCATTCATTTCACGTTTATATATTATTTTCTAGATCTCACAGTCCTCACTTCTACTCTGTACTTTTCACACGTGTATATAGTAGAGTTTCATATCAGATGTATTTCCAGGTTGGTTTTTGCATACGAATTCTGGTTGCATCGTGTTTATTTCATGACAACACTCCACCCACACCAGAGTGCACCAGTAATGATTAATGGTGGTCCTGATAACATGTGAAGTTGCCTGGGGGCAGAGTTGTGGAAGTCAGGTGAGAGGGTGCGCATGCAGAGGTGCTAGTGCATGCTTCCTTGCTTGACACTGTGAAGGACTCGTACACTGAAGGAAAAAAAAAACAGGCTCGAACCTGTGATTTATCTCTGTGCATTTCCGAAGTCGTAATTATTTAATGAAGGTGCAGCAAGAAGCTACGCTGCATCTGATTTGCTCATTCCTGGCCTCTTGAACGTGTTGCACTGTGGATCGGTTAACTTTATTTGTAATACATTATAACGCAACATGTTCTTACATTTATAAAGATATATTCTAATACGTATAACTGTTATCCTATCCCATCCAGAATTCGAACGAAAAACGCTGCAACGTGTTAGCAGGTGTCTGGCAAGAATGGATGATTGAAGGCTTTGGACGTGACGTCATAGAGAGAGGCACCGTAGAGTTTCGATCTGAAGAGGAGGGGTTGAGTAGATAGAAGGACTGAGTGAGAGGGAAAGAAAGAAAGCAAAGGGGAAAGCGCAGTTAACAGGAGCGGAGCCTCTTCCTATCTCCGCTAGCTTGGCTCTCGGCGTAGCATGGGGCAGCTTTGAGAGAGAGATATCCCCGTGGATAATTTCTCACAAAGCCGACCGAAACTGTTACCGCAGCATCGCGCACGGATCTCCCCCCAATGCCCGTCCACTTAATTTGATGACAAAATAAAAACTATGATGATGCTACTTTCTGTTTGACAAGTCTACTTCTGCGGTGATTGCACCGATCTGACACACAGTGGACTTCTTCCCCATTGTATTGCTCCACCGCATCCATCTGACAGCGAACCTGAGCACGGCATATGTTATGGTAAGTGTTCCCCGTGTGATATCTCTGCCTGTGCCTTTTGTAGTTTTTCTCAATGGATGGGCCGATAGATGAGAAGATTTTTTGTTGTCAAACCTCATTGTGCGGGACCTAGGGCACTTCATCTCCATTAAGCGGTGTTTTTTTTTTCTTATGGGCTCTATCACAGTGCAGTAAAATTGAGGGATGCTTTTTTATTTATCTCTGTTTCATACGCGGGTTTGAATGACTGCGTTTTATATGATACGGGCGTTACAGTGTGGCCGCACACAAAGGGAGATGCAGCATTGATTACTGTATGGCTATTTGGACTGATAAGCTTGCCTTTTTTGAGTGGAACGCAATATAGTACAAATGAACTGTATTACAAGATATTTATTTATTTCTATTTCGATCTTTTAACCAGTTTTTGGTAACGTTTTGGGTCAGCTACGACCCACGTATAATAGCTAGCTCTTTTTTTGCTAACCAATTTAATATGCAATGGTGCATTTCGAAAGGAGATGCAGCCGTGGTACGTCTTATATAACAGTAAATTATAAAATGACTGGTCGTATCTCAAATGTCGTATAGAAATGCATAATTTATTAAGTTACCTTCACAAAGCATACCGTTCACACGTTTGTTTTCGCACTTTGAATAAAATTGAGAACACAAAGACACCGCAGTAGCCTGCTCTGTTCGCTAAAAAGGGGTTCTTTTTAAACTGGGGTGTCGTTGGTGGACCTCTCTCCTTTGTAAACACTGTGAAAGTTGACGATCTCAGACAGACGAATCGTTCAGAACAGGACAATGCAGAACTGCTTCAACCAGGAGTTCGACGTTCCGTGAATCCTAATCCTCCTCCTTCGGAGCTTTCGCGGTTTTCATGCCCCTGTTCTTCATACATTTACAGAACTAAATTATTAAGCACCCAAAGCTACAGTTTAAAGCAAAATATATTAATAAAGTTTTATTCATACTTACTTCACTCGCTGACTCTGAAGTTTTAACGACTCACAATTATAATGGCTGCAAGGAGTAGCCTTGTGTTCAGCCTCCCCGTTGCGGTTGCGAAATTAAACGAATGTACAGATATTTCTATGTTTATGTATGTCTGTCCCATTTATACGTAAATAACACCGTGTGCATGGTGACTTCTGTCTCAGTGCTTGCGCATTATGAACGAATGGACTGGGTGTTGACTTGAGTCGGACATGCTGAAACGTTAGGGTCAGCTGTGGTTTCATTAAGTTGTTGAAAAAGACGGGGACTGATAGAAAAGAATAATAAAAAATGACCAGTCTAAGGGGAGGTTGTGTCACTTTTTTGTTACCTTTGAAAGACCTACTCGTGTTTCTCTTCATCAAATGTAGTATAAACCTGTACATTTATTCTGCATTTTCCTGATCACTGACTATGTATAGTTTGAATATTCCACTACTCTCTCTATATTATTATCAGTTTTGGAAAAACACAGTTGATACAAAGACAATGCCTTAAATCCGTTATGACATGAATTACAATGCATAAACAGTGTCCCCTTAATGTAATTCATAAACTTTCACAGTCACTACTACTGACATGAAAGGTCACAGACACTCAACCTCAAAATGTGTCATGTTCTGACATTTTGTCAGTTGTAATAAGCAGGGTGTTTATAAATAGTTTTGAATGTAGTCTCACGCTCAGTAGCACTCATTGAGACATTATTTATGCTGACATAAGATCACTGAACATCTGTCTACTGTGTAATACTTCTGTCTGTTGTTGCCCTGCAATTCCACAAATTTACAATAAGAAGTAAGAGGAAGCCTGGGAGAAAATCACATATTTCAGTTCCCCAGAAGAATAGCTGAGTGTAAAGTGCTGTCTTTTTTAAATGCGAGGCATGAGCATTTGAGCCCTCTGATCTGAATGCCTGTGCATGGTGCTGTGATGTGACCAACATTAACAGGGTGAGAAGGCTTGCCACTGTCCTGTGACTTGTCTCACATCTCAGAAGTATTTTCAGTTTATGTAATGTTGCTCTCATAGATTATTGTTTGTCTCTGTGCATGTTAGTATAATGCATGTATCTTGTCCTCAGGGGTAGTTGGTACTCTAAAACCGTTAGTTAAAACCGTTTTTTTTTTTTTTGGATCTTCATGCTTTTTCAGTTTGATGAGTTTTTTCTGTGTTGCAGCCTGCTCTGTGCTTCCTGTGATACATGTTTAATATGTCTTGTCATGAAAACATTGCAAGTCACTCTGTATGAGACCACCTGTCTAAATAAATGAATACATTTTGACTAAATCTCCAGCTGCCGCCCATGGAGTCCAAAACCTGTCACTGTCCCGCAACTCCTCATTGCGGTTGTGTCTGCTCTGTCTGTGCCTTTTTCCTTGTATGCCTCTGTACACCTTTGTCTGTGTGTTTAGACATGCGTCCCTGTCCTTCCATCTGTGTGTGTGTGTGTGTGCGCGCGCGCGCGTGCAATGGTGTGCCTAAGTAGCACTGGAGGATGGATGAGGTCAGCCTCTCCTAGTGCTGCCAACTCTGCAGAGCAAAAAGTCACTAGATTGGCCTCCAGACATGACTTTTAAAAGACAAAAATCACTATGGCCAAGGCTGGAGGCTGTCCAGAGCTACATTTACCATTTTTCCCTGATTCCCTCATTTTGAGGCACTGTAATATGATGGGCACACACAATTCATGGCAGATTTTTGATTGCTTTGTAAAGGAAGCATAAATTCAAGTGACTTTCATGTAGTAAAACCCTAGGAGGTAGAAACTGTCTGTAAATCTGATGACAAATTTGCCAAGTTACAACGCTGTACTGTTCACCACTTACAGTGTAGCATGGCTTGTCACCGGTACAGTAAGGTGTGACATCACTGACCTTCCTGCCCCCCCAGAGTGGGAGGAGCCCTTTCTCAGGCCCCCTGCTGTGCATCTGCGGGCACCGGGCAGAGCCAGCCTCCAGACACCACGGGGCATTACTGTCAGAATGTCAAGGAAGGGGTTGTGGCTGTCTGAGGATGTGTCTTGAAAATAAACCAAGGGCAGCGGTGCACCTCCGGCTTTGAGCGTCGTGCGGCGAATATCATGTTCGAAATCCTGTGATAAACAGAGATTTGTGGCGTATTTTCAGCTGTTTATGCTTCCACTCTTTGACTGATAAGACGGCGACGTGTTTATGAAACGAGGACGCTTCACCCAGCCGATTCACAGAAACGGGCCTGTCACTCTGCCATCCAAGAACCATAACTATAGTCATATTGTTGTCTTAACAGAGGTGACTGGCAGAGGTCCGCTTTACCACTGAGCTGTAGCAGAGCTTGGGCAGAATTTACGGCACCATTTGAATTTTAGTGTTATAAATTCCCCGTGAAAATTTCCTTCGCAGCAGATAAACTCGGGCCCTCACATTCCTGCCACCTTGCCTCCATGCTTCCTTCCTTCCCTCCTTCTGTCTGTCTTTGTTTCTGTGCAGCAGGAGGCGTGTGGTGGGGGGTGGCTGGGAGCCGGGCAGATCCAGCACTGGGGTCAGGAGACAGCTGGCGGGGAGCCCGGCCTAGAGACCAGGAGCCTCTCAGATTACACGCGGATTACATCGGGATTTACTGACGCTCTGCCCGGAGACCAGGACTGACCAGGCGCGAGGTTTCCGGCAAAGAGCCGCAACGTGGGCCCGGAGACCGGGAACAAGACCGATTCGGACCGACGGGGAGCGTAGCTTCGGGTGCAGAGAGGACTGACCAGGGCGGGGATCGCTCAGGGGACCGGGGGTCCCGGGACGGCGGCCACTGCCCGACGAAGGCACGCGCTGCAGAGGGTGGGTGGTGGTTTGTTGCCATGGGAACGCTCGACCGGGGCCAGGCTCTGGCACTGAGTCTCGCACCCCTCGTCGCAGTGGTGCAGAGTCTGCGGGATGGGGAGCAGGCGCTCATCTTTGCACCCTTGTCTCGGGGTGATTCCATCTGGGCAATGTAACTCACAAGCCACCTTTAAGAAAATTATCATGAAAAACAAGCAGTTAAAAGGTACTTATGTATGAACAGAAGACCATGATTTTAAATGATTTTAAGTAATTTATTGATCTATTTAAGTAGATATTTACCTCTTTTAAGATTTGCTTACAACATTATCGGTTTAATTGTGGATGGGGGCGTCCGGGTGACCCCCCCATGCGATGCCCCCCGGCAGCCGCCTGAACCATGGCCGCGCGAGACCCCTCCCCCTTCCTGTTCGGCTTCGACCTGGGCGGGCACTTCGTGGACCCGCGGCCGCTGGGCTACGGCGCCACGGGCCTGGTGGTGTCGGCGGTGGAGCGGCGCGGTGGGCGGCGCGTGGCGGTGAAGCGGCTGGCCATGCGCGACGCCCTGAGCGTCAAGCGCGCCCTCCGCGAGGTGAAGATCACGCGCCGGCTGCGCCACGAGAACGTGGTGCGCGTGCACGAGGTGCTGGCCCCCGGCGGGCGCCCGCTGCCGCCCGACCCCGCCCGCCTGCCCGCGCTCTACGTGGTGCAGGAGTGCATGGAGACGGACCTGGCGCGGCTGCTGGAGCAGGGCCCGCTGCCCGCGGGGCACGCCACGCTGCTCTTCTACCAGCTGCTGCGCGGCCTCAAGTTCATCCACTCCGCCAACGTGCTGCACCGCGACCTCAAGCCCGCCAACATCTTCGTCAACACCGAGCAGCTGCTGCTGAAGATCGGGGACTTCGGCCTGGCCCGCATCGTCGACCCGCACTACTCACACAAGGTAGGGATGTGAGCCGTACCACATCTGTACGTTACATTACATTATTGTCATTTAGCTAACACTCTTACCCAGAGCGACTTACATAGGTTACAGTTTTACAGGTTACAGCTGGATATTTACTTAGGCAAGTACTGAACTACCTTGCCCGAGGGTACAGTTGCAGTGTCCCAGCAGGGAATCGAACCTGCAACCTTTTGGTTGCAAGCCCTCCTCCCTACACCTATACCACACTATGCCTAAGCAACAGTACAATATGTCAAAATATATCTAAGAACTCACTTCAATATGATACAGTACAGTTTGATCATTTCAATACAGTGTGACTCTTAATCTTTAAATTAATTTATGCTTTTAAGGAAATGGTGAGTATGTCTGCATTGATTGGAATATCACTGAGTGTTCAAAGGTTAGCATTAGTGTAAGCACTCCAGTTTCATCCACATCGCTGCACTAATGTGAATAAAATGCATAAATAAAAAAATCAATGGCATGGATCGATTCATACATGCAACATCGATGCAACTGTATTGTTGCTTTTGTATCGATGCGTCTTTCTGAATCGATGCAATGCCATTCCCCTAGTGCTGAGTCTGTGACTCTCATGCAAGACGAGGGCCACGGTTGCATCATGCACACAGAAGTGAGGGCCATAAGCAGGTGTGGGCAAGTGGGATATTTTGGCCACAGCTGCTGTCACACCAGGGTTTGTGAAAGCGAGGGAGAGGTGTTATCCTCTATGGGTTGTTTTTAAACCTCAGTCGTTTGCTCTGCAGCATCTGGAGGGAGAAAAAAAAAATCTCCTCTTTGGTCCTCTAAGCGTCAGTGTTTATACCCACGTGTACAGCAGTTTGGGTTGACAAAGCCAGCCTTTGATGGAGATCTAAACCTCCGAAAACATTTTTTTTCCTAATCCAGCACATTGAAGAAGAAGACTTCACAATTAGAGTCAGAATTAGGCAGTGTCCTGGAATGCCAGCTCTACATGAATTAGATCAAGGCTCCTACCTCGTACCCAGCCGGCGCAGAGCACTGAGAATCTCTTTGTTCGGCCGTTTGTTAGCTCTCTCTGTAGTCCGTGCCCACAGCACGGGGCTGGGTGTCCGTCTGGCTCGCTCGGAAATCGAGCTAATATGCTAATTCCCCCGAAATTTCATTAAAGATGTATTCCCCCATCCAGCGATGTGGCTCTGCACCCCCGCCCATGAAAAACGAAACGGGGGCCACAGAGAGGAAAGTGCTAGATAGGATCAAACAGTCTGGCCACTGATATTGCAGATGCATTATTCACGTGCTGCACCCTTGCTCTGCCTCTTGGAATGCCTACTTCTCACCCCTGCCAGTATTTTGACTCCAACTAGGTGGCCACTGGGGAATAGAGAGCTCTTGATTGTCAGTAACTTCTCTGAAGTGGATCCTCATGGTACTGTCTGTATGTGCTGTCTAAGATGCACACATTGATGCCTTGTAAATATTAAATAGTTTTTTTTTCCCACAAATAATTCATTCTGTGGGCATCTCCATGCACTCCTGCACCACGTAGAGCGCGGGCACAGCATACAGGACAGAGAGGCCAAGCAAAACTTTGGTAACCTCTGAAACAGTCATATCACGTTACACAGTAATCAAACAGAATGATTACCCTGTCGGCTTTGGATTAGGGTTTGAATGATTAATGTGACAATTTACTGCCTCATTGTGCAGGGTTATTATTGGGGGGAACACAGTGTGTAACACTAGCAGGGCAGTCAGGGCCATCTGAATGGGGTGCATTGTCAGAGACGGGCTGAGACAGAGATATCCGAGCGGGGTGGAGGTAAGGGATGGCGCAGGGAATCAGCAGGGCACAGAGGCAGAGGACAGGGCAGGAAAGCAACAAGGGATAAGCACTTTCCACACAGTGAACCGAAATGAAAACCTGTGATGCTCGGTTGGTGCAGCGATGGGCGGAGAGAGAGTGCAGAAGAGCCAGCTGCCCCCTCCTCCTCCTCGTCCTCCGCCACCACGACAGCCACCGCCGCCCGAATCGGCACGAGTGGAACAGGTGACGGTGACAGCGTGTCGAGCTGGCTCCGTGCCACCTCTCCGCCCGGCGAGCCAGGTGACATTGGACACTGGCACACGAGGTGCCCTCGCCCAGCTGAAGGCGGGCTGTTGCCGGGGTGTTCTGTGTCATGCTGGAGAGGGACCAAGTTGTCGATTTCGGCAGTCTCCCCTGTGTGCCTCCTTCTCTCCTCCTCTCTTCCTTTGAGGTAGTTGTGTCTCAGTAACCACCCTTCTCCCCTGGACATTGTGTCTGCCATGGCTCAGTACCAAACCCTACAACTGATTCAAATGTAATGAGTATTGACCAAATATTGATTGAAATGCAGCATACCTTTATGTGTTCTTTTACCTTAGAGTTACCACAGAATTAGTTTGTTTTTAATTGTCTTTTTAAAAAAATGCATTTATCCAAAGTAGATGGGTAATAAAAATATTTGCCCACTAGAATTTCTTAATTTTACTTTAGGGGAACAATGTGCAAAGCAGTTATGTAAGAGTATATTTTAGCACAGTGATACAATGATATCATCCCTCATAGTTTTACTGTACCACTATTTTGGTATAGATATTGAATCATTGTTATGCCAAAGGCTCATACCATGTGTGCCTTTCAAGTCATGGAACAGAATGTTCAGTTCTCGACTCCACTGACAGTCCTGTTCTGTTTGTAAGAGGAGATAGGGAGCACTACCCAGGAACTCGCTCTAGCCTCACAGTAACATCTGGGTCCACACAAACCAAAGAGGTAGGGGGGCCTAACAGAGTACCCGAGATCAATATTCTCACAGCCCCAAAGGCTGCTGGGATATCAGTCATGGCCAGGCAGTGTGTGGGAGGGTCCCGCTTTCCCCTAACTTGGACATGATCGAAAACGATTCGAAACAATGTAATGACAGCAAAAGAAAGGTATTTAAAAGCGTGTGTCTCTGGGGATCGTTATCTTTTTTTGGTGCAAATCTGCCTCTGAACGAAATCTTCCTCTTCTTTCCGCCGCCCCTCCTTTCCGAGTCCTCCCCGTCAGACCCCCACAAATAATTCATCACCTGGAGTGAAGGAGTGTGGGAGGTGAGGAAGGAAGGAGAGAGAATGACATGGAAGTAGAAACCAGGGGGGATGGAGGGAGAGAGGGATTGGGGAGAGTGGGGAGGAGGGGGGGGCAACAGCTTCTCTCAGCTGCTTCTCATCAAACATTGAACAGCACTCCGACGCGTCCTTTTATCAGCAAGCGAGAGGAGAGGGAAGTAGAGAGGAGAGGCCATTTACACTGAGGTCGTGGAGCTTATCGAGTGCGGAAATCAGCTGCAGGACAGTGCTACTGGACATGTTCCCTTTCACTTCTTAAAGGCTACTGCCTTATGAAGCAGGGTAAACAGATCACTGTTATTCTTTCCCTGAAGAGGCTAATCAAGCCCCAAAGCTGTCCAAAGCTAACCTCTTAGCCCATAGGGAAGAACAGCGCATGAGCATGTGTGCCACTTCAAAGTATCAATTTCCCCAACCAGTCGCTGAAAATTACATTCTGATTAGGCGTAACGACACGGTTGGATTTATTAAACACAAGCATCCACAGATTTGCGAGCATGGCTTAATAACCGTTCAGGTTTGAGTAGTTTAAAGTTCCGTTTTAATGCCCTTTAGCTGACATCATCTGTCATCAGAAGCGCTCTCCTGACAGACAAGCAAAGCAAAGCAAATGAAGTTTGGCTATAAAAGGCTGTCTGCAGAGAGAGAGGGAAGGAGGGGCATTGATGTCTGTTCATGGACTCCAGCTGAGGCTGAATTACTCCAAAAGACCAGATTGACTATATACAGTATCAGGTGCTTTGATGAGTTGTTTCCAGCATTCAAAGTTACCTAAATCTAAGAACTTAAAACAGTTCTTGATTAAGTCATCTTGTAAAGAATTTTGGCCATAAGCTCAGCATCAGTGAGCATTAGCTAAATCTATGTTGACAAATCTAATATCGCAACACGGCTAGACAAGGGTTGGGTATGGGGAATCGGATTATTATGTAATCAACGTTATTATAATATAATGGTTGTTCCTAATAGATGAAGCACAGTGTTTGGCAGGCATCCTCCTCCCTTTTCTACTGTTGTGTGCTAACATGCTCTGCTCCTCTCTGTTATTCTCCCCTCCCACCCCACCCCTCCCCCATCTCTCTGTATGCTTCAGGGGTACCTGTCGGAGGGCCTGGTGACAAAGTGGTACCGTTCGCCCCGCCTTCTGCTCTCCCCGAACAACTACACCAAGGCCATAGACATGTGGGCAGCTGGCTGCATCCTGGCTGAGATGCTGACGGGGCGCATGCTTTTTGCAGGTGAGGCTCTCCTAGCCTGAGGAGGAGGAGACAGAGGAGGGGACAGGAAGTGGAGCAAAAAGGAGAGGAAAGGAAGTGGAGGAGAGAGGAGAGGACAGGAAGTGGAGGAGAGAGGAGAGGACAGGAAGTAGAGGAGAGAGGAGAGGACAGGAAGTGGAGGAGAGAGGAGAGGACAGGAAGTGGAGGAGAGAGGAGAGGACAGGAAGTAGAGGAGAGAGGAGAGGACAGGAAGTGGAGGAGAGAGGAGAGGACAGGAAGTGGAGGAGAGAGGAGAGGACAGGAAGTGGAGAAGGGAAGAAAGGATAGGCAGAGGAGGACAGAAGATGACAGATGGAGCACAGGGTTTAAAGACGAGTGCCACGTCAACAGAGAGGAAGTCGATCCCCAGTCAGTCCTGCTGTCTGCGCTCCTGGGGAGAGGAGAGGCGTTCAAACAAGCTAGCATGTGCCATTGTGCATGTGTGTGTACATTCACAGTCACACTTGTGTGTGTGTGTGTGTGTGTGTGTGTGTGTGTGTGTGTTGTGGGGGGTGTTTTGATGCATACTAGTTACCGTCACCTTGAACTTGGATACAGAGCTTTGTGCGTCTGTTTGTCCTAGCATATCTAATTACAGTCACCTTGACACAGCAATAGATCTGTTGAGTGTAAATGTGTTTGTGTGTGTTTATATGTATTTGCGTTTGTGCGTCTCTATGTGTATCAGTGACATTATGTTACATCACATTCATTTAGTTACCGTGAACTTGGGTACTAAGGTCATGCATCTGTTTGTCCTGGTGTATCTAATGACAGTCACGTTGATGCAGCAAATCTGTTGGGTGTGAATGTGTGTGTATGGGTGCCAGGGTGTGTGTGTCTTTCTTCTCCTTTAACAGGGACAATGAGTGTGACTGTGTCTGTGAGTGTCCGTGTTTACTGATGATCACTTATGATGTGAGTGTATCAGGGTCAGCTGTGAGGACATTAATGTCACCATTGCCTCCTGATTAGACATGTTCATCTATTATGAAAATCTTTAGCTACTGTATCTTGTTCTAAGCATTGAGGCATTTATGTTGGACTAAATAAAAATCAAGTTCGCTGTGTGCCAGTCTGAAGCAGGATTGCTGTCCCCCAATCCCCCAGTCAAAGTGATGTTGATGACAATAAGCTATGTCAGAACAGTTAAAAAGATAAGCTTGAGCTGAAGGAATTGATCTTCCCTGTCTTCTCCAAATTTGCACACACGTCAGCTGTTGCTCAAACTGGAAATTTACTGTGGAGGCTCGGCCCAGCTGTCAGATGGCTGTTATAGCACCCCCTACTGGTTAGATCCTGTCGGGTCCAGATGGTCTTGGACTGAGAAATTGATCTGTTTACTCTGTGCTAGTCTCTTGAGCTCTCTCTCATGGCCCCCTTTCTCCCATGTAGTCAATAGTTTCACTGTTCATACATCTTCTTAGCTCATCCTGCAAGCTATTGAGTGTTCTTTCACCGTCCCCTTCTGTCAGTGTGTATCTATTAGTCAAATCTTGTTTCCTTTTTCAGGAAAGTCTCGATTTTCCGAAGGTTTGCCAATATACTTAAGAGTAGAAATGCAAAAAAAAAAACTTTCAAGAGTGACAGGTTGAAAAATCTACTTGTAATCACCCAAAATCTGCTTTTCAGTGGATAGTAATAAAATATAATAATTGGGTATTTTGATACAAAACAATGTGTTCTGGATACTCCAGCATATCATACATGTAAATGAAAACCACTTACTTTGTCATTAGTTTGTCTTTTTTATTCAAAATCACTTTACTGGTATTGTTGGTATTGCTAACTGGTAAGCAGTTTGCAAATGGTAAAATAATAGAAAATATAGGCATAGAAACAAACAACAGAGAACATTTTTAACAGTAACATAACTAGTGTAATCACTAATGACTCAAACCTGTGAGAGGTCTGCTTCATGTTGGGTGTGACTTTGCTCCCTTTTTCCATCCTTGCCTCAGATACCTTTCCAGGCAGAAGTCATCTACAGACTCTGAACTGAAATCTACAGGTTGCACATCTATAGACTGCACATTTGTTCTCTGGAAAATGTTGTGATTGTAGATGTCAGATCTCATTGTATGAGGTTCTCATGACCAGCTTTATTTATACGTTTGTTATATAGTACTCACATATAACCATTAATCTCACATGGCCATCCTATGGAAAAACATGTTAGTGCCATCCTATGGAAAAACATGTTAGTGCTTGCAGTCAAGTGTTGTAGTCAAACATAGCTGTGCACAGTACACTGTGAATTACTAATGAGTCCCACTCTACAGGGGTGACATGGCTCATTTAGTGTCATTTCAGTCCTTTAGCGTGATGGGTTCTGAGTACTTATCAACAAGTTACTTTTCCATAAATGATCCACTGACCACATGTGACCCCTGCCACATTCCTGGCTATTAGATACAAAGTTTAATGTATGTCTAACATAAATCTAAATCTACATTTTATTATGAGTGAATGCTTACATCATGGTCCTTTCACAAGTAAAGAGCTGGAACAGTAATTACTTAGAATGTGTTTGGTCATTGATGAATTTAATCTCATCAATTCCATCCGTTTAATTTTCCTTCAAATTATTATTAACATTTATTCAGTGAAGATCACAGAGGGGGCACTCAGCATGTGTTTATTTAGTGTAGCTTAATTCAGTCCTGAAGAAGTTACCCATTTATGGTATTCATTGAATTTGTCAAAGTAATGCCAAAGAATGTGTCCTTATATACACTCAGTGTAGATGAGCAAGATGAGACTGAGTTTGGAATATTGCTTAACTGTAGAATGCTTTTAATAGATACAGAAATGTGATGTTAAAAAGTTCATTAAACAATTACTTGTTATGAATTATTTAACTGCTGCTGTTTGCATTGTATTTTGTGGCAAGATGGGGTTACAGTCCTGGGCAGATGTGTGTGTAGACTGGTATTTTTTTAAGGTAAAACCCTCAGCTGTATATAGACAGTGCTCCTATTTAACTCAGCTATTATTTTAAAGAACCTTTGTTAAACTGGTCCTAGAATAATAGTTTAGATGGCAGTAGATGGGTATAGCCTAAATAAACATGTGTTGCTCAGAAGAACATAACAAGAGATTACAGATTTGGATATAGGTGGATGTTCACACACAACATTTAGGGCTATCAATCTGCTGTTAGGAGTTTCATCGTGTTCCCTTATTGAGAGGGCATAAAACCACAGGCAAAACCACCATATGCTGTGTATTCTTTAGATTTACACTCATCACTGATGAAGGGTGCATGCAAGTGTCTACTTATTAACAGTCCAAACCTTGATGCCACGCAGAACAATTGTTTAAAATGAACTGTGATTTAAAATGGAAAAAATGTGACCAAGAAGTAAAAAAGACACTGTACTTCTGACCTGAATAATGAGTGGTTGTTACATTTCACAGCACACCCTGGTAAAAAAGCACCATCTTAAGCAAAAGGAATGCTGAGTGCTTGGACGTGTTGCCTTTTGGCAGTGTTGCCGCACCTGTTTGAGTTTGTGCTTCAGATCAAGCTGAATAATCTTTTAGTAACAACAACGAACTGTATCTGTTGCTCCTGGATGAAATCCAGTTGAGCTCAAACAAGAGCCTCTCAGCATTTCAGAAAAGCTGTTTTTTGCACATAAAGTACAGCTCTTGCAATCCCATTATTTTTTGTTATTGTCCTTATTTTTTATACCATCTACCACCTTCCCTCCCTTTTTGTAGAGTCAGCAGTTGTCTGTATACCAACAGCAATCCATGCATCATTATTCTAGTGTCATTTATGGCCACTCTGGTTTGGCTTTGACTCTCTTTGTCAGACTGACCTGGGGTCAGCGTCATTCATGTCATACATTCACCCTTGGACAGACAGAGACACTGGTATCAGTGGGAATCTGGGGAATCTGATGTGGTTCCTCTGTCCGTTCACCCTCAGACAGACAGAGACACTGGTATCAGTGGGAATCTGATGTGGTTCCTCTGTCCGTTCACCCTCAGACAGAGACACTGGTATCAGTGGGAAGCTAATGTGGTTCCCCTGTTCATTCACCCTCAGACAGACAGAGACACTGGTATCAGTGGGAATCTGATGTGGTTATTCTGTCTGTTCACCCTCAGACAGACAGAAACACTGGTATCAGTGGGAATCTGATGTGGTTCCCCTGTTCATTCACCCTCAGACAGACAGAGACACTGGTATCAACGGGACAGTAATGTGGTTCCTCTGTCTGTTCACCCTCAGACAGACAGAAACACTGGTATCAGTGGGAATCTGATGTGGTTCCTCTGTCCGTTCACCCTCAGACAGACAGAGACACTGGTATCAGTGGGAATCTGATGTGGTTCCCCTGTCCGTCCACCCTCAGACAGACAGAGACAGTGGTATCAGTGGGAATCTGATGTGGTTCCCCTGTTCATTCACCCTCAGACAGACAGACACTGGTATCAGTGGGAATCTGATGTGGTTATTCTGTCTGTTCACCCTCAGACAGACAGAGAGGCTGGTACCGGTGAGATGTTAATGTGGCTCCTCACCTCTCATCCCCAGGGGCCCACGAGCTGGAGCAGATGCAGCTGATCCTGGACACGGTGCCGGTGCTGAGGGAGGAGGACCGGCAGGAGCTGCTGCAAGTCATGCCCTCGTATGTCAGCCAGGGCTGGGAGGTCAGGAGGTCGCTGAGGGAGCTGCTGCCGGAGGTGGAGCCGGAGGGTGAGGAGAGAGGGAGAGGGAGGGAGGAGAGAGGGAGGAGAGAGGGAGAGGGCTCTAAGGACAGTCAGGACAAAGCAAAGTGGGGACGACGTGTAACTACATTTTTGGATGAGTCAATAATTCAAAAATTATTTAGCACAGTGCCCTTGAAGAGAGATTGCTACAAAGCATTTGCTCCCACTGAGGGCCCTGGTGAGAACACTTGTCTGGTACAGTCATGCCTGATAGTTATTTTTGAAGCTTTATATGCTTAATATGTGCATTATAATAACAGAATTCTAATGCGATTCAGACGGCTGTGGAAACAGACGTGTGCTTCACAAAAGCAGCTCTGTGCTCATGCTAACATGGATATACTGCACATATGGAGCACGCCCACACAGTGACATACATGCATTTGCAAGAATTCAAATGCACATTCAGTTCACACAAAGCACAACATGCAAACAGAACAGCACCATTCTCTGCCAATCACCTAAAAGTATGCGTGAGTGGAAATCCGTCCCTTACCCCTCCCTCTCTCTCTCGCAATCAGCCATTGACTTCCTGGAGCAGATTCTGACCTTTAACCCGATGGACCGGCTGACAGCGGAGGCGGCCCTGTCCCATCGGTTTCTGCGGCAGTACTCCTGCCCCCAGGACGAGCCCACGTCTCTGAACCCCTTCCACATCGAGGATGAGCTGGACGACAGCCTGGTCACCGAGCACTGCCATGACCACACCCCGCAGTGGGACAGCTATGAGAGCCACACCCCTCAGTGGGACAGGTAATTTTGCCACACCCCTCAGTGGAACAGTTATAAGAGCCACACATACCAGATTGGGTGATGTAGCCACACCCTACTGGGTTAATACTGGGACATGTGACATAGCCACACCCACACTAAGATAAGCAAGAGCCATACCCAACACAGGGATTATTGTGATACATCTGAAAGCTCCTGCACATAGTCTGTCCACCTGTAACAGCACAAGCACACAACCGCACACCGCCGAATGATTACTCTACAAAAGATCTAAGAGTATTAGAATAACATCCGGTTAGGGGGATTTAGATAATGAGTTCAAAGTGTGATCAAATTACAGATGAGTTGACATGGAATAAAGATGGCAAGATTAAGGGCAGTGCAAGGAACTTGAGATTGGATTCCCCTTAGGACACGATGGCTGAATGGAGGCTAAAAATAGCAGCTCTTTCACTCTCGTTGTAATTAAATGTCCGGGCTGGCCCACCGGCAACTTGATCATAGTGTCATCCTCATCTCCACCCTGAGCCATGATCCCTGGATGGGCTGCTGGCTCAACGCAGGAAGGTTTGATGAATGAGAAGTGTAGCAACACTTTGCACAAAATGAACAGAAAGAACAAACATTAAAAAAAACAATCATTTATTTTAATACTAACAAATACAAGCCTGAGCACACGGTCGGCTGAAAAAAGGGAGCCTCCTGCTCCCCAGCCACAAACCTGTATTTAATCAGGCAGGTGTGGCTCGTTAACCAATGACTGGTTTTATTCCATTAAACACACGTACTGACAATCACAATCAACAATTAAACAATCAAACTGTTCAGATGCATTCGATGTGAAGCGAGCTTAGTTATTGACAAGGTTGAAAATGGAGAGGCGACGATCCTTAAATGTTTAACAACATGACAGTTCACTGGAAGACAGATTCTATGGGATCAATGGAAATCAAAAAAATCAGTGAGTTTTAATACAAAGCCCAAAACTCCTCTTAGCTGACTCTGATCTGTTTGCCCTCCATGCAGGTATGACACCAGCCTGTCGTCGGACCTGTGCTGGCAGCAGCAGAGTGAGTGCGGGTGTGTGCCGGGCGTTTCCAACGGGGGGGAGGCGGAGGCGGAGGCGGAGGAGGAGGTGCAGAGGGACCCCCGCGCCGGCTCCACCCTGCTGCTGGAAGAGGTGCAGGTGGACCCCCGCAAGTACTCCCACAGCAGCTCGGCCGAGCGCTTCCTGGAGCACTCGCACTCGTCGCTGGACCGCGCCTGCGCCCCCTACTCCGACCTGGACTGCGGCCGCTCCTGCGACTACAAGGTGGGGTCCCCCTCCTACCTGGACAAGATCGCGTGGCGGGATGGCAAGCCCCAGCACTACTCGGAGCCCCAGCTCATCCTGGACCTGTCCCACTGGAAGCGCAACAGCCTCCCGGGCCCCGCGGAGGCCGGCGCGGAGGAGCTGCCCGCCGAGGCGCCGGGCGACCTGTTCCTGGAGATCTCGCGGTGGGTGGAGAGCACGCAGTCCCGCCTCCACTCCCCCAGCCCGCCTCCGGAGCCCCTCCCTTCCCCCAGGTCGCCCCCGCTGCCGCTCTCTCCCACCGCGTTTCCGGGGGCCCTCTCTCTCAGCCCCACCCGCGCGCTGCTGCCCGCCCCGGAACTGATGGACGCGGAGAGCAGGACCAGCCCCCCTCCCTCTTCCTCCTCCCCCCTGTCTCTTTTGCCCTCCTCCCCTTCCTCCCCCCCGCCGCCGCTCTCTCCTTCCGGCCCCGCCTCCTCCACGTGTTTCCTCACTAACCCCGCCCCCTCGGAGGTGATCCCGCCCAGAGAGGCGGAGTCCCAGTTTGACCTTGACGTGTTCATTTCGCGCGCCCTAAAGCTGTGCGGACAGAAGGAGGAGCTGGGCGGCACCGTGGACGGGGCCAGGCTGACCGATATCAACGGCATCCCCAGACTCCCCGACCGCTGCCCTCCCCCGACTCCTAACTCTGCCCCCGAGATGGTCAAGGCCCAGGGCTGCCACAAAGAGCACTGGTAGGATGGGCCTGGAGTCACGCTGACTTCTTCCAAGAGATGCGACTCCAGTCCGTGCTGTAATGCTTGGGACTGGACACGGTGAAACGGTACGGGCTGGGACCCGCTGCCGTGGATTTCAGCTGGCCGGCTCAGGCATCAGCATTAGCACAAAAGATGTGCCCTCCGCTAGGGCTGGCACTACCGACATGGGTGGTTTGTCACAAAGAGGCATTTGTCACCATAGCTGCAGTCCTCACTCCATTAAAGAATGTTGTGTCTGAATGCATAACAGTGCGAGTGTTCGAGGAAAGAGAGTGTGTGCGTATTAGGGATCACACGCATTGCAATTTCAGTACAAGCTTATCCTTCAGGAATAAACCTCAGACCAAATAAATCTGAACATCCATATATAAAACTGTATACATTAATTACCTTACTAACTTGCCCAGTATCTGGTTGATCCATCTTCCTGCTGGTTCCTCAATGTTTACGCTTCCATAACTGGACAGGCTTGAGGTATGAGAGGATGTCATGCTGTCATGTGCCGATTCTGTGAGACTCATAACATCTATTTAACAAAAAACTGGTATTCTTCAGATTTCATTTTATTACTGACCTGTTGAAGATGCAAAAGAAAACATATGCCTCCTCACTTTATTGGATCCTCTGTAGTATTTCACAAACATCCTTCATTTTATTAAGCTATATATGTGGGATACATTTTTTCCAGGTACTCCTCAGCAATCAGAATTGAGATTTATCTCAAGCTCCAGGTATTTTGGCCCAAAATAACACCTCTAGGGTCATGGTGCTCAACCCCAACCCTGATACCATCCGTGTTTCTGCTTTGGGGCAGAACATGCTCATGGGGAGGGACTAAGTGTTTCTGATGGACAGATGGACTGTCACACATAGAATGTCTGAACCTCATGTTTTGAGAAGTGGGTCTCACAGTTGAGTTTTAGGAAGTTGTGTCTTGACTACTTGCTTGATTACTCAGCTCTGTTATATTAATGCTGTTGATATTTTTTAGCGTTTCGGTTATTGCTGAACACACTCACCAATGACATGTAACTTAAAGATTGTAAAAATAATCTTACGATTGTTCTGTTTACTCTCTCTCAGATGCCTGTAAGTATCTGAGGACGGGACATGGTTTTCTAGTTTATTTTTGTGTTCGCTTTTTAACAATAATAAAGTTGACGTGACAGAAGCGGCAACTGACGGTTGTATCGATTGCCTTCAAGCTCCCTTGTCTATCTGGCCCCTGCACACCCACATCTTCATTAGGGGAGATAAGACTGAGATGCAGATTAGTGGTCACACAGTAGTCAGCAGATTAACACCCAGCTGATAACATTTTCAAGTCCAAGGACTAATAGTGCGCTGACAGATAACATCCCAGACACAGGCCAAACTAGCCAAACACAATATTGAAGCATACCTCAGCTCCCAGGCAAAACTAATCAAATGCTGTCCGCATTATCAGTATTTTCTAAGAATAAACACAGACAACAAGAACATCCTTCATTCAGAATTAATTTATGATGGGGCAGTGTAACATTTGCAAGGGAAATACCACACTGCCAAGTAATACCATCAGCAGGTCACCTTCACTAACAGTATCCTGTTGTTCTTCATGTATTTGTCATGCCAGGCTGAAAGACTGGGGCCTTATGGACTCAGAAGAACTTACTGACCCTGGCTGGGCTACTGAATGAGCTCAAACGAATTTTCAAGTGCATGGTAAAAGAACCCTCAAACCAGTGCTGCTGTGAAAAATGCAGTGACCCTTTAGCTGAACTGGCCTATTCAACACATGTATCAATATGTTCTCTATGGTGCAACGTGCTCCTTACAGCTGAGGACAAATCTATACAAAATGATTTGGATCTTTTAATTTGATACAGCAAATTAAGCATAAAAAGTGCAGTCAACATGAAGAACAAAGCTTTGTCATCCTACATTATACATACACGATTACTGAGACTTACTTTCTAGCCTGCTTTTGGCAAAAATGTTTATAGTTCAATTTATGGCAATTCATCTGTAGGCAAGTTCTTGTTTTGCTGATGAGCAGTAAAAAAAAGTTGACCGAGGAGTTTCTTTGAAGGGAGTGTTCTTGAAATGCATGCTTATCTCAGCACTACTGCAGCAGGGGATGAGTTCTCCAATTTATTGGCAAGGGGTAGGCAGGCAAAGTCTGGTTGCCAAAATTTTATTTTGCAACACATCGCTTCTCCTTTGACAGTGTCCGAGCAAGTATTCCTGCAGCCTGCTGTGCTCTTGGCTCCATCATGCAGAGGGGAGAACGGAGAGCATGGTGGAAAGGTCACTTTAGGACATGATTTAGTATATACCACTTTATGGAACAGGGTCTAATTTCCATTCTCCTAATCCCTGAAGTGATGATGATTTTAACACAAAGGTGTGTCAACATGTATAGGTTTTTGAGCGTGAATATCAGTAATTTCTCTGAAGTTGTTCACAAAAGAGTCAGTCATTTCAAAATGAAAGCTTACATTTTTTCAGTCCTTGGGAGTGCCCAAAGTATATCTCAGGTTGGCTAGAGCCTGAATTGTGTTTTGAGCTTTTACGTAAACAATTTATTTGGATTACCACCATGTTTTGTAACCACTGAATAAAAAAAATGAATGAATAATGAATACAAAATAAATTAATTAATGAATAAAAAAATTAACCAGTGTGCCAGGGAGATTCTGCAAGTCTCACACACTCTCATTGGTGTGCCTTGAATATGCAAACATGTTTGCGAAGGCATAAAATTCAGCTGGGATGTAAATATTTTGATGTTTGAGTAAGACCAGAAGTCTAAAGGGGAATGAAATGTTACATAAACTCACAGGAATTCTATGGAAAGAAATGTAGGAATTTATAAAATGGGGTAAGAAATCTCTCTTTCTCAACTGGCTGATTAGGAGTTCCAGCTATGCATTATGTAAGCAATGAGGCAACACAGGGTGTTCATTGTGTTGTATGACCACACATCCAGGGGTGTGACAAAGCCACAGGGTGCTGCTTTTCAGTATAACGCACACCCTCTAGTGCCATTTTCCACTTGCAAAAGTGCATTTTTATAGATTGATATGCACATGTTAAATATTTCAATACTTGAAATTCATTTTGTGTAAATATTTCTGTGTCACAAAAAGTACTTCCTTTAGAGTAACTTGTTGCCTTTTGATAAGGTGGCTGAGACTTTGGAAATGGTGCAGTAATATTTGCTTCTGGAAGCTTTTCTTGCCCATGGGTTTACTGTAATAATGAATTTATGAAATGGGTCATGAAATTTTCTTCCCTATTTCAAAAGGTTTGTGCCTTATCACACCCCTGGGTATGGAGTTTTTCGTATAATGCGCACCCTGTTGTTCTAGAGTTGACGGCATGGAGCACAAAATGATTTCTGTTTCTAAATCTAGAGCAGAAAGCAATGATTATCAGTCTTGTTCATTGAATTTGTTTGAACGTGCTCTTAACGACTGAAAAGCAGGACATTTGGTTTTTTTTGCAGCTGCATCTTCTCCATCATTTTTGTGGGTGAATCTTTTCCAGGTCAGCTTACATACTTCAGATCATTGGAAAAGGCATAGCAGAATAGAAATGTTAAAGTATGTGCAATACAACCAATTTAAAAAGCAACTCAGAGCCACCTTGTACAATTCTACCACAAATCTCAAAGTGTTAAAAGTTCAGTCTCTGCACTTCAGGTCTCAGTCTAACAGGTGGATTAGAGTAGATCCAAATCAGATGAACCAAGGTGCAGCTTGAAGAGGTGAGTCTTTTGAAGGCAACTGGAAGTGGTGACATTTTTATCCTGATTAGAGGAGGTAGCTTATTCCTCTTCTGGGGGTTTAAGCCTAAGAGTGAGTTGGCCGTCATGGAGCTCCAGAACGGAGAGAACAGGCACAGGGCACAAGATGGGCTGTAGGGAGAAATGGCAAACCCTAAGTAAGTTAGGGGGTAGTTCAATATACCAGTGTCCATGTGTGTAACCTTAAGTGGACTTTAAATGATAACCAATAGCAAAAGATGAGCACACACGTCACCCTGAGGATGGGTGGAGACCTCTTGGACCTCAAACGTCTGGATGAGTTTGAGTGGTCACATAGATTTGGTACTGAGGCCTGTCAGGAGGACGTTGTATTGGATCAGATGGCAGGGCACCAGGGCATGGACCAGCAGCTTGGTAAGGTAGAATTCCACTGAAGTGGACATGAAGAATGACCAAGTACAGCTCAGAACTGCAGTGTTCTGTTAGAAGTGTGTGTGTTTTCAGGTCTTAGGCCAAGGCACCTTGAGGTCTGGGAGGAGAAAAGTACAACATATTTCCAGGGAGATAGTGAGGTTCTGTCGAAAATTTGATGGAATAATTAATGTGAATAAAGAGGTTTACTGCAGGTATGCTCTAAATATGTTTAGGTGAGTTTAGGCTTTCGTGTATAGAGATTTGAAGGATGCGCTCGCTCGTTTAAAACCTTTTAGCCAATTGTTATAAATCATACGTTATTCTCTACTGTCCCCTAGTGTTTGGAGTACGTATAACGCCAAACAATGCACCATTCCAGCAAAGCAGATGGATGGACCAAGGAGATACATGAGATTAAACCTCCATAGATACAGTAAAATTCAAGTGACAGTTGTATCTAATAATCGACAAATAACGAGTGGCCAAATATTTAACTATATTGAAGAGAAAAAAGTAAGACAGTAAAACCAACTATCTACACTATCAGAGACTATTTCGTCTAGTTTGTACTCAGCACCTCTCATTAATGGGGAAAAAAAGAAGTATACCCATTTCACTGAAAATGCTCAAAGACGTGCACGTGCGGGGGGGGGTTGGGCTTTAGGTGCTCAGGCACCTGCTCCTTTTCCCCTCGATAGACATGGTGCCCTGTTTGGCAAGGCGTTTTTTTTGCCTGCCCATGGCCCTTATCAATAAGAATTTTAACAATTAATAATATTTAAACTACAAGTAAAAAACGCCCGTCTGGCTGCCAACCATAAGCTGAAGGGTGAAGTTGCCGGTAGCCGTGGGTTTGTTACGTTATCTGTTTGCGCGTCCCCCTCCCTCTTTGAATGAAGGGCCCATTAGCCAATAGAAATTAAGCGCACAACCACCAGCTCGCGTGTGCCTGTGAATTTGAAGATGCAGCGGTCAATGACACTGGCAAAGAGGAAGGTCAGTAATGTCTTCTTCACCATAATTGCCAGTTAAAATTAAAATCTGAACCGTTATAATATCTGATGTGACACAACAAGTGAGCTATTTGCGCACTTCATACAGGGACGGGTACTCCGCGACGTTGAGAGATGGCGAGTTTAATTTGTGTTTCAAAGCAGTCGGGTCGTCTCTCACCTGTTAGCTTGTTGTCGTTATATTTAGGCCTGTAGTGTTACACTTCATCGGGAAATCGTAGCATAGTAGCCAGCCAGCAATATAGTGGGTCTGATTCTGAAGGTCACGTTTTAGGCTAGTTAGTTCTCTGATCGTTTTGCTAGTTTGCTAGTTTGAACAGTATGTGTTTAGTGATTAAAGTGCGTTCCATAACGTTGTTGTTGGAATATCTGTGAGCTTTTTTAGTGTGTGTGCTCTGTTATGCATCTATTAAACATCAAACGGTAACACACAGTAACATTGCATGTGTGGCTGTTTTGAGTGGGCACCAAAGATTTTATTTGTTAGTAGTATTATTATTTATTTTATTATTTTGTGTCCATTTCAGTAATAAAGTACAGCTAAAATATTATTGTTTTATATTTGCTTCATTATATATTACATATACAGTACAGATTCATAACTGAACAGCTTTACACATTGCCAGCCTTACCTAACTTATCTGGGACTGTGCTTTCTGTTATGCTTACCAGAAAGCACAACAGTGCTTTCTGGTATGCATTCTTGTCTGCTTACAGCCCCTGCAGACACTGACAAGAAACAGCAATGTCCAGGTACACCAGCTGATCATGTCCTCTAACAGCCTGAGAGTAGTCTGCAACTGAGTAATCTTCAAATAATAATCACAATAATACATTTTGATAAATGCCAAACTCTTCTAAGGTATAATCATAAAGTGTGATGTTATAAGATTCCATTTTACATTCTCTTTGAATATTGGTTGCTATAGTTCGGCAGGTTACACTGTAGTTGGTGTTCTGACATCTTGATCCATGTGCCCCTCTTTAAATTTGAGCACCTTCCCCTCTAAAGGTCTCTGCACGGCCCTGCTCAAAGATGAATTTTCATCTTAATTTTACGGGTTGTTAAATGAAGCTAAGTAGTTAGATTACTCAGTCAATGATAAATTGATATACCGCAATAGGGTGCCGATTGACTTGTGTTGTATGTGCTGTACGATTTTGTTATAATTTAGGGAAAATGTACTCAATATCGTCAAGTGGTGTCACGTTTTAATTCGGAAGCATTCACGTTACATTGTTGCAATTACACCGCACAAAGGTACCACAACTACGCGGTGAATTTAATGTCTGCTTTCAGCTTCATAACCTACAAGTAAAAAATCACTCCATGCCTAAGTTACTTCGATAGGAGTAAATCAGTTCGATAGGCCAAGCATCTCAATGAACCTTCTGGTTAACTACCCAGTTGCAGCTGATGACATGAAATCCTTTGCATCATTTTCTTCCCAAGGTCTTCCCAGTCTTTCAATGAATAGCCAGACGTAGTCAGAGCCAACGATTATTTACCGTAATATCTCAAACAAATGTTGTACCAATTATTCTCGTTCTATGGGGAGAGCTTTGTTGTTAAATTTTTATTAACAAGCAGCGCCACATAATGACAACCACAACAACACATTTCATGCGTTGTTACATTTCAGCGCTGATGCATATTTTACTCATATTTCAGAAGGCTGTAATCGCCGTATTTAATCATGTTTTCCTGCTTGAACAGGAACTACGGTTTGTAGGTAATGGTTTGTGATTGGCTTAGCAGCTGGATGCTTCAGTTTGACATATTGCTGTCCGGGGAAGAGCGACGGAGTGTAGTGTTTCGCACTGCGTGACCAACTAGCTAACGTTACAGTAGCCGGCACACCATCTCAGAATTAAAAAAAAATAGTAATAATATGTCCACAGTCTGCAACTAAGTGATCGGAAAAGGGACACACTTTTTGTAAACTTAAAACGGAGGTAAGTAAAGCTTAGCCTTGTTAATCGCAGCCTTATCCAAAAAAACTTTTACTTACGTTCCTGTGCATGTCTTTGGGATTTTGTGACTCAGACAGCTAGATATACTTCTGCTGACACCTAGTGCGAATAAACCGGGGTTTAGTATGGATAAAATGTCTGGAAAGCTGTGAGGAGACATCATTTTGTAGACTAAGTCAAATATCTTCGTTTGCATGACGTTATACCCCAGCTAGCAGATGCCTCGCAAACTGGCTGTTCCCATGTAACGTTATCCAGTTCAGTCGTGGGAGTAGATTGCCGGCTAATCCAGCCAGCTAGTTAAATCTGTGCAGTTTGACTGAATAGCACTTTCGGTTAGCCAGCCTGCCGGCTAGCGGAATACATGTATGGTCGTATAGTGTATCTGATCAGCTAGCCAACATGTGATTGAGCTAGCTATTCTACAGCAAGCAATATCACCAGAACGGAACGGCATACAAAATGAAAATTCAAATTCAAGCGCTGATGTGAGTGGAAAGTTGCGTGGTAGCTAGCGAGCGGATAGCTAGTTAATTGTTTCATACGCAAGAAAACGTATCTCGCTTGCCAGCTGGCTCGGCGACTCTCTGTGACCATACTTGCTAGCCAGCTAACGCTGTCGCTCGCTCGTGACAAGATAACACGCGCATACACGTAATGATAGTTTTTCCCCCCATGATTTGGTTACCTAGTGGTTTCGTTTCCTTTTCATCCTATGACTAATGTACTGTCCGAAAAAACGTCATGGTTTGCATAGTCTTAGCGACAGCACCGCCAAGTTATTTTTGACAGTTTGTTTGAACAACTACACATGCAAGATATTTAGTCAAGGAGGTTGCTAGCTAGCCATGCTACCATATACTGTACACGCACAGCACTACATGACGCGGGGTGATTTCTTTCTTTTCATGATGGCAAGAGCAGACTGGTCCACCCACCAGAAAAACACATCAGGGTTTGAACTTTAATGTCACTGTTACCAGAAATAAATTTCCGCCACTTTGTTCCTCAGCTAGATAGCTGAAGGTGAAAGGCCACTGAGGTCATGCGACAGAAATATCTCGATACAAAGAAAGCAAGTAGAAATTGGGTTATGTCACGTTTTGACTCATGGCTAATAATTTTTTTGTGGCTACTAGTGTTTATTGTAATTTTAGATAAGAAAAAACAGAATCCTCTAGCAGAAGTACATAAACCTATAATACAGATTTTTCCAGAACGTACAGGAATGTATGGAAGTAAACCTTGATGTAAATGTATGTACAGTTGAACATTAAAAAGATCACTCATGCAAACATACCTATACCAGCAAATGCGTAATGTGCATACATACATAAACATACATACACTTACAGAATCATGTCATATGCATGTACCTACAACATAACTGTTGCCATTTATACACAATACATATTAACATAATAAGACGGGGAAGCTGGGGTGAGGTGATCTGATAGATTGGCTGATAATTACAAGTTAATATTTGATTTACCTGATTCTGGCTCTGCATATCCATTTGAAAATCCTATATGTCTAGCCACCTGCCTGATCCCTGAGATGAGGTTTGCCACCAAAAAAATCTCCTGTATTAATTCAGCTTCTGCAGCAGCTTCTCGGGTATGACTAATATCTACAGAGTTGTTCATCTTTATTAATCCATACATAAACAATATTCAGATGCTGTGCAAACAAAGCATTGATCTCTGTACCTGCTCTTTGGACGATACAACAATAAAACAATGCTGTCTCTGCACATTATAAGGGCTTGACAGCAGAAGTACTGTAAAGTTCAGCCGTGAAAGCAAGGTGTGGTGTGCGTATGTGTGCGTTTTAGCTTTTGAACTTGTTTCGGAGTATGTGAATCCACACTGCCCACAAGAAGAATGTCATTGTAGTAGTCCATCTTTAAGGGGTGGCATGTAGGCTACGTCTGCACAGTTGCCAGATGCATTTTAAGAATGCAGAAATTTCATGATAATGATTATTGCACACAAAAGTTACAAAGTTACTTATTGAAATGGTTCAGGGTTCAGGAAGAAGCCTCTGGTGACAGTATGCGTGGAGACTGTACCCATTGCTGAGCCAAGATACATTGGTGGCACCTGTTATCTGCAATCCAGGTGATTTCCACCCTTAGGTTATCTAGTGCTCAGTCTCTCATCGTTCACTCTGCTGGCTCAGTGCAGTTTTATCTCAACCAGCTTGACTAACAGCGTTTAGTTTTTCATCATATATTCTTCAATCATGTGTATATAGTGACACTGCACTGATCATAATAAGGTAATTTACCTGTGGCTAATGATCTCAGTCACAACAGCATTGTCCCATGCTAGGATTCAGACCAGGATTCAAACCAGTTTGAGTCCACAACCCCTAGTGTCCTGGCCACTACTGCTCTGCATCGCCCCCAGTTTTGACTGCAGTTGTGTGAGTTAGGTCGATATTACTGAGGAAATATCCATCGCTCAGTTGGGACTCCAGGCAAAGGTCAGAGGACTGGGGGCTGGCAGCTGTCAGCGTGTTACTGTAGTGCTTCTGTGGTGTGTTTGCATTTTTCTCTGTTTTATCAGTTTGTGAATGGATGCAGCTGTGTCATTTCCTCCTCTGGGTGGAGGGCAGTGACTCAGGTAATGGGGAGTGTGGAATAGGAGTGTCCGGGTGAGACTTGGGAAAGATTAACATCATGCCTTCAGAGCAGGGCAGGGCAGGGCAGTTTGGCAGAAGGGTAAAGCAGCAATGCTAACAGCCCTCAATGACGTTCTGGTGATGATGAATGCCTCTGGAACTCAGTTCAAATGTGTCAAATTTTTGCCCTCGACAGTGAAGTAATTCAGTGGAAGGAATGTTGAATTTCATGCAGGTTTGCTGGATGCTGTAATGAATGTGCCTTGCTCATTTTATTCTTATAGCCACCCTGCTGGTATCAGATTAGTCACAATTGTTAAGTCAGCAATTTACTCATCCAAATTCCACTGGATTCTGCTTCCTCTCTATCTTAGTGTGGTAGTGGCTCCCCCAGAGAAAAGAGCCAGTATGGCTCTATGTGCTGGTAAAGATGTCTAATGCTGTGAGCCTGGGAGTACAGATTCTCTTTGTAAATGCAGGCTGTATAAACATGTGATGACTTGATGAGCTCAGGTGAGCTAGCCATTTGGCTCACTGCTGTCTCCAAGCTGCACGTTGCTCACAATCAGTTCAATTATGCTTGTAATGAGATGGTCACTTAACTGGCGCAAAGTGTTTCCTCATGCCATGAATTCCAGAAGTGAATATGCACCCTCTCGCTGGCTAAAATAATGTAAGATTTCAATGTTGAGTTGTTGAAGCATATTTGATTTTATGTGTTTGTAGTACTGGAAAAAAAAGTAAGAAGGCTTTTTCCCCTCTACGAATACAAATCGTTAATGATAAGCAGAAATGCCTGTTGGCAAATAGTTGACCATATCTCTAAAACTGATCCCAGTCTGAAATTTGCTTCCTCAAAGTCTGGTGGCTGGACTGCAACCTCATTAACAAAATCAGGAATTGTGTTTTTTAAATGTTACTTACATGAACATCTTCTAAAATATTTTTGGACATGACTGCTCAGCTCTCACCAGGAGTGTGTCTCTATCCAGTGTGGAGAGAAAATTGCAGTGTTCTAAACAAGCTTGTTCAGAATCTGTCATTACCACAGCACTACTTCTTCCATTGACTCTTCAGTAATGCTATTCTAGGCATTACCAGTCAATTTTAAATCAGTTGCGAGTAGTGACCTTCTACAATGATAATGTAATTGATATCTGATATATCTATCTGATAAATATCTGAATATTGTAATATTCAAGAGTATTTGACAGGGTCATGTCTGAAATATGCTAATCTCACAAAGAGTGTATTATTAAAACGGGTGACACGCTGAAGCTGGGGTCTCCTCTGAATCGTGTGTCACGTGTGCGTTTCGTCGGTCATGTGCTGGATGCAGGCCGGTCCCACTGTACGCAGCAGGAATCAGTTCCTGTTTATTTTCCTGCTTTGGCCTTTGGCGCTACCAATTGGGTTACAGTGAAAGGAGGTTAGTTTTTCAAATGAATAAACAGGCCGCGACCACTCTAGCGAGGAAAGGAGGGGGATGGTAACTTGCTTGCAGCCCATCTGTGTCATGAAAGCACGTGAACTGGAGACCGGAGAGCGGGCCCGTTTTGGGGTGGGGGATGCGGGGGGGGGTTGGGGGGGTTGGGGGTGCGTTGCGTTCGCCCTCGGTCAGCTGTGCGCAGAGGGAGGGGGCACTGAATGGCCATCGCGTTTGTGGGGAGGTTTAGACAATGGCAACACTTCACACGCTTTGTGCAATAACAGCACAGCAGCAGGCCTAACAAAGGGTTCTGATAGTAAAAAGCTCTCCATCCCTGCTGGTCTCCACTGCACCACGCTTCCCCTCATGTTCAAAAGGATTTTAACCACCCGTTTGATTTCTTTCTCTTTCATTTGTTGCGGCCCTTTTTAAAAAAGAGGATTAAGGAAATCTTCAGCTGCTCTTGAATTTCCTCGTCAGACTGACAGTAGATTGCTTCTCCCCCATCCAGAAGATTATGATCTGGCTGTTGTCCTCATCACAGAGATGTAATCCGTCCGGCGGTTTCATTTGTGCGGCTTTCTCTGCACGGTCTCCATTACACTGCCGTGTGAGGTCAAGACAAGGAGAGGAGTTTTTCAGCTATATTACTCACACAGAGACATTGTTGCAATGTCATGTTGACTATGTTTGAAATGTGTGTGTAGTACAGAACATGGATCCAAAAGCAGCCCACATACAGCGAGATATCATTTTTTAGTGGTGAATGAAATTGTATGACAGGAAGCTCTCTGGCTGCTTTTGCATTTGCAGTCAGATGGTTACCCTCACAAATACACCGCCCCCGTTTCCTGATTCACATGTCGTTAAAGAGATGTGTGAAAGGACGTTGCTGTGTGTTGTCTCCGGCTTGATACTGATGCTGGAATTTTTAAGATGTCTGGTCATTTGATGTAATTTGTAGTTACATTGCTGTGTGCTCCCAGGATAATGGTTGACATCACCACAATTGTGGAGCATTGCTTCTAAAATGGCATTGTAAGCTGGGTATTGTAAGGCAGAGTATGTTGTTTGGATACTTAGTGTCGTTTAATGAAGAGCTGAGGTTGTGTTTGATTAAACATCGCTGCTTTAATGAGATTCGTGGGAAGACGGGAGTCTTATTCCTGTGACAGAAAGGGACAGAAAATAATGACTTTGGCAGTTGGATGTTACAGTGTTGTTTGCACTTCTCATAGCCTATTAGGAGACTGCTGCACTCATTTTGCTTTGTCATTTAACGGTGACTTTCAAGTGTTATTCAACAAAATAAGCTACGGTACATTAACATCGGCAGTACAAGTTCTCTTTTTATAGCCTTACTGTGTACTTTTCCAGCTTACTCAGTGACATCATGTTTGATGTACAAACATTAAATGTAATCAGGGGTTTGTGCAGCATCCAGCCCTCAGTATAGGACAGTCTTACTGTGCACACATACATAGTCAAACTCACATGTTTTGATGGTGTTGTGTATGTTGCAATAAAGGTCTCGCTGCGTAGTTCTGTAGAAGAGGACCCGTGTTGCATGTACTGTATGCATTTTTTCAGTGTCAGCACGGTTCAAATGACAAAGGGCACAGTTAACCCCGTCTCCTACACATACTTTTAACATATTTTCAGACTCTGGCTTTAAGCGCAACTTGGAACTGGAGACACCGTGGCCTCAGCGGTCCCCCGGAAGGCCTGGTCAGGCTTCTCTCGCCGACGCAAGCAACCCAAGCCGTTTAAAAAAAGCGCAGCTTACTCACAGACTCCGGCACGCTTGCTCACCTGTATGGTCGTGCGGTGAGGTGCCGCGTGGGCTCTTTGTGTTGACGCGTCTCTCGGGTGTTTCGCCCTCAGCGCCCTCGGAGCGAGCCATGCTGTCCAGACTGCGTGTGGCAGTGCGACCCTGCGCCAGCGCCTCCCGCTGGGTGCACACCAAGGAGAAGGGCAAGCCGCTCATGCTCAACCCCCGCACCAACAAGGTAAGAGGCAGTCGTCCGCGTTCAAGCGGAGTCTTCACAGAGGGTCTCCGAGGTTGTGTGACACCGCAGCATCTCATTGGCTTTGTACCTGTACTCTGCACAATGACAATAAAGTTGAATCTAATCTAATCTAATCTAATCTCCACGCTGGGCTCTGCTCAGGGAAACAGCAGCGGGTCGTTTACAAAGTGGTGTCTGTGACAGGGCAGGGTGAGAGGAGCAATCAGAGCTCGACTGCGGAGTTGCGGGAGTCATGGAGCTTATACCCCTCACATCAGACAGACATCAGTGCGAGCTGTTTGAGAATTAAATTGCTTCAGTTCACATGCGTTCTTTTGTCATACACTGAGGTGGTTTAACTGTGATAGCCACTACACCGTCTTTTATGCTGTAATTAAATATGCAAAACAATGTCCCATTCAAACGGAAGAAATTATAACAGTAAACTGATACAAATAACTGATGTAGCCAAAAAAAAACTGAAAAAGAACTCACACCAAAACTCTAATCTGCTGTATTTGTCACTGAATGAACACAGGGCTTAGTGCTTTTCAGGTTTATCCCAGAATTACTGTACGGTGTACAGATCCTCCAACATGAATGCGTTGAAAATGGTTTGCATATGCAGCGGGAGAAATCGTTGCTCTGATGTGACAGCCAGCTAAGGATTTATAGTCATCTTTATGGTTCTGGGATTATTTCCAGGTGTGATTGACCGTATTTTCTCCTCAGTGCCAATCCCATTAAATAAGACAGCCTCTTTTCAATTATGAATGACTCTGCCATATGGTGCCTTACAGTGTACAGTACCTGATTTTGTGCCAGCAGTGTGGTGGGGGTTAAAGCTACACTCTGCTGCTGCCAGGGAACTCCCCCCCCGCCTTGCTGTGCCTCCTCCCTCTGAGGTGAGTGATGGGTCCCGTGTGCTAAGCGGCTCCCATTTCACCGGAGGCCCTCCCTGCCGAGCCGCCCGGCGTCTCGCGCCACACAACAGCGTGCTGAACATGAAAGGCCGGCCCTCGCGCTACATCCCCCTACTCCCTCCTCTCAGCTTCCTCAGAGGGGTGTTTCTTACAAGAATGCCTCTTATTGGTGATGAGACACCCAGCTCCCCTCCAACCAGCTTGGCCCCCTGAATCACGACCCAGGATTCCATACAGCTGTGAGGAGCAGGCATGGATTTCACACGCTGTGGACGACAGAATGCGCTGCAGGCTGGCATAGACTGACTCACACATGCTCACAATAAATGTCACAATAAATGGAAATGCACAGTGCATTATGAGACAAGTGTGCTGCACATTTTGAGGCTCTTTTTTTAGACAGAACATTACAATTTGATCACAACTCAGTTGCTTGCATCAGTGTTAAAATGTGTGTTGATTAAAAATGGAAAATTCAGTGTTATTCTTTATCATTTCTGTCCCTCAAGGAGAATATGAGAACATTGGATAAAATAACAGGCAGTTTATTAATGTTGTTAATTTTCCTCAGAGAAAGTGGGAGTGAAAGTCGGTCTCTTTGCTGAGTCATTATTTACACATAAAGAACTGGAGTTTCACACAGTGCTTTGGGAAAAACAAGGTTTAGTTATTTGAATAGTCTCTCTTGAGAGCCACTGAATGAGCAGGATTGAACTGGTGACCTGGCACAACTGCAGGCATGTGTCTGTTTTGCTCTCCTTCAAGCATTTTGTCGCTCTGGATAAGAGCATCTGCTAAATGAATGTAATGTTACCTAGCTAGTCACCTGAAATACAAAGTGGACTCTGTGTGGCTCCCAAATAGCTCAGTACAGGCACTTGCCTTGATCACAAGCTGAGGTGTGTGGTCTGGGTTCCATGCCAGCTATATCATCAGCCAACAATAACTGAAAGCCCACAGATTGGCTTTGTTTTACTAGGTTTAGGGTATGTGGGCAGGGGTTGCTGTTAGGCACCTTGCCTGCCTCATCAGCCTCCTGAAATTGCTCAGAAGATGTCAGCAGAGTGGCATCTATTCTCCAATTAGCTTCCACTCCACTGTAGTGCACTTTGAGACTTGTAGTGTGAAAATAGCCACTAGCTGTGCATAAGTGCATCTGAGGATTGCATTTGTCTTGCCCCAGTGTGCTTGCTTGCAGATGTTATCATGGTGAGACAAGCCAATTGAATATTTCAAAATAAGGTTGGATGAAGGGATAAAAAAGTGGATATATTCAGTGGTGCTAGCTAGTTAGTTAGCATTACCTTTAGCTAATGAAATCTTTGCTAACACATTCCGTGTGGTCACTTGTAAGTTATGTCCTTACAGTGGCTATAGCTAAGGGGGCATAATTAAAACAAAAATACTGGAAACATAAGGTTGAATATTTTTTCCTCATAAATGTTTATTTTAGTATGTGGTATCCAGCATAATATTGTACTAGTGGAAGCACAAGAATTTACACCCCAGAGGCAGGGACAGTCAGGATGTATTTATGAGAATGTTTCCATGGCCAGCTAAAGGTCTTCAAATGCCAGGGGGTCTGCCGGAGAGTGACTAGTGAAAACCTGACCGCAGTTTTCCTGTTTTAACGGCTGCAGCTGTCATCTGTCCAAGCGGACAGTCAACAGTCTGTGTGCTCTGCGCTAACCTTCAGTAATTAAACCAGTCAGCTTGCTTTGCATAGGCTAGGCTAGCTCCTTGTGAACATCCGGCTTAGAATGGCAGTCCCCCGGCACCAGTGTCTGATCCCATGAGTATATTTAATTGACAGCTTTGTGGTCCTCTCTCTCCCCTCCCTCCCTCCCCCTCTCTCATTAGGGCATGGCCTTTACGCTGATGGAGCGACAGATTCTGGGACTGCAGGGGCTGCTGCCTCCCAAGATTGAAACCCAGGACATCCAGGCCATGCGTTTCCAGAGAAACCTGAATAAGATGACAGATCCTTTGGAGAAGTGAGACCATGTTCTGTGCTGGAGATTAGCTCACTAAAGGCAACGCTAATACCTTGAGCCAATTACGTTTTTCAGTAGCACTGTGCCACTGAGCTTTTTTCCCCATTCATTAAAGCACATTCAGTAGCTAATTCATTTTTCCAGCAAAACACAGGCGGAATGTGGCAATAAGTGGTACTTTTGTCTCTGAAAGACATTATCAAGCTACAAGAATTTTATCTGATTTCATGATGAGAGGTAATTTTCAAGGTTCAACAATTAAATCCCATTCTTACATCACAGTATAGAAATCATAGGCTTTGTGTCAGGCACTGTAGATATTTCAATAAGGGTTCCGTCTTATCTGGTGATGAGAATTCATTGTTCACTGGAATTTTTCCTCTCAGTTCATTTAAGATGATACTGCAGAAAGGTATTTGTCTTCCTTGGAGAACTTTTTTCATGCTGCTAGTCTGTCATGGCCATTATCTTTGATCATCATTTACTGCAAATGCCTGTGGTGTGGTGGGAAAGCACTATGCCAATGGGCGCCAATGAGAAGGCAGCTCCTGGACAGTTACTTTGGTCTCTGAATGGGCAGAGTGGACTATGTGTACGACAGTAGTTCAAAATAATGATTCCAAAAATGGAGCAATCAAAACCTAGCAGTCGTCTTTCATAAAGTGGGAACATGTTTAATCCTGGACGTCACTCTGCCTGGCCGCCTGCTTAAAGGGAAGACTAAACGTGTGTGTGTGTGTGTGTGTTTGTGTTTGTATGTGCGTTTGTATGCACATGCGTGTATTTGTGTATGTGTGCGTCTGTGTTTATGTGTGTGTGTTTGTGTGGGGGGTGTTTGTGTATGTATGTATGTGTGTGTGTATCTGTATGTTAGACATCTCAGATGGACTGTGTTAAACAGATGAGCCGTCTCTGTGCGTTCAGATACATCTACCTGATGGGGATCCAGGAGCGTAACGAGCGCCTGTTCTACCGCGTGCTGATGGAGGACATCGAGAGGCTGATGCCCATAGTCTACACCCCCACCGTGGGCCTGGCCTGCACGCAATATGGACACATCTTCCGCCGGCCCAAGTAAAGAGCTCACCCTTGTCTGAATGCACATGTTACTTGTTTCATGGCTGGCACCTGACTGACGGGGCGCTCTCCCAACAGGGGTCTGTTCATATCCATTCTGGATCGCGGACACATCCGCTCCATACTGGACAACTGGCCGGAGCCCAGAGTGAAGGTGAAGGGGGGAGGGTGGAATTGGGGTGTCCTGTTAAAGATGTCGGTGCAGGACTCTGTCGGCGGGGTCCAGTGCATCACACCGGTGCGGTACTGTGTCCGCTGGGGGGGTCACAGCCGTGTTGTCGTCCCCGCTGTCCCAACAGGCGGTGGTGGTGACGGACGGGGAGCGGATCTTGGGTTTGGGGGACCTGGGAGTGTACGGGATGGGCATCCCTGTGGGGAAGCTGTGCCTCTACACGGCCTGCGCTGGGATCAGACCAGAGAGCTGCCTGCCCGTGTGCATCGACGTGGGCACCGACAACGAGGTGGGTCTCGCACTCGCACTCACGCACCCGTGTGCGCCTGCGCACGCATGCACACCTACACACGTACGCATGCTGAGCTGGTACAGGCCATCTGCACATGCATCAGTCAAGGCAAACTGCTTAGTAACCCCCAGAACAGCTTCAGCTGCACCCAAACTAGCAGGACCTCAGCACAGATGTTTCCACATGTGCTGGCTTCACCTGTGTGTTGCACAGAGGTTCAGGGAAGCATGGCTTGCTTCCAGGTGTTGGCCGTGGCCAAAGCCTGTGGGCTGAAAATGCTGACCTTAAGTGGAATTGTCTTGGAATAGTAATGAGACTGCACTGGAGAGAAGCACATCTGGCTTCTCTTATAATATTGTTTACTACCATTAGTGGGTCTCTTTACAGAACCATTGTTAATACAGTGCAGTCCATGATTCAGCCCTTGTGATCCTATTATATGAAATATTTTTTGGTAAAGCACATAATTGCACTAATAAAATACTTACAGCAAATAATTCAACATTTTATCTCACTCATATATTTATTCATTAAGGTTTACTGCTATCTGCATTTTAAAGGACGTGTGAGTACACACGTTCAGGGCAATTTTATTGCTCATGCACATAAATCTTTTTTTAATTAAGCTTTAGTGATGATAATTTAATATGGTCCAGAATTTCAAGGGTTGAGGAAAAAGGTAATCAAAACATAAAACCCCTTACTGCCTGAACCTCAGCTGCATGATCTGGCATACTGTAGGTGCACCTGAACATGGATACTGGTAATGAGGCAGAAGTGGGAATCACTCATTCACTCACACATACAAATGCTCACACAGACACTGTACATTACAGTGAGTAAAGGGACTGTCTTTTCACACTTGGCTGTAACAGACAGACAGGAATTCCTGCTGTTTCCTGTTTGCCTGAGTGTTTGAGATTAAAAGAATGTGTGCTCAGAAACATGGCTGCCCAGAATGTTCTCTAACCCCCCAACACACACACACACACACTGTTCCTCTGCAGATGCTGCTGAAGGACCCCTTCTACATGGGTCTGTACCAGAAGCGTGATCGCACCCAGCTGTACGACGATCTCATTGACGAGTTCATGGAGGCCGTCGTTGAGAAGTACGGCCAGGACACGCTGATCCAGTTCGAGGATTTTGGGAACCACAACGCGTTCCGCTTCCTGAGGAAGTACCGGGAGAAGTACTGCACCTTCAACGATGACATCCAAGGTCAGAGGGAGCACACTGAAAATTACACCCTGCCACAGTCATCATATGCACATTTCATTATCATAAGTATATTCAGAATAGCATGTGTATTACCTGTAAACCAGCGATACTTCAGTAACACTCCCATCACTAGATGGGATGAAAAGTGATTCTGAATAGCTTTATATGAGCTTGCATATAAAGAAGGTCATGAAAGGAATTAGGCTATATCCATGTTTGTGTGTGTGTCTGTGTGTATGTATTGTTTGTGTAGCCATGGTGTTATTCATTCTTGTTGTGTATGCGTTCCTAAGGGTAAGGTGTGATTGTGTTGTAATGGTCTGCATGTATTGTGTTAAGGAACTGCATCGGTGGCTCTGGCTGGGTTATTGGCAGCGCAGAGGGCCACTGGGAAACCCATCACTGAACACAGAGTCCTGTTCCTTGGGGCTGGAGAGGTACGTGTATTTCTTAATACTGTGACTCATTTGTCACTGAATGCTGTCACTGAATGCTCTGTGTCGTAGCGTGTATGTGATGGCTGGTCTCCCCTTAAAACATGTGAGGTTTTTTTTTTTTTGCAGTCTAGTCTTTTATGGAGAACCTTGTCAGGATGTTTACATGGTGTTTGTACTCATGGTGTGGTTGTCCCCTACAGGCCGCGCTTGGTATTGCCAACCTGATTGTCATGGCAATGGTGGAGGGTGGTATGTCACAAGCAGAGGCGAGGAAGAAGATCTGGATGTTTGACAAGTACGGCCTGCTAGTGGAGGTGAGGCTCTCACCTGCACTCCTCCCTACATCTGAACCTGCCCCTATGTCTGCAGCTGAACCCAGTGTGTGTGTGTGTGTGTGTGTGTGTGTGTGTGTGTGTGTGTGTGTGTGTGTGTGTGTAGGGCAGAGAGCAGACCACAGACAGCAACCAGGAGGCCTTTGTGCACCCCAGCCCAGGTGATGTCAAGAGCTTCTTGGACGCTGTCAACACAATCAAACCAACTGCCATCATCGGTAAGAATCCCTGATACAAGGCCTATGCTTTTCTGCCAGCAGTGTTCTTGTTCTCCTGATCTCTTCTGTCTTCTGTGCTTCTGCTGATCAGACTTTACCTTGACATTTCATGCGACTTGTTCACAGGTGTGGCTGGGGCAGGCCGGCTCTTCACCAAAGAAGTCCTCACAGCCATGGGGACCTTGAATGAGCGACCAATTATCTTTGCCCTGAGCAACCCCACAATCAAGGCCGAGTGCACTGCTGAGGAGGCCTACACACTCACAGAGGTAAATGTGCACACACGCATGCACGCGCACACACACGCACACACACACACACACACACACACACACACACACACACACACACACACAGAGTTCCATGTACAGGATAGCCCAGGCACACGCCTGTATACTGATTCTTGTTTATTGCGCGCTTTGTGCTGGCTGTAGGGAAGGTGCCTGTTTGCCAGTGGAAGCCCATTCGGACCTGTTACCCTGAGTGATGGCCGCACGTTCACACCTGGACAGGGAAACAACGCCTACATATTCCCAGGTGAGAGGGAGAGATTTACTCATCGTCGTCTTTGCCATGAAGGATCACATTCTTTGAGTTTTTGCTTTCTGTTTGAAGTGAAATTCAATTTGCAGCACAAGTATATGCATTTGTGTTATTTTGTTTTGTTATATAACCTCATTTCCCAAGTTCCTACATGTTTGCGTCGAGCACTGTTATTATGCAAATTATGATTTAGTATCAGTTTAGCTCTTTTAAAAGTATCTACAAGTTTGCTGTGGTTCTTACTGAAATTTGTGTCAGGTGCTTATGAGCATGAATTGCTCTTGTGAGAGCCCATGCGAGTGGATTTCCCACAGGTTTGCCATTTTTGCCTGTTCCGTGTCAGCTTTCACAAACGAAGCGGGACTGCCAACAACCAATGAAAAATAACCAGTCAGTTATGTAATGTGCCAACAAACAAAAACATGTCTGTTTTCTGCACGCTCTTACCTGTTAGAGCCACAGCGAAAAAGCAGTGAGAGAGCCACACACTAATAAAGGCACAATGCAGAGAGAGGCGAGCTCCAAGCTTAATGGGTCTTAAATTGTTGCAGAGTCCCAAGGCGATGACCTGAAGTACAGTTCCCCCATTTTCAAAAAAGCGGCTGCACCAAGCCCAGCGACTCTCTAGTGGCCTGGCCCACAGTGCATCAGGTTCACTCACAGTACACTGGCTTGCAGTTTTCAAAATTTGTTTGTAATATGTGTTCTGGGGTAATGGCACTGTAACCTACATAGACAGCTTCAAAACAACAAAAGCGTGTTCATCAGTGTATGCAAGAGAACATGAGGTTTCAGAGGACATTTACAGTCGCTGCCCTTTGTTAATGCATTGAAATTATTCAGCACAGCCAGAGTTACTGTTGCAGGGAATGTTTTCTATTCATCAGAGGCCTGTTGTCTGAGTCCAGCTTTTGAGTGTTTCCTAATGGTATGGGAACTACACGTAGACACACTCTGTCTTGTGCATAGTGGCCCTTGACCTTTTGAGTACAAAATAAGAGTCATCCACATCAACATCTACTAACATCCTGCGATTTGTTTTTGAAACCACTTAAAATGCATAAACCCCACTCCTCCAGAGTAGGACCACAGGGATGCGCGTTTTCCCCTGCATTCACCAGTTTGAATAAACTTGCTTTGTCTTGGTGAAGCATGTATGTGGAAGAGATGTGAAGCCTTTACCTCTGCTCTGATTTAAGAGCTGATTCTACTCAGAATTCCTCCCTGAAATGTGTGTGCATGCTGTCTGTCTGAGGTTTTTGTATGCCTGTGTGTTACAGGGGTGGCCCTAGCTGTGATCCTCAGCGGTGTCAGACACATCAGTGACACTCTCTTCCTGGAGGCTGCCAAGGTTAGCACAGCGCTCATCCATCACTGTGTTGAGTACAAGTGAAACAGTACATGTGTGTTCACTGCCTGCGTTCACTGACACTGACTGATGAGGTGGAGGGATATGTGTGTGTGTGTGTGTGTGTGTGTGTGTGTGTGTGTGTGTGTGTGTGAGCATGTAGGAGTACTGCTTTTAATAAATGTTTTTCATTATGTTCAGACACTGGCAGATCAGCTGACAGATGAGGAGTTGAGCCAGGGCAGACTGTACCCACCACTGTCCAACATCCGGGAGGTGTCCATCCGCATGGCAGTCAAGGTGAGGCGGGGTCACATGGCCGGGGGGAGGAGCTTGGAGCATGCTCTTACCAGTCAGACAGCAGGGGATGAGGGAGTGGCTTAGGAAAAGAGGGGAACTGGGAAAGTCCTCTCCATTTGTGTTGCGTAGCAGTCCTCACTTCAGTGACTCGCATCTCGGCTCCTCTTACAGGTGGTGGAGTACGTGTACGCCAGGGGCATGGCCTTCCACTACCCTGAGCCCCTGGATAAGGACAAATACGTCAGGTCCACCGTGTGGGACACCCACTACGACTCCTTCCTGCCTGACATCTATGAATGGCCAGGGGCCAACCACACACCCCAGCAAAACTGAGAAGAGGAACAAAGGGGGGGGGACAAAGTGACAAAAGGGAGTTAAAGTTGAATTTTATTACAGCCAGAGAGGCCCAGAGGCCACTCCTCCTTTTTGCCTTCATTATGATTATTTATTTGGTTTGATGTTGAAGCTGAGTTTTATATTTCAGATGCTCCCAGGTAGTTTTGTTAAGGAACAGCTCCCAGTTTGCCATAGAATGGATTGTCCATTGAAACGCTCCAAAGAGGGATGTGCATTTTAATGGCATGAAGGGAAAGGCACTCCGTCCCATGGTCACAACACAACACTCCACCAATTACTCTCATGGAACTTATGTGAAAAATATTTCAATTGTTTGTTTAACTTATTTGAAGTCATTTCTTAAGATTTGTAGGTGTTACATTTCAAAATTATTTTTCCTTTGCGCACACTCCAGTGTTGTGTTTCTGTCAATCTTGCACCTTTTGTGCAGATTGGAAAGTCATACATAAGATGAAGATATGAATGCCCTCTGCTCACCTGCTGTGTTTTGTCTTCCAGCATGCATCAGGTTACAGCCATGCTGTAAACTGAGATAATATATGTACAAAAGCTGAGCAATCAAAAGCTCAGCACACAGTAGACTTTTCACTTTTTTACAAAAGGTATAGCTGGGCAATGTTCTTCCTGTCATGTAGGGGTGGGCTGTGTATATGTATCTCGATTAGACTCACAGTTGTTACCTCATGCATCTAAGGATAGTCAGACGATGCAGGATTGAGACATGGCTGGTAAGCAAAGATAAGAGAAGTGGTTCAAGTGTGTGAAACGTCACCCTGTTTTTATGAGACTGTAACAGAAGTGAATACTGTAACAAGTGAATACACGGGTGACATTAATATCATTCATTTAAAGACACTTACACGTGTAAACTCAAGCGCACAAGTTTCAGAGCATATAGAATAATCTTCAGTATGTATTTTTAATCAATATGTTTTCAGGTTCATTGTAAAGCATTGCCTATATTTTGCATAGTGTCCTGCTGTGTTCGACTGAATTAATTTTTGTAGGTGTTTCTGTATTATTGTTATAGTTGTTTAGGCTGATTGAACTGACCTTGGTAATACTGCTCACACTGTTTACGCACAACGCACAAGGCAAAATCAGTCATCAGTTCTCTGCCTAATAAATGAGTTCAATCCCAAATATAATAATGATGATAATAATCCCTGCAGTCAAAAAAATTGGGGCTGCTGTTTAAAATCCCAGGGTACAGGATGGCTAAAACTTACCCTTTACTCCACTGAAGTGCCTGCGAAGGCAACCTTCACTTTACATAAGCTTAGCCGATGTTCTTATCCAGAGCAAATTATATCGCTTTCAGTTTATACAACATAGCTTTCAATTTATACTTTGAAGTCCTTGTTAATCTCCTCTTCTCAACAGATTCATCTCATGTTAATGTGACTTCTGAGCTACAACTTTAGCTCAGTTCTTCCTACATGGACCTACATGGTACTCAGCTGAGGAAAATGCTTCATACAAGAGCTAATGACAATAAATCCTTTATCATCTTTTATCAAATCATTTCATCGCTGTCCTTTGTTAAAACGTGAGAGTAAATGTCAATGTCTAATGTGTAACATGAAACGTGTCAAATTGATGTACCAGCAATTCATCAGCAGTTGTCATTTTGGTGTTCTGTTTTTTTCTTTTCCACATTTCTGTATTGTTTGAAAGGGGTGAGAAAGTCTCACTTTGTCTCCCTCTCTTGACTGATGGGCTGCGGACCATAGCTTTAGCGCTAGAGAGTGAAATGACTTGGACAAATTCACTAATCTCCAGTCAGGATCAGTAAGATGGACCAATAGGAGGGAAGCTGAGCTGAGCTTCTGGACTGCATTGAACCCTGTCAGACATCAGGGTTCCTGGCACTCTTATATGTCCCATTCTGAAGACCACTGTGCTGTGTCTCTCAAGTGGTCACGTGATGTGTTGTGTGGATATGTAGCTGCTCCAATTTACTGTAAGTGCCCTAACAGACCTGTGCTGTTGAACCTCCCTGACTTTCCGCCAGTGCCAGTGAAGTGTGTGTACGTCCGATGAGTTCCTATTTGTAATGCAGTGTTGCCTTAGCGTGTATGCGCCCAAAGCAGCAACGTCCAATGTGCTGCTCCACTCTCTGTGTGCACCATTACAAGTGCTGAATTAAAACCATAGTTTTACACTTGATCTCTGCTGTTTCTTTCGCATTTCAATAATTATGTGTCCATTTTGTGTAATTGCACATTGTATTATTATTGTATTGGAAAAATGCATCAAACTATACTTCAACAGCTCAAGACAATAATACACTTGTTGACTCCTAAGAACATTTTGGTGAAAATCACCTGATAGCCACATCATTGTGTCAGTGGACAAAGACAGTCATGGTGACATTTTGGAGCAAGCTGTCAAGTCTGTATCTTTGCCTAAATCTGGATTCAACTAGCATATGCATTTTTGATGGCCATCCTGCATACAGTATCATTATGGCCACTGTTTTTTCTACAGTGTTATAGATCTACCTGGCTCCTGGAGACATATTTTTACACTTACTTTGAGAAGTCATCATAAATGGCTATGTATATCTGGTTTTGAATCTGTTGGATAAATGTTGGGCCATTGCAATCTGAATTATTGATTGATAAACTTACACACACTATTGCACGTTAGAAATGGCAGTGCATGTCTCTCTTTTCGCATGAGAGACATATTCCAGACATGGCTCTAATTTAGTTTTTGTTGGAAAAAAAAATGGCGCCAGGATATAAACATGAAAGCCGGGATGCTTGTCAAAAACTGATGGTGAACTGTACTTGACTACCCTGTGGATGCATTGAGACATCCGGAGCAGTAGATGGCAGGAATGTGACAAGGGGTTTGTTGTATCAAACAGCCAACCAAAGAAACAGCCTGCCGCCCAGTTGGCTGCTGGGAACTCAGCCCTGTGGAACGTGGTTATTATAGTCACTGTTATGATATGGGCAGTTGTCCAGTTCCCTTATTTATGGGGCAAAAGTTTCGGTTGCCTTGATGAGATGGTCTTGTTATTCCGTCCTTAATTATTGCTTGATCTGAATAACCCAAATTAAGCTTGGTTCCAAACCAGTAGCTCGCTTGCTAGGCAGCAACCTACATCATAGGAGTTGCTCAAAAATACAGTAAAAGTATTAATAGTTCTACTTACAGTTTTTTCTGTTGCTGCTGGTCTAGCAAACTTTAGCGTAATCATGTTCAGTTCCGAGTGAACAGCGTTCTTAGCAGGCTTAAAATTCGTTTTTATATGAATGAGCTCATTAGATGGCATGGTGTCTTTTTACTGAGAGAGTTAGAAACATCAGGTAATTAACGTCAGCGTGATTTGTCAGTCATGTCCATGGACCTGACGTTCCTCGGTACGGGTTCGGCATACCCGTCTCCGCACCGTGGCGCCTCGGCCCTGGTGCTCCGGACCGAGGGAGAGTGCTGGCTCTTCGACTGCGGAGAGGGCACGCAAACGCAGCTGATGAAAAGTCAACTGAAAGCCAGTAAGTTCATCTCCACTAACTCTCTGCCCAAGGTAGCTTGCCTGATGTTCCGTGTCGTGATTGCATTCTTTAACTAAAAATACAAATGCTAAAGAGTTAAAACAAGTCTGTGCAGTGCCAGTTTAATAATCTTGCTATAATTAATACATCATGTGTTCCCACATTATTTCATTGCCATCGATGATCTCTGTGAACAGTGACATCGGCATGGAGCATCCCCCTGTAACAGCTGCTTAGCCGTTTTCTGAGGTTTTCTGTGCATTCCACGAGTCCGTATGGTATGCTCAGGGTGCAATGAACACATATTTCGTTAAACCGCTTTATGTATTTGTGTTCTGATTTTAACAGAACCTCACAATAAGCTTCATTTTTTAAAGGTAGATGGTAACGGCAGAGCTTTTATTAGGTCATAATGTGTACAATAGAAGTGTGGTGTCCCTTTCCTGAATAAAGGTGTTTAGGCTAGCCAGTGCCCTGAACTCCACTCAGCATGGCTGCACTCCCACTGATATTTGATTAAGTGTATGCATAAGAGATAGTTTTCAGTTCCCATCACACAGCTGCTGTCTCTTACCGCTGTCGTTTCCCTCTCAGGTCGGATCACCAAGGTGTTCATCTCCCACCTGCACGGCGACCACCTGTTTGGGCTCCCGGGGCTGCTGTGCACTGTGGCGCTAAACTGCAGCCCCTCCCCCGCTCAGGCGCCAGCGTGCGTCGACATATACGGCCCCCGGGGCCTGAGGCGCTTCCTGCGCGTGGCCCTGGAGCTGTCGGGCTCCCAGCTGCCCTTCCCCTACGCCGTGCACGAGCTGGAGCCCACCGCCGACCAGTGTCCTCCCGAGGGCTGGCCGAGCCCCCCGCCGGCGGCGTCCCCCGCCGACGACCGCCTGCACCCCCAGGAGCGCCCGGGGCGGAATATCCCCCTGGACCCGGCCGAGGAGTGCTACGCCCTCCTGGAGGACGAGCGCTTCGTGGTGCTGGCGTTCCGGCTCTTTCACCGCCTGCCGTCGTTCGGGTTCTGTGTGCAGGAGCGAGAGCGGCCGGGGCGGCTTAAAACACAGCTGCTGCGAGATCTGGGTAATCTGCTGCACTTGATTCAGTTGGACATATGGCTGGCTGTAACAAAATCCTACCTATGCTGTAACCCTCAAAAAGCAGGGATGAGTAGCCCTGCTATAGATAATGGTTGCTGATTACTACAGTAGTTGATGATGTGACTTAATTGAGTCTGGTTTGTCACTTATGACCTCTGTGTCAGAACAGTGTGAATAGTGTATGGAAGTATACTTCTGTGTGACACTGTCACAAAGAGTGAAATAGCACACGGTAGTTCATATTTGGATATAGGGTATTTATAGGAATGGGATCCTTGGATTTCCAAGTGTATTGTAACCTTGTTTCCCGGAAATAAACTGACCTGTAGAAATCCTGTTATTTCATGTTTAAATTTATAAATAGGCTTGTGTAGCTAGGCAGGAAGCCAAGCATGAAACAAGGATTGGACACATTCGTAAAAAAAAAGCACATTAAAAAGCTTGAGAGTGGCAAATTGTATGAATAGTGGGCAATCTCCTGGTAAGTGTCAGACTGGCTGAAAGTGATCGTCAAACACTTTAAAAGTTGTAAGTGTCTATAACCCAGAAAACACTTGGACACCTCCATCTTTATTTGCCGTCTTAAAGATTAGATTAATTAGATTCTTCTTGTAAAGCGGCTCTTTTGTTGAAGGTATGAATTCGTTTCAGGGTAAAAGAAATATTTTAAAAAGCAGGAAAATCTACTCTAGTCCAGATAGATTTGTTGATGTGTAGTGCCCATAGTAGAGCTCTTTTAACCTGAGCGGTCTCTTTCAGGGGTGAAACCAGGCCCGATCTACGGGAGGCTTAAAAACGGCGAGACCGTGACGCTGGAGAGCGGGCGGGTGGTGACCCCGGAGGAGGTGCTGGAGGAGGCCATCCCGGGCCGGAAGGTGTGCGTGTTAGGGGACTGCAGCGCGCCGGTGGGAGAGGCCCCGCTGCGGCTCTGCCGGGGGGCGGACGTGCTGGTCCACGAGGCCACCCTGGCGGACGGGCACCGGGAGCGGGCGGTGGAGCACGGCCACAGCACGCCCGGCATGGCCGCCGCCGTGGCACGGGCCTGCCGGCCACGCCGCCTGGTGCTCTCCCACTTCAGCCAGAGGTACAGGCCGCCGGGCCTGGCCAAGGAGGGGGAGGGGGAGGACGACGTGGCGGAGCTCGGGAGGCAGGCCGAGGAGGCGCTACGGGGCACCGGGGTGGAGGTGGTGCTGGCCGAGGACTTCCTCACGCTGCCCATCCCGATCAAGAAGCCCCACTGAAGCTCTCTGTCCTGCAGGGAACACAGACTATCTGTACAACCCATCCTCTGTTAACACAAAACTTCCAGGCTTGACCTGTGTGAGCATTCTGAGGGAAACCAGTAAGTTAATAAAATCCTAACAAAAACTATTCATTTTAATTCTGTCATCCAAAGTATTTTTTGCTATTTTTTTCCTGTGCTAAAACACTGTTTGTATATTATTTATTGTAATAAAATTACCGTTAACTATTTTATTCTCACCTGCTATACAGACTTCACAAACATTTGTAGTTTGAAATCCAAAACCTCGCAAATTGTTTGGTTATGGGCATATTCTGCATTATAAAATTCCACAAATTTTGAAATGCTGGTACTGTCATACTGGGTTATTTTCAGGACAAATTAATAATCAATTACATAGACCTTCTATATTTACAAGACCTAAAAAATTTAAAAACATAAAAGGTTATGCTTACTCACAAAATGCAGTGTTCTATAATGGCTTAAGGCTTTTCATTTGTACAGAATTGTGTGGTTAATGCGTTGTCCAGTTTTTATGTTTTTTACAGTTGGTAATGAAGAAGTAGTACACCTGTCTGCTGCATTTTATCCATGCAGACCCCCCTTTCCAAATGTGTCAAACAGCATTCTTGTGAGAAGAAAAAATATTTGAATCCCATTTTGGACTATCTGTCTGTGTATGTTGTGCGAAATTGGAATAGGCTTTGAAGGAAGTGGTAGTTAGCTACCAAGCTGTCACTATGCACATGGATACATCCATTTAGACCTTTGACCAAAATTGGATTTTCGCTATGTATTTGTCTCAAGTATTACTTCATTTCACTCTCCATTACTGAAAGTCAAAACCAGGTTTAGTGATAAAAGTACTTTGCCTCCAAGTGAATACTGTTGTGACTCGATGACCAACCTGTATGTGAAGTCACTGTTTACATTTTTAGACATATGGGTGGAAGAAAATTTTATTTAGGTGGTTCATATCCACACCTTGTTTTATGTGATGAGAGTAAGGGGCCACTCCAGCTCAAATGTGGAGTGAATAGAGTGTCTTCTGCTCATGCACAGGAGGTTGATTGGTTCTGTGGAGGGTTATGAGTGCAAGGCTTGTAGGTTGATGGCAAAATCATTGCCATGCAAACTGGAGTTAGTTCATTGAAAGACACTGTGAATTTGTTGTGTAGCCTTCTGAAGGACTCCTATCATGGCTCTGCAGATGGAAATGGTGATGATGCCTGTAGCAAAGGGAGAGAGCAGTCACCCTACCCAACCTCGAACCCTGGTGTACAGGGTACCAAACGTGCAGCTGAGCCTGGCTCTTTGGTGTTGTGGTCAAGCTGCAGGTTTGGTACCCCGTAGACCCGGGTTCGAGGCCGGGTGGGGTGACTGCTCTCTCCCTTCGCTATAATGCCTCTTGGGCTGAGATGCTTGACAATGTCACCGACCTTAGCAGAACAGAGCCAGTTACATTCCGCAGCTCCCGGCCATTTTTTGCTAATGCCCACACTATAGCTTGAAATGCCTTGTTCTGTGAGGCTCAGTCTGCACTTTAAATGAGCTCAGATTGAACCATTCTGAACCAGGAACCCTCCTTATTGTAGGATGTGCATGGGCACTGGTGCATTTACGGGTGATGTGGAATGAGATAGTGATGTGGCAAAATTGTCCCAGTCTAAAGAGGAACCTTAGAGTAAACAATGGACATGGAAGATATATACAGCATCAGTACAAGTTCAAAGGGAATAGCAGGATGAGAAAGGGAGTAGGATGAGAATGTGAGATACACAGATTTAGTTAGTCAGGCTGTCTGTTTTCTTATGGGAATGGCAGCAAGAGGGAGGCTGTTAGAAGGCTAAAGAACACTAGGGACTAAAGGTGCTGGGTAAACAACATGACGGCCTCATTGCACAACACAAGACACAACACAACACAAGCAAGTGGACAAGCTGTTGCAGTGCTGACAGCAGTATTAAAAATGTCCATAAAACTGACTGACGTTGGGGTTCAGTCTTTCACAGACTAACATAGTACTTTTATTTGTAGTGGACACGTCTTAGAGGTTAGTTCTCATGCTTTTACACAACATCTAGCCCTGAAAAACGGTTTGATTTGACAACGCAGTGTCCTAGCACACCCTCCGATACTGTTGGTGGTACTGCTGAGTCTTAGTGGAATAAGGATTCTCGGTTATAGAAGGGGAGAAGAAGCGACTTGTCCTTCGCAGGCTCACCTGCCTATCCATGTTGACTTGGGAATGGGAGGCTGCTATTTAGAGGCCGCCGCCTGTCTTGCTTAGTATATCCTCAACGGTAGTTCAGGACGGAACGGTGGGTGGCGGTAATGCTGTTTAAGTTAATTTTTATCTCCGTTAAACACCATAGACGAAGAAACAAAATAATTCTCAGGCTTGATTAGGTAGCTAGCGAAATAGCTTGACTTAAAATGTTCTTTTAAACAACGGATCGTGCTCATCACAGCTGCAGATCAACCCCCGCTTCAACGCCGGCGATAGAACAAGGTGTCCTCACAGCGTGGGAAACACCAAGGTATGATTGTGGGAAAGGATTTTTCAGCTGGCTATGTAACGCCAGGTGGGTATGTCACATCTGTAGATACGTTAGTACCACGGATAAACGACTAACATCAATATGCAACTAAAGTGGTCGGCTAGATGTACACCTTAGTATCACTTGGATCACAATTTCACTTGCTGGATATTTAAATATCGTGTTGGATTTTAATGAGTAGAATTTAATTGTTCCGCTGAAATTTAACGTCACGCACAGACACTAAATCTGAAGTTCCTGATAGTTCATTTTGAGTTTCGGAGTCGTCCAGCTGACAAGCTAAAATTAGTTTGTTAATAGGTAAAGTAGCTAAGTTAGCTGGCAAGGCTACTTGTTTTCAAATGGTGTTGCGTTTAAGGACGTCCGACTGGAAACTGCTCATGACAATTGGCTAGCCATCTAATGGTTGATTAACACGAAATGACACGCGGAGGTGGGTTCAACTGATGCATCTTCAAACTGCTAGTGCATTTGACTAATTCCATAATGCTTGCTCTTGGAGCACAGTTCACGACACAGCTACATTAAACATTAATGTATGCATCTGAAGAGATTGATGTGCTTCTTTATTGCATGCATGTTGTGTAAACTTGTAATTAGGCCTACATACTGTTATAATTTTGCATTTATGGGTCTTTGCTAACTTTTTTTCAGATTTCTGAACCAGTGCCCCTGAAGACGTGAGTTGAAGACCACTGCACTACACAGAGAAACAAACTTTGTGGTATTGTGCACTACGATGCCACACCCTCCATTCCTCCCCCTCCCCTTCACTGTGCTGTCTCTGGGGTATCCCTCAAATGCCAGGTGGGGCTAAGGAGTGACACACCCTCACACCGGGATACTTTGGGTGTGCTGTCTCTCTAGCAAGAGTTTGAAAAGTACAAGCAAAATATTATAAAGGACAGCTTCCTCAGTATAAGAAGAATCTTCAGGATAAGCCCCCTTGAGAGAGCCCCTTAATCCAACACAGTGTTAACCCCAACCTGCAACCCTCAAGATGTCGATAAGCAGCATGCCATTAAGCAACGAAGCCTGCGTCAGCATCGTGCAGAGCCTGATGTGTTACCAGCAGGGCGGCGACAGCGAGACATATGCAAAACGGGCAATTGAGAGTCTGGTGAGGAAGTTGAGGAAGAAGAATGAGGAGCTGGATTCCCTTGTCACGGCCATCACCACTAATGGTGCGCATCCCAGCAAGTGCGTCACCATCCAGCGCAACTTTGATAGCCGTGTGCAGGTAGGGGAACAGGGCAGGGCATGATATGAGAGGGCATGATGGGAAATGGTGAAACTTAGTCTTTGTGAGGAGAGGTAAAACAGAGTGTGAGGATTAGAGTGGAGTTTGGAGTGGGCCAGAAACTCCTGGAGGGGGTCAAAGATTTCTGTCGCTGAAGGTTAGGAGCACATCTTATAGTAGGCCACACATGTTTTTACAGACATGGTACGTTTACCCCCCCATGTAAATCAGCTTCTCACTGCTCCAGTTGTGCATTAGCTGTGTCCCCGACCCTAGTGTGTCTGTTCTGCCCTTCTACAGGTGGATGGGCGTAAAGGTTATCCCCATATTATCTATGCACGGCTGTGGAGATGGCCCGACCTGCACAAAAATGAGCTGAAGCACATGAAGTACTGCCAGTTTGCCTTCGATCTGAAGCGTGACAGTGTGTGTGTGAACCCGTACCACTACGAGAGGGTGTTGTCTCAAATTGGTGAGCAACTCTTTTTTTCTTTTTTTGTTCAGTGCTACACCATTTTAATGAAGACCTTCTGTCATGATAGTTAAGAATGTTTTCACATGCCCCCGTCCTTATCTTTTCAGACTTATCTGAACTGTCGCTGACCAGCTCTGGTGAGTGATGTGTTGTCCTTTGCATATTGCATTGTAGACTGCCTTATTCAGAGTAGCAGGCAGATGATTTGGTGTGAAGTGCAAGTTGTAAAAAAAAAAAAATATTATGGGAAAATAGCATTAGCCGAGCTGAAAAAAATATTGCAGATGCATGAGAGGAAACAAAGATATAAATAGACAAGCAACTTTGGTACAATGTCTCTTGCATGAATTGCCATATTCTATTATTAGTTTTTGCATGTACACGTTAATAGAGCATCCTGTGATGTGTAAGTCTGCTAATACATCCCATAATATATCTGGAATTTATTATTTATTCTTAATATCTTAACTTATGACACAATTCTCCTGCTGTAGAAGTATGAATGCATTCAGAGGGAACAGCCCTGATTGGTGAAAAAAAGACCCAGGAGCCCATGTTGATACACATTAGCATTTGAAATATAGTTGAGTGAAATGATCTGTTTCCATGTCAGCATTATTTCACTCACCAGGTGAACATAACAAACTTGCCACAGTTCCATTCTTACCCAAGGAGTGTGACTGCTGACATTTTGAAGCCTAACAAGTAAAGGCATGGCAGAACCAGCTAAGGGTTGAACAGTGCAGCATAAGAATAGTTTAATGCCTGTGCAGTTGCCTGTAATTTCTGCGTTGTGTTGCTCAGTGCTGATCTGTGCTCTTACTGACTTTTTGTTTGTCCCCAGCTTCCACACGAATGGTAAAAGATGAATACGAAGGATTTGATGATTACCAGTAATTCTTTGTACAAAGGTTTTGTGCACAGGAGGGTAAGGCTGGGTAATGTCTGTTGGGTACTTTATTTTACCAATATATATACAGTATATACCAAATCACCCAAATGAGGATTAGACAGAAATAAAGAACGGTTATGATGTTAAAGTCATTTTGTCTTTGTACATGACCACCTATAGTATATGTAGCTTATAGGAAGAACGCAATGAAATAAAATTGAAAAGAAATGTGTACTGATCAAAAACACAAAATGGATTAAATACTTATGATAATACTTACGATAAATAAATACAATGATGCTATATGAGTGTATGTTTTACCCTGTCAGTGTTCTTGGGAATGAGACTATTTTGACTCTTCTAAGAAAATTAATACTTCATGAAGAAAGCATGAATTAAACAAATGTTTACAAGTCAAGCACATCTGAACCCCTTGTCCAGAAGAAGGTATTCATATTCTCCAGAATAGCGCACTTGTAACTTGAACACTCTCCTGTCTCTTTCAGTGGTGAAGGCAGTGACAGCGACGTATGACTGACACTGGTGACCAGGCTAGCGCTGACCCAGAAGCACTGCTGAAGGAAGCTGTTCTGGAGCTCAAAGCATGCACACCGGGGGACTGTGGGACATTGCTGGGTGAGGGCGCCGCTGCAGGCCCGTCAGGGGAAGGCGGACTCAGTGGGCATGATGGTACGCGAGGCTATCCTGGAGGTACCACAGGGCACCGGGATGGAGGTAACGCTCTCTGAGGAATCCCGCTGTCCATCCCCATCAAGAAGCTCTCCCGAGAGCTGGCTGTCTGTCTTTCAAGGAGCATGGACGGTCAAATCAACTTTTACCCACCCTTAACTAACAAACTACTCACAAGTTGTGTATGGCTTGATCTACTTGAGCAGTTGGATGGTGGCCAGTTGATTTTTCAGTTTTAATTAAAAATAAATACAGATAAAAAGCTTCATTTTTGTTTCTGTGTCCTGGCTACATTCATATTTTTTTCTCAGAGCTTCAACTAGTGACCATATGTGAAGCTTAAATATGTTTCATTACATTATTGTCATTTAGCAGATGCTCTTATGAAGAGCGACTTATACCAGGTACAGTTATTACATGTTATCCATTTACACAGCTGGATATTTACGAGAGAGCCTCGGCCTTCTCCATCATCTCCTAGGTCGCTCTCCACTCTAAAGTAATCATGGCGCACCAAGTTCACAGACAGACCTCTCTGTCCTCCTGACCTGTCTGTGAATCCCCGACCCCCTCCCCCAACCTCCACTCGGCGCACAAAGCCTTATGCACATACATTTACATTACTGTCATTTAGCAGGTGCTCTTATACAGAGTGACTTACACAGGTTACGGTTTTTACATATTATCCATTTATACAGCTAGAAAATGACTGAGGCGATTGTGGGTTAAGGACCTTGTCCAAGGGTAGAGCAACAGTTCCTCAGCAGGGAATCAAACCAGCGACCCTTCCATTAAGAGCCCTGCTCCTTACCACTATGCTGCCTATCTGATCTAAATCTATAGATGATTTAATCTCCAACACTGCATTACCCATCAGAAACTTGTCACTGCTCATTCACTGGATGTGATAGTTAATACATTGGTGGTGGGATACTTTGTAATCAGAAATCTGTCATCTATTGTAGAGCAGTAGTTGGGGTCATACCTGTGTCATTATTTCTGTGGGACACCCCAAAAAAAGCTTACCTCTCAGCGCTCTCTTGGTATAGAACGTGCCTCACCAATCCGTAGGTTGGCAGATGGTATACCTACCTTCTCAATTATTAGTAAAGTTCTGAGCAACAGGTTCTAGGCATTCTGTGATGCTATCAAATAAAGTGAAGGCCATTCCTGCCCAGCGTTCTTGTATAAGCCTTCCATTTGATACAGTGCTTTTCATCAAGCATGAAATGTGTTCCGTGGCCAAATCAATTTCAAGCTCATAGTCTGCTGTAGTGTAGAAGACATCCACTTTAATCTAGTAGTCTGGTTCTCTTTTGCAAAAATGATTTCATTTCAACAGAGCAATCATTCAGTGCAAGACGCAACGTAGAAGGTCATAGTGACAATGAACACTGAGAGAAATAAACTGGTTAGGGTTAGAGTTAGATGTAAAGCCTATGAAATGTTGAAGAGTACCACAATTTGATCATAGCAGGGAGGTTTACAAACCTAATATCGAGATAGGACAATGAAATAAATAGGAGTACACCAGGGTGCACACTAGAGGGCAGCGAAATTCTTTATATCACTATTGAAAGCATTTTGTCTTCATACAGAGGTTAAATTAGGAAGAAAAAAGTACAATGAGGCATTCATTCCTGTCTTGAAGCACACTTACACATGAAAAATGGAATGAATACAGAGTATGGGAAAAAAACTAAAAACAAAGAAAAATTGTGGAAATAAATACATTTTAAAAAGATGTCATAGGGCACTTTTTCTTGCTCTTCCCTTCCTAGAATCAGAATGATGAGTCAAATCTTTGTCTGTTGGTTATGAAGATAATTTGTCTGAGGTTTTCCCATAAGGAGTTAAAAAAAGGTAAAAAACTGTAAGGTTGTCAAATTTTCAATACATGCACCACCTATCTCCATGTTTCTTCCTGTTGAAGTGTAAAAAAAAATCAGATGGACAAAATGATTGCTATTAAAAGTAATGTGCTGAGAACAGGGTTCTCAAAACAGGCATAATAATTACAAGCAGAGGGCACAGCCACCTTTTTCAAAAGTGAGCATCAAGTGCTCAACTCAGTGACAGGAACACAAAATGTCTTACACCTGCCCTCGGGAGTACACAACATGCTTTGAAGTTTCTCTTTTTCATGCAGTATTAAACTAATCTACTATCACTAATAATAAAATGAAGAACCGTCATACAATATATGTCAACAGTATCTGTATTTCTTGAGAAACCACACTGAAATCTTCTACAGATATCTTTAAACTGCATTCATCTTTGTGTTTTCTCTTCTCTTCTCTATGACATAGGATGAGCCTCTAGTTCCCTTGTAGACACACAAGTTCTAGCATGCCTCTCCTTAACAGACGAAGGGACTTGTCCAGAGAGCATTAATCATTGGTGAGCCCCAACAATCTGTTTTCCTTCCTGTTTCAAACAGCAAGTTGCATGACTGTCTCAATGGTCATGAGTAGGCCGGTCTGTACCATGTTTTGCGATAGATTTTCAATGATTTGCTTATCCAGGATTTTGCATAATTTAAAAGTGAAACAGAAAAATTGTTGTTTTCCTACTGACAAATATGTTAAAAGTATCTGTCTTCATTTGAACTCTTTACATTTGGTAAACACAGAACTTTAAATGTGCAACAGAGTTTGACACCCTGATACCATTACTATCTATGAATCATGTGTATACCGGTGAGCTGGCCCTCCAGGGTAAAGGTTTTCCTGAAAAAGCACATGGGCAAATTGCATCGGACACTTCAGCAATGACCTATTCTCCTTTGTGTGTCTAAGCCAAGGGATAAACGAATCTGAAGGCATCTCAGGTGAAAAGCAGAAGGCCTTAGTCTTCTTCCATATGTGCGTGACTCCCACACGGGGTATGGTCACGATCAGGCTCATCCAGTGAGCTGTCTAATCTTGATGTTGGTCCAGATGGCAGTGATCAGTTCTACATCCTCTTGTCTATTCCTTACCACGCTACTTTGCCCAGTGTGTTCTCAGAGCTGTCAGTGAGAGTGGAGAAAAGAGCAAGAGTGAAATGTTATGAACACAGTGGCCAGAATAACCACATGTGCTCATGCAAAGCTTTAGCACACCCATAGAGGGCCTCTTAGAGGAGGTCAACACTAATATAAACATTGACCAACTGTTTTCTTGTAGTTGAGCTGTGAATAAATGGTTTGAACACGTGGTGTTACTCATCAATGAAAGATGGTGAATTAGATGAACTAATATGTACATACAAATGTACATATGTGCATCTGTATCTTCACATCTTTATAATTATTTAAGGTGTGGAACCTCTTATCCAAGACTCACAATGCATGTGGTATTTTCTTTCTGTTTCCTCCCATATGAAGCCTTTTAACTTTAATTGATTTAATTAAAACTTGGGACAATAACTGGTCACTGCTGTATTGTGTTACAAACTATTTTCCACAGCAAAGTACCCATTATCCCGAACATAACCATAAACATTGTTTCTGTACATTTGCAAAATACTCTAAACTGTGATCTTGAAAAGAAATGTCTATACTAAGTCAACAGCTCCGAAACTTTTGTAAATTATAGGAAACGTTGAGGGACTTCAAAACCCTGACAAGTTATGTGCCTCAAAGGTTATCCTGATTTCTGTGGTGAAAGTAGATGGTGTACAGGTACATTCCATGGATAGAAGATAGAGGGGCAGACCGTAATGGGGCAATTGACACTGACTGATCTTTTTAAGGTGGTTTTTTGTTGCGGATGATGTTGTTGTTTTTGTTTGTTTTAATGGTGAAGGCCAGTGGGTTCAGGCAATAGGTTTTATTCATATATTTATTTTTTATATAAGTCTTTGGTGTAACTAAGTTAGTGGCTGAACCCAAAGCTGCAAGGCTGCTAAAATGCCAACTCTCCTCCCTTTTGTTTTCATTTGAACTAACCATGTGTACATGATGTACACATAGTACAACTATCTCTTTTATGACTACCCCCAAATCAAGAGACACTCGCTATACATTTAATTAAAGTTGTCTTAAATATGCTCATAGGTGAAGTCTAAGTACTTTATACCTATAATTGTGCACCCACCCGATTTTTTGGCTAAAACTCATGAAGAGGGATTATTGTATCATAATACCAACAGATCAACACCTTTGATGATGAGATGCAATCAGGAGACAAAGATACTCTACTAAAATTTGTACCACTTTCCCTTTCTTGCTGAAGCTTGTTTGTGCCTGAAGTCTTGAATTGCACAACCGGTAAAAATGCAGTCCGGTTGTGGATAACGGAAGTGTGGTGGCGGATGCCACGGAACTGAACATTATTTGATACTGATAATGCAGTCATTAATAAGCTTTAGTTTTGCGGGACTGGAAGCGTGACTCTTTCAACAAGTCACCTGTTGGCACCTAATCCTTTTTTACTTCAGTGCGTTTTAAGCGATGGCTCTGCTTTTGTGCAGTTCACAGAATAATTCCCTTTATTTGAAGTCTGCAAAGTTTTAAATCAATGGTCAATCAATTTATTACAATCAACAGTTTAATTTAATCAAGTCACTTTTATAATGATTTAAAGTCGTGTGGTATCACATTAGACAATTTTGTAGAAGAAAATCAGCTTCTGATTGGTGGGCATAATAAAAATTGACAGGGTGCGTAATAAGGTTCGAATGCTCACCGAAATCTGTTGGGGGAACCTGTCTACTACTCTATGGAGCAGGGAGATCGGACTTGTATTTGTTTAAAAGAAAACAAACAAGACAAAAATCCGCACGCCATAAGCGCGCTCACGTGAGCCGTATAGAACTGTCCCTTGAGTTGCTATGCATAGCACATGTGCGCGCTTTTTGTCGGAACAGTTGATGGCATCCCGTTTTCCAGGCGCGCTAAAAGCCTCTTCAGAAAATATAAATCGCGAATCCCTATTTCGGATTCTCCTTTGAACTAGTAAACGCTAGCTAACAAACTGCTTTTACAAAAAAAATTGTACAGACCAGCTAGCTAGCTGCCACCACTGTCCAGGACACACCCATTTTAGACCTCGCTAAAAGTCCAAGTTTGTCCTCGTGTGTATCCTAAAACAAAGCTTCACTCTATTTTGGTGTTCCCCCCTCCCTAAACGATGTCCTTCTCTGTCCCTGATACCCGAAACTGAGCGCAGCGACCCCGGCCTGGTTAGCTCGTTCCTGTCCGCGCCCCTCGCTCTGCCCATGCGCGGATCGCCATGTTGATACGGGTAGAGTGACAGCGAGCGGCGGAGGCGGCTGTGACTGGAGCCCGGAGAGAAAGCGATCGTTTTGTAGCCAACAAGCCTGGTTTACAAGCTGTGCTCGCACACGATCGTGCACTTCTAGTAAAATAATTCAGAACCTCGATCGCCACAATATATAGATCAAGATCTCGATTTAAACAACCAAACGCTGCAGCGCAGATCCAAACTAAAGAAAGCTGAGCACAACCGGCCCGAGCAAGCAGCGCCGCTGGGAGATCGGAATACGCTGGCCGCGTCCGGGGCGAGGTATGATGCGAGAGAGGGATTTGTTACCAGCTAGCTAAAAACATACACACGCTCACCGCGGGAATATCGGGGAAATGCTGAGGCAATATACAAAATTTAAAATGTTGAAAAATAAAAACTCTGAAAGTCATATATATTGCGATCCGAAAGCGGAAAGACTATCGACGGGGCTAAGTTTTTTCAAGCCTGCTTGCTTAGCGAGCTAATAGTAAACGGCGAGCGGGATTATGGAGACTAGCTAGTTTACATTATTTAGCTCGCAGTGTTGTTTATTAGCTACCTATATTACTTTCTCATGTGCTCACTCGGGCGTACTAGCTGGGGTTATTTATTTTTTTCATGTGTGCTTCATTAATTTAGTGAATTTCCAGAAACCAAGCGTTTTTGTTTTTGGTTTTCAGTGGGGTTGGTTAGCAAGCTAGCTGTTTATTTTAATCGTGGAGAGATGGTGTTGCGCTTAATGACGTCCGACTGGAAACAGTTTTTTTAGAATTAGCCGTTTTATAATCTTTTAATACTCGCTTTGTTTTTGCGGCAGTAGTGAATTTAGCGGTCTAGTGAGTAGAGCGTGGTGTTAAAATACCACACTGACGTGAAATCACCACAAATTTTGAAGCTGCTAGTGAGCTAAGTGGAGTCCTTGTGTTTGTGTGCACGAAATATAGCGACACGAGATGGAGCTGGCTGCCTTCCTTTGATGAAGGTCCGATCAGATTTAGAAAACAATACATTTAATATTGTTTGCAAAACTGCAATACTGCAATATTGTTTGCCGGGACATGGATAACTATGTCATACCTGTTTAATACTTCAGAACTCTGACGGTGTTTACCACATTGCAAACCTTGGCAGACACAAACAACACCCTTTGGTAAGAAATAGTTTTAACCTCCTGCTGACCAACAGTCAACTTGAATTATTTGTAATGGATAAGTAAAACTGAAAGGCAAATGAAAAGTTGGAATGGGATTAATGTAGGAGGAAGGTTGTAGAGTGTAGTCACGTTGGTCGAAGTCGCTGATTGAGCTGAGGAGAGACAATCCTCTTGTCTTTTTTAAGTTTGAGTTGAATTTTTTATTTAAAATAGAGGAGCACAGCGATCATTGTTCTTCGTGTCACTCTCGTCTCATGCGTCTCTCTTGTCTGTTCTTGGTACAACCGCAATAAAAGATGGATACGTGTGCTGGGCCGTAATACAGATGCTTGTTCTTGCCTATATACCTAAGATGGAATGGCATATTTTCACTCTCTGCTATTTAATAGCACAAGAGCATCAGCATGGAAACTGAGTCGTGTTGTGTGTCGATGAATAGCCCGTAGCCTGTAAAATATGTTCTTTATGATCTCTCCTTCTCTTGAGTTACTTTTCCTCTCCTGTGCCTTGTCAAGGTTCTCCTGGCTGTTTTCTTGTGTGTAATGTCAGTGAGTTTTTACAGCGCGCATTATGTATCCTGTTAAGACAGCCAACTCTATAATTTGAATGAAATTTGCTGTTTGATTTAGTTTGACTTAAAAAATACAATAATATGCACACACATTTGTTAGGAGGAGATTTGTAAAAAATAAGATTAGAAATGGTAATCTGTCACTGGTTCCTTTTTTCAGTTTTTTTTAAACACCGCCGCTGAAGCTGTGGGTTCTGGGGGCACGGCACAGCACCCCCCGACGTGACCACTGTGCTGTCTTTGGGGCACCCCCTCCAGCGACAGGCGGGTCCGAAGAGACGACACGCCCCTGCTCCTGTGCCAGGATCCTATGGGTGCGCTGCCCCGGGCGGTGCGAGCGAACTCGGAAAGACAAGGCGGGAAGCAGCAGTGAAGGGTGGGGTCAGAAAAAACCCCTCCCTCAAAAAAATCCATTCAGGAAGAGCCTCGAAGGGTTAAACCCCGGGAGCCAGCTCCTTAACGCGGCAGGGACGCAAGCCTCCCCCACCGCTCCGCGATGTCGATCACCAACACACCCACGAGCAACGACGCCTGCCTGAGCATCGTGCACAGCCTCATGTGCCACCGGCAGGGCGGCGAGAGCGAGACCTTCGCCAAGCGCGCCATCGAGAGCCTGGTCAAGAAGCTGAAGGAGAAGAAGGACGAGCTGGACTCGCTCATCACCGCCATCACCACCAACGGCGCGCACCCCAGCAAGTGCGTCACCATCCAGCGCACCCTCGACGGCCGCCTGCAGGTAGGTGCGGGGCTTGCAACCCAAAAGGTTGCTGGTTTGATTCCCCGCTGGGGCACTGCTGCTGTACCCTTGGGCAAGGTACTTAACCCACATTTGCCTCAGTAAAATATCCAGCTGTATAAATGGAAAACATTGTAAAAGAACTGTAACCTATGTAAGTTGCTTTGGATAAAAGCGTCTGCCAAATGAATAAATGAATAAATGTAAAAGTCACTCTGTATAAGAGCACCTGCTAAATGACAGTAATGTAATGTAAATGTATGTGCATAAGGTCATGTGCACCAAGTGGGGGTTTGGGGGAGGGGGTCGGGGATTCACAGACAGGTGAGGAGGACAGAGAGGTCTGTCTGTGAACTTGGTGCGCCATGATTACTTTAGAGTGGAGAGCGACCTAGGAGATGATGGAGAAGGCTGAGCCTCTCTCTTGTTAAAGGTTGTTCAGCCGTTCCTGCAACGGGCCACAACTTTGAGCTGGGGTCCCTCTCCCCCCTCCCCTCTGCTTTTGCCACGTTGTCCGTTTTGCCTAAATCTGACATTGGTGTCTCTAAGTACTTTCACATACATACAGTGTATTTACCCCAGGAGAGTTTATAACCACTTCTGACTAAACTGGTTACCTGTTGGCTATGCTCCTGACCTATCTGTGTGTGTGTGTGTCACTGGTCCGGCCTCCAACAGGTGGCTGGGCGTAAAGGGTTCCCCCACGTGATCTATGCACGGCTGTGGAGATGGCCCGACCTGCACAAAAACGAACTGAAGCACGTCAAGTACTGCCAGTTCGCCTTCGACCTCAAGTGCGACAGTGTGTGCGTGAACCCGTACCACTACGAGAGAGTGGTGTCTCCTGGGATCGGTGAGTTCATGCTTTTTTTGCCTGTCCTTTGCGCTCTTAAATTCAAATGAAGTTATGCTGCCGTAGAGAAACTAATGTATTCACCAGCATCCTCCCTTTTTTCAGACTTGTCAGGACTGACACTGAGCACCTCTGGTGAGTATTTTGGTTCTGTTTATTACCATAATTTATTTGTCAGATGCCCTTGTCCATGGTCACTTACTTGTCCAATGTACTTACTGAACATTACAAGTACAGTGCACAGCACAAACTGCAAATAAAAAAATGCAGAAAACCCTGTAGTGTACAGATACATAAAGCATCATAGAGCCACCTGTCTCATCCAGTTGACAGGAATCTCTGATTAAATCCAGTTCAAATAATGATCATAAGTAGTGGTTAGTTGTCAGTAGTTGCAGTAAGAACTGCCATATGTCGCTATGTATCTCCATTATTTAGAGTGGCTTGTAAAGGACTTGGTGAAAACACTTGCAGAGTAAATGACAAAGTGTAAAGTTCATACTGTATGAAACAGGACTGACTTTGGCATGACCCTCTCAGGTTTTCTTATTGACACATACGTTTATCACATGAGGATTCAAACATAGTAAAAAAAATCCCAATTTGTATCTGAAATAATTGATTACTGTCATTTTTTTGACATTTTGTGGCCACCCAGATACTCTGTAAGGCATTATAGTCACAGTCTGTGTCTTTTCAAAACCCTTGACATGTCCTGATGCCGGGGAAATCACCCAGAATGTGATGTGAAACTGTTTGCTGGAGGTTTTCAGGAACACATCAGAGGAAAAAGTGAGCTTCCTCCCACCAGCATGACCCCATCATTTTAGCACCCAAGAATAGATGAAATACTTGTGATGTGTGGGGAACCGAGTCTTGACAAATGCAGAACTCACCATATGTCTAAAGAGGACATAGGTAAAGCTGCGCACACATTGTGCATCAGGGCTGTGCTCTCAGGAGTCCAATAAGAGTAATTGTGCAGTATATTGGCAATCAGATTATATTAATTTAATGGCCTCAGTAACCCTCTCACCTCGTAATATGGCCAATACATCGGTAACGACAAGCGGTCCCACTCTGAAATTTGCAGTGCTCAGGAAACATAATATTCTGTATAACATTATCCCCACATTTCAACAAAATGAAAGATGAGGCATTTTTCGTAATCGGATTTTTGACATTTGAAAATATATAGTTTTCCGTAGACCACAATGTATGAGGGAAACACCATCTACAACAACTATAAAAAGTTATTTTTATTAGATAAAAAATTACAACATCATAAAGGGTGCCTGGGTATGCTCAAAAATGGGGAAAAAAACAATGAAATGTGTCTAAGAAAATATTTAGGACATAAATTAGAAATACCTATGTACAAATATCTTCCTGACAAATGTGTATGCAGGCTTTCAATAAAACATGACAGGGTCATGCCATTTTCCCACCAATGATGTAGCAGAAATGCTGGAAATGTTATATTTAAGTCCATATCTTTGGTCTAAGACTCAGCTGTGCAGGTGTGTGAATGCATTGTGGTTGACTGGCCAGTTGCCAATGCGGTCTGTGGTGACGTGCGTTTGGACCGTCTGTCTCCAGCTCCCTCCGGACTGATGGTGAAAGACGAGTACGAGTACGACGGCCAATCTTCACTGCCCAGCATCGAGGGCCATTCTATGCAGACCATCCAGCACACGCCCTCCAGCCGGGCGGCGCCCTCCGAGACCTTCAGCACCCCCACCCTCCTGCCCCCTCAGACGCCAGCAGCTCCGCCTCCTCCTCCGCCTTCCCCAGCATCCCCGTCGGCTCCGCAAGTGAGACCCCAGGCCGCCCTCGCCCTCTCCGGCCGCCTCTCTCTCTCTCTCTCCGTCCGACCGCCGCCTCGTCCCTCTCCTCGTTTCTGCGACCTCACATCCCTCTCTCCGCACACTTCCTTCTCCCCTGCCTCCTCCCTCCCCTCCCCCTCCCAGCACACTGTTTAGGCTGAAGCTCATTCCTCTCACGTAGTGCCGCCCGTTCCTCCCAGACACACGCTGCCCCCTAAGTACTGCGGGGGGCGAGTCCTGTCTGCCCGAGCTCCCTCTCCGTCTCCGCCTTCCCCCACCTGTCTCCTTCCCTGCCAATAGTCACGGGGTGATTTTGAAAAGCTTTCTGTGGTGGGAGAGCTGGTGTTTTTTTTTTTTTTTTTTTTTTTTTCCAGCATGTGAGCCGCCGCCCGTGTTTAACGGTCCTTTGTGTGTCTGTTTGTGTGTGTGTGTGTGTGTGTGTGTGTGTGTGTTGTGCGTGTGCGTGTGTGTGTATGTGTGTGTTGTGCACGTGCACGTGTCACTCGGCCCTTTTCTCCCCAGCCCAATCCAGCAGCCTGCACTCAGGGAATCACAGTGAGGGGCTGCTGCAGATCGCCTCTGGGACGGGACAAGGCGCGCAGCAGAACGGTTTCCCCCCCGCCCCGCCTGCCACTTACCACCACAGTAAGCTCCGCCCTCCGCACACAGGCCACACCCAGCACTTCCCCAAGGGGGCGCGGAAAGCTTTTCAACATCACCCTCGATCCGAACACAAAAGGCCCGTAGGGCTCCGGTCAGGCGGCCTGCGGCCGCGGTCACAGGGATCGCAGCGCAGCGGCTTTCCTCACTGATGTGTCACATGAGTAGCTCGCCATCTACGGCCTCCTCTCGCTTACCACCTGTTGGCTCTGCTAGTCTCTCTCCCTCTGTGAAACGGTGAAGTAGTTACGGAGTACGGTCGGCTCGTTGGAACTCTGGAGGGTGCGCCTGAGATTGTGTTGCTCACCTACAAGCATGCAACTGTGCCCCCCCCCCCCACAGACGCCACCTCCACCTGGACGAGAACCAGCTTCACCCCCAACATCCCCCACCACCAGAACGGACATCTGCAGCACCACCCCCCCATGCCCCACCCGGGGCACTACTGTGAGTATGGGGCGTCTGGCCGAGCGGTGCGCGAAATGCCTGGCCGCACACCAGTATGACTCGTTACGGTGATTGTGCAGAGCCACTGACGTTGTGTCATCATGTTCCAGGGCCTGTGCACAATGAAATGGCATTCCAGCCCCCTATATCCAACCACCCCGGTAAGTGCTGGCCTCCAGTTTAACCGGCAGTTCTCTGCGGGTCTCACATTCAGTGTAAACACGTTGTGGAGTCCCGCAGCTGTGTGACCAGGGCTTAAAGTCAGCTGTGATTGTGTTAAGTGCAAAACTCCATTGCAAAACAAGTTATATGGCTCTGGTGGGTTCTAAGAATATTCACAGAATACACAATCTTAACATGTTCAGGTCTTGGAATATATGGATGTCATTAGTTGCAGCGGCATGCTAAGCTTCAGCTAGGGTTTTCTTCTATCATTAAAAAGGAGAATTATTCCAAAAACCTTTGAGCAAAAAGAAAGAACCTGAAGATAAGAAGGAAATCCCAGGACTCAGGAAATTGGCTGACTTTCAGAAGGTTTTTCGAAGAGATGTGGCACAAAATACCCTGATAGCTCACACAGAAGGATATAAACGATTCAGGCTCGGGAGCAAAACGAAGCGTGGCTGTTCATGCTAGTCCTCTATATTTAAAAATTCATTTGCATTTAGAATACTGAATATTCTGTCAGCTCAGTGAAGTGTACCGTTGGCTCATGACTTGCGCGTAAGTTGAGGGAAGACGTGAGTGTGTGACGGTGTCCTTGTCCCCAACCCCCCCCCAGCGCCGGACTACTGGTGCTCCATCGCCTACTTCGAGATGGACGTGCAGGTGGGCGAGACGTTCAAGGTGCCCTCCACCTGCCCCATCGTGACGGTGGACGGCTACGTGGATCCCTCCGGGGGCGACCGCTTCTGCCTGGGCCAGCTGAGCAACGTGCACCGGACCGAGGCCATCGAGAGAGCCAGGTACCGCCGGGACCGGGGTGGCTGCTTCTGAGTTCAGGGAGGAAAAGTGAAGAGTTTAAAACTGGCACTCAAACATGCGAGTGAAATATGAACAACATCACAGTGGTGCTCATGTTATTAGAGTTAAAAAGGTTTACAGGAGCTCGGAATATTCCCTTCAAATTTGGGCATGTGAAAATAGCTGGCTGTGTGTGTAATTTTTGATGTTCATTTTCACTAACATCTCTGTGTTTTACTGTGGTTCTTTACATAACAGCCCTTTTCAAAATAGTTTTCCCTACATAGAGTTCAAGGATAACGCAAAGATAGTCCAAAAATTGGCACTCAAAGTACGAGTGAAAACTTAGCAACACTACAGTGGTTATGTGTGAGCAGTGATGTAAAAGCAGGTATGTGAGCTTTAAATGGGAATATTCCCTTGAAATTTGGCTGTGTGAAAACACCTGGCAGATATCACTTTATGTCAATAATATATGTTGATTTTCATTTTTCCACTAACTTGTTTGTGTGCTTTAAAGTGTTCATTTATACAGCAGCTCTCTTCATAATTGTTTTCCTGTGTATTATTGCTAATGTAATTTGTATTGTCCCCTCCCATCTCCTCAGGCTGCACATTGGAAAGGGGGTGCAGCTGGAGTGTAAGGGTGAAGGCGACGTGTGGGTGCGTTGCCTTAGCGACCACGCCGTCTTTGTGCAGAGCTACTACCTGGACCGGGAGGCGGGCCGCGCCCCCGGCGACGCCGTGCACAAGATCTATCCCAGCGCGTACATAAAGGTGAGCAGCAGCAGCTGCGGGAGCCCGGGGGGGCTGGACAGGGTTGTGGGACGGACGCAGGTGCGATCTCTCTCTCTCTCTCTCTCTCTGCTCTCCTCCTCCTCAGGTGTTCGACCTGCGCCAGTGCCACCGGCAGATGCAGCAGCAGGCGGCCACCGCGCAGGCGGCGGCGGCGGCTCAGGCGGCCGCCGTCGCCGGCAACATCCCGGGACCCGGCTCCGTGGGAGGCATCGCCCCCGCCATCAGTGAGTGGCCCCCCGTGTCCGTTTCGCACTTGAGCGCCATCGTGCCGTATTGTCAAACTCCTGTAAATTTCTGTCTCTCACTTAGGCATACAGTCTCTGGTTCAAGGGTGCACCTCGCTGCTCTGTTTTGAAGGCTGAGCTGTTACTTTACTGTTCACTTACCATTTAAAAAAAAAAACACCCGATAGCTCATGTATTCTGAATTAAATGCCAGGTGTCTTGGCTGGTGTTTCATGTCATAAATACCCATTTTTTGAAATGCACCTGATTTAATGTAAACTGCCAGTTGCTGGGAGTCTGGTAGTGTTAGGCTGCACACTGTCAGTTAGAAACAAAGTTGCAGAACATGTTTTTCTTCTCATTTCTAAACTAGAGTGAAAATGGAAATGCTTCATACTGATTTTCTCAACTAATATAATTACTTAGTAGCTCCCATATTCTGTAACATAATTTCATATCTTGGTTGAAAGATCCTCTCAAATGGTTTTGATTTGGGTGTTTAACAATGTATATATATTGGTTTTCTCATTCAAAGTTGTCAGTATGTAATAAAATATAGCCTTGTTGCAAACCACAATTTATCAAGGTTCCACGCTGTCAGGATTGTCTGGGCATGGTCTTCTCATTCATAAAAATTCATTGACTCACATTTGATTGACAGTTATGTTTTCAGTCTCCCACATCATACACGAACACATCCACATGGCAAACTGTAGCTAGCAAAAGCACTTCAGTGGTGCACACAGCAGCTAGTGAATGTTTTAGCCAGAGGAATGGATGCTGGGTAGCCGGATAAAACAGATTCATCCTGCGTTATTTTTGAAGCAGTTCGCTGTAATGTGAGAAGTTGAGTTTTGGAGTGTACCGTTAGCTGCTGTTGGTGGTGATGGTAATGGTGACTGTGATGACACCCGCAGGCCTGTCTGCAGCAGCCGGCATCGGCGTGGACGACCTGCGCAGACTCTGCATCCTGAGAATGAGCTTCGTGAAGGGCTGGGGTCCGGACTACCCCAGGCAGAGCATCAAGGAGACCCCCTGCTGGATCGAGATCCACCTGCACCGCGCGCTGCAGCTGCTGGACGAGGTGCTGCACACCATGCCCATCGCAGACCCTCAGCCGCTGGACTGAACCACCCCACCCCCCGCGAGGCCGAGAGAGGGGGAGGCGCCCACCCCCTTCCCCCCACACTGTGACGCTCCAGCAGAGGCCCTGACCCAGACAGACAGGGAGGAACCCCTCCTCTGAACCACGTCATTGATAACTGCAGACTTCTGTGGGTGTGTGTGTGTGTGTGTGTGTGTGTGTGTGTGTGTGTGTGCGCGTGTGTGTGGGAGGGGGGTCTTTCTTTTCCTACTTCTTATTGGTGATTATTAACATCTGTCCTTTTGCCCTACCCTCCCGCCCCTGTACAGAACGGGATCTGGACTGAGATTCGGGGGGTGTGCACCGAGCCCCCTGCTTGTCCGTATTACCCCTTTCCTATTAACCCCCTTCCCCACTCCCGCTCATAGCCCATGCACTCTCTCCGTAGGTCATTCTCATCAAGGATTCCTGGTTTGTATTTTAGTCTGCAGAGGGCTGCAGCCTAAGCTGGTTAGCGCGCTGTTGCTGCAGAGGAGAGATGAGTCCGGGCAGGGCATCGAGACAGCCGCGTACAGGGGGCCATTAGCGCAAAACAGGGCAGGGCGAGGCAGCTGCAGCAGTCCAGCAACCTATTACACATTTTTGACTTTGCTTTTTAAATTCTTGAAATTTTGGAGAAAAAAAACCCTAAACAAAACGAAACAAAAAAGTGGTGTAGCACTTTGGTGTTTCCTTGTTTTTAATCCCCTCAGTGCCCCCTTGGTGGGTTGAATTCTGAGGTACAGATACACCGGTGAGAGAGGGGTTCTCTACACACAGACACACAACTAGTCACAGTTAACTACACAAAATGCGCAATTTTAACACTAAGCCACCTGTTTGTTGTTTTGTTGTTTTTTTTTTTTTTGCTTTCTTACATAAAAATAGTAGATTCTCCACATTACTTAGTTTGCTTACCTCACTAAAGGAGTTTAAAATTAAAACTTTACAGAATTCCACATTTGAAAAAAAGCGTTCTTCTTTTTTGTTACTGTTTTTGTTTTGTATTTTGTAAATACTGTCGCCACAGCCGTTTGTTTTTGAAATGCATGTGGATGTTTGAGTGAGAATTGCGAGCAGTTGGAGGCCACTTCTGGTCTGGGGGATTCAAAATCCTGTCAGTTTCACACAACTCCCAGCCCTCCCAGACTCCAGTTAGGCCAAAAGTAAATGGTGACAGAGTTCGTAGACTTTTCAGTGTCTTCACATAGTGTATTAAGAGTTGAGGCTGCATGAGAACTTGTAACAGGATAGCGAGTGGCCACCACTGATGTGTTATTTTGTTACCATGGCCTCAGACCCCTGTGGTGGGCACTGCCTGTGTGGGGCGAGTATTTCCCACAGAGAAACCAGGCCTCGTTTTCACACGAGGCGCTTGTATGACCTTCCACAGCTGTAGTCTTTCCCTGCATGTTTCGATCTCCCTACACGCATACCCCTTCTGCTCTCGTGGAGGTCACTGTAGCCACATCACACCGTCTCCACCCGAAAGTCCTGACTTTAAACTCTGAGCCCTATTTAATCAGAATGGTAATAATGTAAGAGCAATGATACAGAACTGCCATTTTCTTTTATACATAAATGTGTAGCCTTTTGTATAATTTTGAATTGGTGACAGAAGCCCCTCCCCCCCCTTACCATTAACTGTTGATTGTGTAATGATGTGTAATAAACATTTTGTAATAAATTAGTCTTTTTTTTAAGGGAAGGAACGGGAAGTAATATGAAACAAGTCTGTCAGCAGTAGATGGAGCTTGAATCTATTGATCAGTGTCAGATATTGCAGTTCCAAACAAGCCCATACATCGATTTTTCACTGTATGAACTTGGATTGATTCCACTTTTGGGAGGTGTCATCCAGTGTAATATGGCTAGTAGTAGGTTTACTTCCCTGTTGGTCATGTTCAGTGACCCCGTTGTTAAAGGTTAATGCTCATTTGACTACATGCGAAGCTTAGTAACTCATCACAATATCGAAAGGTAAAAACTCATTTTTGAAGCATTTATAAAGTATCCATATAAAGGAAATGTGTATTGTCAGTGCCAAGTCGGTTGTGGCAATTGGGTTTGATCAAATTTGCTGAACTGCCAAGGCGTGTGATATGATGAATTGTTTTGCTTTCTTTTAAGTATGTCACTTTTTCCAGTATTTTACTTTGATTTCTCCGATGACAGCACTGTGTTAGAACCAATTCTCACATGTTAGGAGTTTCAACCAATGAAATTGAAGGGTGAGATGCTGAAACTTAAAATGCCATCATTCTCTGCTGGCAAACATTTTTTTCCTCACTTCTTGTTGGACAAAAGACATTTAAGCATAACATTTCTTATTTTAGAGAGGTGCAGTATCAATAATATGCATAGGTCTATACACGGTTTTGTATAACTTTCACATGCTATTGGATTGTGGAGAAATGTAAACAAGGTGAGCTGTTGGTTAACTGGACAATTGGCACTTTGTTTCTTTTTAAAGTTGTATTTCTAATGCAAAAATAATTAAATGAGTCGAGACCTGAGTATGAACCATTTTGTTTTGTCCTACTTTTCTATTGCATTTCTCACTATCAGGCAAGTGACTTGCTTCTGGGATGAACTGCATTGCATAAGCACCTAAGAACATCATACCTTCTACATATGGAATATTAAACACCCAATCTTAGATTTACATCATCACAGAGACTGGAAAAAAAGGTTATGTAATGCATAATGCATTTGTTGAGGGTCAGTGTAAGTGCGCCGGCTCTCGTTTTGAGATCTCGTCCAGAGAACGAGCCGCGCATTGATGGGGAGAGGTTTCATAAGCAGGCAGCTGTCGCATCCTGTTTGACCTACTTCCCGGCAGGAGAGGGCAGACGGGCTAGCCCCGGCACAATGCGGCAGTGCGGGGGAGACGCCCTCTGTCTGCGCACACACACACGCGCGCGCGCTGCTGTCACACGGTGCAGGCAGCTGTGAGGGGAGGAGGAGAGCGACTGCTGGGATGCTTTGGCTTGCGGCGGGTGAAGAATTACCCCCCACACACGCGTCGAGAGCCAGCGTTTCACACCTGCACAGGAAATGCTTGCTCTACCCCCCTCTCAAGTGGGTCTGCACAGCCAAGTGACAGCCTCACTGTAACGTACCGATAGGAGCAGCTAACACAACCAGAACATGCACTCCATGAAGCAGGTGTCAGTCTGGCCAGAAAAGGGGCTGGGTCATAGTTTGAGCACCTTTTGTTTTGTTTTGTAGGGACACATACTAAAATTCACATTCATTTAAGCAAGGGATGCACAAGGTTGCCTGCTTGCACATCGCTGGTTTTACATGGGTTTTACAGTGTCACCTGTGAAAAGGGGTGATTTTAACATGGTAAATTACAGAAACGATCTGTCTGTCCTAACACAGAACAAAGTGAAATGGACTGACACTTGGATCTGTACACTGAAAGGCCACAACAGATGCCCACTGTGTGTACATTACACCTCCGGTTCCACCCACCTCCCCCCAACCCAACCCAACCCAACAATGAAAGCCATGACGCAAAACAAAGCTTTTTAAAATGAAACCGTCTTTATTAAGTAACTTTAATATCAGAAAAATAAAACTCTTATAATTCTCTTTACAGCAAATATATATCAGTGCTTTGGCCACATAACTTAAAAGGCCCTTTATCATAAAATATAGTCTGTTTTAAACTTTACTCAATTTATTGAATTTATATGCCCTAAGACTGCCCTACATATACATAACAAAAGTGTAGTAAAATTAGCAAATACTTAACTGTTGGTACAGTATTACATATATGTATATATAATATAGCCTATGGTATACAGCTATATTATATACGTCAAATATGTACTATACAGACACATTTATATAATTCTGAAGGTGGCTTACAGACGTACACGCAGCTTAAGTGTGAGATCCTTGGCCATTTTGTACATCAAAAAAAACATGCCTATGTGCGCATTCCTCCTCGCCTACAAGACGGCAGCTAAGTCAGTTTCAATACTGTCAAACTATACTACAAGCAAATAGCACTGACGGTCTGCAGTGCCCCGTGGCTTGTCATCCACGGTCAGTTCTTACTGGAGTAAAAGAAAAATAATCTTATCTGTAAACTTTTATAGATTTATATATATATATTTATTTATTTATAAGAAATGTAACTTCAAGTGGAAATAAAAAATAAAAATCTGTATTTACCAGTTAATAACATTAATAATCAATACACAAAAGTCAATATTAATCTTGAGAGGCTGAGGATCGGTGTCGTCCCCTCCCCTCCCCTCCCCCCGGGGGACAGTGGATGGAGGGGTGGGGCCGTCTCTCTGTGGGGCTCAGGAGCAGCGGGTCTCCCTTCTTTTGGCTCTCATTACTGACAGGAATGGGGGGGATGGGGGGGAAGAGAGAATACTTTCACCATCGCACCTGCTGGCGGTACGTAAACAAGACCTGGGTGGGGATGGGTGACAAACTCTTTGATCGCCGTCAAAAGAAACAGTTTGTTCGAGGAGCTGTTGGGGGGGGTTGGCGGGTGTTTCAGTGCAGTGAGCGCAGGACGCAGCAGTTCTTTACCCCAAAAAAGGCCGCACGTTCAGCGAGCGGGACACACACACACTCGTCACTCTTCCACACCGTACGCTTTCTCGGGCACGGAAAGAAAGGAAATAAAAAAATAATACAACAGATATGGCTGGAATGTTGGGGGCCCCGCCACCCTGACCCAAGCTGTAGTGAGTGTGGCAGCCGCGGGACTTCGCCCTGTGAGTGAGGGGGTGATCCCCCTCCACACGACTGGGATCCATCTGTTCTTAAATCATCCTAATGACCCAGAAAAGGAGGGGAAGGGCCTGGATCTATAGTGTTTTGGGGGGGGTGGGGGAGAGCGGGTAAAAGAACAATGCGCGCCACCTGGAAGGCTTTGGGCTGTCTGCGGCCGTACCGCGTTCCCGTTTGCCCGCGGGACTAAAATGTACAGGATGATCTACGGAAATCAGGCACGAGTTGCTGTAAACAGATTAAAAACCTACGTTTTAAAAATAAAGGCCATAATGCCAGGCGTGGCGATACCTGTCACACCTCTGCTGGTCCAGAGCAGCAGCTCCGTCCCACCGTCAGCACCGCGAGAATGACAGGCCAGGTGAAGCGATACGAAACGGATGTAGCAGCTGAAACGAACGGGATGAAACTTAAAATGTCGCGACCAACCACCTTTAGCCTTAATCTTTAACACCTAATTTAACAGTCATAGCAAACTTGATACACAGATACAAAATAAAACCTTAAAAATAAAAAAAGGGTCAGAGAACTGATGTAAAAAGTAAAAGGGAAAAAAAATAGTTACCAATATCTCATTCAGGTAACACCCCCCAAATCCCCATCACTGTCCACTAGAGAACAAATGCAGGCACGCCCCCCGTCCCCCCCACCCCCCCTGTCCATTTTGGGCAGTTCACATATTGCGCAGACGGATGGCCTGGGTGACAGGCGTGTGGCACACCGGGCAGACGGCCTCGGGGCTCTGGCAGATGCGGCTGGCGCACTCCATGCAGAAGTAGTTGTGCCCGCAGGGGACCAGGGCGGCGGTGATCTCGCTCTCCAGGCAGCGGACGCAGTCCTGCCGGCCGCGGTAGGCGCCCCCGGAGCCGGCCGAGTCCGGGGGCGAGCTGGAGGCGGTGCTGTCGCCGGACGACGACAGGGTGGGGCCGTAGGCCGGGAAGCGGCGCGCCGCCGGGTGCTCCAGGCTCTCGTGGAAGGTGGGGGAGAGGCGCGGGGTGCCCGGCTGGCTGTCCTGCTGCAGGGCACCGTGGCCGCGGCCCTCGAAGAGCGGGACGCCCTGCTCGAAGGGGCTCCACAGGACCGGGTGGGGGGCGGGGCCGGGGGCCACCGCCAGGGCCTCGAAGCCCGCCGGCTCCAGCGCTGCCACGTCGTCGGAGCCCAGAGGGAGCAGGGTCTCCCCGAACCAGAAGCTGCCCCCGCCGTTGTTGTTGTTGTTGCTGTTGAAGGGGCTGCCAGGGCTGTAGTCGGCCACGCGGCCCCCGTAGTAGGAGTCGCTGGAGCCGCTGCCCAGCGAGCTCGAGCTGTCGTTGCGGTAGCTGGGCGTCATGCGCACGCAGCCCGCCCCGCCCCCGGCGGCGGGCGCCGCCCCCTCGAAGCTGACGTCCGTCCCGTTGTGGTGGAAGTCGTTGTCGTCGGCAGCTGCCTCGGCCGAGCCGCCGGTGCGCAGGGCGATGTGCGCCTCGATCTCCTCGCGGGCGCGGTCCACGTTCTCCGGCATGCCCGTCACCTCGAACACGGGCTCCTTGTCGCGGCTCGGCGTCACGATGTAGGTGTGCGTCTGCTGCTGGATGCGCTTGATGGTGGCGCCCTTGGGCCCCACCACCAGGCCCACCACGCGGTACGGAACCCGCACCTGGATGGTGGTCTGGCCCGCCAGGGCGGGGGCGCCCGGCAGGCCCGGCCCGGTCCCCGTCAGAGGCCCCGCCTTGTTGCGCGAGGCCCGGATGAGGGAGAAGTGCTCGGCCGCGGACAGGATCTCCCGCTTGGCCATGGCCACGTCCTCTTTGCGCCCCGTCACCACAAACACCGGCTGCTCCCCGCGCACCGGGGTCTTGATGTAGGTGTTGGTCTTTGCCCGCAGTGCTTTTATCTTACAGCCTGGGAGATATCAGAAAGAGGGGCGAGAGAGAGGGGAAAGGAGTGAGATTTCAAATGTGTTCAACGCTTCCCCATAAGACAATTAGTAGATAGTTTTATGGTGTACATAAACCTCACTCCCAGATGTACACTGCACTGCCGTCGTCTGTGAAGTAATGTTTCAAGAACTGAGCGAGCAAGAAAGCACCACACAACCGGTCCTGGACGTGCGCGCAAATCAAAGGAAGAAGGACCAGTTCTAACGAAGGGATGCGAGATGCGTCTCTTACTCCACATGTGAATTTCATGGGAATACGAATCATGCCTTTCTCAAATAATTACGACAGTGGCATTTTTAATTAACTTGTCAAAAGCCAGTAATTATGGAGAATGTGGTCGATCTCTTAAGAATAAAACACTGCAGCTACCCAAACAGAAAAAACTGAAGATCATCTTCCATTTTCCCCAAAACCGCACCATGTATTTTATCAGTTTATATCAGAGACGTTAAACCTATTTTTGAGCGCTGCATGTCGTTTTTTAAGGGAAGTCTTATGCAGTCATCGGTATCACTCTCTACCAGATATATCCTAGCGGAGACTGCTTATTAGATTAAAAAAATCAATTTACAGTTAGGATTACGAATTAACGATACCTGCTATCAAACCATTTCATAAACACATAGAAAAAACCAAACGTTCAACATACTCAAGACAGTATTTTAACATTTTAACACACTTCACAAAACAATAACCTCATAAATAACAGATAAGCTGTGGAAATCTTTCGGTTTAAACGTTAGAAGCGCCTTGGTAGTTATGGACTGCATTAGATACGATACCTCACGTCTAGCTAAGCCATCTAGCTTACTTTATTAATTTATTTAACGTTGGCAGATACTCAGAGCCCTGGGTAACTATGCAGTTCCCTCAACCCTACATTTCCGCTTTCCTTACTCACTTTAAACATGTGCACCATCCAACTTCTCAAAGTTCTTTCCATTTACCACAATTCGCCGCCATTTAACTGACACGCTTTGGAATTCTTTATCGTCCTCGGACAGGTGAAAACGATTTATTAACAAGCTAACATTAGCTAACTTTGCGATCGTACTCGAACACAGTCGCTGTAAAGACACAAGGAGGTAGCTTAAGCAGATGGATAGTCTAACAAACCGGTTGATAGTCTCGTTTGCCGAAAACTATCTGGCTACGTTGCACAGTAAACATTAGCTTGTTGGCTAACTTACAAACAATTCCTCACTCGTCGGCACGCTACATGCTTCTCAAACAAAAACCCAGACAATGACATAAATATTTTAAATGTTGCAAGTTAATCAAAATAAATCCACAGCCAAAACAAACCTCACCAAAGCCTGTTTGTTTACTATCGTAAAAGAAAAACTTACTAAACGTTACTCACCGATCGAAGCTGCACTCTCGACCTCTTGGGAGAGCTGGTTAGCTAGTGAACATTAGCATAGCCCTGGCTAGCTAAGCACACAGCCACTTGCTCTGGTCTCAGTTTGTAAATCGAATGCCGGCACAACTCCCCCCAAATATAAACCTGACCGAAAACCAAAAGATAAAAGATAAAATCCGTTTGCAGTAGTGCACTCACCCTGCCTACCGACTATCTCAGCTACGTGCTCGGAGCTAGGCACCGCCACGCACTCCGTGGTGTTGACGCTCTTCCTCCGGGCGAGCGGCGGCTGCTCGATCTCGAACCCCGGCTCCCCGTATCCCAACGGTAACATCATCCCGGGGACCTGCTGCGCCGTCGGATCCTCGAGCCCGCCGCTGTACAGCAGGACCGTCTCCGGGGCCTCCATTCCGGGCAGCATGACCGAGCCCAGCGCGGGGACCTGGGCCTGCGCTAGCAGCGTGGTGCTAGAATCCGTCTCTTCCGCTATGACCGCCTCATCTGCCTCTTCCACGTCCTCCTCCTCCTCCTCTAACGGCGGCTTGCGGAGCGGCAGAGGCTGAAGGTCCAGGACGGTGCCGAGCAGGCTGAAGTGGGAGGCCGGGCGCGAATGCAGGAGGGACTCCTGCGGTTCCGTCTGGCTCTGCGCGCCGTGGTCATCGAGGCCTACGCCGGCAAATGCCTGTACCAGCGGCGGGATCTCAGGCTCCGTTTCCTCGGTTTCCAACAAAGATGTGCTACTGGGCATTGTTTAACACTTTCCCAAACGGCCGCTTCTTTTCCCACTACCCGAGACGGCTACTTAGTGGTAATGGTTATAAAATATAACTTATAAACTTTGTGATCTGTTCAGCGACAATAATAGTATCGGGTGGCTACAGTAAATCAAAAACCGCCCGCGCCGGTCGAGATGTCTTCCGTGAACCTATTTTTTTTCCGCCCTCCCTGGCTCTTTCTTTTGTCTCATCACCCAGCCGCAAGAACCACGCCCTGGGTCACACAGAGCTGCTTTAGCATTGGCTACTTGAGACTGGTTGCAGTTTTACTACTCTGGGTTGGATGTGCTGTCAAACGGAGCCCAATCGCAATTGGCTTGAGCTGGCAGCAGTTACGTTTTGTGAACGCCTCTGTTTGGGCAAGACGAGCTCCAGTTGCGTGCCATGTAGGCTAGCGCAGTGTCGGACCTTAAACTGGGGTGCGTTCTAAGTAGTGAATGTATCACAAGTTCACAAGTGTACGTATGTTCGTTAATAGGCTGCAGCCACACACACACACACACACACACACACACACGCACGCACGCACGCACGCACACACACACACACACACGTATATATGGAAGATTGATTTTTTTCTTCATAACAATAAATTATGAGTAGCGCTTTGGTTTGTGAAAAGAGGACTGAATCCTTGATGAAAAGCACAGAACTACTGGCCAGCCATTGTTTGGTATAGTGGCTCTTTAGTGTGTGTGAATTAATTTTTGCAAAGTTGCCCGTGTTTTAAGATGGCGTTACATACGGATACTTTTGAATAACAGGGATTTTTTGAACAGTACACTTTAACTTTGAATGTTTTTTTTTCCTCAGTTGCAAATCTGAGGGCTGGCAGCAGAACCCTCCAAAGGGGCCTTGTGAGCTAGTCATCATATTCATACACACAATGTGGTTACATGTACAGTAACACCCATAATGCCTTCCAAGCTGAAGGAGGAAGCAAACTAGTAATTGGCTGTCATGAGCTGAATTTTCTGTAAGCATTTAATGCATCAAATTAGAAGTATAATTATGGGTTCTAGCAGATTTGCGATAATGTAATGTGACATGAACATGGAAGGAGAAGACAACAGGATTAAGAGGAAAAGTGCAAACGGTCCAGGTGTGTTTATTGCGTGGTAGTCCGAAGTTGTGTCTAAGTTTTGTGTCCAAACAAAATTAGATATTAGGGTTGTTGTTATTTCTGAGGGCTGTATAGGTATGGGGAATGCCCCTCCAACCCATGACATGGAATACCTGCCATCCTTATTAATATAGTGCTGTGCTTTCATTTTATTTTATCATGTAGGTGTTTGGCAAATTCAGTCTATCACATGGGTGATTAACTAGCCTTAAACTAGTAATCTGCAGCTGAAGCACATCTTTGTCACTCAGAGACAGTGCCTGCTAGGATTCGCTGATTTTTTAATGTCATTTAGATATAATAGCTACAAAGCCTAAATTAGCCATCCAGGTAATTTAATGGTCAGTTGCTCTGCAGTTTTGACATTGAACAAAGACTTGCTTGGGTTTAGGAATACTGTGTTTGATTTTAACTGTAACATAAAGGAAGCTTAAAAATATTGTCTAAAAGATGAATAACTGCAGATGGAATTACAAGTTTTGTGGTTAAGCACTCCTTGAAGGTATTTTTGGAACTTGAAAAATCAGATCAATTTCTATGTTTTGTTGCTTTCTTTAGCAACAGTTAGTGGTATAATAATACCTTATGGCTGTATTTTACTAACCTTCTTTACCTGATGACTACTAGCTGGAGAAATGCTACACTCAAATTTCTTTAAGATCTAAAGAAAAACCCCCGGCGTACTGCAGGAGAGATGCCTTAATTTTAAGCAATTATGCTTGTATTCATAATCATAGAAGACATCCAGACAACAATATGAAGCTAACAACATGCTGTTTTTTATTAAGAGTCCTAAATTAAGAGATCTCAAGATGACACACGATTTCTTAACATTTCCAACAAAATGGGTTCAGATGTTCCCTTAGATGTTCACTGGTCAGACCTCCTGCCCAAACCTTGATGAAAGTGATCTTGAGGTGGTCATACCACCACCTTAGCAAAAGCAGGGACAACATGCAAAATTTGAAGTCACTGTTTTCAATTTGTATGTTCATTCTGGGATGCACATGCATGACACACAAAACTCAAAGTTGTTATTTACTACATGGGTGCCCCAACCTTGTTGTAACTTCACTGTAGTGCCTGTGCAGAATATTTTTAATTTTTACCACACAATGGGAATAAAGTTGTTACACTGAGACCAAGGTTTCAGTCTGGTTCACTGTATATTACATGTTCACCTTGAAACCAGTCAGATAAGGGAGATTTCAACACAAATCATCAGTGGACATTCCAGGTAATTGTTTGTCTTGGACTTGAACCATCACCATTTTTCTGGTGCTCTGCATTTTCCCTTGTAGCATGTCAAATGCAAACATAAGCATATGATTGTAGACTTGAGGCAGTGACAATTAGTGATTGACTGAACTGTGGTACTTGTCATAACTACTTAATGCCATTGCATTTGTTAATTAACACATTTTTGTTGGTCGACAGGATTGCAAATGAATGAAACTAAATGTTGTCATGGAAGTACTTAAATTATGGGCACTCATATTGGAAACAAGGTGTTAATAAGTAAAAACTGAAACAATCCAAAGTTATACTCTGATTAAGTCGTTTGGTTTGAACAGGTAACAGGAAGTCTTGTTTCATTGACTTGATTTGAAAATCAAAAATGGCCAGCAAACGTTCTTTATGGATTCACCAACCATGTCACTGGCATCAAAAGCTAAAGCTATTGGTTGAGAGAATGAATTGCGTGGACACACACCAGCTTTAGGAATGATAAAGAACCCCAACAACATAAGAAATTTCAACAGGAAAAGTTTATTCATTTTGAAAGACAAGCCACAAATTTTAAGAAAACAACACTAGTAAGCTAGCCTGAGCTCAAGTCTGAAATATTCAGAAAAACAAACTACATGTGTCTTTGATCTCTTCTTTTGTCATATTGACACACTAAAAGTTAATATATATTTATAAATATAAAAGTTCCCCAGTTATTTTGTCTCCATTTTTGTAAAATACACAATACAAATCATCCTCACACTAATATGTTAGCCGTTTTGCCAATTTTAGAAGATATAATGTCATAAAATGTTACTTGAAACACACAAAAAGAAAGAAAAAAAAATTCACATCATGATATATATTTACATTTACAAAATACAATACATCATACGAAAAAAGAGTAATCACAATGTACTTTCCAACAAATTTAAATAAACATCAAAAACGTTTCATCCAAAGTAATAAAGGAAACCAAAAAAGAGAAAAACAAGAGTAAATAAATTACACTTTACTTCCACTTTCATCTTTATATATACACCACAGACCACATCTCTGGGGCAGATCCTGCCTAAGTCTGCCCAGAGGCTCAGAATTCCTGTGCTTGCATCAGAATGCGCTACAGCAGGCCACAACTCATTAAGAGGACGGTCGAATGGCACTTCATATAGATCGAGAAATAAGAGCACAACAAAACAGATACACTGCATTCAGCAAAAACCCAAAGTGAAACAAAACAAAAAAATTTAAAAAAAAATCATGAGAAATATAATGACAGTGATAGTGTTCTTATTGGCAAAACCCAGTTACGGTGTGTGTAACTGTATCAAATATTGTACCTGCTACAATATCTTTTTCTGCACATTTGGGGTTAAGACATGAAGTAATCCATTAGTCCAGGCTGCGTGTGGGTTTTAGGAGACTCTCGCTGTAAAGGTGACATAGAGGATCTCTCTGCCTGTAAGAAACTGAGATGGAGTTCCTCGGTCTCCTCTCCATGTACATTAGGAGTGATGTCATTCTAACCCAGACGGTTTCCCTTCATTGTGAAGACATCACTAGCGTAATGGGGGATTTAAAGATCTCAGAGGTAACACAGCTAAACCTCAGACGTATGCATACATCTCATCCTCTGCACCTGCGTCTTGTGCTTTTGCATGTTTCTCGCACGCCTGTGCTACGGTTAAATGCTTGCAAGGTTGGTTTAACAGTCCAGGACCAAGAGGCGATCAAAGGCACAGGTGACTTTGCCTCTCTGCGTGACCAGACACTCCCCTCTGCCAATGTGGGATTGGTGTCTCTCTGGTGCCAGGGGCTTGTGACAATACAGGAGAGGTTAGGATATACCCAATGCGCTAACTCCGCCCTGATCCTGGACCTACAGATCTGAGCTCTGAGCTGTCTCTGAGCTCACGATGAAGTCAAAGGCACTGGTGTCTCTCGGCAGTGAAGCTGGCTCTGTGACAGCGCTGAGAGACAGGGACGTTCCGAAGAGGAGGAGACGGTCAAACAACACAGACAGTTCGGGAAAAAATACGTCTTTGCCTCCTGTTAGCCACTCTTCCCAGTAGGCTGGGATTTGATATGTTGGTGGGAATACTCACATCTTGAACAGCTTCATTGTAATTGTCCTCTGATAAGGAAGGCAGAGATTTTAAACTTCAGTTTCAAAAACTGGCCTGCATAATTTGAGATTTTAGCACTGGAACAGTCATTGGCCTTTAAAGAGAACAGTAAGGCCCAAAATCAATGTCTGTCATTTCTAATCTTAAAAAAAGTTTAGTAAGTACTTTAGTGAAATGTTATGTACAGTTAAAAATAAAATGTTAGGCAGTGTATTGGTATGGATTCAGTGTAAAAACGAGGCAGGAATTTCGAGGTTGAGGTGGGATCACCGATCACATGAAATGATTCCTAGCTGGCACATTTCCCAAAGAAATGACAGTAAAAATGATGAGACAAAAAAATCATCAAATTCTAGCAGCACAAGAAAAGGCATGCAAACCCAAAACAGCACTTTTAATATTCTAATGCACAAAATCAAGCAAGAATTAAGAAAAAATCAAACACTTTCTGTGAACTATTTGGCTCCTGGCAGAAGAGGATATGAAAAAAAGGCAGTTAGAACCATCCACACAGGACTCTGGAGACTATGAGAGACAACCCAAGCAAGTTGTTTTTTTTTTTCACTTTTAGACACCATTTTCCAGCTAGTCAGAAGTGAGGAAAGTATTTCACAGGAAATGCTACGACAGTGTAAAAATAAAGACGCATGCTTTTCATTGATGTTCCAACTCAGAAGTGCATCTAAAATCCCATCGATTAAATATGTCATAAATATAAATAAATTACATATTAAAATACTACCGACAGTTCTCCAGAACCGACATCTTAAAACATTTAGTAAAGAAGTCAATCAAGTAGTAGTACTTAAAGAAACAACAAGCTGCCATTAATTTTTCCAGTGTCAATGCATTCCGTTGCGGTGTTCTTCATGGAATAATAGGGATCAATAACAGGTCAAGTATGGCATGGAGCTGGTCTCATATGTAATTAGGGTTGCTGGTCAGAGAGCTGCAAAGATCTAATGCTTACACCCATATCCTCACAACAAACCAGAATCAAGCCTGACATCCTACCAGTCCTTCACCACTTATTAACTCTCGATTAGGTGTATATATTTAGGCCAAAATGTTGGACAGATTAGTTTTCTCTTGCCACTTTTCTCAGTTGACAGTAGTGTGTATGTAAAACTCCATAAAGCCTTTCAGCACTGAGAGTGTTTTTTGTGTGCAATGGACCATTTGCTGTAAGTTATCTGTTTCCTTCCACAAAGTATCGTAGGAATACTTGGCAGAAACAGATGGGTCATATGGGACAACTAGTGAGACACCCTTTGGGATGGGTGGGGCAGCATATTTTCCCAGGTGGAGGTGGAGGTGGACAGCGGGCAGCTCCCTGATCACAATTCCCACAGTCCCTCCCCTTTTCACAGTCAATCATCCAATCACAGCAGAGCTATATCCAAGGATACACCACAGGGTGACCATCAGAGCAAGCACATACAAAAACACAGAAGAAACAAACATACAAACAAAAAATATATAAAGTACAGTCTAATAGAAAATGTACTGTATAATTGAAAATATCAACTTTTGGTCCACTATATATACATATACAGGTTAGGGTAACAGGGTAGGGGTTGGTTGAGGGCTGAATTTTAGAGACTTGCTGATGTTCATTTTTAAAAGAAATGAGAAAAATTAGTGAACGCAAAGTGGAGGTGCCCGCAAACACACACGCCATGCCCAACTGTACATGAGGGAAGGGGGAGACTGGGTGAGAGCGGGGGCTCTACACTTGGACATAACAAGGTGAGGATCGACATGAATCAACTGCGGCGCCAAAGATCAAGTAGTCAATCTTCAGAACTAAATTCCTCCAAAAAATAAAACAACAAAAAACATCTCTAAAGTTCCTGGGGAGAGAAGTCAGGGGAAGGGGTCTTGGGCAGGGGGCAAGAGGCAGGGCTTGGATATAGGTGAGAGAGCTTCAGGGACACAAATGCAACAATGTAAAATAAAAAAAAACTGCAGCTGGTTTAAGGCACTATGAAGACGCTGAGGTACATAAATCCCTGACATTCACTCTGTGTCACGACATTGCGCGGTCATGACAGGAGACAGGGCCTCACGACGGCACACGCAGGTCGCCTCCTACCTGCTTCTAATTGTTTTTTTTTGTTTTTGTTTTTGTTTTTTGGTCCAGTCAGAACAAAACAAACCAAACGTCTTACATAAATACAGGAATAAAACAACACAGCATGCTTTTGTGTATAGTACAGAGAAAAGAGATCCAATAACACAATGCCTTTTATGCAGCTATACAGGGACACCTGGCTCAACAAGCACAATGTTTCACTCAGAGAAAAAAGCTACAACAGCTGACTAGCCAGCATGGCGACGCTCGGGGCAGGCGATAGGATGTCACCAACGTTCTGACTGTCTCACTACATTCTAAGTTTGCCCAGTAGTCCTCTCATCTAACTTGTGAAATGATACAAAATGCCATAGTTCACCTAATTACTTAAACTGAGGTAAAAATAGCGATAAAACTATAATAAAGCCTTCCCGAGTGACATTTTCTTGTCGCTAGTTCACTAATCTAAGCTAGGGGACACAAAGTAAGTCCTTCTCCAAGCCAACTGTCTTTCTGAATACAAAGGGGCATGTTGACAGTCGCTCTGTGAGGGATCTGTTGGATTGGATATGTGTTCTCAGCCATCGCGGACAAATTTAGGACTCACTCAGACATGGAGCATCACGGAGACAGTCATTTTTAGGTCCCCCTTCCCCACAGAAGAATTTCACTTGAGTGACTAGTTAACCTATCTCTCCCAGCACAGCTACAGCGGTACCCACAAGCCAAAAACACCATCCCTTTAGCCCTCCTGTCAACTTGACTAAAGCACTCACACGCACACTCACCTCCAGTGCTGACTGGGTTGTGCGATATCTAGTTTTTGGGTTTTGGTTCATCTTCGGAAGTGATGTTTGTTGTTTTCACGGCGGATACTGACTGGTCACGTGACTTCCGGGGATCCCGTTCGAACAAAAAAAGATCACAGGGCTTTTGCTTATCTCCCTGTATGTTAGAGCCATTGACATGTATATTTAACTGGACTGACAATGATTGGTTCAGCCTCATTGTCCAGCTGCTGGCACAGCAATATAGCATCTTGAGCCCAAAAAGTAGTCTTGTCGATAGGTTAACATTGGAAACTGCAAACTTTTATGACAAAAGAGTTGAACGACACTGTTCTAGGTGACCTTTCAAAGACAACGTTACTGAAAGTAAGTCAGTGCGCTGTCTGTGATCAGCCAGCTGTACAATGTTAGAGTCACGTGTTAGCACCCAAGTCTCTGATACATCCATCACACAACTTGAATGCATATTTCTGTTATATGGCAAGAAGAACATGCAATAAATTTTAAATACAGCTTAAGAAAACCGGACACTTTGTCACTCCCTCAACCGCCCGTCATGCTGTTGGTTAACCTTCTGAGATCAGCTTCTGAAATCCTGGCATTTTGGTTGCTACCTTGTACTTGAGTACTAACCACCCAATCTAGTTGGCTAACTACTTAGCTTGCCATCTAGCTAGCTATGTGGCCAACAAGCTGGCAAGCTATGCTGTGCATTATAAGAGACAGCCACATGTACACATTCTATTTTCATTAGACTCCCTTTGGCCTATAAATGAGGAGCCACTTTTCAGGCCCAAGACACCCTATTAGAGTGACCACAGCTGGGGACCCCCATTGCTGGTCCAGTTAATTGTACACAGGATTAGTTAGACCCCTAGACGGCTGTGTGGGGGAGGGGAGGTGGGCTGGCACATACAGAGACAGTAAGCAAGAGAAAGAGAGGACTCTGGATATTGTCGGGGGCGCGTGTCTTGGTGCTCCCCTCCTCAGACAGAGGTGTACGTGTTCCCCGTGGTGCTGCAGTGGCGGATGGTGGGGGTCAGGATGTGCTCTGTGTGTCCCGACGCCGGCTGGGGCAGCGAGTTGAGCACTCCAGGCTGGACCACGCCCACAACGGCGTTGCCCCCGCCATCCAGGCCGCCCACCTGGAGCACCTGGATCACCTCCACCTTCTCCCGCTTTGCCAGAGGCTCCCCGCAGCCGTCGGCCTCCTCCTCCGCCTCGCTCTCCATCTCACTCACCTCGTCTGGAAGAGAAAGGCGTCAGCCGCTACGTCATTGGTCAGCCGCTGCATTATGACATCACTGGGGCTCATCCTGCCTGCCCCTCCCTCTTTCTGCTTGCTCTTAAATCAATGAAACAAATCCATACAATCAAAGCACAAAGGCAGCCAGTGCATCTCACCTTTATCAATGTTTGCAGGTGACATGGTGTTGAGGTCGTCGAACTGTGGAATAAGCAGAGGTAAATAAACATAAAAGTTAGCTTCAGCAAAAACTTCAAAACTTAATCCTGCTATCATCTCTGGTTCACGAGGGAATGAACATTGCATATTCGTAGTTGCTTTACCATCGGTCTTTTTTAAGGTCCTGTTTTGTTTATTTTAGCACTTACGCCATGCCTGTTCTTTGAACCCCAACCTGTAGTCAGATTGTTTACTACATGCTGAAAGTGTGGAAACTATGCAAAATACTGAAGAATTGATCTGCCCCCATTGCAATCTGATCAGCATGACAACTTCAACAAGCATGAACTTTAGCTAGTGCAGCTTGCTGTAGTCACCTGTAATTAGCTAGCTACTTCTTCCAGGACTGAGTCATTGCTTCTTCCTGAAGACTGCTTACCATCCGAGCTCAACTGTACACAATCTACACAGTCATGCTTCCTCTCCTCAGATTCTGCTTAGCCTGCTGGGTGTGAGCAGGACTATCTTCACTGATGCAAGTCACTGGTGACTGAACTGTTGACTATGTCTGCATACTGCCTAGGAAGGCTGGCAAATGGCTGCTTCACCGCACTGCTGGTGATTGGTTTCTTTTCCTTGGTTACATTACATCTACATTTTCATCATCGGGTAGATGCTCTTAATCCGAGCTCCAGTTCTGGAGTAGTTAGCACACTTGACTCTGAGGAAGCATTATTACAACTACAGCTAGCTAGCAAGTCTCTTCCTTCCGCCACGTGAGTTACCTTGAATGATCCTCACTGCTGCTGCCTTCTTGTTTCATCATTCACCTGAAACTGAGTAACACCTCCTTGTGTACACATGCCCTAAAATACCCTTATTTTGAACTTTTACTCCTTAATAAGGAAGCCCATAAGTCTGTTGCTTCATGGACTTAATATACTTGTAGGGAACCTGGCATCTTGCATTCCCACAGGTTCTTGGCCTTCCTTTTCCAGTATGACGTACTTCTGTAATTCAATTTACATGTTCTGGTCAAATTTGCATCCCCTTGCAACCCAATTGCTTAAAATGAGATTACAGAAGCGCTGTAGGATAACCATGTTATGTACATAAACATGTTTACCTAATCACTAGAAAACAGGATCATTCTGCTATATGAGACACTGCAAAGTTGCACTGCAACACATGGACCTCAAACAAGAAGATGCTGCTGCTGAATGAATTTATTACTGCAAAAATGACCTTCTTTCAACAGAGACTTGGCATCAGGCCAACAAAATTAATCTTCTAAATCAAGCTACTCCTCCTGGATTTGGCTACGTTGACAAAACCCGACCCCACTGCCAGCAGTACTGTGATATTTCATTTTCATGTCAAAATTCAGATGATTATTGTTATAAATGTAACCTCGGTTTAATAACTGGCATTCAAGTAATTAAGTTCTGTGCCTTTACCATCCTCCCAAACCTAGCTCTGTAGTTTTATCGGAATTATCTGATCTCACTTTCACCTAGACTCATGTAGACTCTTCATCTATATTGTCTTCGGCTGATTTAAAAATTCATATTGATTACCCTGACTGCACTCTCACTGCTGAATTTATGGCTGTCTTGGATTGTTTCAATCTTACTCAGCACATTAAGCTCTCTATATACAGCCATGGCAGTGCGCTTGACCTTATTTGCTCCTCTGATCTAGATACAGCCTGTGTTAGTGGCCTTGATCTGGGCCTTCTTGAGCAAACATTATTGCATTTCACTTTTATCCTCATACTCCTTTCGGGTCGTGAACAGACGATCCTATTTGTAGACTTATAGCTGTTGATCCTGTCAGAAAATGACACTCTGGTGGAGAGTCAGCTGGCCATCTGCAGCCAGTTGCTCATTACAACATGATTCTTGATAAATTTGCTTTCATTGAAACTAAACATGTCTTCATCCCCTGCTCCTCCCACGTACACTGCTGAACTTCCTTAAATGAGAAGGGCTTCCTTGAAAGTCTTGTTAGACTCGTAAAACAATGAATTACAAGGCATGTAGAAGCCGATACACATCATCTTCCAATTTATGGTCTTGCACTCAAGGCTTCTGGGTCCTCTTGCCTCTTAAATATTAACAAAATTTAAGGCAATTTCTTGTACAATAATTCTAGCAATCCCAGAGTCCCCTTCACATTAGACTGCTTCAGCTGGCTGTTAAGACTGGTGCATCAACAGTTCCAAAGCAAAATTTCTAAGACAGATAATTACTCTCAGTCATTCACATTTAGTCCCTTGGCATATGCTCACATCCACAGTGACTTACAAAGCAAGGATACATCTAATAAAGTCTCAAGAACAGTACAAAGAGACAAGGAGAGGCTACATCTGAACATGTCAATCCATCACACAGCGATGAAATAGCCTGAGTCACTGTGAATACAGAAGTGTTACAATCAATTTCAATTACAAGCGCAGAAATACCCTTCGGTAATAGAAAACTGCAAAGATTTGAGTCATGATTATGTATGGGAGCCGAGACACAGTCTGAAGAGGTGGGTCTTCAGTCTGCGGTGGAAGCTGGCCAGCGGCTCCGCTGTCCTGACCGCTAATCAGCTGCTGTCCTCTGCCACTGCGCTTACCCTTGCTCAGGCTGTGGTACAGATCACTGCTGAGCCCTCATTAAATGTTGTAAAAGAGAACCGGCTCTAAAAATGTTGCACTGTGGACAGTTTTCATTACAAATATGACTTCTAATACCATCCCCAACACTGTAGCCAGTCTTCTTACTATCTGCTCCTCTATAGTCAATGTCATCAATAAATCCATAGGACCGGGCAGTGTTCCTGATACCCTTACAGCCGTGATTGTAACACCACTTCTAAAGAACCTTTAGCATATGATCCTCATATCTACAAGTCTATATCCAACCCTCCCTTTCTGGTTAATATGCTAAAGCTTGCTATTGCTTCACAAGCTGAAAGTATCATGTCACTGACCCTACACCACTTCAGTTTTGTTTTCACTCAATGCGTAGCACAAAGACTACTCTTGGCAGAGCTGTGTATGACCTAAATGTCTCCTAGATCACAAAGTCTTGTTTTCCTCAGCTGGCTGAATCTTAGTGTAGCATTTGATACTGTACACCAGGATGTTTTGCTGCAGCATTTGCTAAATCTTTGTACTGTTTTTTTGGGACCTCCTCAGATTGGTTTATGCTCTACCTGAAAATCAGGTATCAGTTCATAAAGCATTAAATCTGTCACAGGTTTATTCATGCAAGGTATCCCTCAGGGGTCAGTTCTAGGACCACTCATTTTTATAATTTATATGGCATCTCTGGAGCATATCATAGAAAACTAAAGGTTCAATGAAGATGAGATGAAGATATGTTAGCCTTAAAACTTTCACCTGTCTCCAAACCTCTCCAATTGTTGACTGCATGACATTAAACACTTCAGTATTCTGGAGGGCACACTACTTAGAAAGTCCCAGTTATACAAAATTATTGACTTTAACCTTGAGGTGGTTTTAATGTTTGTGCATTTCCATCATATTACTTTAGCAACATACATAAACTTACAATTTTTACATCATCCATTTATACAGCTAACTGAGGTAATTTCAGGTAACTGCCTTGCCCAACAGCAGAGTCCCACCTGGGAATCAAACTGGCAACCTTTGTTGCTATTCCTAAACCATTATGTTACTCTGCAGCCTCTCCATTAATAAGACACCGTATAAGTTATTCTTGATGCTTAGACTAATGAATATTGCACATGTTTTTGATACAACGAAACTTGACTTGCTCTTTCTATTATACCTTTCTCCAAAAGCACCGGACACACTTCAATTTGTCCAGAACTCCCTCAGTCCAACCCACTGTAGGCCATGTAACTAAAACCTAATACTCCTATTTCTAAAACACATTCACTGCTTTCCAGTTAGAATCAGCCTTGACTATACAGCTGCTTCTAACCTCCTAGGGACTGAAAGGTTTGGTTCCTTCCTAGCTGATTTTCAGTTGCAACCTTACACACCCTCTAAACCTTCACCATGCACTGTCAGACATGTCTCCTTCATGCTTCAGTCTATACTCCTCCTCCTATATCGGCAACCCAGCACATCTGAGTGAGGAACAGACCTGGGGATAACACCCATGAGCTCCACAACTCAGGGGACGTGAAATTTAACAGTGTAAGTTAAGCTTCAATACCATTGAGAATATCAGGCAAAATAATTCCGAAGGCTAAACGGCACAATAACTGAGGTTTATGGGTAATGAAGACACCCATTCAGAAGTCACTTTGTCTAATTATCTGAATTTGCTGCACCTTTTTAAGTGCAGCTTCTCGGTGAGGTGCTTTTCGTTTTCTACAGCAGCCATGTACCAGAGGAGACTTCCAAAATTCATCTGTGTGCATCCACTGTGACTACTCTGCTGAGCCATGCGCGCTGTGCTATTACTGCAGGAGATAGAAAAAGCGAGAAAATGACATGCAACCGATGTGGTTTAGTGGTTTAAGCTGGGTTAGTCTGGGGGTGTAAATCAAGCCGGTTTGGTTCATTGTGTCAATCAAAAATAGAACAGGCAGGCAGGGACAAATTCGTCATGTTGGTGTAGTCTGTCCCTCGCCTGGCAGTTATGGCCATCCGACGCTGGGCTTTTTGGCAGCGATGCCCCTAATCTTCGGAGCTCTTTCTCAAAACAGGTTCACAACACAAGATCGATGAGCGCCTTAAAATAGAAACCCTGAGCTCGGCTGTTTACACGCGCTTCAAGAGGCTGTCGGACGGCGCAGGCGAGGGGAAATCTGTTTGCTCCGCGAGCGGACGGAGCCGAGAGAAAGGCGGGAGGCGGCTCCCGTCGCCCTCACCTCCCCCATGATGGCGATGGGCGTCTCGCCCGTGGCCTGGGCGACGCGGTGCTCCACCAGGTAGAACATGTACTCGTCGTAGAGCAGGCGGATCAGGTGGAAGGAGCCGAAGCTGGCGGCGCTGCGCAGGGTCAGGTCCCGGATCACCATGGAGCTGTTGGGGCAAGAGGGGCGAGCGACCGCGTCAACCCAAAAAAAACATGCCATTCAGAGACGGGGCTCTCGGGTCGCGCTCTAACCCACAGCTTTGTTCGAACAGCAAGCTAACGGCAACCCTTAAGTTAACAGCAACCCTTTCAAACGGCCTGAACGACAGTCATTTGTCACTGGGTGTAGCACGGGGTTGTTGACTGGGCAGGGTCATTTGGAACGGGGGTGTTATTAAGACTAACTTCCCAGTTCATTAGTTTTGTGGTCACATGCTGAACCTAAGCAAGAAGGGGAAAGAGCAAACAGCTTTGCTGTTTATTTTATCAAGCGACTCTTCACCCCACCTAAAACTAAATGAAAAAATAAATCACTCATTATTTTTCCTCACAGTTCCAGCTCACTCAAAATATATGTCATACAATTTGCAAATATGTTAGTTAGATATATGTTACACTTTGTAGTAAGAATACACGATTACCGAGAATTCACTGCAGCTATGGTTCCTTCATAATTGTAGCTAAGCATTGTGTCATGCAGTGTTTCTGCCTTAGGACAAAATGCCTTCTGTGGTTAGTCAAGAAATGACCTAAGAAGTGGATGAGGGCCCTTCACATGGCGCTGAAGGAATTTGCCAGCACACCAATGGGTCTTACAAACATATTTTAAATGGATGAGCCTTGAACTTTCATTTTTTCACATGTATTCTGCATGAAATCCAACATACAGCAATCACCACAGATAAGGGCAACGGTAACCCTGTCAGCAGAGTAACTTTGGTATTAACGCTGAGATCCTCAGAAGGGGCGGGGCGGGAGAGTGACTGACCTGTAGAAGGACCACTTGAGCAGGAACTGGCGCGCGGCCTTGGGGAGGCTGGGCCTGCCCTCGCAGGGCTTCAGCACCTGGCTCACCACGTTGTCCAGCCAGGCCGCCCACTGCTCCAGAGAGCTCTGCTGCTGCAGCGTTGCCTTGAAGTCCTGCTCCAGACGCTGGACCACCCCTTCCTCGCACTGGCACACCCACGAGGCCTGCTCCTGCGGGACGACACGCGCGAGTCACGTGACCAGGGCCTTCCACGCCGGCCCTCGGAGGCGGCGCGGGCTGAGCGATTCCACACACTGCCGCCTTAGAGCGAACCGAGGCTACTTCTGTGAGCTCAAGCCACATCGTTACTTTGTGTACATATATCACTTACAGCTTGAAATTATCTTAAAAGTTCCCAGAAACAATGTGCTACATATTAGAGAATAAGGCCTGAAGTAAGTGCTTGGCTGGACATCGTAAGTGATCATTATGTATGATGGCATCCTATACAAACCTAAGGTGTAAGTTCTTACTATGTCCAACCAAACACATTCAGCTGGTTTCATTTTTCAGAGAACATCCCAAGATTTCCTCATAGACACACACTCTTACCTATTACTCAGGCAAACTGTGTTGCGCATAGACAGACAGACAGATAAATGAGAGAGAGGCACGGACTGACAGACGAACCTGCACGTTGGCAAAGTCGACGCGGTTGAGGTCACTGAGCATCTGGTTGATCTGGGAGGTGTTCTGCAGCACTGCGCGGGCTGCCTGAGCAAGGTGGTTCAGGGACGTGTATCTGCGCAGCGTCTGCGCAAAGGCACTAACAGCAGCAATCTGCGGGGCGACAGAGACAGCCACCGATGACGGCTAGCAGCATCTAAAACAAGGAGCTACACTGTGGGACTGAAGGCCTGAAATTGAACAAGTTATCAAGCTTTCTTAAAGCCACTAACAACTAGGGAGGGAAGATAAATTGGGTCAATGAAGACATTATCTAATTGAATCAGGTTGTGGTCTCTGGCTGGAAAGAAAGCCTTTAGACTCTGTGGCCCATCAGGACTAGCATAGGGTAGCTCTGCGCTGTGGCCCAAATCACACACTAGTACACTGCATACGAACATGCTGCATGGTACATACTCTCTCCTAAATATTTTGGTATGTATCAATAACTACGTACACTAAGCACACTTCATCATAATTCTGTGTTTACGAACTTTGACCTGAGCTACATCAGCCAGGTAGCTCTCTAGCTATGGTATTTTGCGTTCAAAATCAAGACTACAACAAGCATGTTAATTCATTCAACAGTACATCAAAAGATCATCATCAAATGATGATTTGTGTTATATCAAAAATGACTGAAAACAAATACAGTACCAGTCAAAAGTTTGGATGCAACTTTTATTCTTTATTTTTACTGTTTCCCACATTTTAGAATAACAGCAAAGACATCAAAACTATGAAATAACACAAATGGAATCATGCAGTGACTAAAAAAGGGTTAAACAAATCAAAACGATCTTATACAGATATTCCTGCTGGTTGCCGCTGGTTACCTTGGTCTGGACCATCTTCTGGGGAATGGCACTCATGGCGCTGTTTAGCCAGCCCTCCAGGCTTTTGGCAAAGTTGCGGATGGCTTGAGTCAAGGCACCTGGGGAAGGGGGAGAGAGGGGCGGACACACAGCAGGAGAAACACTGCAGGTGACTGAGGAGAAGAACACAGTGCCTCTCACAGCTGACAGAACAACAGTCCAATACCATTATCACAAGAAATGCAGTGTCATGAGCATTCAAGGAAGCAAGATGTTTTGTCACTGCTAACCATGTCTGTTGGAATGGTCAACTATCTTCTTATATATAACACAGGCCCCTGATCGAACCGCAAATCCCTCATGCAAAGATTCATTTTCGACTCCTACTCTCTGCTGAGCTTGTTAATTTGACCAATTCACCACTGATTGATATCCATAAGAATAGAAAATGGAGATAAAAATAGCCACACAGGAGAAGACAGCCATCTGATTGTCAAATGACTGTGTGAGATAATTGAGTTATTATTGTTACCATGTAATATCAACATTGACTATACCATAAACAGAGACTGCTAATCCGCTACTTACAGGTAACACCCACAAAACATAAAATGGACAAAGATGTGGAAAATGCGGCTGCTAAAATGAAGTGCCACATTCATTCAATTGTTTAATAAGTTGATATTGTCGCTGTAAGTTCCACGGCCAAGCCAATTCCCAGTTATTCTCCTACAGCAAATTGCGAACCACTATTGCTGCAAAACACCCAGATCTTACAAAGAGTTTCATCATTGGCTACGGTAGATTTCCGAGGGAGCGCAAAGGTTCAGAATTAGCCGTGTGCCGACGGCGCCGTTCAGAAGCCGCCGCCGTAAGGAGGAAGTGACGGGGGGCTCACTAGGAATGGGTCTGAGCACGTCCGGGATGAGGACCTCCACCAGGGCCTGGTACATGACGTGATCGCAGGCGCTCATCCACTTCAGCACGGCCTCGTTCCTGCAGAGCAGCAGCAGCCTGGCCCGGGGCAGGCGCCCCTCGATTTCGCTCACCCCGCTGCGGAGGGAAGCGCACAGAGGAGACAGAGACCAGCATGTCACAACCACGTACTGACTGTCGCCTAGCCTCTGCGTGTGACCGTGTGATCAGTGCAGCGACAGTAGGGGGGGAGACTGTTCTTGCCTGTTCTCTGTGATGGTGGCGCCCTCTACGGACGTGGAGGGAGAATAACGCCAGAATGTCTGCCACAGCTTCTCGATCAGGCTGAGCTGGAGGTTCACCACCACGTCCAGGATCGCCTAAACACACGCGCAGCTAGTGATTCACTTATTCAATACCATGCACACACACACCAAGAGATTTATCCATTCAATACACACACACACACACACACACACACACACACACACACACACACACGTGCATGCGCATAGAGAATTACTGAATCAGTACCACACACACCCGCATGCATGCACGCACAAACACACAAAGCTGACCTCGTGGGCAGTATCAGCAGTGACAACATAAGAGAAAGGAAGCAGGCGGCGACCCCTGACCTCACAGTGCTCCCTGTAGAGCACCTGCAGCGTCTTGACGTCCTCGGGGGTGATGAGGTCCATGCCGGTATCGCCCAGGTCGAGCTCGGCGAAATCCGGAAGCGTCCGAGAGGCATCTGCGCCAGACAAACAGCTTCTGTTAAAATGCTGTGCCCCGCTGGGAAAACCAGCAGAGCAGGACGGAGTCCTGGTAGCGGGGGCCGCTTCCAGCCGCCGGTGCCGCCGCTGCCGGCCCGGTTTGCTCACCCAGGAACTGCTGGTGGTGCTGGCTCTGTGCAATGACCGTCTGCTCGGCGGCACTGGGCGCATGCTGACTGCTCCCTGAGACGTTGTCCCCTGCTGTCCCATCTACCTTCTGCACCGGCTTCAACCTGGGGAGAGGTCGGGGACCTACAGTGTTTACTGCGTATCTTATGTATATGCATGTGTGTGTGTGTGTGTGTGTGTGTGTGTGTGTGTGTGTGTGTGTGAAGGAAATACAGTCTGTGCGTATTTGTGTGAGTTACAGTATGAGTGTGTGTGTTGCAGTACTCGTGTTAATGTGTCTGCATGTGCAAGTCATACTCTGTGTGTGTGTGTGTGTGTGTGTGTGTGTGTGTGTGTGTGTGTGTGTGTGTGTGTGTGTGTGTGCTAGCGAGAGCTACAGTGAGTCCTATGTCCTTTGCCCTCGGGAACCTACAGTGTTTACTGTGTATTTCATGTATATGTGTGTGTGTGTGTGTGTGTGTGTGTGTGTGTGTGAAGGAGATACAGTCTGTGCATATTTGTGTGATGCAGTGCGTGTGTGTGATGCAGTACGTGTGTTCATGTGTCTGCATGTGCAAGTCGTACTCTGCGAGTGTGTGCGTGTGTGTGTGTGTGTGTGCGTGTGCGTGTGCGTGTGTGTGTGTGTGCGTGCGAGCTAGAGACGTACAGTGAGCATGTGTGCTGCATACCTCTGTTTCTGCTGCACGGGCTGCTGTCTCAGAGCCATGTACTGCATGTCCTCCTGCAGGCGGTTGAGTGGAGAGTCCGGCTTCACGCGGATCCCATAGTAGTGGTACTTCGAGTTCCCTCTGGAGAGACAGAGAGAAATTAGAAACCAGTGAGCCACTAGCATTTCATCTCGTTCATTTATTTATCTTGGTGTCTGAGCTTATTCCTTATCTGTATTAAATAATATATATATATATATATGCGCGTGTGTGCGTGTGTGTGTGAACATCAACGTCATGCCAAAAAAGCATCGGAAATTGAAATTAAAAATTGAGTGAGACAGAAACACGCACACGAGAGCCAGAGTAGCAGCCACAACACCTCCACAGAGCCCACAGCAGAGAGCAGAAAGAGGGGAGGCGGGAGGAGACAGAAGAGAGGAGTGGAGAAAAAGAGGAGAAGACAGCGGGGGGGGGGCGTCTCACCGCGTGCCCAGGCGGCGTGTGCGCAGCCCCATGAAGATGGAGCGGATGAGCTTGCCGAAGGAGGCGGCGTTGACCGGGTCCAGCCGCTGCTCCTGGCAGTGCCGCAGGTAGTGGCTGTACAGCGTGGAGCGCGGCAGACTCACGCCCTCCGCCGTCTCGTAGTTATCCAGCAGCCACTGCAGCTGTGGGGGGGGGGCGGAGACACACTCGCATCAGTTACCCACAATCCATCACACCGGGGCAAAGGACACAGTTTGAAGAAGGCAGAACATGTGTAGGACAATGGTGACCGACTCAAAGCCCACCCGAAATGAACTAATATGGGATCTAATATTAAGATACATATATATATGTACATACATATACATATGTATATACCTATACATACAGATACATCTACATACCCACATTCTATAACACATATACATATTATAACAACTACCTAAGAGAAGTGAGTGTTTTCAACTTTGTAAATAGCTTGAAAATCATTCCAAGTCAACTGTCAAACTTCAGTGAGTTAAGGAACCCTCAGTTCCTCACAGACTACGCAAAGCTGCACTCGGAGAGACAAAAGATGAATGGAAAGAGCAAGCACGCTCCCCATCCCTTCCCTCTCTGGACCACCCTTACCCTTCCTCAGCCCTACCGGTGCTTCTGTCACCTGGAGTGACCCCTGTCTGTCTGAGGCGAAAAAGTTCACGCCATGCCCATGCAATTTTCCCAGTCTTTGAGAAAATGCTCTTCTAATGGCTTTTCATACCTCTTCTGTCATTACCCAGAAAGACATCATCGACTGGAAATTTTAACGTCTTTAAATTTAATTCCAAAAGCCGCTGCCAGCATGAAAAGGTCCGTCTTTCTGCAGGAAAATCTAGGCATTGTTCTCAAAAAATGAAAATTTACCCAAAGTAAATTAGAGGACTTATCTTCTAGCTTTCATTACTTGGCAATTTCAAAGGCAATGTGGAAGACTGCATGTCCAGTGAAAAGGGCAAAACGTAATAATTGCAACAGTGCCATGTGCTTCAACTCTAAATGGCACTGATTAAAATTTCAATTTTCTCTCCATTGATTTTTCATTAAAATAACCGGCAAAAATTCAGGTCAAGAGGGGTTACAGTGTCTCTTCAATGAAAAGCGAGAGCAGACAGAGCGGAGCACAGCAAAGAAACCCATCAAACAACAAACTAAAAACAGACTTGAGGAACTGAGGCATCCCATCCACCAGAGGAAGAGAAAGAGCTGGAGGAACAGATCAAGGGAGAGACAGAGAGAGAGCGGAGAGAGACAGGAAGGAAGAGAGAGCAAGAGAGATGGGGGAAGAGGGGAGAGAGGGAGGGAGACGGGGAAGAGACAGAGGGAGAGCGAGAGAGATAAGAGAGAGATAGAGGGAGGGGAAGGGGGGAGAAAAAGGGGAGAGAGGGAGTGACAGAGGGAGACAGAGGGTGAGAAAGAGGAGAGACACAGGGAGAGAGAGAGAGATGGGGAGAGGGGAGAGACAGGGCGGGAGATAGAGACAGAGAGAAGGGTGTAAGACAGAGACAGAGGAAGAGGGGCGAGTTCAACAGAGCAAAAAATGAAAGAGACAGAGGAAGAAAGATGAGGGAGGGCAAGAGGTAGTCAGAGAGAGAGGGGGAGACAGAGAAAAGCAGGGGAACACAGGGGAGCGTGGGGCAGACCAGCGCTTCATTACACCAACTTACATGGCTGTTGAGCAGCGAACTCCGTTGAGTGGATAAGCCTTCAGACTTTTGGAGTGTCTCAATCGCCATTTCAATCTGAGAGACCACAGAGCAAACACACAGGAAATAAAAAACAAAACGGAGGAGAGGAAAAAAAAAAGGCCAGGAAGCAACAGAGGCGAGTGACCCCGAACACAGGGAGAAACAATAGGAGTTCAACAGGGACTTGCAGAAAAACAAGGTCATTGTAAGCACCACCGAAGAAGCGAGAAACTCCCCACAGCACACCAATCACACAGACAGCCCACCACAGAACAGGTCATCCGAATAGCCCTGCTGAGCTGAATTCATGACTCGCTCCTGCCTTTACTGCTCTTTAATATTTCAATCAGCTGTAAATTATTATGCATTTTGTATATTATTATGGGATATTGTCAATGTACTCAAATATAGACTGCGCTGTCAGAATTGTTCGCTTTTGTAAATGAACATGTCTGTGATGACTCCATGTTGTTACAAAGTAATGAATGGGAAAACAACAGTGAGATGCGAATGAGAATAATTTCTACAGACTTCCTACTGACTTCCAAAAACCAACTTTCAAAGAGAGCTGGAGCCTAAAATGAGAAAGCTAATTAATGTTATCCATACAAGAAAAAAAAATGAAGCGCACAGACTGTACAATTGAATGAACAGCCTGGGTTATGGGAGCGCTGTGTTCTTGTTTGCCTGAAAGACTACCACCTCTAGCCACCAGAGGGTAGCGCAGAGCTGGTTTTCACAGCATCTTCCAGACAAGGGCTTTTTTTTTTTTCAAACTTTTGCTGGCCATGGATCCCAAATAAAAAATGTGAGCAGACACTCCCATCTATGAAGGCAACTATTAGACCTACTTTGTTAAGGTTTGGCATTTAATATCAAATTAAACACTAAAATGATTTCGAAATTGCATATGAAATTGGTAGCCACTGTGACCTGCAGTGACTGTCCTCTGTTTGGAATTGTTGCTCTTTTTGCTTATTTACTTGTCTCCTGTGCCGATACTCCACACCCTTACAAACTCATGCATGGTTTCACCTGCCCTGACAGGTATCAGTCAGACGCACACTCTTAATTCACATTTAAAGCAAAACAAGATACACGGCTTAATGAGAGGAGCTCAGTTGCATCAGTCCTCGGGGGAGAGGGTGGAAAAACAACCACCACGAAAAATCCTTCTCCAGCGCTATTTGTTTTCCAGATTAGCCAATCCGCTCACCTCCAGATGGATGCACTGCGCACAGCATTTAAAGCAAACTGCATTAGTTAATTCCGCCCGTGAATTCATCGCTGAAAAAGCAGGGACACACAGAGCCGTGTGGCAGGTTGCGCTTGTTCGTGGATGAATGAATTGAAGAGGCTGACGGTGTGCCGGTTAATTTTGTTCCTAAGGTGCCGCAGTTTAGCGAACACTTCTGCGGCAGCACTCAGGGCTGTGCGGTGAGCTGCACCTTCTCGTGAATGTTGCGGACCGGCTGTCGTTGATTCATATTAATTTTGGCACACTTCACCCACTGTGCCCGCCGTATGTCTTCCTCCCACCACCGCTATTTAAACGATGTCCCCGGGGCCGGCCAGTGACGCCGTCACGCCTGTGTGCACACAGAGCTTCTGACTGCTCAGCGCTGGTGCAGTGACTTTGTCTGCACTGCAGTGAGAGCAGTAATTACACTGTCTGTCGCTAGAATTTCTGCAGTCACTGCAATATTTCTTCCAGAACATTCACACATGGCCAGGACCCCTCGTGTCACTCCCCATGAACCAATGGTTGAACACCACTGCTTCCACACTGATTGCCCTCCCACATGCTTTGCATTTACCGTAAAGCAATTTCACAACGACTTTCAATAACAGAAAGATACAGACTAACATTAAGTAGTTAATATTCTGGACCTATCAACAATACACCAAAGGTTTAAACCTACAACCTCAGCGATACGGCTCCACAACTCCTAAATTGCTCACCCCAACCAAAATGAACCATATCACTCAATGAAGAGATTTTTTTCTCCCAAAGCACACAGCTTGCTTAATGCAGAACATCATTTTGCTTGATAAACGAGGACAATCTAAACAAGATATCTCTCTGATGAGGAAAAAAAGCACTTTGATCATAATCGTCCGTCTTCAAAAATGGACACGATTACTGAATGTCCAGTTTGAGCACGTGCTTGATGCTTGGACAATCTGCAGCGAAGCACGAATCAGCGCTACGCTGGGATTCAGTGTGAGAGCAGAGGCCTAGCTGCGAAGGCGGGAGCGCCTTCGGGACGGGTGGGGGGGGAGGGGAGGGACACGGCGACTCACGGTGGCTGGGGACGCCCTCGTCGTCTGCACGGCCGGGTGCGGGGAGGAGCTCTCCATGGGCGTGGCGCCCACGATGTACGTGCCCGAGCTGCTGATGATCTGGCCCCCCGTCAGCTCCATGGCCAGCCCCCCGTCCCCGGCGCCGCCGCCCGCGCCCGCCATGCCGTGAGACGACACCACCGCCGTCACCTGCGCCGCCCCGCCCTGCGGGTCGAAGTACGCCCCCCCGCTGTTCTGGCTGTACAGCTGCGGCTCCGAGTACGTGTACGTCCGGCTGGAGAGAGAGAGAGAGAGAGAGAGAGAAGAGAGACAGAGAGAGAGAGAGAGACAGAGACAGAGAGAGAGAGAGAGAGAGAGAGAGAGAGAGAGAGAGAGAGAGAGAGAGAGAGAGAGAGAGAGAGAGAGAGAGAGAGAGAGAGAGAGAGAGAGAGACAGACAGACAGACAGACAGAGAGAGAGAGAGAGAGAGAGAGAGAGAGAGAGAGAGAGAGACAGACAGACAGACAGACAGACAGACAGACAGACAGACAGAGAGAGAGAGAGAGAGAGAGAGAGAGAGAGAGAGGCAGACAGACAAACAGAGAGACAGAGAGAGAGAGAGACAGAGAGAGAGAGAGAGAGAGAGACAGAGAGAGACAGAGACAGAGAGAGAGAGAGAGAGACAGAGAGAGAGAGAGAGAGAGAGAGAGACAGACAGACAGACAGACAGACAGACAGAGAGAGAGAGAGAGAGAGAGAGAGAGAGAGAGAGAGAGAGAGAGAGAGAGAGAGAGACAGAGAGAGAGAGAGAGAGAGAGAGAGAGAGACAGAGAGAGAGAGAGAGAGACAGACAGACAGACAGAGAGAGAGAGAGAGAGAGAGAGAGAGAGAGAGAGAGACAGACAGACAGACAGAGAGACAGAGACAGAGAGACAGAGAGAGAGAGAGAGAGAGAGAGAGACAGAGACAGAGACAGAGAGAGAGAGAGAGAGAGAGAGAGAGAGAGAGAGAGAGAGAGAGAGACAGACAGACAGACAGACAGACAGACAGACAGAGAGAGAGAGAGAGAGAGAGAGAGAGAGAGAGAGAGAGAGAGAGAGAGAGAGAGAGAGAGAGAGAGAGAGAGAGAGAGAGAGACAGAGACAGAGAGAGAGAGAGAGAGAGAGAGAGACAGACAGACAGACAGAGAGAGGCAGACAGACAGACAGAGAGACAGAGAGAGAGAGAGACAGACAGACAGAGAGAGAGAGAGAGAGAGACAGACAGACAGAGAGACAGAGAGACAGACAGACAGACAGACAGAGAGAGAGACAGAGAGAGAGAGAGAGAGAGAGAGAGAGAGAGAGAGAGACAGAGACAGAGAGAGAGAGAGAGAGAGACAGAGAGAGAGAGAGAGAGAGAGAGAGACAGACAGACAGACAGACAGACAGACAGACAGACAGAGAGAGAGAGAGAGAGAGAGAGAGAGAGGCAGACAGACAAACAGAGAGACAGAGAGACAGAGAGACAGACAGACAGAGAGAGAGAGAGACAGACAGAGAGACAGAGAGACAGACATACAGACAGACAGAGAGAGAGAGAGAGAGAGAGAGAGGCAGAAAAACCAGTAAGCTTCCTGTATTTAAAACAATAAAGCATAAAACTCCACTACCACTTCCATTCATGAGTTACAAAAAGGGAGCCAAAACTGCGAACAGAAGAGAGGCCATAGAGGGAAAAAGGAGTTCACTGGCAATGTACAAGGTACACTGCGATACAGACGGCATCTTACAAATGTTTTTTTTTCCTTTACCCTCCCTGTGACCCCCGACACATTCAGGAGCCTTTCCTCTTTCAGTGACGCTTGAGCAGGAAACGGGGAACAATCCCCTCTGGTTTAGTATTTTGGGAGCAGTAACAAAGCCAAATGTGGGTGAGGGGGTAAATGCGAGGGCAGAGAGAGAGAGGGCACACTCACATGGTTCCATTGGTGTAGACCCCACTGTTCTCCTCCACATACTGCACCTGTGCAGGGTACACATGCTGGACCTGCTGGACCTGCTGCACCGTCTGGACCTGCTGGAGACACGCATACACACACACACACATACACACACACACACACACACACACACGTGAGCATACACACACACCAACAACATTAGACACAGACACACACCATTAGACACAAACACACAATATACATATATATGTATATATACATAGGAGCAGGGAAGTGGAACAGGTAGGGGATGACATCATGACAGGGACCAGATCAGTGTACCATTCTGGAAACATTTTGAAATGAATTTTGATTTAGGGAACTGCCTCTAAAATATAAAATATGCAAGACAACATAAATTTTTAGAAAAAATATTTAGGTAATACAGTAACATTTTAGTTCCTACTTTAATGACTTCACACTATACTTCGGTGACCAAGTGACTTTTAATGCCTAAACTTTGCATGAATCAAGCATTAAATAAAATTACTGATCTGGTAAGTTAGGTACAAAAGTGGCACTGTAAGAGCTTTCATAAATGTTGACTGAAAACTGCCACAGAGGAAATGAATTTATGTCCTTTAACAGTACTGCTGCTGCAATTGGCTGCATCCACTGCAATGTCAGCCTGTTATGAGCCGTGTGCATTTGTGAACTAAGGCTAGTGATGCTTTTTTGTTTTAATACCAAACTGATTCCTGTTTACCCAGAAGGGGCTGAGCTCTGTGCAGGACTGCTTGTGGACCACAGAGCTGTCTGAGATACAGATGTGTCTCAACATGGGGAATAAGCAACACACTGGGTGACAGAGCACTATGGAGAGCGTGTTGCTGTGTCCTGCACTTAACATTACATTACAACATTGTCAATTATTGTCATTTAACAGATGCTCTAATCTAATCTTCTGTAATTTTTTACATGTTATCCATTTCTACAGCTGGATATTTAGTGAGGCAATTCTGGGTTCAGTACCTTGCCCTAGGGTACAGCAGCAGAACCAGCAACCTTTTGGCTATGGGCGCTGCTCCTTACCACTTAAATTACACTGCTGCCGTTCAGAAGACTTCTTTACTTTAAGTAGTAGAAGTAGTATGTAATGGTTTTGTAATACATTTCAAGAGCAACGCTGCACTCTATAAAATGAGCGCAAATTACTGGCAATTTGCCGTCCTCCCTCCACGGTAAAAGTGCGGCTTCCCGGCGGTGTGAGCAGGTTCCCGCTCGAGAGCTGCCCGAGAGGGCGGGGTCTTTCACCTGCTGCTGGACGGGCACCTGTGGCGCCACCTGCTGGGCGGTGACGGCTGGCTGCGCGGGCACGGCACTCTGCAGAGGGACGGTGGACGCAGCGTCCGAGCCTGCCTCAGGGGTCTGCATGGCGCCTGGGGTGGGGGGGAGAGACCGCCAGAGAGGGGCTCCGGTTAGAAACACGACGCGCGTCTCAAACGCGAGGAACGCACGGCATCTCACGGCCAGGACGACCGGGCGTCCTCAGTCAGCACGATCGCGCACAATACTGCCCCATACACCTGGCAGTTATTTTGGTTACCTTAGATTAACTCCCCACAAGACGAAGGACTGCATTTAAAAACACTATTAAATCACAAAGGTAATTTGTCTGTCAAAGTTGTTCTTGGGGTAATGGTAAAACAGCTCTAAGAGTCATGAGATAAATTCTGAGATTTACACTAAAGTTGGATTTACTGATTTTTTTTTTCCCCCAAGTGCAGATAATCACGCGTGGAGCCAATCGGAAATCCTCTAAGCAGAAAGCGTGGCCTTTAGAGCCAGCACAAAAAGTAAGAAAGATGACCTAAAAAACATGACTTCTACCAATGTGATAATTTAATCATTTATTTATTTTTTCAGGCTTTCTGATTTTCCTTAAATAATTTTCTGCAACTTACAAAACAAGTGTTTCCATAGCAACAATTAGTGGATTGTAAAACCATTGCAATGGTGGCTGGCTAGCTCTAAATTAAAAGAAAGGGTGGTGATTACATATTGTTCAAAGAAAATTATACACTGAGGTTTCAATTGCTAATTTTATTAGCATTGTTTACATTTAAAAACTGAAGTGGATACTGAAACCTAGCATTTCTTGCTCCTTGACAATTACAATGTCTATTCTGGTTCCTGTTGTGGAAAAAGTTGCTGCAATTTATAAGGTAAAAATGTGTCTGTGCTTAGTTAAATGTCTAACAGTTGCTAACTATGTGCATCTAACTAACATCAGAAGAGCTATACACATCTACACACATACACACGAACAAACATTTTAATTATAAAAAAGTGACTCAAACGACTGGCATGAAGGCTGTTCTAAAGTAAGCTACATTCCTAATGAACCAAGTCATTGTACTAGCTGTAGGCGCATCTCGGCGAAGAGGCACTTATGAGAATTCACTCACACCACGGAGCTGGTCCGGAGGCCGGCAGAACGCCCTCACCGAACGGGACCTCGTTCCCCCGGTCTTTCATCGGGAGCCACGCCGGCACCAATGCCACCAAATGTTCCCCCCTTCTGTTCGCTAACCGGCTACGCGCGGGTGCGGAGGAAGTCGAAGCGCCCCCTCTCCCCTGCCCCCCCTGCCCCCCCAACACGCAGCGCCACGCACGGACCTGAGACCGGGGGACGGAGGGAGCAGTCATGGAGCAGGGAGAGCGGAGAGAGAGAGAGAGAGAGAGGAGAGAGAGAGAGAGAGAGAGGGCGAATTCGACCTGCCGCGCTGGAATCAGGCAGGTCCTTCCATTCAAAGCCCCGCACCTGCTCCCCCGCAGAGGGCCTCAATGGAGCTGAATGTTACTGAGAGGGAGGGGGGGGAAGGGAAGGGGGGTAGACCTGTTGTAAACAACCACCTGGCTCTCTCCTCCAACCCCCCACACACACACACATGCTCCCCCGCGGCCCACTTAAGGCCCGTGCTCCGCTGAGCATCTGCGGGCCCCGTGAAGCCTCACGGCCACAAAGGCCTGAGGAGAAGGGGGCCGGCCCTCACCTCCGTCTGCCCCCCCACACCCCCACACCCTCCCCCACTCCCTGTCCCCGCCTCCCCACCAGCCCCTTTCCTCCTTCCCCCTCCTCCAATCAGAGTGACATCTGGGGAGAGCAGGGAAAAGTGTCGGGGGGGTGGGGATAAAGCGTCTGTGAGTGAGAGTGCATGCGTGCGTGTGTGTGTGTGTGTGTGTGTGTGGTGTCGCCATGACATCCACGCTATCGGAACATCAGAAACTACGGAACATCTCTGTTTTCCTGTGCCGGTCTGCAGCCGGCTGAGAGCACACCCGGGGGCGCGCACGTGACCAGAAGATGGTGCGTGAAACGGCACAATGCCTCTGAGAAAAGCACCGGCGCACCTTCACTAAACCGTGCATTCACTCACTGCACATTCAGAGGAGAAAAAAACACTACCAGAACACGACAAAAAGGGACAGGCCCGCTTAACTGCACGTGGTACCAGCCCAAGCCAAACAATTAGATAGGAAACGCATTTGGGTATTACACTGCCTACATTACTGCGTGAATAATACAGTTTGAGGAGTTTCTGAGACATCTGAGCGCCGCGGTGTTTAGAACGAATCTCCATTTGCCTCGATTCTTCTGGCGACTTTTGGTCACTGCTGGCCTTGAGCAGAGAGAAACAGCACCGCCCACACCGCCCTGCGTCCAAAACCGTTTCATACATCATTAATTTAATCTAACTGCTAATTGATGATTAAAAGGCGGAATCGGAGAATGGGGATGATGAATTGCACAAAAACGGGTTGGCGATTCTCGCTAATAATGACACAGGCTGCGATGACCTGGGAGTTTTAACATGGTTTCTATTTTTGCTGTAAACAACAACTGAATCATCCGTGTGAGCGCAGCTGCGCGTTATAGTGCCTATCACTATAGAATACGTTCCCACGCTTTAGTTTAATTCTTAATAAACCGGACCATGTCAGCTAATCAGGACAAAATGAAACACTTATCTTCTGTCATTCACGATTCTCGTGATGTTCAGGAGGCTAGATGCAGGCTAATGCGTTTTGCATTATTACATCACATTACGTTTGTTTATTTGGCAGACGCTTTCATCCAAAGCGACTTACAAGTGAGGTACAATACAACACAAGCGAAAAACCCTACAGAGGCAACATTTGAAGTACTGCACGACAAAGTTGCAAAGATTGGCCAGGCATTGTGTTTGGAGACATCGTTCAGGCACTCTCTGGGGATGAGGGGTCCATTAGAACGAAACACCAAAGCGGTTATTCAGAATCGCTCCTTAAATAAAACCAAAATTGAAGGCATCTCTTGTTTTTTTCTGGCACAGCCCTTACACCCTTTTTCTTAAAACTAAACGTTAAAGCGGCATGGCGACTACAACCGAAATCCACGCCGAAACCACCTTCTCACTCCTGCCGATTTTGACGCATCGCTCCGAAGTTTATCAACGATTTCTGTCGAATACGACCGCTGGGCTTCAGTTCCCCTAATGAGCCTGGATATTCATGCGGGCTCTGCTTTATCGAGGATCCTCGCGGTGGACGCCATCCACGGCCTGAAATCAGACAGCATTTTCAGACATGAGGTCATAAAAATGGATGAATGAATAATTGAATTGATCGGCTGCTCGTTAGGCGTTTGGTAAGGAAACAGGATACCGGCGCCAGGTGGCGTGGGCCTATTTTTACAGCGCACCTGTCGTGAGGTAAGTGGTAACCAGATCTGCTGACGGGACAGTTTCTCTTCTCCTGTCCACACAGGGGGATGGGGGAGCGGAGGAGAGGCTGGCCTCTGGGGTCTCTGTGGTGAAATATGGGAGTGGGGGGTCTTCCTACTGCCCCCTGCCGCCTGGGGTCCTCCCCAGCGCGGAAGAGGCGGCCGCCTCCTTCAACACGGCCTTTGTGCATCCGAAAAACACTGAAGAACTTCCAGGAAGTGCACTCAGCCAGCCCTCCTCCTGAACATCACCAGCCTCTGCTCCTTACTGCTTTGTTTGCCCCTCGTCTCCCTACCTGAGCAAACGGTGACGCGCGTCACTCCCAGCCCAACACAAACACACACGCATTAGAGGCACTCGCTGCTGAGAATTCACATAAGCTGAAACAGAGAAGTCCTATAAAATCTAAAAGACGAAATATACTTCAATATACTGAGAAATATGTTGCTCAGCCCCAGAATTCATAGATGTAGACACAATAAATATATAAAATATGCAAAACAAGAAATATACTGTAATACACCAAACAGCAATAACTTACATATTTTCAATGTATTGATTGAGCTAAAAAATATATCCCTCTAAACGATCTCAATACATTATTTTTTGTATGGGCATATGGAATGTTTACAGCTGTAATGTAAGCTCCAGAGGCTGCCCGTCTCCCAGCTGGTAACGCTTCAGTTTGATGCTGCTAGCAGAAATCAGAGATGAGCAAGCCTCACAGCAAGCATTTTATTATTGGGAAAGGGCTCCATTGAAACTTGTTAATTCTGTGAAACAATGAAAAACTCCACACTGATCATTTCAGGAAAAAAAGTTAAACATCAACAGCGCAGCTTGAGCCTCTCAGTGATCAGAGACCTTTGCAATGCACACACACGCGCACATAGACACCTCTATCGCTGCAAGAAAAGGGCGCGCCTCAATTTGGCGTCTTTCAGCAGATACACCCTATCAGCAATCCTGATAAGAACGACCAGCTATCACCGTCAACCTTTAAAGACATCCACGGCTACGATCAATAACCCTGGAGCTGCAGGTTTGCCGATAACATCTGAGTAAACCCGGTATGTCACCGACATCTCCGCCATCAGCCGAGACATCACCTGTCTCTCTGCGAGTACGACTTCTGGTGCACCTGGAACCTTGGCACCGCCTGTGGCTGACACATTTTAACAGGGGTGGATTGGCCGGTACTGAAGTGGAGGCTACGGAAATGAGGAACCCCAAAGCTCTGGCCTAATGCCCTCCTGTTCCTCTCTTTCTGCTTGTTTCCCACAGGCCTAAGGCTTTGCAGACAAGGGGAGCTGGGTTTGGGGTTCACAATTGGCACAGAGAAGCCCACAGCAGCACCTCCTTGTCCCCACAGTACAACAGAACAAAAATGAAAAAAGAAAAAAAAAAAAGCGCCAGCTATTTCATCTATTCCGCTTGTCACTGAAACGATTACCACCGAGATCTCCCGCTATTCATTTACAATTACCTTTTAATGACCTCTTTCACGGCCGTACCACAGTCTGAAATCGTACGGCGGAGCCGTCTCTCTCACGCTCACACAGGATACGGGACGGCGAGGCCGCTGAAGAGAAGCCCACGGTCGCCTTACAACCTGGCCAGACCGGCCAGCAAAGTACCGAGGTGCACGGTGAAGAGGAACCCCTGAGGCATTACGGAGCCAGAGTCACTGCGCTCCGTTTTTTTCTGCGAGAAAATACAGCACGCAGCCGATACCACCGCGTAGAAACTAATTGTTTGTAGTCATCCATCAGCTTCAAACCCCACCACCCACCCCCTTGACAGATGTCACCAAACACTTGGTCTGTATATCGATCTGTACTATTTATAGTCTTACGACTGTACACAGGTGGGAGGAGATGCCAACCGCCCTCTTCTTTCAAAATGACTGACACTGGCCCAGGTACAGTGCTTCATGCTTCAATAAAACAAGAATGATTTCCCAGTCGGCCATAAACGCAACGTAAAGGCCATGACACATCGAGGGGAACATAAAGAATTCTGACTTGGCCTCCAGACAATCTAACCATAAAACAGTCTGCAAATGACCAGTATATAATCATTAATATATACATTTATGAATAGAGAAGTTCAATATTCCCACAAGTACTAGGCTTCTTAGAACCCAACTGCAAATGTTTTTGTTACAACCAGACTAAATCCATGCATTTTCTGTTCCATATGTGGCACAATTGTGGCTGCTGGGGTTTAATCAGACATAGGCCACATAGTAGTGAAATCATGTGCATCGGTTCAACCGTCTCACCTCAATAACGTGCAAAAGGCATTTTTACTGATTGTCTTACAACTACTGCCACAGATAGAGGATTTACTGAGGAATTATGATGAAATCTCCTATTACGCTGACCACATGCAGGGCAAACTTTCATTCCTTTTCACACACAGAAAAAAGGGTTCAAACACCTCCGCTGAGTGACATCTCATTAAACAAACCCTCTTATTAAATAATCTTGATTGAAAAAGACCTACGCCATCCAAAAGTGTTTCAGTGACGTCTGCCGAAATAATCAATTACCCCGATTATTCTGACGCAAAGATGAAATACAAGTGGAGTGACCTGTTTGCACCAAATCATGTTAAAATACCCTGCTGAGTTTTACTTCCTTTAATACACAAGAAGTGTGTTGCCATGGAAAATGGAAGCGGCTCCCCTGGTGAAATACACTGTGCGGTGCACCTGTGTGGCTTTAACAGGTATAGGCTAGAGTCAGTATGGAGCTGAAGCAAACCAGATCACCTGTTAGCACCTGTTAAACCCACATACCAATTAATACCATTTTATTATGAACGGAATCAACAAAATTGTGCATTTAACATTTTTGGCAAAATGCAAAAAAACTGACCTAACTGTCCAACCTCATACCTTCACCTCAGACCTTCACCTGAAGTTAAAAGTCATTAACGTATTAAAAGGCTATTCTTGGCAAGATGTCCCTTACTTTGTGGCAGAGACTGGTATGGACATTAAAACATTCTTTGTGATGTTATTCTATGTTTGCATTTAGGCAAACTCTGAGACAGATGCTGCGTATTTTCTGCAAACACCGGTTTTGCTAATTGTCTAGCAGTGGATACAACCCCTGGCAGACCCCTGGTGTATAGTTACCGATCACATGGGACATCCTTTGACTTGATAACCATGCATGCTCAGTGACATACGTTTTCCTGTTCTTACCTAGCAAGGATGACCGGATAGCCGTTGTTAAAACCACACAATATAAAACTGCAGACAAAAAAATAGTTTAAAACATGCAATGTTATGCTTATGAACTCTGTGCTATTTGCTTCCCTGTTTCACCCTTACAGGGAGTCCTATCTGACCTTTGCCATCAGCAATAATGTGTCGATTCACGCTCATCCTCCTACTTGATATCTTGGAATTTCATAAATCTTATTTGTAAGGGGCTTAATTCTTGCAATGGGGTTAATAAATCAGTAAAGAGACCCTGTTCAATACGAATATTATTAGGAACGTTTATCTGAGTCCTATCACATATAGCTAGCTATCAAACCAAGAAAAAACACCCAGAGCTATTGCTTTCTAAAGTTTATTATTGAACAGCGTAGAGGGGAAACGCAATTAATATCATCTAAATAGCTATGACCAAAGATGGAAACAACCAAATATAAGCAGCTGCCCACGTGTTTCTCTGTATTCAACGGCAATTTATAGCTTCACACATTCTGCATTTCTGCTATCCGTCCGTGTATTTTCAGGAACTCATGCAGCTCGCTAGCTTAGTTGTCTTACACAGTTGTGATTACTTTAATCACTTTTTTCCCCACGCAATATTCAAACCGGTAACTCCCTCTCTCATCACCCTACTCGTTGGGTAATACAGTAGGTTCATTTTGATGGAATTTGCCAACGTTGTGTCTTTATTATCCTCTCATTTTAATGTAGTCCTTTCACTTATCCAACTTTCGTGAATGGATCCCAGTATTTTATATCACCTGGGAAGGGGTCGTGAACACCCCCCCGCACACATTACGCGCGCACAGACATACGCGCATGCACGCACACTGGACAGGAGGCCGATAAGATCGCACCGGAACGCAACCATTGGCTGACATATATAGCTAGCTAGCTAGCTAATTTTTAATTCCATTTAGCTAGCCAGGATTCGATATGAAAAAAAACTCATTGATAGTACAGATTTCGTTATCGTGATGCAGCTGCAGCGGAAGAATCTGATTTGTCTTGCCAACGAATCAACAAGATCGACGAAAAACGTTAATGCACACAATAACTGACAAAATGCAATATTACCAAGGAATAGGTAGCTAGCAAGCGAGCGATCACCATCATTTCCCATTTCGTTCTCCAAGCTTCTCTTGGTACGCGTTGTTAGCAAGCCGGCTAGCTAACCAGCTAATCCACCAACTGCAGATAGTCAGCTAGCCTGCCAGCTGTACGGTCAAGAATGGGTAGTGACAGACAAGCTTACACAACTAGCTGGTTACTTAAATAAACATTAATTAATTGCTAACTGGCGAGCTAACACGATTGGAGTGTCATTACCAGCATGTGTAAAATCAGCTACAGGCTAACGTTAACAATAGCCGTCAATATTATTAACCATCCTAAATTAAGACAGCGATACAGCTGCTTAGCGAACAAATAGCGTTAACTAAAATTTCATGAACTGTCCAAACATCTGAATTGTTAGCTAGCTATTTCCTCACCTTTTCTGTATGTACTTTATCAACGTTTCCTTGCTTAGCTTGCTGGTTGTGTTACCGTGTAGGTAGCTAGCCACCTAAGGTTGCTCCCGGTTCGACATGAACAGAAATGGCTACTTTGAAATAATTTATCTGATCATTCAGGAAAACATACCCCACAGTTATTTCTGTCAAGAATTAAACCGTCAGACGTAATTCACATTTTGAAGTGAGCATTACAGCTAGGTACCTGTGCTTGCTAGCTTAGCTGATAAAGACTAAACAAAGAGCAACCCTACTAGCTTGCTAGCTTTTGGGGAAGCTATTTTGCAAGCTAACTCGGTAGGCGATAAAAGAATAAATAAACAAAGACAGAATTCCACACCAAAACCTTACATATAGCTAGCTGAAATAAGGAATCGTGAACCACAGACATCGTCTTCCATGCAGAAGACAAACGAATGCGATAGATAAGATAGGGCAGGAAATGCTACACATTATTTTATAGCTAAATTAGCTAGCTAGCCAGTTAGCAAGTAAGGTGCCACTGCAGTAGCTGTGTGGCTAGCTAGCTAGCTACACGGCTAGATATCGGGCACCTAGCTTACTAGCTAACGTTAGCTAGTTCACAAGAGAAGAGAAAGAGAATGAAAGAGCGAGAGCACAGATTGGCGAATTATCAAGTCGAGTGATGTGTGAAGGGAAAATAATTTATGGTCACAGACAAAAAATAGCGAGATAGCCAGAATAAGGATATATATTCACCTGGGCTGAGGACTAGAGGGTTGATGAGGATGTGGATGGTGAAGGTGGTGTGATGGAGCGAGGTTGTTGTTGTTGGTGGGTTACAGTCGCCAGGACTACGGTGACTATGGCGCTGATTCACTGGGCAACAGTTGCTATGAGACTCATTGGAAGAGAGGCACAACCGAACGTGAACCGTAAGGAAAAGGAGGGGACTGCGTCGACGTTTTCCCGTTTCTGCTGCCTTTCGAAACGTTTGTAGGTTTTCAATATATTTTATTCCAATAGAATTGATCTTCAGCAGCAAACATGCATGACGTTGTTATTTTACAAAGTATACAGGCATTATCTTATTAATGTACATTTTAAATGTGCACACATTTCCTTTGAGAATTATGCTTATTTGATCTATTCCCTATTCTTCCGAAATGCGCTGTTACTACAGTTTTTTTCCCAAATGAAATTTAGCTCCTTAGCTTTGAAATGTTTGATTTAGACATGGAAAAATGTAGCTTCTAGCTACTTCACAAACAGTTTTGGGTTGCCACCGTTTCTTGCTGTTGCAAGTGTGAAAAGAAGAATAAGGCAGGAAATTAAACAGAACAGAACACGTAAGGGCTCACTCTGCCACCCTGGACTTCCATACTCCCTCCTTCACTGTAATTTGGGAGTCAGTCAGATTGGTGAACCACAGCTGTCAACATACAGTGAATATTTTTTACATAAAAACTGAGCGAATCCAGGAAAAATGACTTAATGGATTGAAACAGGCGTCCAAGCACCCTTTTTCCACACACATTGATATACTGATTCTCATGCTCAAGACACACCCACAAAAACAAACATTCCCACACACATATTCTTAAATGAATTCATAATAATAAACCAGCAGAATCAACCACACTTACCTTATCACATACATGCTCCTCTCTCTCTCTCTCTCTCTCTCTCTCTCTCTCTCTCTCTCTCTCTCTCTCTCTCTCTCTCTCTCTCTCTCCCTCTCACACACACACACACACACACACACACACACACACACACACAACACGTGCAGGTATATACTTGCACACTTGACTGCCCTTTGTTGCCCGTATTTACACATACATAAACATGCTCATCACATGTATGCTCAGTTTCTCTCCCATATGTACATACACATCTGTACACAAATATTCTCCGATTTGTGACCTCATCAACCCTTGCATCTCAGCCACCTCATTCACCCTGAAATACCCACTAAACCCACCCTGACACCATCCGTATCTGAATGGCCATATCTCAGCAGGCGGTGAACTGCAGCAGAGAGGAAGTCAAGGTGAAATGTGGTTTTCGTTATTTATAGGCTTTCAGAAATGTGAAAGTGCCATAAGAAATGCACTCAGGATCCTCATTACAGCCGAACAGTCCTGTTCCTCTGCAGAAGGCCCTTGTTGTGAACAGTGGGGAGCTCAGGATTCTGTTGCGCTAAAAATTATATGACTCTGTCATGCACAAGAAATATGCTAGAAATTTGAAGTGCTCTTACCTAGTCACATCATACCAACCTAATACCATACAATTATGCATTTCTACAATGCTTCTAGCAGCCTAGTAGTTGATGGAGAATGCACTCCAGTTGAAAGAACCTGGGGGGGGGGCTTCTGTCAGTTCAGATTCTACTAATATGGAAGCTAAAATGTTTGCAGATAAGAGAATTGCATCACATTCAGTAAACCGGGTTGGTCAATACTGTTGAGGTTTTTGACAGGCAAGAGAGTTTGGTTAACGGAACATTCAATGGCAGGGAGTTTGATATCTTTTTATTGGGGAGGATTTTTGATTGTGTCATTTGAAAGGGGACATTTTGAGATTTACAGTCAAAAGCTTTCAAGGTTGATCAGTCTGTGATTTACAATGCTGTAAATGTAACTCCACATTCTTAAGAGCAAGTTGGGAATTTTGGACCTACACTCAGGCCATAACAACACCTTTGTTACTGAAAGGAACATTCTATGCCATGGTCTGAAATCCATCACATCTAAAAAATGGATAAATAAAGGAGCAGAATTAGATAACATTCAATTCTTCCTGTTTTCACAAATCAGTACAGTTTCAGTTGACAGACAAGTGGTAGACAACAATTCAAATAAAAATCACCCAGACCGTAGAAGCTCAATGCCACCATCCTACTAACAGTGATATCTTAATACTAATCTACCATAACCTGCCTTACCTACATTTGTCTCACCACCCGCACTTAACTTGCCTGTTTATGTCATACCATTTTATTGGAAATCAACTCTCCCATGCCATGCAAAAATAACCTTTACTAACTCTTTTACTTCCTTTACAGCCACTATCATTACAAACTACAATAATTAAGTGAAGTTTTGGTGGGATTGTTTTTCTTTGCCCAAGCTGGGAGGGCCAAATATACATACTGAACAAGTTGGGTGCATTATCCTAAACCCTATCCCAATGTGTGTGAGGGGTGGACTGTGGCTGAACTAGAAGGTGTTTTATATCTTGAATATTGTACCCCTTACCATAAGGTCAACATCAGAGTTGAATAACAGGGGACGGGGGTCATCAAATAGTCAGTAATTGTACTGGAGCTTGCCTTTAATGGTCTTGGTTACGCCTTTGTTACATAACCCTCCTTTGCCTATGGTTTGCGTCGCAGTATTGGTTCCACAGTGGTGCCTAGCAGTGTGAGTGTACGACAGGCTGTGGTGTAGACCCCCCTGAGCGCCGGTTGTCTTGGGTACAGAAGGCAGGCTGGGGCTTTGTGCTCACATCTTCCCTCTCCTGCATCAGCGGAGCTCCCAGCTTGTGCCTCCACATTAACCACATCTGCTTACAGCTTCCAGATTCTCATTTACACGAGCCGGGCATATGCCTTCTTGACTCAGACTCTGAATGTACTCCAAGAAAAACTGTCAGAATCCAAGTACATAAACATCTCCAGATTGGTTTTATTACTTCTTTTGATAAGGATGAGTTAACAGCATTTTGTCATATCATCGCTGTCATGAGATACTGCATGGCAGAATGACTTATACACCCGGTCGGCTGAGTCTCCCCCCCGACTGCACTCACTAATCATTCTTCTCCTGAGAAGTACCTTATCTGGGCTATATCTGGGCTCACTTGACATGGAACTGTTCTGAAGTTGCTACCACCAGCCTGATTTTGCCATATCTAAGCTTTTGTCTTTTCACAAACTCCCTCCAGTGTTCTTGCCAGGGGCCTTGTTCAACTGCCCAAGCTTTGTATGAGCAATGCCCATGTAGTGCAAGTACAGGTCTGACCTGAAGAAACCCATGAAAAAGACAATCATGTCACACCTGCTCCCAGTCAGCCTGTTCAGCCACGCCCCGCTCAGCGCGCTCAGCCACGCCCCGCTCTGCAAGCTCAGCCACGCCCCGCTCAGCCTGGCTCCACCACACCTGTGGTGCGTTCAAGCAATCAAGCCCTGCCTTTATAAGGACTCTGTTTTGGTTACCTCATTGTGAGGTATTGTCTTTTGAGTCATTACTGAGCTGTTGGTTATTCTCGCATTCTGATTGTTCCTGTGTTTTTTGACCCCTCGCCTGTTTTTGGACCTTGCTCTTGTGTTTTGGATTCTGGTTTGTTTGCTCCTTGGATTTCCCGTTTTCGACCTGTTTTGTCCCTGACTACGCCTTTGGATTCTGGAATTAAACTTGTGTTTCCGCACTTGGATCCCAGTCTGTTTCATTACAAATCATTTGTGCATATGCTTAACCGTACTTCACTGTTCCACCACAATAATAAAGTAATGAAGTATTACTGACCTAACAAATAAATGGTTGATATTAACACACAAGCCACTATATAAATTGTAAAATGTATTTGTTGGCCCTGATATGTAACTAAATAATTATTGTGATTGTGAACACAAAATGTGATTTTTGTATTGTTTTTCTATGTTTTATTTTTTAAAAGTACAAAAAAGATTAACGAACATAAGTATGATAGACATTTCAATACTTTAGAATAACAGTAAACACATACATACTATAAACACAATGCAAAACAACTTAAATTGTGGTTGCATTGTAAAAAAAAGACCCTTATTGAAAGATAAGGAATGTAGTGTGTCTTCACAGACTCTGCACATGGCACAATTAATGACAGAGAAAAAAAACAAAACAAAATGATTATGACTCACTACATTTTTCGATTTGATGTTGGCTAATTATATACTTAAGAATGGACAGTGCCCGTTCATGCTCATCTGCATAATTTTAAACTACCTCTGATTTACATTCCCTATTTGACCTGGTAATCATATAGGGCAGGTGGGAAACCATCTTAAAAAACAGATGCCTTCATTTTAAATACAACTGGATCATGTCCATAAATGATATGACTTGTTTCCCCACTCACACATACATTAAGGTTTTTTGATCCTTGCTATAAGAGCGATAACAATATACATCTATAGAATTCTTCCACAAGATTTTTACGTTCTTAAATTAATCAAAATGACAATATCCTTCATATTTGCGTTTATGATATGGTCACCATTCTTACCCTTGCACTTAACTTGAAACTTGAAATCTGATTAAAGGGGAGACTGACGTGGAGGTGAGAGAGTGACCCCAGTGAAGTGACACTGGGTGAAACCTTCCGTGCTGAATGGTGTGGCAGGATGTGCGGCTGTCAGATTTGACACTATCTGATATCCAGCTGTTTGAATGGACATCTCCCCACACAAAGCCCCATGTGTTCTCCCCCTGTTCTCTCATTACACCAGGCAGGAAGTAACCTGCCAGGTGTGTACCTCCCGCTCAGTTGCCCTGCCTTTAATCGTGTCACCTGTACACACCTGAGCCCCCTGCACACTCCCAGGGGTGAGTGTCAGTATTAGATTCATTTGTTCCAAGTGTTTAGGGCTGTATTAAATGTCAAAGCGTCATTGTCTATTGCGTCAGTTGTTACTGGCATAAATATTGGTAATGCTTTGCAGAGTGCAGTTGACGACACTTTAAAGCTAAATATAAAACGAATGCTAAAAATACGCTCTAAGTAGCAATATCCTAATTACCCATCTGTGATCACAAGGCCTGGTCTTTTATTAAGCATTTAGTTACACAAGTTAAAATATATACACGTCAAACCCGATGCACAACAAATCACAGAAACATCCACAAGGGGGAAAACTCTGAATTGTGCCAAAAATTTTGGCTAATTAGGATGAGGAAAAAATGAGCAGTGGTTTTGTTCTTTCAAATTGTACCGCACCGCAGCAACTCCCCGAGCAGGGATCAGAGGCCTCTCAGGTGGAGTCACCTGGCTCAGGGAGGTGCAGGTTAATTTGGGGTGATGTCGCAGAATACAGAGCCTCCGTGATAAACCCACGGGATGCACCTGTGGGACCCGCGAGCACATGTGTGGAAAAAGCCAAACAACAGTCTGTCCTACAGATTTGTAATGCACATGGTAAAAGACCTGAACTCTGTTTTTATTCTTCTTACTATTTTCATTATCATTATTCTTCTGTCATAGCTGTTGTTGCTAGCCCCTGGATAAGGGTGCCTGTTCAATGATGATGACAATATCCATAATATCAATGTGTTAGCATTGCTATTATTTATGAGGAAGGCGTTCATATCAAGGGTGCCTACAGTGAATGGGAGAATTAGAATACAACAGAGGACCAAATCCAGTGAGAAACCAATTTAAAAACATCTAAGTTTAATTGTGGCACATGAAGAAAAGCAATTTACAGATTCGATATGTTTGAACTGATTCAAACATAAGTAAAGGACGAAGAAATCAAGTAAATAAATATCAGGGCTAGAATCACTGTTGAAAACCCCGCTCTCGGGCAACACATAACCACACACATTCTAATGTGTCATACAGATACACCTGAAACATGCACACGGGTGATTGAGAGAATGACAGGGGGAAAAAGATTAGATCATGATGTCAGAAGGTGCCGCCGCCCCGCTGTAGTTCAGTGCTCCCCTCCCCATCTGTTTCTTCTTTCCATGATTAGCTGTCCCCGGTCCCTTTAATAACCTCTGCACTGCTGATATCTCAGCCATGGGACCTGGTTCCGTCCACTGTCTCCTGTGTGGTCTGTTATCCTGCGTCGATTCCAATTAAATTAGACTACACAAGCAAGCAATTTCTGCGTACATATGTGGAAATGTAGATTGTAAAAATTCAGATTGCCATGAGTCGGCCACTGCATGAAGTTACTCAGGTGCGATTTGTGAAACAGAACAAACGCAGGTGTAAAATTATGCACTGATACGTTGTAAGAATGGCCTTGTGAATAAATGAAGCCGTTGTGAAGATGTGAATGCGGTGTTCCAAAGTAATATTTTTTTAATACCACTCTCAAGAAATTTCAGTGGTGTTCTTTTATTAGACCAAGCAAGCTCCTCACTTTCAATTTCAGCATCTGAGATCCAGAACTAAAAATATACACCAGTAAAGGACCTGTATCTATAGTTACAGAATACAGGTACTGAAACTGACTGCAGATATCAAACTGTATATAACTGTGGGGTTAATTACAGTGGGGGATGGAAGGAGCTCGAGAGGGTAGAGATAAAGGCAGAAGATGGAAAAGTTGGAAAAGAGTAAGATGGAAAAGAGGTTAAAAAGAGACAGCAGGAGAACAAAGATGATGAGGAGGATATGGCACTTCTCGACAGTAGAACTCATTATCACACAGCACGACTTGGGCGGACTGGGCCCTACAGCACACCTGCCCACACTTCTGATCACAGCATTTAAGCAGCAGAGCTATCAAAATGTACTTATCATTTTTGGAATCCATACATTTTCATGCATGTTGATATATTTAAAGTATTCCACAAAAATTACAGCATGTTCTAGTTATTGTCTGTATGTGTTTTTATATATAGAGGGTAGACATAATGGAAACACCAAATGAAAAAAAGACTAGTATTCTGAAGTAACTAAATCACAATTAAAAACTCTACATGTGTTTCATATTAATGTCAATACTCATTACCAATATGTTTCTGCTGTAAAAGACATTTTAAAATCAGCACTGTAATATGTGAGAATCTAAAGCAACATGAGAGATCTAACAGATTGTGAAAGAGGTAGAATTGTTGATGCCCAAATTGCAGGTGTGTCAGACCCAGAAATGGCAAAATTATTTAATGTGCCAAGGGGAACACTGCTGAAACTTATGCCAGCATACAGCAAACAAGGAAAAGGGGCAGAATTAACAGGATAATTCTAAAAAAACCATGGTAATTATGGTAGGGCTGCAATCTGGAAGCCTCTTGATCCCAAAGACATTGAGCAACAGTGCATAACCTGGTGTATTGAGCAGTGGAAGAAAGTAATATGGTCTGATGAGCTGTCATACTGTTTTTTCTACATCTGTGTGGGCTTATGTTTGGAAAAACTCAAAGGAAACCTTAAAACTACATTGCCTGTTCCCAGCTGTTAAACACAGCAGTGAAATCTGTCATGGTAGAGGCAGCCACCTTTTGGTACCTTTCTGCATGGTAGAATTACAGCCAAGACATTTCAGACATTTTATGTTAGGCAGCAAGGTACACCCTATGGTACAACCATGCACACAGCTAAATAGATTCATGAGTGGTTTCGTGAAAACCAGCACAAAGTCAAACACCTTCCATGGCCTTGCAAATCACCAGATCTAAACATCATTGAGCCTTTGTGGGAAGCTCTGGAATGTAGAGTGCAGAATAGATTTTAACCTCTCAAAACATTGAAGGCTTTCCTCCTTGACAAATGGTCCAATACCCTCCTAGAAACAATTCAAAACTTGTGTATAATCATTCAAAGAAGGACTGAAGCTATCCTGAAAGCCCAGTCAATAAATATTCATATTGGTGTTATTTTGTCAACACTCTGGATATATATAATTTTGCCAACTACTTTCTCATATCCCCATTTATCTCTCTCTGTCTCTAAACATTCACATACACATCTCTCCAGTGAAGACAGCATCCATTACTTGTGTTAAAAATCACGGCAACCTTTTCATGCCCTAAACATAATCTGTCCCCTGAGGTCAACCAGGGATCACTGTTGCCAGGTGACAGAGTACTCTCAAGTGGGAGGTTGTGTAGGTGCATGAATATAAATCTTATAAAATGGTTAAGAGTCTTCTTAGAATCAATAAGATACTGGATTACAGTGTAAATGGTCTGGGGTCACTAGCTCTAATTGTAGGGAGAGAAGGAACAACAGTGGAAATGAATATACTGTAGCAAACATATTTTAGTGGCAGAGTGTCCCAAAAGTGCCATGGAAAATGTGTTAATAGAGACCTGGCTGAACTTGGGTCCTGACCCACTTTAAGGTCTTTACAAGACATTTTTAGTTTATTGCAGCAACTGGAAAAAAAATGTATGTTGTATTAATCATCCACCAGGTACTTTATAATCTCTTTCTCTCTCTCTCTCTCTCTCTCTCTCCCTCTCTCTCAAATATTCAGGAAAATTCAGAAAATGTCTCTCGTATGTAAATGGCGACCTCTGGTGGCGTTTAGATGTACAACATGTACGAGTTTGTCATTGCAAATAGTGGGATAGGAAGACGCGTAAAATTTCTGACAGATTTGCGTACACCCGTTTGAAGTGTAGTAAATGAACTAACATTAATTCCATGCAAATAATTTCTTATTGCACCTGCAAGCTCTAGCGATGGCTTTTAACCATGGAAACCAAAAAAGCCTGTATTTGCAAGAAGAGCGAGTCGTCGATCTTAAGAAGCGTTAAAATCTCAAAAATGTTAAGTGAAGACGGATCTTTTGCGTTGTCGCGGCGTTACGTCGTCCCCCGACGGTTGTGAAAACTTCCTAAATTACACTCTCCAAGAGAAGGATGCACACAGAGGAGCACAGAGTTGCGCGTATATAGACACAGCATTGCACATCAGTTACCAGCTCAGTCTACACTTTTCAGGACACACTTAATTTGTTGGTACATTAATACGCTACACCACTTCTGTCAGGTCACGCATACATGGAATGTGACTAGGTTACCAAGTGGACGTGCGCCGGTGTCCAGGCAACGACGTACGAGTGCGACAACACTACAGCCACCACAGAGGCACCGTTTGCAAACCCGGCAGGAAAACTCTTCGGGAGACCTTATTTAGTCACTTTATTCAAACACAGACCCAGTGTCAATACAGAAGTATTGCTCTTACTATCAAAATATTTGACTACCATGGTGAATGTTTACAAGTGTCTCACATAGAGTGTGTGGAATTTTATTTTCACGTATCCTTTTTTTAATGTTTATCGTTATCTTTTTGGGGAGAGTGAGGACATTTTTTTCATTTTCGAAAAATTTCCTGTTAAGGTAGCTTACAAAATATCTTCCCCATCTGGGTTGCTAGAAAGCTTACCACTGTACTCTAAATTCAAAATGTATGCAAGAGCCCTCCGGGTTACCTACCCTCCAGTGGGAAGCACCCCATCCAATGTAGGACCGGGATCATACGAGGTCAGTCAATCCAAAGCTAATAAATCAGGTAAGGAAACTGTGGTTAGAAGAAAAGTATCTCTCTCTCTCTCTCTCTCTCTCTCTCTCTCTCACACACACACACACACACACACACACACACACACACACACTCACTAACGCACTGATTCAGGTGCACACACTCTTACTAATATACACATGTACATGCTGTACATTCCTTCACATGTAGCTTATTTATAGACACTTACACAAACAAACTGATGAAAAGCATGAAAGCATGTAAATTGCCCATACACTTTAAACCTGATTCTCAACAGAATCTTACATTTGAATGTTGTGGCTATTCATGTTATACAGATTGTTGAGATGATATAATAATGTGACAACATTGGAATCTTTCATTTTTCTTATTGTTATTCTTTTATTATATTCTTTAACATTATATTCTATTTATTATACTATATTATTATTTTATTATAATTTTTAATCCATTTTTGTTACCCATACAAAAATCATGCAGTTTTATGTGTAGATTTGTTGCTGTTTAGAATATTTTTGATACTATAATTCTTTTAAATTATGCTTTTAAGTAACTTCCCATTGAAATAAATGTGTAATGTGTAATAAATGTGACATCCCTGAACATTCCATGCGGAATACTGAGTGTTCCATTCAGGCCACTGTGATATCACAATAGATAGCTGAATGCTATTCATTGCTGAAAACATTCCAACACACATATTCCACTGCCAATCAACTGCAGGCAAATTAGCCTGCCACATTTTTATCATGTACTTTACCATATAACACCATACCCAGCAAAATGCACTTGTTAGCTCTACCAGCTAGCTTGTACCTTGTCTGGCCTACCACTGAAACCCGGTCATGCAGCGCTTTCTAATATTGTTGACTCCTTATGGTTTTTTGCTTGTGTTGTACTCTACCTCAATTGTAAGTCGCTTTGGATAAAAGCATCTGCCAAATGATTAAATGTAAGTGTAAATGTAAATGCATATACAATGTGGCGGTTCTACAGTGTTAAAAGTGAATTAACACGCAAACAGCTTCTCCTGAAACTTTAATTATAGTTAATAATGCTGATAATCGTATACTTAAATGTATTACACACAGTCCATAAAATAGCCTAAAAAGTAGCATTATACATAAGAGTCACTGTAAAAATAACCACAGCAAAACATTTTTTAGATTACATTCCAAATTACTTCTTGATATTAGCTTCAGATTCAACCTTTGTCCAACAGATTACCCTGGGCCTTGCTCCGTCACCACTGGAGTATTGCTTGCATTTTGTATTATTATTGCCCTTTTACTTCCTGAAGAAAGAATGGTAACACAAAAGGGCTGTAGAGGAACATTAGTCAAAGCGACGTCACTCACAGGAAAATGTGGTGCTTGCAGACTGCTATGCTCCCTTCATGTCGCTCTCCAGCAGAGAGACACTGTTCCATGTGCCGGCCACCGACATAGACTTCCCTGGACCTGGCCAGTATGACACCACAGTCACCAAGGTATCCCACCTCTCCTACAATGCCAGTGTTTTGTTTTTCCCTCTTCATGTTCTCCTGTCTTATCTAAGGCAGTATGATTTTGCACGTATCACTAAGATAACATAAAGTTAGAAGGAAAAGATTCCCACAAATAAATGGCTCGACACTAAAAATACCAGTTGCAATGTTACAGAGTCACATTGTGGGCGGGTGTAGTCTTCAGAATCGGTCGAAGCGGTTCGAGGAGATCGTTTCAGAGGTACCAGGGCCAGGGGCGTACGACATCCCACCAGCAGGGCACGTCCTGTGGCTCAGACACATAGAGAGTGAGAGCCCTTGGAGGAAGCTCGCCAAAATGGTAAGAATCCCCTGTCATTCTTTTATACTTCCCTTGACTGGGGCCAAAGTCCACTGCATTACATTAGATTATTGTCATTTAGCAAGCACCCTTATCCAGAGTGACTTACATAGGTTACAGATTTAAATGTAATCCATTTATACAGCTGGATATTTACTAAGGTTAAGTACCTTACTCAAGGATACAACAGCAGTGCCCCAGTGGGGAATCAAGCCAGCAGCCTTTTGGTTATGAGCCCTGCTCCTGACCACTATTCTACACCGCCCCCCCACTGCAGACATGAACTCCTGCTTTTCTGATATGGCTTTCTATAAGTCATTCAAAACAACTTAAACCTGCTTTGTTATGTAAAAATATGGCCCATATTGAATGTATTTTTTTAAAAAAATTTTTTATTAATCAGCTAGGTCATCTCAATTTTTTTTTTTTTTTGCGGAAGGCCATTCAAGTGGCCACATAGCCAATTAGCCGTTAGGAGGATAATTAGGTGGCCAGAGGCTGGGATCAGATTTGAGGATTTGAAACTGAAACCCAGCGCCTGGCCAAAGCGGAGAAATCGACATGCCGAGTGACCTGCCCCCCCTGTAGCGCGGGTTCCAGGGCACCTTCGACCGCCTCGGGCACCCGAGGCAACCGGACGTCCCCTCCATCCCGTCCCCCGGCCAGGCCTTCGGGTACGAGGAGACCGACGAGGGGCTTCTCTGCCGGCAGCCGCCGCCTCCCCGGGACGACACGCTGGGGCCGGCCTTCTACAGCCCGCTGGCGGTAAGAGCCGCGGGGCCCCTGCGCCCCCCTCCCGCTCTCCCGCCATCCAATTTAAGATATTAATACACGCTGATGCGGGCTGACAGGTGTACTACATCAAAGTTAATATGCATCGAGTAATGCGCATAGCGCCTGAGAAGCTCGTGGCTACCAGCAGCAGATGCTGGAGTAGCTGGGCGGAAAGGGTCCCATCGGACCCTCTTTACTGTCCTGAGGAAGTGCATTTGGAAGCACATGGCCCCGAGATAATGACATTGGACTTACATGATTTTGCTTACAGGCAAATATTGATTTCCTGATGCTGCGCTGCAGGTAATTACCGCAAGACTTTGGAATGTGATTTATGTAAAAGGGGAAATGGCATGCATAATGAAAAAGGGAGCCATCGGTGTGCGTTTCTATTGGAAATGTGCTGGAAAACAGTTACAGCAGCACTTCAAGGGTCTGTGTGCGAGCGAGAGAGAGAAAAACTGTGTATGTGAGATAACTGTGTAAGAGGTCTGTTCGCAGTTGACCCAATGCACGACCGGACCTCTTAATTCTCCAAGAATCTATTTCCATACATTATGATGGGAGCGCCACTTTCGAAAAGTCACAAAGAACCTTGTTCATCCATTCCGATGTCAACACGGAGGGCCATTAGTAATTATTCTTCAAGTTATATTACAATATTCACTTAAAATAATGCAGCGCCGGCTGGTCTTGCCTTCAATTAAACCATATTTCATTTGCTAATGACCAGCCGAGTCAACAGCGTCCTTGAGGTAGGTTGTGTCAACACTTTGCAGAAAGAGCCTCAGTGATTTAGGGTTATCAAGAGTGCATCAATTTATTTCTGCCCCCCTCCCCCTCCCTCTTTGTCTTTTAAAGGCTTTTAATCTTCTGATAGATGGGAATTTTACCTGAAAGTTTCCTGGGTCGTAAAGTTAAGTAGCTGTCTAATTGCATTATTTTGGAGTGGAGGATTTTGAAAAATGCCGACCCTGGCAAACAGGAGTTTTGGAAGCACTCCTAATCTAGGAAGACAATGAATCAACTTTTTTTTCTACTGCTCATTGTGCTGAATTTGTTGCATTTACAGTCTAACAGCAGAGGAAGTGCTATTTGCTGTGTGGAGAGTGGTTGTGCGCCTCCTTTGTATTCTGGACAGGTGTGGACTGAGCATTTAGGTGGAAGTGTGTCTTTTTGAATGAGTGGGATCTAAAAAACCAGGATGAATAGAAATGTGTGAGAGTGTGTGTGTGTGTGTGTGTGTGTGTGTGTGTGTGTGTGTGTTGAAGCAGACTGGCACAGAAGCCTGGCGGTGCAGACCTGTCACTCCAGTGTTCCCACGGTTATTGCCTCTGTGATTGATTTTGTAATTCAGCCTCACTGATCAACTTTATTAGACATTCAAGCTGAGGGGAGAAGAGAAGCCCCTGAGCCTTATTGCAAATGCCAGCAGGAGCAGAGGGGAGCAGAGGAAGAATGTAAAGTAGATGGATTCCAGTTACACCATATGTGACAACAGTCATTTCATAACAAAGACATACTGAGAGGAAGTAAAAATGCAACAAAATATTTTGGCTTTTTATTTCCCCAGAGGTGCATGTCCACAAATGATTAATACAGATATTTTCATTAACGTAATTTTCTTAATACGCAGTTGTCCAAACTTGAAACATTCAATTTGATCACTTGAGTGTTTGTATGGGCTGTAATACTTTGCTGATGCACTAATGCGGATGTGGTGACCCTTGTTCTCCCATGAGGGGCTCAGTGCAGCTTGTCTGGGCCACTCTGGATCGTTGCGAGAGCTACCGTGACCGCATCTTGACCACGTCGTGACCGTGGCCGCCTACGCTCTCCGAGCTGAGTGCAGCACTTGAGTTTGGAGAGGGATTGAAACCCTTGTGTTATGTCGATACCACATTGGGTGCGAACGCTGCAGGCGGCAAACGGAGACGCTAACACACGAGACGCTGAACTTGGTTACTGGAAAAATTGACCCCCCTTGGATTTCACGTCCTCTGATTTAACACGGATTGGAAACAGAGAGTGTGTCACGAATGCCCCATCATTATGTGCACTCCAACTTCTCAGCCTAAGAAATGGATCCCTCTGTATTTTGTATTATTTTAAGCCAGGATAATTTGTTGCATTTCTGTTGCCTCTCAATGTATAGGTATTACCCCTTCTTTCCTCTTACACAAACTAATGCAAGGTTGAACACATCAGTGTCTTTGCAAAATTCATTAAAGAAATGCTGTACATCTGAAGTCATTTTATTGGAGCACTAGGTGTAGAGCGTGGCTAACATTGTTTTTTAATTCTCATTTTAGTATCAAGAGATGGGGACATTGCTTGACAGTGTTGTGAATGACGAATGAATGAGTGGCTGTCTGTGTGACAGAGCATGTGTGTGTCACCTGCATTGCCAGTCTTTCCCCTGCGGTTCTGCAGCAGGTGCCTGGGAAGTTGTCCCACAGGACATCAGTCATGGTGACCCACGTGGCTACCCCTCTACGGTGTGACAGCAGCTCCAGAGCGCTAGGGTAGTTCACATCCACCCCCAAATTTCCTGCAGAGCCAAGGCCTTTTGGGGAGTCTAAAGACGTAAAGCCATTTTAATAACTTCGGGATCAGCGTCTCTAAACCCTTAATCAAACCATCTGATTCCTAAAGGGCGTAATAATTGCGCGCTAATTAGAATGCTCTAATTACAAAACCTCTCTTTTCTGCCCTCGCCTCTTTGGAACTCTGTCTCAGGCGGAGAACTCCTCCTCACTGAAGTATAAAGGGGTGCACTTTGGGAAGATGACAGCGAAGCGCGGAGAGGTGAAGGTGCCTGAAGGCCCTGCGCCCGGGGACTACAGGCCTGAGGAGTAAGTGACACTTCTCTCTTTCCACTGGCTGTGACAGTTGTGCAGGTGTTCCAAAAGGTCAAAGATGTAGAGTAAATTAGAGAAAGGTGTGTATGTTTATCATGTGTAGACATCATCAAAGGTCATGTTGGGCCTATGTCAATGAAATGACTGCGAAGCAATAAAATAACATGTAATTACAGTGTAAGACACTTAATATCCCCACTGTCTTGCAGGATAAATATGTCGTATTAAGAGGGCTGTGATTTTAATGGAGTTCCAATATTATCCAATGACACTGCCATGGAGAGGAAAAAAAGAACAGCATGTTAAATGTGCTTATTCATGCGACAGTCAAACAAAGAAAACTAACTCAATTGTAATTTTTTTTACATATTTCATTGTCAAAATGTACTACCAATACAGTATTATGACAATTTATTGTTTTAGTTAATTGTTTTAGTTTCCAATGTTAACATATAGCAGAGTACTTTAAGAACATATAAACCACTGTAAAGTATTTCCAAAAATGCATGAGCTTTTCTCAGCCTAAATACCAAACTGACAGTTTCTACAATGCTAAAAGACAGACCATGGCCTTGCTGACCAGAGAGACACTATTTTTGCTGTGCTAACTTTGTAGTTAAAAGAGAAAGATGACCCAAAATCCAATGCTAACAAGCTTCTAGTTAAATACTTTTCCTTTTTTAAAAATATTTAAACATTTTACAGACAACGGAAACAAATGGATAAACACACAAATGTGCATGTGCACCACCCTTAATTTGAAGCTTATTTGAAGCTTATGAACCAGAATTTCTCAGAGTTAAATGTGCACTACAAATATTTCTGTAGAGCCTGTCACACTGCTTTTCCAGAGTTGGGCCTTGAGACTTGCCCCCTGAACCTCTAATGGAAACACAGATAGCGATACAGCTTACAACAGTAATTAGCGAGCTAGTAATGTTAGCCACAGCATATCACTAGATGGTGGCATTTTAGGCAGTTGACCTTGCCTGGAATGTCTTTACAAACCTCAAAATCAGCAGCGAACATTAGCCTAGCTGAAGTTTGGCTTTAGTCAGCATTTTTTTGAAGGGTTTTTTGGATGTTCCCACTTTCGAACCCGCCGAGTACACGTGTTCCGTTGGTTTGCGCTCATGGTCCGTTTCCGCGGCGTAGCGGCGCCTGCGTTCTGGGTCTGCGCTCCCGGCCGTGCGGCCGGGGCGTTGGGTGGCTCAGAGCCCGCGCAGCGTGAGGTGATCGTGAAAGCCGGCTCATCAAGATGTCACCGACTGCCGGTCCCCTGGCATTGCGCTCGGGCCGGTCCACGGGATCAGTTTACGAAGGAACGACTTAGTGCGTGACATGTCGCGAAGGATGGCGAAACGCAAGCGAGGGGGCGATCTCGCCACGTCCGTCGGCCCGTTGGCGTCACAGTTCACTTTTTTAAAAACTTTAACAAAACTGTTGTTTTGCTTCGTTGTGTGTCCCCGGGTGATCCTCCCTCCTCCTTCAGCCCTGGCCCCCCCATAGTACCCCTCAGTGTTAATCCCCACCAGCACCCTCCCACTCACCATGTGCTAAGACTGATACAGCATAAAAGACTGGGCAGATTGTGGCGCTGGGACATACAGTCACAGATGGACGGACAGACAGACAGACAGACAGACAGACAGACAGGCAGATGAGCAGTTGAACATTTAGACAAACAGCCCAGACAGACATACTGGCAGAGATGCATCAAATTAAGAGTACTAGATGGTAATATAGTGGTACTCTCAGGTCAGGGAGGTCAGATTTTATGAGTGGGTGTCATTACCGCAATGATTAGGACAAGGCAGCTATTAAGCCTAAGTGCAGACCATTGTTCATCATACCCAAGTTGTGCTGTCTCAGCTGTTGTTCAAGTTGTTGTTCTTCTAGCTGAGATAATCATGATATTCATTTCAGCACTGCCATCTCATCATAAGGCCCCAAGTCCTGCTTTTGTATCATGTTTTTGTACAAGAACAATTTTGAGACCAGTTCAGTTTCTGGCAACCTCTGCACATCCCGGCTGACTGATCAGAAACAAAAGATAATTGCGACTCAGCATTGTACTAGCTATGAATATCATCTGATCTCAGAGTGATGCCTTTTTTCCCACAGTTGAGACTAATTTGTGTAGCTTGGAATGATCTTATATGAAACCTCTGTTTAAAATGCTCCTTCCCACTGTGTTTTAGACAATTAAAGAGAATGATGCGTACAAAATACACATATTTATGTAGTGGGCTCCCTCTCAATACTGTTGTCTGAAGATCATCAACAACTCAATAGGGGGGAGGACAACTTCTTCCCCACCCAACCCCGCCCCCACTCTCTGTAATGGAGACAGGAGACAGGAAGCGTAAATCATGGGCCTCCACCCCCGCACTCCTACCAGGAACGGTCTGAGCGGAGGATGATGGACAGAAGAGAGGCTCCCTCCCCCCGGCCGCTGCAGTCAGGATCTGACGGATCTGCTGTTTCTCTGCGACAGGAAGCATACCGTCCTCTACGAGAACGTCAACCTGAAGAGGGAGCAGCGGAGCAGGGCGGAGCTCGTCCTCCCACGGTACCATGAGATCGTGGCGCTGCAGGAGGACAAGAAGGTGAGGCATGGACACCCCCCCACACACCACGTCCCAGGGTTACAAGCAAGCCAAACGTCAGGGGATAACATTAATGTGTTGCCTCTACTGCTGGGGTCTGACTGTCTGTCTGTTTATCTGTGAACAGCATAACTGAAAAGGTTATGGATATCTGAATGAAGCTCAGTGAAATGATTGGCGTTGAGACCAGGACAAAATTTCTCAGTTTTAGGGTTGTGGTGACAACTGCTAAAGGTGACCTCTGTGGACTGCCACTGTAGTTATGTTTTGATTGCTTGACTTTTTATCTCTGTACAGTGTATGAGGGTATCTGGTTCCAAAACACTGCCCTTAATCACACAACTGCAGTAGTCACTCTAGATAGTTTAGCCTCTACATACTTGTGCAGTGTTCCACATGTCTGCAGCCTTGCATGTAGACTGTGATCTGCTGATGCAGGCCATCTCTCTACACCCCCAAGAAATGTTAGTTGTCGGTAATGGAGACTGTTGGAGTTGTTGGGTCTTATGTCAGTCAAAGCTAAATGAGGTTCTTGTTCTTTGACATTTATTAATTCAAATTAGACAAGTACTTATGCAATGTCTTTTAGCCAAAGGCATTGTGATTGTTCCGAATGAGCAAGATTACAAGCAGTAAAGAAAAAGGGAAAACTAAAAAGCTCTTCCCTTACTGCATTTAATCTGATTGCGGTATTATGTTTACTGCTCCCTGTCCGACTTTGTTAAATTTATTGTTATAAACTCAACTTTATCCCCTTTTCGTGTAACCCGCACAATGCTCTGAGTTTCTGCAAATGCGTTTCTTCTGTGCAGAGGGGATTGAGTGAAGGAGATGAACAGATGTTAAAACACAAAGCCTCTCTCCCAGGCCTGCGAGCATGTCTGTTTTTAAAGAGGAACGACTCTCCGGCTCCAGCACAAAGACTGCTGACGCACCAACTCTCCCGCCCAAAGTGCCCGTGGGAGGAGAAGCTCTTCTTTAATATCGGCAACCCCGCAGGGCTCGGGGCTTCTGTGTATACACACACACAGCACAGAGGAAGAGATTCGTTAGCCCTGCCCGGAGTAAGCCGGAGTGCTCCCCTGTACCTCGGAGCCGGGCGCCTCCGGGGAAAGAGCGAACGGCTCCCCCTGACCGCTCCCTCCACTCCCGGCCGGTCTCCCATCCCCGCCGGTCAGCGGGCGAGCGCTCTGTGTGACGTGTGGCTCGCTGATCTGAGATCAGGGATTGGGGATTAAGGCAGGCTGGGGGCTCGTGAGCGGTTCGCAGCTCAGACCGCAGCTCTCAGACTTGACAGGAGGGAGACAGAAATCCCCACGGTGCATTCACAGGGCAGCCATCGCCTGGCTCGCTCCGGAGCGCTGTTTTCTCTCGTCTGTCAGAGAAAGTCAAACGCGCGGACAAAGAGGAGAAAAGCCATGTCTCTGGGCTGCGCGGCGTGTTCTTTTAACGGTGCGCTGCGTAATTACCCCAGTGAAAATGGTGTCTCATTACGGGACCATTTTCCTGTCTGTTTCACACATCTGATGAAGGCACGATCTGTAGAGGGCTGCATTCCTGCAGGCTTGATGGATGACACGCTGACAGCTGAAAAATTCACGCTTATGTGGCGGGCATTAGCGCCGCCAAACGTGACACTCGCCACCCCCGCGCTGGTGCAACCCAGGCTGCGCGGCCACCTTTCAGACTCAAAGCCCCTGCTTTTGTTCAGGATCAAAACTGACTTCAGGTCAGTTTCAAGGCTTCCAGTTCAGCGCCGCGTTGAAAGGGTGACGTACACCTTCTTTCATAAAGGCGCGCGGCTGTAGCGTGATTAAAACGGAATAAAGAGTTCTGAGGGCACGGGGCTGTTTTCATTAACGCGACTTGCAAATCAAGCGCTTGCAGTCTTCATCATGCGGGAGGAGGGATATTAGTCTGCAATCAATGAGGTGATTTTCAAATAATAAGAGTACCTGCCGTGAGGAACGAGAGCTGTGCTGGGATCAAAACAAGTCGGGATTAGTCAGAGTGCTGAACTAAGATGTGCTTTCCCCTCTATATCTGTATATTATGTCACCGGCTCTGAATGCCACAAATCCATATATATTTGCAGGGCACAAGAAAGCACGGCATGTCTAAAAATAAAGAAGAATGCACTTTAATTGAAAATGTTTCTCTTCTCCATTTGTAGATGATGTGTACTGGTAGAACAGAGCGAGCAGTTTGTGTTTGGTTGGTATGTACCGCATGATCAAAGCTGTTTTCAGCAGGTGTGTATCTCTTCTGGAAATGCACCTGCATGCTATTTATATAAGGTGCTCGCAACTGCTTCCTTTTCATAAAACTTGCTTTAATGAGACAACCTTCAGATCTTTCAGTTTGGGATGTACAAAGTCAGTCAAAATCTGGCGAAAGTACAGCCACTAGAGGGCACCAAAACTCAACATTCAGGCTGAACTCAGCTTATATTTTGCATATATTTATTTCTGAAGCATTTCCGACTCAGCAGCCCTTTGTGACTTAGCTACAGTATATATGAGTGCATGTGGCTGAATATGGCTCCAGTGTGCTTGATGGCATTTCTGCTGTTGTTATTCACTCATATTTTCTGTGTGTTAAATGCCTCAGTAGATAAAGGTACAGGGGGTTGTTTGATTAGCCATAGTGTGTACTAGCTGTGTGGCTTTCAGGGAGACAGGTAGCAGGGCATGTGCGTATATGTGTGTGTGTGTGTGTATGTGTGTGTGTTGGGGGCATGCACACCACATGCCAATGCTCTGTGCTACCAGCAGAGCCCGGGAGAGGGCACGTTAGGGCGGTTGTGAGCCACTCTAAACTGTTTGCCCAGAACGCCGGGCAGACAGACCTCAGGTGCGCACGGCCCGACCGCTTCTCCGTCACGGACAGGCGTCGGGCCGGCTGAGTTGAGGGTGTGTCGTTAGACCCCCGCTGGCCGCCCCCCGGTCGGCCCGGCCTGGCATCCGTCATCATTAGAGATGGGCTGACTGCGCTGGCCGCGAGCAGATGGGTCATTACCGCTGCCGCCGCTGCCGAAACACTTCCTGGAGGACACGCGCGCCCCACGCGCGCCCACTGTCACACACATTAACCATCACACGCACCAGCAGCCCCCACGCGGGCTCAGGTATGCCCCCGCAATAACAGCGAGCCCAAAGCACCTCGCTGCCCGGAGCGCGCTGTCTTTTAACTGTGTTCTTTTATGAGAGTACGGCACGCCAGAGGGGACATACAGTGCTGAGCAGTAAAAGTGGTAAAAGTAAAGGACCTTGAGTTTACCTCTATTCAGTTTATATAACAACACCATAACAAATAAATCCACCAAGGCCACCAAGGTGTTCTCGTTCACAGCATTCCCAAACACTGCCCGCAGATAGGAGCGCCTGCCTCAGGTATTATTCTCCCTCGTTTCTGAACTGTGGTGCTGATCACTCGGTATATCATGCATTAATGCATATATCACATTGTAGTACCACGGTTCAGTGCTTCCTAAATGCTGTTTTCATTTGCGCACCTCTGTTCAGATACACCCTCACCTGCAGATATAATTGTACAGTAAAATGAGTGCCCATACCTTGTTAACTTGATTGGGATGAACAGTTTGAAGCCAGGCTATATGCTGATTGAATGCAAATAGCTTTAATTTAATTTGGTTTAATTAAACCAGATAAATTAAATCAGCCAACATTTTTGGATGTTTTACACAAGGGAGCAGGAGTAGTTCTAAAGACTGTGAAGATTATAAAAATAAGGAGCGGATAAACATATTCAATAAACTAATGAATGCATAAACTGTTGAATCAATTCCGCCATTATGCGATTCATTCCGAGCGAGACCTTGAAACACCCGAAGTACGGTGGCCATTGGGTTTTAAGACTCAATTCGACGCTGTATTAAATGCATGATGTATATCCTGTTTGCAGAAAGGTGTGCAGCTGGGACACGCCTGGATTGGAATTAAGAGGATGAGTGCACTGTGCGGTTTCCATTAAATCAACTTAAAGCATCTAGTGCTCACAGTCTCTGTGATTCAGGAGAAGAGCGTCACTCTTTAATCAATTACACAGTTTTCCAATTGAAATAACAACAGTACTGCTATGTCTAGCCCTATTTAGGTACATGACAGACTGCATACCCTTACCTGTAGACATTACTATATAGCGTATGTGTGTGTGAGTGTATGGATGTGTGTGTATGTGCGTGTATGTTTGTGTACGTGCGTGTGTGTACATGCGTGTGAATTTGTCTCCTTGTGTTCGGGGCTGTAATTGTCCCTGAACACATCGGTCATTTGGACTCTAATTGTCCATACATCATGCAGCAGTCTGTAGTGCCAGGTGGGGCTGCCCTCCTGGGGAGGGAACAGGGGTCAGGTTGGGCCAGGCACAGCCGAATGGGCCCCATCACGGCGTAGTCCGCGCCGTCTGACCCGAGTAAGGTTACCCTCTCTGCCACATCTCTCTCCCCCTCTCTCCCTCCCTCCCTCTCTCTCTCTCTCCTGCTCTGACCTGCAAGACTGAGGCTCTTCATCTTCATAATTGAGTCTTCATCTGCTCCTTCGACTCCTCTCACCTCCCCCTGCTCTGTGATCCACAGCTGCGCGGTCTCAAACCAGGGGGCACTTTTTTCCCCTCTCCCTCTGAACCGCACGGTGGTGATGGTTGCGTCTTGTCATTTCCTTTTCTTTTTTAAATTCCCACCTTCAGGGAGTCCCGGGTCCTGGGAAGTATGACATCAAGAGCCAGTTTGAGAAGTCCACCGACCAAAAGGGCAGGCACCCTGCCTCCGCGCCCCCCTTCCTCTGCAAGGCCCAGGTAAAGACGCAGTCCTCCGCACCCCTCTCTCCCCCCCGTCTCTCCCGTTCACTACTGCCGAATGTCTTCATTTTTTGCTCTCGGGATTTGAGAGTGATGGTTCTGTACAGTGAGAGCCGCGTTCCACGGACTGACAGGCACGGCCAGACGCACATGCTGACAGACCGTGAGAGACAGACAGAGAAGGCTCGGCGGGTCAGAGCTGAGCTGGATGTCTGTGGAGCGGTGTGGCTTTACATGCGTTACGCTACCTGTACGGGATGCTGGTCCATCACGGGGCCGCAACCCCAATCCATCTCTGTAATCCTGAGCACCAGTCAGAGATATGACACAGCTGGGGACTGAACCCCGTAACCTACCGAGATTTAACCAAGCATAAAACAGAGAAAAAAATATATGTCTGCCAAGGAAGGTGTTCCTTTGCTGCAGACTCTGAATACAGAAATGATATTGATCTCTTAACCTCCCTGAATCACTTTTGCTTTTTAAGCAAGTCACAAGCAAATAAGTCTTTGACGCAGCATGTTTTAGTAGAAATAGATGTGGCCGAGTCTGCTCATGGTTGATGCCTGCTTAGTTTGCAAAATTTTATTGTGTAAGAGGATATCGGTCAGGTTTGGGGCTGCAACGCTCCAAGGAAACAGATGTTCAAATCCCCACCCCCCCCCCCCCACACACACAAACCCCACCCTCCCACACACAGAATGGGGGTCCACGGCATTAAAAAAGAATAAAAAAAAGGACCCGATCCCCCATGTGAGACAGACAGGAAAGGACCAGTGAGATGCGGGGAGATGGCGGCTCTGATCTCGTTTCCTTGACCACATGTAGGGCGCGCCTCTGATCTCGCCTGTGAAGCGAGCTCCTCTGCTCCGGGAGGGACGCGGCCCTCTCGCATCTGCCTCTCACCGAACGGCCGCGCCGCCCGACGGCTCTTCTCCCGAGGAGCGCGGCCTGAGAGCACGGGCTGGGTACAGCAGCTGGAAACTCCGTCTTTTTCCTCCTCACTTTATCCACTGATGATTATTAATCAGACGCTTGCTGGACTCTGCATGGGGCCAGACCTGAGAGGCAATTCCCAGACTGGTTGTGTGAGGATATGCAGACCTTTCATATCATCTTTTGCAATTGGTCCAGACTGAAGTTTAAGTGAAACATCACACCGGGGTCTCCATAATTCAGCAACACGCTACTAATACACGAATATGCCGTGCTTATAATTAATATCCCATCTTCCCCCACCGTCTCATGAAAATGGAACTACCTGAACCGTTCCCAGGTCGGGAGCTTTAAGACTTTTCAGGGATCTGGTTTAACCTTCAAAATCTGGAATCAAAAGCCCCCCGGATATCCTCGGGTGACACAAAGATCTGGCCCCGCATATTTTGAGAGCGTGTATTTGACATTGGGCCACGAGGGAGGGACTACCGATGTGGGGGACGGGACCAAAAACTCTCTGCAGTAACGAGATATCGAACCCCGCGCATCTGACATTGAGAATTCTTCCCTCGCTGCCGCCGCGCGTTCCATCAGCGCAGCTCCCGTAATGAAAAGAGCTCTTCTGCCCAACCAGGAAGTGACACAGAGTGTGTAATCTCAACAGCGCTTTTGGCCTCTTGTGAGACTTCAGAGGTGCCGGTGCAGAGGAGGGAGAGATTAAAGAGTGCGGCTGCCTCTCAACAACAGCATTCGCCTTCATCCTCTCTTCCCTTTCAGAGTGGCTTATTGCTTTATCTTCACACGCGGCATCCGGGACACCTTGCGGTCACGCTTTATTAAGCACACCATTGACCTATGTAATCACGCTGTAGTTAAGCAAGTAAGAACTTCACAACTGCAAGAAAGTTCTGTAAACTATTATAAATGTGCATATCATTACGTAAGTAACTTGTGTTAATGCAAGTACACATTATTGCATTACTTGTGTTAATGCATAAACAGATTATGGTTGGTTTTGGGGATGATTTAGGGTTAAATTTAGGCTGTGGATTACATATACATTACATTAATTCATTTGGCAGACACTTTCATCCAAAGCGACTTACAAGTGAGGTAGAGTACAACACAAGCAAAAAACCGTAAGGAGTCAACAACATTAGAAGCACTGCATGACCAAGTTTCAATAGTTGGCCAGGCAAGGTACAAACTAGCTGGTGGAGCTAACAACTGTGTTTAACCATTAGATTTCATGTTTTTTTATTTTATTTTATAGTTTAGTAGAAGACAGTTTTGAGACATGAGAATTTCCTTTAAGGGGCAGTGTTTCAGGTGCTCAGGTGAGAGCAGAAGAGCTGGTTTAGTGTAGGTTTATGGTCAGAGGAACAGCAATGGAGTAGCAATGACAGATCATCTATGCTTGGGACAATATGTTATGCAGACCAGCATGAGGAACATTAAAGTGGATTATTCAGATATTTCACCACTATATCAGTAAGTGAGAAAAAAAGAGCAAAGCAGAGGTGGTGTAATGACTCCTCCTAAATACAACACAAACAAATGAAGAGCTCACTTTCATGCTTGACTTATTACAAGCTCATTTGCTCTTGAACATCATCCCAGATTTAGGGGGGTGGGGTGTTATTTAATGTGACCACCTTTTCCATCAAATCAATTTGCCCCGCTTTCTCTTCAAAGCAAACTATGGTTGTTGTTCACACATTAACCCCTCCATTCTCTTCCCCAGCGTTTTATCCCAGCGAAAGAGTTAGCGCCCCCTGTGGGTGCTTACAACGACCCGCGCTGTGCCTTAGAGGCCCTGAAGAGGACCACAGGCCTCAAAAGGAGTCCGTTTGGCCAGACTGCTGTGCGATTCCTCTCTGGGAGCTGGAAATCAGCCACTCCAGGTACGTGTGTGTGTGTGTGTGTGTGTGTGTGTTTGTGTGTGTGTGTGTGTGTGTGTGTGTGTGTGTGTGTGTGTGTGTGTGCGCGCACGCTCGTGCTTATGCTCTTGTATAAATGAAAATGTGCCTCTCTGAAACTAATGTGATTGTGTGCTTATGGCCTTTTGTTTCCGTCAGCCCCACTAAACTGTAACTCACGCATCTGACGCCGTGAGGGCGTTTATGGCTGGTCCCTGATTTTATTCCTGCTACCTGTAACACTAAATCACCCGGATACGCGGCTGTCTGCCAAGCGCGTAAATACACAGCCGGATAGATTGGTAGATAAAAAGAATTGCCTAAGTAATTGCTAAAATTACAGTATAGCTGAAGCAATGCTATACTGTGTTGTATCAGAGCATTAGCGTGCGCAGCAGAAGTGCTGTACATTACCTCTCCCCCGCATGGTTTTGCCTCTTCGCTCGCTCTCTGCTGTTTCCAGGCCCAGGCGCATACAACTTGTTTGACTATGGCATCGCCCAGGACAGCCTGAGGAGGGCCCTCTCGGAGAGCACCAAGAAGGTCGCCTTCAGCTCCAGTGCCCTACGCAGCCCCACCTTTGTCAGGAAGGAGGAGGCGGACCGCCCCGGGCCTGCCCAATACAAGGTAGGGCCTGATCCACATGCCGCACCCAAAGAGCAACTCAGGTAAGTCCGTTCAGTCTTCCAAGAACCGTGTGGCCGTGACCTGGTTGCCTCGCACAGCGTCCCGACTCCTTACCAATTCTCTTCAAAGGTGGAGAAGAAGTCTGAGGAGCTGTACAAGCAGAAGCACACAGCTGCGTTCAAGTCAGCCACAGAGCGGCTAGTGAGCTCCCAGGCTCCCAAGGTAAGGATCCAATCGCACGCAGGACTTCAGTGTGACCTCCAACCCACCCAACTGAATGAAATATCACAAATCACAATTGGTGGCGCTGTTACTTGTCATGAGGCAACTGGCTCCATTCAGCATCTGAAGCTGGCGACCTGATGTAGCAGGTATGTGTTTTCAGATTATCCAGCGAAAGGTTTGGATTGTGCAAACCAGTCCGATGAAACCATTTAACACTGCTCTTCCTGTCAAAAGCACAGTGCAAAGCCTGGAGTTCCTCTTCAAGTTCATCCATCACCTGTGGGTGTTCTACCTTGATCAAGATTAAAACTACAGCTTCCTTTTTGAGGGTTCCAGCTACGTTTTAGTACCATGGCATTGGCCTTGAATGAATTTAGCGTTTGAGTGGGTGATGGCTGATGTTGTGTCTGTTATGAAACATTCAGTTGGGACGGGGGGGAGCGCCGGCGTCTATCTGTGAAATTCTGTGAGGGAACAGCGAGAGAGGGTTTATCACCAGCGAGATTCTGCACTCTACAGTTCTTCTTGTCACTGCCAAAGAGTTCTCAAAGAATCCTGATGAATATGCATACGCAGACAGGCTGTTGTGACGGTTCTATGCGTGTCGGTGGTGAGTATCCAGCCCACTAATGAATATCCTTAAGCAGCTACATTCGGCAGAGCGCTTTAGGTCCAACGGTGGAGGGTGCACAGACCTTGAATGTGAAGAGCAGAGAATAAGATGTGATGAGACTACCGGTACAGCGTCTCTGCGGCGGAGCAGCGGTGGAGCTCGGCCTTGCTGATCAGATCGCAGTCGCAGCTCTCCACAGAGCCTCTCTCACCTCCATCCGGAGAAGGACGCCGCGCTATCTCCACAAACGGCAGCCTGCTTGGTGACTGCGCACTTACAGCCAGCGAGGGCCTCGCTTTGTCTGGTGCGTCCTTGTGCCCCAGCAGTCTGAGCTGGTTACCATGGCAAGGGAATAGATCCCCTCGTGCCCAAGGAGGGAGGGGATGGAGAGGGATGGAGAGGGAGGGGTTGGCCGTTTGTCTCGTGGGAGCGTACGGCAGGCTGATCTATTCGTTCCTCGTTTTCGGGTTGGCCGTCCTCTGGAAGACAGGGGCCATACCCTTGGACAACCAATGGGTTGACAGTGTAGGGAGGTGCGGTGTGCGTGGCCACTGTCAGTCTGTCCATGGGGGGATGCTGAGGGCCTCTCCATGATCGATTCTAATTCTGTTTCAGTGAGCTGCAGCCATCTACCTCAGTGCCTACTACTATGCTTCACTGCCTCTAGGGTGGCAGTGTAGCACAGTGGCAAGCAGCAGTGCGCGTAACCCAAAGGTTGCTGGTTTGATTCCCTGCTGGGGCACTGCTTTTGTACCCTCGGGCAAGGTATTAAACCCAGACTTGCCTCAGTAAATATCCAGCATTGCGATAAGGAGCAGGGCTTGTAACCAAAAGGCTACTGGTTTGATTCCCTGCTGGGGCACTGCTGCTGTACCCTTGGGCAAGGCACTCAACCCAGACTTGCCTCAGTAAATACCCAGCTGTAGAAATGGATAACATGTAAAAATTGTAAGTCACTCTGGATAAGAGAGTCTGCTAAAAGAAAGTGCCTGAGTGGTGCTCCTCAACCCAATCCAGCAACAGGACGTGACCTGTGGAGTCTCCAGGGCCTTTTCGGGGTGGACGCTGCGGCAGAACGATGGCAACAGTCTGCTTGAACGGCGGGGGGGGGGGGCGCCGCGCCGGGGTACAGGGCGGCCAAAGTCCGCCAGGGGTCCGCTTCTGATAGCCGCGAGGCTCCCCTCTCCGCGAGCAATAAAGCGAGTTTTTTTATGCTAGGCCTATAAATAGCATGTCTCAGCTTGCAGCATCTGTCCCGGGGCGTCCCGTGGCTCGGGCTCAACACTGCGTGCCGTTAACAGAGGCAATTTATTCCGCGCAACGCATGTTCCCATATTTATAAATCCTGGACCGTCATAAAACCAGACACGTAATTAATTCCTCTCTCAGCAAGTTGCCCTTCTTCTTAATTGCCTTTAACAGCCATTAAAATACAGCCCTTCTTTTGGGGGGTGATGCGCTTTGGAAAGTTTTATTTCAAAGGGGTAGAGGCCATCCCGCTGTGTGCTGAAGGGAACATGGAGATCCTCTCAGAGCGCACTCATGAGAGGGGGGGGACACATCAGGTGTGATGAGACCTTTTACTGTTGCCAACTATCCTTTTCTCCAAATCATTTTTTAAAACAGCTGACAGAAAGAAGATATAATTGATGCAAATCAGGTTATGCATTTGGTATGCGATGAGAACCGCCTTGAAGCACGTGTGTTATTTCAACCCTACTGCGGAAATTACAGGAGAAGGTAATTAGTCAAATTGAGCACCAAAAAAAAGTCAATTGAGGAAGTGGAGGTTCTCACTAAAGGCTGGGTAGTGCTCTCAGAGGTTTCTGGGTAATCAGTCTTTGTGTGAATGCTGGTTTGATCCAGCACAGAAGGCTTGTCTTGCTTCTCTACCATAGTACCTGTGTGAATGTACGTCTTGACAGACGTGACTGATGCCTTGGCTTCTCAATTGCTTCATGGCTGATACACCTTAGCTCTTTCGTCACGGTGTTTAAACCAATGCACTCTATTACAATTGAATGCTCTGTGGACTCGGCATTTACAATGGTAGTTTGTGTTGTGCGTGTGATTTTACCATGAAATGTTTCCAATGTATGCAATGATTCGGTCTTCATTACTCATGATTTTTTTTCACAGTTTTCTGTTTCTCATATAGCTCTTCTAGCTTTCTTGTTATACTGCATAACTAATTAACGGTTACTGTGGGAACCAGAATGCTAATGTCAAAGATGGAGTGTGGTTAGACTTACTGTGACCTCAATAAATAATGTGCATTTTTTCTATTGTAGTTTTATACATGGGCCTAGGGGTAGTGGTTGAGATAGACTGGCATTAGCCACCTATGCACAGATGATGAATCCACAGCATGCTTTTAGCGACTGGGGGCAAGACAAAAGACAAGGGATTTTGCTAATAATCTGTCCATTCAACTAAAGTGCAGTTCCAGTTAGCTCTTTCCCAACAAGTCCAGCTCCCATCCTTTTTCCTTCCCCCCCGTCTGGCCCTGCAGGATGTTTCATTTTGTGTCTCTTCCCCGCAGATTAAATTGTCACAGCGTGAAAATGCGGCAGCCAAACAAATAGAGAAATAAACGCATAAAAACACATGGAGGGAGGGCGGATTACAAACAGATTTTCTCCCATTTTCCGAAATTAACTGATCGGAGATAGCGCTGTGTTTCACTTCTTTTTTTTTTTTTTGTTGCTCTGTCTCGCTCTTCTCCCGCAGCTCCCCTTTCCTCCCCTCCCACACGGTGGGTATAAATAGAGAGGCCTTGTGCAGTGCGGGATCTGAGAGAGCTGTAATAATGCCACGCTGGGCCTCCTTTCTGCAGAGTTAATGAAAAACCGCGTGACGCTGCGCCAGTTAGCGCGCCGGCTCGGGGCCCGCGTCTCCCCCGCGTCCCACCGCGACGTATATTAAAAGTGTCTAATCAGTGTCTAATCAGCCTTCACTATCATTGTGCCGCAGCACGCGAGGGGGAGGGTTGGGGGGGGTGGAGGAAGAATGAAAAACCCTCATCTGTCATAGTTCCTTTATTACCCCTCGGTTTTGGGAGCCCGGTTTTTCCGGAGAGGTTGAGCCGGAGCCGGCGGGACCGTTTGCTCTGGCCCGTGGGCGACCCCTGCGCGGTGCCCGCACAAACAAACCGAGGGCCAAAACCCATTCACATTCCACTGTTGCATGTATAAAACCTGGGCAGAGGAATCCGGCAGTGACCAGTGTAAGGTAAATATGAGCTGTGGGGAGGGTATCAGGGCTTTGCTAAAAAAATGTTCATTTAAACAAGACAACAGCCTTTTCAGTTTTCCATCCCACACACAGAAGCACAGTGCGCGCTGACATTGACACATGGCAGCTGTAAGTCGATTCACATATGTTTTTGCATCTAATGGGGAGAGCTGTGTGAAAACACATTTGTCACAAGATGATCTTTATCATTCTGAGATTGCTAAATTCAAGAATGAATAAGATTAATTTCTTTACTATGGGGATAAAAAAATGCTATGACTTGCTCCCAGTTGTCTCAGACAGAATGATTCTATAAAGACTTCTTACCAAGATAAATCTTTTTTTTTTTCAAATGACACTGATAGCCATGTAAGAATGTCTTTTTTTAGTCTTGTAATGAAAGGAGAAATGATCTATAAGAAAGTTAATTCTATACATTATAACGATATTAAGGTGAATGATCTTGAAATGACAAATAATCAAGATTTATGGACTGAACATGATTATTTTTGCAGTGAACACTGGTAGAATGTGATTCTAGTTTTACAGCCCATACATACTGGGAATTTACAAGCAAAAAAGCAAATAACTGCAAATAAAAAGCAAAGACCCAGCATGATCCCTCTTCCAGAAACTGGGAATATCCCCAGCTCTGATTATCACTAAGGAGGGACATTGCACCACCTGTTATGTCAAATTATATCAAGAGCCGATGACTGTCAGCAGCGTTGGATGGAGATTGGGCATTGTATCCTGTTAAAATCACATGTAAAATGTGAAATGCATTAAACTTTAAAACAAGTGGAAGCCACGGGAATGTATGTAATGTCACGTTGCAGCAGCCTAGATCCCCAAATTAATGTCGCGACACATGCTGCTCTACAACTCCTTGCCTGCAGGGTCACTGCAACACAAACCGCCCATCTGCTCCAACGAACATAATATCATCCCAGTGTAACACTGCTGTCTGTCAGGACTATCAGTGAGCTTTATTAAAGTCCACAGGGCACAGGTCCACAGGTCCGTTTTATTAATATCCATGTCCATATACATTATAGAAACAGAGAATATTACAGAATGAGGAACAGAGATCCCTTTCATAAATGCTCTTACAGGCAGCATAGACATTAACAGACATTAACAGAGTCAAGGTTAAGTAGCAGTATTAATAAAGAAAAGGAAATTTTGTTCCCGGTCTTTGTTGATGGGCTCTGCAGCAGCATATTATCTATTCAATTAGAGTACCTGGAGATAATTAGCAGCCTTGCTAAACATACGTTTATTGAGCAAGGGTAACATCGATTTAATTACCCCAGAGGAGCACAACAAAAGAGTAACTGAGATCCGTATGTGTAATTCAACTGCGTTCCAGTGGAAATGGAGTCATAGACACAGTGACAGAGAGAGAGAGAGGGAGGGAGAGAGAGAGAGAGAGAGAGAGAGGGAGGGAGGGAGGGGAGTGTGGAACACAAAGAGTCAAAAGAAAGCTCACTCTCTCTTCAAAACATGATGTCACACGTGGCACCAGTGTTCTCAGTTGTCTTGGAAGGGGTCAGCACAGCGTCAGAGAACAAAACATTTATAAAGCGTCCCTGGTTTAAGGGGGATAACTCTGATCTTGGGGATGTATCGAACGAGACTGGGAATGTAAATGGCAAAGTTGTGAAAGATCTAAAACTGGTAGCAGTGCCAAGCAAGTGCTGACGGGCATTGTTAAGTTAAGTGAGAATGGAATCACTTGGGTGCCTCACTAAGCAACTGTATCTGTGTTCCCATCAGGGTTAACATGACGATAAACCTTTATGCATTTACCAATAAGATTTTACATAAGCAGGTTGAGCTTGAGCTGATGGGCTGTGTATATCAGTATCTCTGTGTGTGTGTGTGTGTGTATTGACATACTGTAAATGCTTTTTTTGCAACTCCAATCTTATTTAGTCATCACCACTTGGATAGTGCTGTCTCTCACTGTGAGTCTCTCAAGTATCCTAGCATACCACAATGAGCTAAACAGCTATTGGTATATGGGCGGAAGTTGGCTGATGAAATTTTCAGGTGCTTTATGAGAAACAGGGTGCCTGACAACCCCTGCTGACATACCCACCCCTATCCCCAGTGGAACTGAACCAATCTGTTGCCCCACTGTGGGCGTCGGACCATCATCAGCTGATTACCCAGCTGGGTTTGAACCCAAGCCGTACAGCTCAGCTTGCACTCAAGTGTGTGCCTCAAACACTGAGCCACTCAGGAGCCTGAGACCTGAATATTTGCAAAAAGTGTGAAAAATTTCATACTGTTGCCTGCACAGCAGTGGTGTAATAAACCCCTTACCCAATGCTGGAGGCGCTCTTCCCGGCTTAACGAGCATCTGCCTTGGCTGTAACGACATGTCTCTCATTTTTTGATTCCCCTTTCTACTGAACTTCCTACTGCTGTGTGGATCACAAAGAGCGTTAGAGGGTTCGTCCCAAATCAAAGGTCCGATCCTCTGGTGCACAACCCAGCGCATGACTCCCTTTTTTAAATGATCTTAATAAACAGAGGAAAGAACCTTGTGCTGACCAGAGGCTGGTTCCTGCATTAGTGTGTGTGTGTGTGTGTGTGTGTGTGTGTGTGTGTGTGTGTGTGTGTGTGTGCGCATGTTTGTGCATTTGTGTTTGTGTGGCAGGGTCATTGGTGCTTAGTATGAGATTTCAGTCTAAGGAGCAAGTTGGCATTTTCTTTTAAATACATTTACAACAAGGTTTTGGATAACCACACAGTTGTTTCGTTCTGTTTGGATTTCTAGCAGGTAATCACTCTATTTCTGTCACTCTTCTCCACACAAACCATTAGCACTATTTTCCCTCTGCATTCTTCCCACAGTCCTACAAAGCGCTTCCCCATCGGCGTGAGATTTCCCCCCAGTAAACCAAAACAAATTGGCTTTAAAATATGCGTGCCGTTTAAAGTGCTCCGCGTGCGTCTGCCGTCAGTGTCACGGCGCTAAAATATGGATGGTGCCGTGGAGACGCCGCGGTAACGAGCGAAACGGAGCGGTGGCTCAGGCTCGGATGTGACTGTGGCTGTCTCCTGGTGCCGTGTCGCGCCGAATCCGTCACGCTGTGTGCCGGGAGGGGGGGCGGCGCAAGCCCTGCCCTGGAATGCCGCTCCAAGACGCTCACACGAATGTCTGAAAGCCCCCGCCGCATCGCGGCGTCTGGAAACGGAGAAATACCGAACGCATGAAATGGCGCGGAAGTCTTTTTGAAAACGGGGATATCGTTTATTCCCGAGTTTTCAGCGTATTCCCTCACTGCCACCTCTCTCCCTGACATCTGACCTCACCTCCTCTTCGTGTGTCAGCACAACTTCATGAACAGTGCTGTTTGGAGGTTTGCCAATTGATGATGTATGAAAACGTTTGTGTAGGAAGGATGAGAAGAAAAGAACAACGTAGGTAAACAAGGGAGGAAAGGATTGAAATTTGCATACTTGATTTTTATGTGTGAGCTTATGGGTTTTAGGTGTGCTCTGTGGGGAGCTGAGGCGGCTCGTATTTCAAATTCTGCGGCAAAACTGTCACCTCACTGAAAGTGCTCATCAAAGTCTTGCTTTGGTCTGGCACATGAGGTACAGATGAGCAACAAGCTTAGAACCAGCGCAGACCTCAGTCGTAAACCCTTGACAGGGAAACTTGAAGGATCACTGCTTCTCCATGTTTACCCTGCTGGAGATCGAGCTCCATGCCTATATGTGGGTGTGGTATTCGTGCTGCAGCCGTGAACACACCTGAGTACAGCCATGTCCCCTTTTAGGCCAGTGAATCCCAGGTACTTACATCTTACATCACCCACCACGTGTGGACACAAGTCAGTCCACAGCCTGACAATGGACAAGCAAACGCAGTGAAAACTGTAAATACCGTAACAGGCAACACATCTACAAATCCCTGAGATACCTTCCTACCATGTTTGCTTGTGACCGATTTATAAATTATTATTAGCATTTTCAATGTAGGTTCACTTTGTTTCAGATCACAAAACTGCGCACGGGCCTGAATTCATCTTAGTCTGCTCGATACTGCATGCAGGCTCGTCTTTTGGTTGGCACTACTTTGCTTTCACTAGAGCTCTGCTTGCTTGCTGTTTACGTGCAGTGAAAGTTCTCTGGAGAATATGCTGGCTTGATGGATAATGCAGACACCCTATGGACTGAGCTCTCCCATTTTTTTCTATTATTTGCTTCCACCAAGAATCTGCAGTAGAAATGGAACGTAGTGGAAAAACTGTTGTGTTTATCTTTTGATGACGCATACTTTAGAAAATGAGCATCGCATAAGGCAATCAGCTGAAGCACAACCAAAACCATCACTTTACCAGACCAGCTGATGCCTTTAGTGTGTGTCCTTTTGAACCTGAATGCCTTTCATACTGCTCAAATTTTTGGTAGATCAAAATCACAAGCACACTCAGTTCATTTCCCTGGTTCCCCCAATTAAATGGGACAGTCCATCTCAGTTTAATTGTCTTAATTCAAATCCTGCAGTGATTACATTACTGTCAGTGTTCTACAAATAGCTCTAAAGGAATCAAACCGCACTTCAATCAAACAGTCAAACAATCTAGGTGCGAAGTGCCCTAATATACTGATGTGAGAAAAAATTATAACCCTAACTGCTACGAGTGCAAGTCTCCAAGGCTAAAAATAGCATGAAGGCCATAGGTCTCAGTCCAGCCAGCAGATTATGTTAGATCAAAACTGGATGAACCCAGTTGCAATATGAAGATGTTAAGTCTTCAGAAGGGTACAGAATATGTTGAGCAAATATGCCATGTCGGAGCAGGTAGCTCATTCGACTACTGTGGGCCAAGACTGAGAGTAAGAAAACTCTTGTCATGGGGCTTTCAAGAGGAAGGACTGACAGAGGACTGGTAGTGATGGAGCACAAGGCAGGAGTTAGCCTGTGGGGAGAGATGAGAGACAGTAAGTAGGGACGGTGTGAATGGCAGCCCCCTTATGCCAGTGACAGACTTCTGCAGCAGACATTGGCTGCAGGTAGCCAGTAACCAGTGCAGTAACCAGCGCAGTGAAATGAGAGCACTTCAGCTGAGGTAAAGAATGAATATCTGTACCTTAGATCCTGTTAGCACACTACCCAATTCTCACTCCACCGGGGGTCAAGTGACACAGATGTGTGTATGTAATCATATATCAACATTGACAGAATCTTTGTGCAAATAAATATTTAGCTGCAATAAAAATATACGTGAATCCTACAAGAACAAATGAATCATAATTGAAATAAAAACTTCTTTACAATTCACAGGAATGCATCATCTCCACAGTGGATTGCTGCACGCTGTCTTTAAGACAGCTATATGTCGCCTGTGTTCATGAATGAGTACATGCCTCACATAAAGCATCCAGTCATATTCTGTGTGGCAACAGCAAACTGTAGAGCAAAATTGGCATTAAAATCAAAAATTTCCCCCTTCCTGTGTATCACATGTAAAGAATATGTATCATGCTGGTGTAGGATGTAGCACATTACACAGGCAAACCATATCAGACATGTGTAAAATCCAGTTTATTTCCCTATGTAGTGAATGAACCAAATGGTGTAAATTCCCTATTGGGTGTAAAATTCGAAAATGGAGGAGGAAAAGGGAGGAGACCAGCAGGCTCCATGGAGATTGAGAATTGAAAAAACATTTTTGAAAATCCTTGGCCTAATTAGCCAGCCCAATTCACATTCTCCTTTGCAGTGCGCTGCTTTGTCAGTAAGTGTTTATAGCTTATTTTTTTCACTTTCATCCTTTCCTTGGTTTTTGGTGTGATGGATTCTTGTGAAGAGGACCCATGGAAACGAGCTGCTTTTCCCTCTCAAATCGAGTCTCTCTGGAAGTGCGCTTCCCCTCCTCCTCTGGATTGCTTTATCTGTTTTTCTTCCCCTCCTGGTGGACCGTTACCCCCTCTACCTCCTCCGTCTGTCAGACGCAGCCACATGTGGGCGGCAGCTGTGTAGACACAGCTGTGGAGGAGCAGGTGAAGTCACTGGGAAAATGGCGGAAATCGCGGGAGGACGGAACACAAATTAAGGATGCTAAGTGTTTGCAGAGCAAAGGGCCTGGAGCTGATCAAATCCAGCAGCGGGTCCTGGTGTTTGCAGAATTTCCTCCGCTGCCAAAACAAAGGAGCCTCCGCTCTGTGTTTATTACGCCCGGCGCTAAACGAGCCGCACAGTGAGGGAGGGGGAAAAAAAAAATACTGTATGCACAAGCCCTTTCCTCTGCAGCTGTAATTCCATTTGTTGAAATTCCTGGGTGTCACCTCCTTGCAAGCGTGTCAATCAAGGCCCGAGGCTCCGCTCTGCTCAGGGCACCGGGTCATTGTGAGGCAGCGTTGTGTCCCATTTGAATAACCAATCCAATCTGCGTGTTGTCACTTCAGTTTGAAATTCATTGGTCCAAATTGTGGCTGCATTCCATCATAAGGAGCAGGCAAACCCTGTCCTTTCTGTGCTTGGAAGAGCAGTAAGTACTAACAGTGCCAAAATGAAAACTGTGTCCATCAGCAGACTTCATACAGAGCCTGTACCCCAGCACATGGAGATTGTCTCACTTTCGCTTAATTTTATGTTCCCTCTAAAACACTAGCGGAGCATGACATTTCACTCATTAACCAGAGCTAAAAACAATTAAACACAGTGAGTGCTGAGGCTGCAGAACCCATAATGGAACGTGCATCATAGACATCCGCCATTATTAATCATGTTATTGATTCTGGAAATCGGAATGGTTCGTACTCTGCAGATGGCTCGCGCACAGTGTATGGGAAGGGTGGGAACTCTCAGGGGGCACTGACAGAGGGAGATGTGTGTGAGATATGGGATCTCCGAGAGCGGCTAGGGGAGGTGAAAGAGGCTGAAGCTGAGATGCGGAGAGCGATGACTCTGGCAGTGAGCTTCAGCGCGTTCATTAATTCCCATCTGTTTTTTTTTTCTCGGAGAGAGTGATGAAGCTCAAGAGATGTGTGAACATTGATCTCTGGACTAGGGGGTTTCAGAGTGTTGTACGGAATTCTTTTTTCAGAAACAGACACAATAAAAACAGCAGAAGCGGCAAGAGGAATACGCTATGAGAAGGAAAGGGACAAGTAAAGGAATACCTCTGGGTTTCTAGCTACACTAGAATGAGAGAGTGATACACTCCATAGCAATGGAGAGGATAACAGAAGGGAATGAGGAAAGCAAAGGACACAAGAGATAAGATTAGGTTGGAATGGGCATTTATGCAGAGGGAAATACCCAAAAGGTATGATGCAATTTCATAGCAAACCTGTGAATTAGAAAGAGAAGAGAAAACCATTGTACATAATTTGTGGTGAAGGGATAGGTTAAACAATGGAAAGCAAACAGAGAACCCAGACAGCAGGACAAACTTTCCTGGAGACGAGAAAAGTATTATCAGCAAATTAAGAAGAGAACCAAACAATAGCTGAAAAGGTATTAAAAGATCTGCAGTATCACAAGCAGTGAGGACATCAAGACAAATTAAGCCAAATGTTGGTATCTCCCCTGCTGCAGGGAGCCTATAAATGTTTCAGACATAACAGCTTATATAGAGAGGAAAGGAACTGATATTTAGACTGTAGAGGATCAAGTATCAATGCCTGGAAAGGATTCTAGAGAATTAGGCAGACAACTCACTCAGACGTTAGAGGAGTAAAGGGGGTAATTTAGCAGGTGTGCGGGAACAGAATTGGGTATTTCTGTGAAGAGATACAATGCGATGCATATATTTATGAGAGTGGAAACAGAACAGGAATTCAGGGCAAACTTGAAACAGATGAGTATACACACAGATCCTGTATATGACAATTTAAGATGGACAAAAACAGAATTCCCTACATAAATTTCTCACTTTTGATCTATCCTGTATATAAATGTCATATGCATGGCTTTAACTGCTAGAATACTCCTGTTCCAAAGAACTGGTGAAAGGGCTGTGATGGATTCCCATTGTTTTATTTCAATGTCACAGGAAGGACCCACAGGAGTGTGTGGTGTAGGGCAGGATCCCTCATTCTTCTTTATGGCTGTGGCAATCCTGTCATGCAGTACATGATACGTATGGGGTATCGTTCACCCACAGACAAGACGATGGGTCAAACCATTTCACTCAAACTGCCCTTGAGAACTGAGCAGCAATTAAATGGTCAGTCATCCAACCTGAATATGAACATTTGAGAAGATAAAAACGTTCTTGTCCAGCCCACAGAGGCTGTTGTCTAAAAGACAGTCTGTGACCTTTACGCACCTGGAATGTCTTTCCGAGTCAGGAGGTGTGCATTTTTTTTTGGATATATTTTTAAGATGTTAGTTCATTTCATCACTTTATATGGCAGCCCTATTATGAACATTAAATGGGTAAAGGGAAACAAAATCTGAATATACAATTTCATCACCTTCCCTGTCAGTTTCACATTAGCTCCTGTCAGAGCTGTGTCGGGTGCAGAGACAGAGAATAGAGGTAGACAGTGCAAGTGCGGTGTAATTGAATGCATTACTGACTCTTGTCAATCTGTGATAGTCAGTGAGCTAGCTCAGTTAAACATCACATTGGCTCTAATTGCAGCATTGGGGCTCAATAACACAGCGTGGGTTGGTGGTATGAAAAAGAGGGGGGGGGGCGGGGGTGTGGTGGTGGTGGGGGTGTTCGGCTGTGTGAATGGAGGCGCTGACAGAATCCACAGGTGGAGTGACAGGTGAGGGAAATGACAGAGCGGACCCTTTTTCTTCCCGTTTCCTCTGGCCGTTTCATTACTGTGTCATTTTCACCATCTGCAGCTGCCTCTCACCATTGAACGTTCTAATGACATGCAAATGCTGTCCAGGGCGGCCATTATCATATCACAGCTGAACTAGAAAACAGAAGAAACTGGGCCGGAAAGTTTGTCTCCGCCTGCATTAGCGCAGTGTGCGCTATGCTACATAAAAATAGTCTGAATGTTCTACTTAAACCTTTTGGTGCAGAAAAAGGGATAACAACGGGATATAAGAGGAAGTGAGGATGCCACTGTGCAGTTTAATAGTCCTGCGGGCCACAAGTTTCCACAGTGAAAGGAATTGTCGCTTTCTTTGGCTTTGATGCAAACATTGTGCCTTCCTTCTTGTTTTTTTATTATTTTTTTAATAAATCCTTTTCATTCTCAGCTTTCATAATAAAAAATAGTGTTCACTTTGAAAAGAGTGTAGTTAAGAGAGAACAGTTCCTTTGAGTGAAAATGCGAAAGTTGGATGTTGCTTCAAAAACAATTGCGGGATACATTTATTTTCACTTTGTTATTGCACTGTTGCTGCATACCCTCAGACTTGAAAACTAGATAATAACTGGTATTATAAACTAGATAATAACAGAGCTAGTATGAAAATATAATAATTGGCACATGTCTGGACACTGTACATTTATGCTTAAGAGTTACCTTACCACAGAGACAGTTGTAGAACAATTAGTCATAAATTAGCTAGCAAGCCATGAAGTGTAGGGTAGCCTGATTGCAAACATGCTAGCTCCAACAGCAGTTACAGATTCTTCCTAGCCAGGTGCATATCCTGTTTAGGCAGCTAACATTATTAGGTTGACAGTTATAAAATGACTGATATATTCAGGAAAAAAGGGTCAAATCCATCAAGCGAAGTAGCTAGTCACCTGACTAGCAAACTTACTTCTTTTAAAGTTCCAGGAAAAACCTGATCTGTCAATGGAAATTTCCAAAAATCTTACCTAGGATATGCTGGTAATGGTGTCTGTTTCAAGGCGAGCTCTTTGACAGTCTTGTAGTGTCAGCTGACAGCTCTCTCCCCCATCAGCACAGACAGGTGGCACAGAGAGTATGCTGGAAGCTGCATGGTTGAGTGAAGACAAGTCAGTGTAGTCGGGGAATGCTCCAATATTCCTGGGAAACCACTGTCTGCCTTCTTTGGAAGTGCAGGCCCACTTAAGCATGGAACTCGCTTATTAAATTAGCCTCTCACTACGACAAGAAATTCCCAGCAGACTGAAATGAATTATAAGAGTATTTATTAGTGAAAAGGTTCAGCATGACCTGACAGGGATGCAGTTCTGCTGGTATCTGAGACTTGACTTGGAGTCCAGTCCCCCCAGGTAAGCACATCAGCACGGCCCTAGAATGGTAGTGGAAAGCCCCCTCTATGAACCCTCTGGAGCAGAAGGAGTTGGTACTGGCCGAAGGGCGAAGACAGCAGAACTCTGACTCCAACAGGGTAGAGGGTCAGAGCCAGGTAGAAGGCTCTTTAACACTTCCCAGGACAGAGACCTGCAGGTCTGAAGAGAGGAGCAAAAGGTGGAGAGGGGAGAAGGTGGGATAAGCAGACAGCTGATACAACAGGAAGGAGAGGTGACTAGGTGGTTTATATACAATATTTACTGGTTTGAATTGGTTTGGAGAGAGTAGGCATGGATGTAGGAATTTTCTGTCCTTATTTAATGTTTAATAAGTGTTGTTAAACTTCCATTTACATCGCATGGAAGCATGAAAAGGTTCCCAGCAGAGAACACTGAGTACTGTAGAAACACTTATGAATCAAGTTTTATTTAACCTGAGAAAGTTATTTTTCCTTACAAAGGATAAAACTTGAGTGAAGATTGGACAAAGGAAATATAAACCTGTCTTTTAGAAATCTGTGTTTTCTCCTAAAAATTAGTTTAAGCTGAAAACAAAGGGGCTTGCTTATTATAAACTAGGGTGTCCAGGGCTCCTCAAGAGTTCCGAACAAATGCAGTGTAAACAAATACAATATGTTATGAAGGAATGATTTATTGCCTTCAAGAGGAAACTCAAGACAATAAATCTTGAAATGAGGTACAACAGTGACAAACAATTCAAAATTGTACACACTTTACAATATAGCATAAAGGCTACACCACATTCATGCACCTCTGACATCACTCTGCTAATATAAGAAAATGGAAAGGAGAGGGCCAAGGGAGTGGTGACAAAATACAAAGCACTGTTTGTTCTCATATATTTCAGTCTGCTTCTGTTGATATTAGTCATCATTTTAAACATGTGCCCACACAGAATAACAACATAAATAATCTGTGTCCTTTGCTGCCAAGACAAAATTCCAGTAAATCTGCTCTCCATCTTCATCATACTGTTGTTATTATCAAAGACTGACAGGCTTCCTGCTGACTTGAGCCTTTGATGTTCTCTCTCCTGAGGATTTTGTCATTAGTGCCAGTGAGCGATATTGCGACCCCTGTGGTTTTGACAGAGACTCATATGGTCAGTGCGGGCTGCAGATTAAGTTACAGCACTCTCACAAGGCCCTTGGAGCTGTCTGTGGGCCCAGGGTTAGAGGTCACACTCGGAGAGACAGGCTGGGGACGGGATTTGTCTTCTTATTTGATTTAATGCAGCCCTAATGGGAGAAACGTCTTTGCACCTGTCAGACAGTACCAGAAACAGACGACTAGATTGCGTCCGACTACGGTGATGTTATTAATGTGACTCGGATGCCTGTTTGTCTCACCATACAATGCAGAGTGGAATGGACACTTTCAGTCAGGAGGGTGAGAATGGAGAGTTTGGCGCACTTCAAATTAAAGTCCTCAAGTAAATATTTGCAGGATTCTCATGGTCTTGGAAATCCACAAGATACAGAAAATGAAAAGAACAGTATCCAGGTCTAGAAATGATGTGGACTTTTACTGAGTTTTCAAGAAGCCACAGTGTGATAGATACAGTTGTTTACCCCCTGGAAACAAGGAAATAAGGGACAGAAGGTTGCATGAAATAAGGGTCCTGATCTCAGGTTTATTTTGAATGTTATAATTGCAGCTAGTGGTTACTTCACAAGGAGGTGCTAATTGCTTACAGGGGTAATTTTATTTCCTCTGTTCCCAGAATTACACAGGCCTCCTGGGGCCTCCATGCATTTGACCTTCGATCATGCGCATGTGACGAGAGAAGAAGAGACAGAAATGACTCGTTAACTAATTGCGTTGCCATGCTCTGGTTGTCATCAGGCGTGAGTTTAATGCAGGATCTGTGTAGATTCAGTGATCTTAATATTGTATGGCTGCATCACTCCAGTCATCAGATTCCTCTCATCCAGCTGCCACTCAGCACCTAATCTGAGACAGATGTGAGAACAAAAAAAAAACATCAGTTTCTGTGGTAACTTCTATTAGCCAGCTGAATGAGTGGTCATAATAAATTATAAACATCTGAGAAGCTAGCTTGCTGTATTTAATGAAACAATAAAAGCACAGAACAGTTACACATCACTGATGTATAAGTTTCAGTAAAATGAAAAAAGTTTCACAAGTGCAAAATGATCATGATTAATATCTTCATACATGTAACTAGAAGGTGCTCCTTTTGGACTCTTTCTGGTTATATGAGCTAACATCTTAATTATATATATAAAATTACTTTATTAATCTCAGTATGTCAAATAAAATTTAATTGACTAAATTTGAGGTAACAAACAATTTATTTTGCTTTGTCTGCTTTCTCTTTTTTTCTCTTCCAGGATAGCTGGTGGCTTCTTCCTGTGTGTGGTTGTTGGGTGGTCAGAATAGAAAATAATGTGTTCACAGTCATTCTCATTTCAATGGCACATGTTGATTAGGCCTGCAACTCAAAGCTTGAGTGTTTCAAAAAGACAACTTATCACACAAAAATCAGTGGGGTCTAAACCCTTTTCTGTCTCCTTTACCTCTTTAACTTATTAAATTACCTGTTAACATTAAATATCATGTTGCTCTTCTTCCATATGGAATACCATGAACACTATGACTAAGTGTTACAAAGAAACAGTTAAAGAATGAAGAGGAAAAAACACCAGTTTTTACATGTCACTTATATCAGCTCATTATCAAATTAAATCGTCTTACTTAATCGTAGGTTTTTTAAATAGTTTTGGCTGCCTACTGCATTACCATCACCAGCTCCAGCATTTGGACAAACAAAAAGTTGTGACTTAAGCCTTCCGTGCAATGATACTCACAGATATTCAATGTCAAGGTTGTTTTTTCCTTATTGGCAGGTTCCCCAGAAGGACAGGGTGGAAGCCACACAACCTGTCAGTACAGCTTCCTGAAAAAGACATCGCCGGAGGGAGTCTGTTGTTCACTCATTCAGACCAATGTGTGTTAACCTGCCTGGGCTTCCTGCTCTCTCCTAGGACACCCTTCCCCCCAGCTCCTACAACGTGCACGAGTCCTTTGAGAGGACACACGGGCGCGGCCGCTACATTGCGCCCCGAAACGAGGGGGCGAGGAAACGGCAGTGCTCCTTCCTGAGCACTGCTCCCCGAAGCTCCTCCTTCCAGCAGTTTGACCCTGACATCCCAGGTAAAGCGCTCCCCAAAAGAGCTGGTGCACATTACCCTGCTAGATCCAGGGTAGCTTTAGCTTTTGGGTGCCATTAAAGGCCCTTCAAGGCTCATTGCATGTGTTTTACAGCGAGCTGTAAGTAGGTTATAGTTTAATACTTTGGGATTTGTTTTAGCTTTATTGTACCTCATTCTTAATAATTATAGATTAAATAAGAAAAGCTAATTCCTAAATGTCAACGGGTGTTGGAAAAAGCCTGTTAACATGCATAGTGGCTAACTGATGCATTTTCAGGCTCTAAAGATGAGGAAACTATGGCCTCAACAGAAAGCAATAAGGAAGCAGAGATGAATGCTTAGCCCTCAAACATTTAATACTGAACATTGCTTGGAGAAAATCACACACAATTTAATGACAGAGTTGGTAAATGTATTTCACTGGATATAAATGTATTGATAAATGGTCTTGGTACAAGTTTATGTAATGTTAGACCTTGAAACTGTCTGCAGAATTGCGCTTAAGGGTACAGAAAGCTTGCATCTTCATTTGGCAGGATGGAGCTGTAGAGGGATGTTCCATTGGCAGAGAATGGTGTTTTCAGTAACATTTGCTATACTCCAGTCAATCCCAAAAAGGGTTTTTATTATTTAACATATTTCCATTATGTAAACCTTGCAAGATTCTTTGTGACCACTGTGATGACATTGTGTCTAGGACTCCATATTCAAACACCCCAACCATTTTTCATGTGTGACTTGGGAACCATTCCCCCTTTTTCAAGTTTAATGGTTTTGAGAGTGATATCATGCTATAGGGGGCATGCTTGCTGTCACTCCGATCAGAACTGTAATGCTTGACCATTCAAGCATTTTTATTGCATTGTGTAAACTCACCTAATATCAAGACCCAGGTTACCCAGGCAATTTCCCTGTGCACTTAAGCAAATATTTACACCAATAAAGTCTCACCTCAAAAATGTTGTTTCAAAGTGGTTAAATTAATGACTTCTTTGGATAATTTATACCGTCCCCTGTGACCGAACCTCTGCCCAGCCCTTAACAATAGCTAGATTTGCATATAAATAGATCTGGCTGTTTGCGAAGCGTGTTCTCAAACATACCACCGGGTCTGTTCCACCAATATTTAATTTGCATTTTTGAATATCTGTCGTATGTATTACATCCGCCCCCTTTTCTGCAATTTATGTCACGTTGATTAAAACACATTTAACGATTCGGCATTTTTGGATAGGTACCCCCACCCCCTTCTCCACCCTCGCCCCAACTCCCCCACCCTTAAAAAAATCTATCATGGCACCTATCATGTTGGCCCAGGCATCCGTGTTGCAGGTGAAATGGTAATGTTGGGAGTGCAGCGGAACTTGAAATGCAATCAGATTTTCTGTGGTGGTAAGCAGCTCCGGCTGTAGCCTGCGGTCAGGCGTGCGCCCGGCTCTCGCTCAGGGAAACGTTGCGTGGGACCCCTCCGGGCTTACCCGCGCGTCACTCCCTCTCCCTCCAGTCTAATGGCGCGTTGCCTTCATTCCTCCCCCCACTTCGCAATGCAAATGTCACGTTCCCAGCGGAGGTGCGGCATAATTAAACGGTTCCCCTCGCCCCTCGTGTTTTTTTCGTCCCCCGCGTGCGCGCGAGGCATCTGTTTCTGCGCGCCGGTGACAGATGGAGACGGACACGTCTGCATCGGGCCGGGTGCTCGGAGCGCGGGCGCTAACCGTCGCTCTCGCACGCGTCTCCTGTTTGGCTGTGGGAAAGGTGGCCATGGGCCGGGGGGGGGGAGAGAGCGGAGAGAGCTCATCCTGGGATGTGTCTTCCTCAGGCCCCGGACACTACAGCCCTGCCATCAAGTCCAGCCCCAAGATGGCCCTGATGGCATCCCAAGAGGACCGCTTTAAAGAGCCCAAAGAGACCACGCCTGGCCCGGCCGCATACGAGGTGATTTAACAATACACAACGTAGCATTCACTATTCTCTTGAAAAAAAGTGAGAGTAGACACATGAAAGCAATGCACACCACTCAGTACAGCTACCGAATTTACTACATACAGTGAGTGTAGGTGTCTCTGTGCAGTAGTATGCTTTCCATTCAATGACTCAGCAGTACATTTATATGTTATATGTCTCAGTAATGAAGAAAAAAATACACGGTTCACAGTATCACATAAGGATAAAAAAGACAATATAGACAGAGTGCTTTGCTAGCATTTGTTTCAGACCTCAGGGGAATCTCTAGGGCTCCTCCCTAATGCAGGAACCTGAGTTCCAGCGGTGGTGTTTCTCTGTGATACTGTCATCAGAGAAATTTCCTTTATCAAACCCTGTGAAGTGTTTTATATGGTTTTCTACCCCCCCGTCCTTCAATCGTAATGGGCTAAGCTGCATTAAACATTATGGTAGAGAGCCCTATAGAGGGACTGGACTGCACTGATAGGTAGCAGTGCTGCTCGTTGCTGGTAATTGTTCAGTAACAGTGAATCAGTTCGACACTGGCGTTGTGGAGCAGAAGTGTGTGACGCGTAACGTATGGGCGAGAGTAACCACCATGATGTAATAACAGTAAATCTGTTTGAGTACAAGTATAATGGGTGAACTGTAGGCATGGGCACTGTTTTGTGGAGTGATAGCTGTGCACTAGATCACTAATGGGGCCCCATTTACTGAGGAGCATGAAGTCACCTTGGAGATAATGGGGCAGAGAGACTGAGAGAGGAGGTAATGAAGAGATTTCTGTGTGTGTGCGTGTGTGTGCACGCACATGCGCCCGACTGTGTGTGCGAGTGTGTGTGTCTGATTTTGTTCCTTCTGGAGGGAGTGTGTGTCAGAGCATGTATGAGCTTACATGTGAGTGGCATATATGTATGTGTGTGTGCTTATGGAATTTGACATGCGTAACAAAAGAAAATTAAAAGGGGACACAGCTAGGTATTGTTGGATTCAATAAGTGTGACAAAGGACATTGGAAGGATGCAGACACAGGCAGAATGCGATTTGAGCTAAATTAGCCCATTGTCAACCAGCCCATAGAGCTTCTTAAGACTCCACAGAACCTTGTAAACATACAGCTATTGTAGCCCTTATAAGTTATTAATACTATTCATCTATTTTTTATGTTGTAGATGGTCCAACATGATTATTAAATATCAGTGAATGAGACCTTACAAGGAATGATTACTATGAAACTATGAAAAAAGACTTAACACTCAAGAGACAAAACAAAACCAGCAAGTATAGAATTAATTTAACCGGTGCAATAACTGGTATACAACAGAGTGTATTCCCCCTCAGAAAATCTGTATAAATGTCAGGCAAAGGTTCAGTGTAGTTGGGTGTTGATAAGAATCCCAAAAGAATTCCAATGATTCTTCAAAGGGAATACAAGGTCTTCCTAACTGCTGCTTGCACTCTCAGTGACTCCAGGTGATGAATCATACCATGAGGTACTGTCTGAATGAATCAGAGATACTGGCTCACGCGCAATAGAAAAGAAAAAAAAAATACAAAAAGATAAGCAATTAGCCTTTTTCTCTCTACCACAGTTCTCATCATAATTATTATTTCACAAGAGCAATACATTAACTGTAATGATAACTATATTGAATTTGCCTCTTAGTTATACTTAATTTGGAGTGCCCTTTTCTTTCTGTTAATATTTATATAACACAATGTCTTCTTAACCTATTTTTTAATGCATTCAGCATTATCTCGTCTCTCTCTTATTCACTCTACCTCTCTATTAAAAAAATATAATGAGTATTTCTTTTTTCCTTAATTCTTCTCTCAGATTTAGATCAACATGTCTGCAGTTAAATTCTGTTTGCTTGATATCCCAACCACCTTAGCTATGCATTATTTAAAAAAAAAAACCCTAGCCCATAATGTTACGTTAAATAAGACAACAGTTTCATAGCACATAGATACCTGTATATTATCACTTTATTTGGATTTGGTGGGTTAACAGTACTCCTCACCAAACTTCTTTCTTATACTGGAGTTCTTATCGGTAGGTGGTAGCAATGCACCTTGTGCCCTCCTTTTTGTCAAAAGGAGGGAATGCTTAGCTCTTATCTGGCTCAAGGCAAATACGACACAAGCTTTTACACCTTTGTAGAGTGGCTTGACTTTTACAAAATAAAAACCAAATAAAATGTGTGGAAGATTTAATTGGCTGGTAGGAAACGGACATTGGTTAAGTTTACAACAAAATATGATGTTGGCTCCAATATAGCCTTTACAAGTTTGCTAGAGGTTTGAGACTGTTTGTGTGAACCGTTTGTATGTGAATGTGGAATTCTAACATCAGCTTAATGACATAGACCTCAATGTGTGCCAGGTGCGTACAAGCTATAATGGCTGCCCTTATGAACATGTAAAAGCTGTGATTAAAATTCTGGCCAGTGAAAAACCTTTAGCCAAAATTGCATTCAGTATTGGGTTATACAAGCCGTGTTTACCAGATGGGCTGCCAACAGCCACTGAACAATGACCACTCGACAGCCAGCACGTGTCTCAGACAAGCTGTTTCCTTTAGAACCATGACAGCAGAAATCTGAACATTTGATGTATTCATAGAGACCTGCCATAAGGAGCAAAGGAAGCACAGTGAGTGGAAAGAGTGATTCCATGAGTGCTGCAGTTGTTTTGCTCTGTGCTTTGCATTGTAATACATGGCATCTGGAGGTGGTGTTAAATACTGTAACCCCCTGATTTCAAAACTCATCAGTCCTAATTCTGCAGCAGCCAGCTCATATAGTGTGACAAATATATTGCTGTACTGTATAACTATGTTTGTTCTTACTATGCTTTAGTGTACATACACATACAGATGGGTGACAAATTAAGGGAAAACCCTGAATAAATGAGGGGAGAAACATAACGAATGCAGATGCTTCCACACAGGTGTACTGCATGGTACAATTAAGCAAGTAACATGCTATCATGCTCTGTGGCATGTATAAAAATGCCGAACAGGCCCAGTTGATCTCGATTTTGGATCAAGATGGCAAGAGGAAAAGATCGAAGTGACTTTGAAAGAGGGTTCATTGTTGGGGCATGGATGGCAGGAGCTTCAGTCACAAAGACGGCTCAACTGGCTAGTGTTTCAATAGGAACAGTGACTAAAGTGACATCTGCATTTAGATCTATGGGAAAGACATCAGTAAATAGGGTTGGAAATTGTGGTCGACAGCGCACATTTGATGACCATGATGCTTGTGCATTAGTGCGATATGTAAGGAAAAAACAGAAGAGGGCCTCTTTCTCAGGTGACCGAGAATGTCAATGCAAGCCGTGATCAGACTGTGTCAGCAAGAACAGTCCGTCGACAATTACATAGAGAGGGATATTACAGTAGGGTTGCAGTGCATAAGATGAATGCACATTTGAGAGTTCAGTGGTGCAAAAACCATAGGCACTGGTCTACAGAGATGTGGAAAAAAGTGGTATGGTCAGATGAGTCATCCTTCGCCATATTCTCGACAAGTGGGCAAGTTCATGTGTAGCGTACACCAAGAAAATGGTACAGGCCTGAATGCTTGACCCCTACAGTGAGGGGGTCCGGTGGCTCTATTATGCTGTGGGGGGCATTTTGCTGGCATAGTTTGGGTCCACTTGTCCCCTTAGAGGGAAGGGTCACTGCAAATCAATACAAAGTTGTTCTGAGTGATCACCTTTATCCTATGATGAAACATTTCTATCCTGATGGGAGTGGTCTCTTCCAGAATGACAATTCCCCCATCCATAGGGCACGAGGGGTCACTGAATGGTTTGATGAGTATGAAAATGATATGAATCATATGCTATGGCCTTCGCAGTCACTAGATCTCAACCCAATTGAACACCTATGGGAGATTTTGGACCGACGTGTTAGACAGCGCTCTCCACCACCACCATTAAAACACCAAATGAGGGAATATCTTTTGGAAGGATGGTGTTCCATCCCTTCAGTAGAGTTCCAGAGACTTGTAGAATCTATGCCAAGGCGCATTGAAGCTGTTCTGGTGGCTCGTGGTGGCCCAACACCTTACTAAGACACTTTATGTTGGTTTTTCCTTTAATTTGTCACCCATCTGTATGTACTACACACACACTTTCAGGCCTTAATTCCAAATGATATTATTTGGCGCAAAGCCAGCACAGCCCATCAGCCTGTTGTCAAGCATGGTGGTGGCAGCACAGAGGGAAAAGTGAATAGTTAAAAATACAAAAAGATTTTAGGGAAAAACCTGCTACCCTGCAAAAAACTGAAGGGATAAGTGAAGAATATCACTTATCAGCATGACAATGACCCAAAGCACACAGCCAAACCCTGCCAGCGGAATGGCTGAAAAAAGGAAGATCAATGACCTGGAATGGCCCAGTCAGAGCCCTGACCTGATCTTTGAAAAACTGACTTGAAGAGAGCTGTTCATAATCAGTCCCCTCTCTAAGTGAACCCAAACAGACTCACTGCAAAAAGGTGAGCAAAAGCAAAAGCCTCTTCCACCAAGTGTTAAATTAAGGGTGTGCAAGACACTGAAAGTTTATGATTTGTTATATATAGTCTTTGCACCCAAAATGACATTAGCTAAGCAAGCTAGCAAATCATTTTATTTATTAGTAAGAAGTGTATCTGTAATGAAAACAGACTGGGATCCAAGAGCGGTCAACAATGTTTAATGATGAAAGGCAAAGCGTAGTCAGGGATGAAAACTGGTCGTTAACGAGAAGCAGCAGCACAAAAACAGATCCAAACACGAGCAAGGTCCAAAGAACAGGCAAGGGTCAAAAACAGCAGGCAAAACACAGAATGGCTTAGTGCAAGCTTGGTAGAGTTGCAACAAACAATACCTCACAATGAGGCAACACAAGCTGAGTCCTTAAGTAGCCAGGAACTGATTGTATCATGAGTCAAAGGTGTGCTTGATGAGCAGGTGAGGTTGAGCAGGGCTGAACTGGGTGTGGCTAAGCTGGCTGACTGGGAATGTGTGTGACAGTATCTATATGAAGATTGTACCCCCATTTTAAGTCTCTGCTCACATACTGTTCTGTTTATTATGTTGGAAGTCTTTTGTATTGTATTTTGAATAATTGAAAAAACATTTTAATGTTGCTCAATGAAGTAATGAAACTAGCTCACCAGCTCAGTATGAAGGAAATCTGTCATAACTGCAAAGTGGTGTGTCAGCGGTTTGGAAAATGCACAAATATGTTAGCCGAAAAAGTGTCTGTCAGCATATCTGGGGTTATGATGAAAATCTGACAAAAACCCCAGTTAAAAAAAACAAAAAACAAAAGATGGCGGCTGTTTTTTGGGCTGCCCTCTTCACTGCGTACCTAACCCATGCGTTATGGTTCATTTATAACTGAGCAGGGCTTATTGAAGGCGAAGCTGCAGTCTTGATCCGGTAGCGCCTCTGTGTGTAGACCCCGCCCGACCCCGGTAAGACTCGCTGGATTTGGAAGCCTCCCTGCAGCCCCGCCGCGAGGCCTAGCAGGTGTAATTAGCGTAGAACAGAGGTGTCAGTCCTGGAGTTCGCACTGCACCATCACTGTCAGAACGGCAGTTGTTAGTCTGATGAACTCTTGCTGGAGCAGAAGCACCCCAGCTAGGAGTCAGACCTTAATTACTGTTAAAGTACATTAGAGAGCGGCTCCCCTCACCATTCATGCTCCAAACACATTAATACAGGGAGGGGGTCGGGGGGTGGAAGTGTCTCTCTCTCTGCTGTCTCTCCCAAGACTTCCCTTTGAAGTGCTTATCCAGAAGAGCGCCCGCCTTTTAAAAACACTGGATCCCATCAATGCCCCCTGAATTTCTAATTGAACTGTTATCTATACAATGCAGGGGTTATTAAGAAACAGTCTAGTGTTGTTGATTTAAAAAAAAACATAGCAGTTTGTTTAGATGGAGATTAAATTAATTGGATATGTCTGCATTTATTTAAGATAATCCCCCATAAAATGCTATTATGTAAGCAATTATTTAATATGTTATTGAGTTAAATTTTTGTAAAGGTGCAGTGGGTGGGGGGCTGTGGAGTAACCTGTGCTGGCTGCTGCTGCCGCTGTTTATAGTGCAGGCTTTATGTAGAGAGCAGACGCACTGCTGTTCTGCGCTCTGTTGGTCGGTCTGGCACAGGGGCAGCACCTCCAGAGCCTTTCTACTTCTCACAATATCCAGACCCCTGCATTTTGCAATGCCGGCAGGGTTTATTCGGTTAGAGCTGGAAAAGAATGGGAGCAGCCAATGAGAGGTCAGATTCCCCCATTTAATTACAGTGACCTCACTTTGTCTGATGTTCCCCGCCTTCTGGCCGGGGAAGGTGGGGGGGGAGGGCTGCCGGCACAGGCGCCCAAGTTCACACACCGTCTATCCCTCTCTCTCACTTCTTTATTTTCCCTCCATGCCCCTTGGTCCCCCCATTTTCACAGTGCCCTGCACGAAGCTCAGCTTGTGTAGGGCATCGTTTAATCACCCCTGCGCCCACCTGCAGTGTCGAGTCCCTGGGTGTCCCATTATCATGCACGGTGAACCCGGGGCACCCTGACCTCCAACGAGCGGGGGAAGCTTAGCGCTGAAGCCGCGCTAACAGATCGATAATCATCTGAACACCAAGCCAGTTCCAGCTGTTGAAGAAAGCATACAAATTTAAGAGTGTGGGTTGGCCCAGAATACAAATGGAAGTGCGGTTTTGTTTTTGCACTCTAGGATTTGGGAGATGATTATCAGACAAGGTTGGGTTTTGAAGTCTTCTTAGAATTCCCCTTTTTAATTTTAGTGGCCATTTTATGTTGACATTGATATAGCACCATCAGGGCAGCAGGTGGTGCAGTGGATTGAATCCTGGATGTCGAGCCTGAGGGTTATGGGTTCATATCAAAGGTGTGGCATTTTTGTAAAGCGAATTCTTCATACCTCAATGGCACTAGAATATATACAGTTTTCGTAAGTGGGTTACATAATGGCAAGCACTGAAGGTCACCCTGGATGAGAACTTCCCATCAAATGAGTAAATTTTCACATAAATAAATGCGCTGTGAATCAATAACAGTTTACACTTAATACTACAAAGGGCTGGAGATGATCTGTTGATAACACTGAAAGGATTACTGTAATGTGTGTTCTCTGTGACTCCAAAGGAATCAACTCAAATCAGTTGGGCAAGATAAAGTTCAAGTGAAGTATATCTTATTGAAAAAATATCTAAAGGGTCTACACAAATAAACATACATATTAAACAATGCTAAATAACGGGTACTTAAAGCATGATATAAAAGAAAAAAATGGATACTCTTTCCCACTTGTTAAATCTGAGAGATTACAGCATTACATCTAAGAGAATTCTCTGAATTACTGAGGAGAAATTGTGCATTAAATGCTATGAGACACACTTACAACTACATGCATTACATGCACTTTTACATAAACACTTGTAATCACATAGGATACAAAATTTATAATGATTATATATTTATATTTCAGATAAATATTTCAGATTTGATGGAGAAGGATAATATCTGCAGCTACAGATGATCCAGCCTGCACAAGTCAATAAATTCAGACATGCCCCTGACTTTTGATCATTCTGTCAGATGTGTTGTGATAAAGGTTTATTTCCCCAATATTGTATGGTGTCTCTTTTTCCAGCAGAGCATAGGAAGTTTTTTTTTTTTTTATAAATAGAATAAATCGGTGTCCTGTGCACACAACAGTTTTTGAGTTGCCTGACTTAGGCTTAGTTTTTTATTCATTCCTTTGAAAAGTCTAGGGGACGCCGGTGTGGGGTGTAACAGCGTGGTGCGAACAAGAAAGGGAGCTTGAAAGGGGGAATAAATCGATGAATAAATCCATATGGATTTAGAGTTTCCTTACTCAGGAGAGCAGTGTCATCAAGTTCTCCCCGCATAGCCTACGCCGCGCCTGCGGAGATGTGTTTCTGCCATGCTTCCTGTCTGCTCAGCGACGGCTCATTGTGGACCTCCGAGGGGAGCTTCTGTCAATAGAGAGCCGGGTTCTGCTGGGTCTCCCCTGGGGTCACTGGCCATTGTGGCTGCGTCCGGAGTATTGCCCGCGCTCTGGCGGAGGAGAAGGGGTGACAGGCCACACAACCGAATACAAAAAGATGTGACTTACTTTTAAAACTGACTGCTGGTGCTTTGGCTTAGCTTTAACTGTATTTTGTATTCTCGCCGTGGAATGATTACTTTAGCAGTACAAGTGTATCATTCTTTGACCATCTGACCGCACTCCCCCAGCTGAGCCCAGCGATCAGGGACACGGTCCTGAAGGGGACCTTCAACGTCACCCTGCAAAACCCATTGACGTCACGGGTCCATGCTCCGCCACAGCAGAGTGCCAACTACCCAGCCCTTGCTCTCACCAGCTTGTAGCTCAAAGGTTAGTGCTGTCTTGATCCCAGTTAGCAAGGGATCATGGAAGTTCCAAAGACATCTATCAGGGCATAATTGTTTTTGGTTTTTGCTTCTGTTGTCCTTTTGTTGTTGCTCTTCTTATTATTATTATTATTGCTATTGTTAGGCAAACACCTACAATGTATAGCACCCGGTTATACTTCTTGCTATTATTAATATTTTACTTTTCCTACATTCTTATTATTAGGTTGCCTAGGTTTTAACACCTGTATCTTGTTCTCTGAATTACTGTCAGTGTATCTGTATTCATTTTTAGTGGTAGATAGACATTTCAGTGTTGCCACTTTAATTTTGAAATTGTATGTTTTGTGTTGGAGCATCCTAAGTGCTTATGCTACAGTTCTACCCTGTGAAATATCTTAGTTTATTATTTCAAGAATAATGATCAAATTGTTTGAAATATTGTCAGTATTTTCAGATCAATAAATTTTTTTCAGGTTTATTTATTGATGTGGGATTTGGCTTTAAATGACAATAGGAAAACCTGTTAATTTCTCATAAACAGCACTGTCCATAGTATTTGCAAGGTGCATTAACTTCTGTATACTCTGCTTTTTTAAAATTACTACATAAATCAACATGAGTGCAATAAGCCAGCCAAATTACAGGGCTTTACAATCTCACTGTATTGGACCTGATATGCAGAGAGTTTGAACTATCATCATGAAACATGGTCAGAAGATAATTACCCATAGAAAGCTGTCTGTGACTACAATTGACAGCATTGCTACAGATCATATGGGGTGGCCTCCAATTATCATAGTGCTTGCCCCCCCATTCAAAGCTATGTGCAGCATCTCGTTTTACCTGTTTTTCACTAGTAGTTTTGTTCAGGAGTTGGCTGGGTGTGTGCACCAGGGATGTGGGATGTGCAGTTGATTTGTGTGTGTTTGGAGCCAGTCATTTCTTTTCTGTCTGACCCGTAATTAACAGATGAAGACAGAACAAACCAACAAAGGCTCCTTTGGTCCGCTCGCTTATTTAAATGCTTTCACTTCATCGATCGAGAGTCTTGCGGAGCTGTTGGTGGAAATTCCTCAGAGTCCAGCTCTGCAGCATCTAAACAGGCTAAATGAAGAAGAAAAATAAAGCAAAAAACAAGACAGCAACTCCCACTTGTAAGAGTGCAGATGTCTTTCTTGATCCTAGCCCTGCATACACCAACACACCACAATTCAATACAATACAATACATCACAATACAATACACAGCGCATTGTGACCGTCTCTTTCTGATTTTAAAAGTTAAAGATAAGAATAAAAAAGTAATCTCTGGCTTACACACCCTCTAGGTCTGACTCCAAAGAAAGACAGACAAAGGAGTGAAATGGGATTACATGGGAAATAATTTATTCGCCCGCATACATAAATCACTTAGCCCCATCGTCAATATTTGCTGACCACAAACGGAACAGGTATGAAAGTCAAATAAAAGACCCGTAATTTATTTACTCATTTGCACACACTGATCATTTCTCCTCATTAATCAGCGGTGACTCCGCCCCCTTCAGGTCTCAGCGATTCTAGGCTCTCTTCAGGCACAGAGCCCAACACTTCTTTAATTAAAGTATAACCTTTTCTCTCAGTGACCAGGCAAGCCTGTTTGGAGTCATAAAGATATTTACAGACTAGGCTGTCTGTTTATGAAATACGAGGTGGACGGCGGCACTGGAGAGGATTCTGTGGATGTACTGAACACTGTACTCCCTTGTTCAGTCTAATGCTCGGGACTTAGAGGGCACCTTGATCTGTTCACCTGAAGACAAGTACGATTGTACTTGTACTCTATCCTACCCAAAAGCGATGGACAGGGGTGGTTATGAATAAAACATTTCTTTATTACAAGAAATTAATAGCAGTGTTTGCCTGCCTTTGGCCTTAATGAGTGCTTCAGTGTGTCATAGAAGGCTGTACCTAGTAGAAAGCTGATGTTATTGAGCTCCACTCCTTCTTTAATGCGTTAATAGGTTCCACTGCTGAACAGGGCTGTCTTGGCCTTGCCCTGCTTATGCATCCCAATTCATCCCAGCAGTACTCTATCAGACTTGAGGTTGGGGCTCTGTGCTGGCCGATGCAATATTCCAACATTTTTCTCTTCAACTATATGTAGTTACACCCATAGTCCCACACATCCTCCTCTAATCAGATAGGGTGTCCTATGACTTTTTGTAGGATAGCGTACATCTGTAGCTTTAGATACATTTTTAGTTTTCTTTGCAAAGTCAACAAGTATGAAACTGAACCCCAGGGACACATCAAACACCCATTAAGTTAATGGCCTTTGCAAGCCTTCATAAATGATTGGTTTGTCCAACTAAATGCTTTCCCTGGGTTTTACCGTCTTATACAGCCACCATAAGTGCCTTTTAAATTGGGCAGCAATTTGAGGTAGTTTTAAGAGCCCCCGTCTTGTGATCAATAGGTCTTGTGCTTGATTTAGAGAAGGAGAATTGCAGTCTGTTTATGCAAGATGCTCTACCTGAAGTGCAGTATTGAAGTATAGAAAATGGGTGACAGAAAAGGGCATACAGTGATGTAAGAGGGATGCCTCTCAGCTAGCAGGTCATGAAAGCAGTAACGACTGTACTTTTCTTTCCCGATGTTGCTGTAGCCACCTGCTGTGCTTGGCGGCTTTGTCTGACGTCTAACATGTTTACCTTTCTTATTGTGCAACTTTGTGATTAAATCTTTATCCCCTGTTCCTTTTTAGTTCTCTGATTTTCTAAGCTTCTGCTCTGCTTTTGCTCATGCGTTTTTAGCCATGTGTACAACAATGGACGCCTTGAAGGCCGAATCCCACCTTTGGGTTACTGCGGGGACAACGGCCTTTTCAAAACAATGCGAATGCCCTTAAGAAGATTCTCTGTACGGAGCTGATTTATTCTCCCCATCACCACCCCCAACCCCCCCCCCCTTCCCCGAACACGCTGAATTAATCAGCTGGGGTACTTGCCCTGATGGTTTGATCGGCCTTCTCCTCAGCGTAAAGTAAATTCACAGACCGGCTACGGGGCGGGGTTTGGTCGGAGCTCCCAGCCACGGCGCGGGAGATGCTCGGGGGCCGGCTGATAAACAGCGTGCTGATGTCAGTTGCGGATCCGTTTAGCTCTAATCGATGCGCCGTCTCCCTGATCGGCGCGGGACAGGTTCACGGCTCCGCATCCTGCCATTGTTCTCCGGACCCTTTTAATCTAATTGGGCATTACACCCCCCACCCGTCATTATTCAGCGCTCCGTGTGAGAGAGAGAGAGAGAGAGAGAGAGAGAAAGGGAGCGTTATTTATGTGTCCCTCCTCGCTCGTCTTTACCTTTTCATCACACTGGCCCGTTTTACATTTGTCGACTAATTAAATCAAATAAATCACATGAGAGTGGCCAGCATTTGATCAAAAAACCAGGATTTAATAAATCTCGATTATGGCGCATTACACGGCACATCATTCATGTTGTTTATGGGATAAAATATGCAAACAGAAGAGGGGCATAAAAATGATAGATGAATAAATGGGGCCTCACACAAGAGGCCCTGTAGCCTGCTAGCACTTTACTTTCCGTCAGTCTCCTCTGCCTGATGAAAACCACCTGTTACATCAATCCTTGTGCTCATGCACATCACCTGTGACATCATTCTCGCTCAGCCTTCCATCGTTTGTGACATCATCACATGTTTTCAGGTGAGCATTTTTGCAAAATGTGTTTAACTCCAAACAAAGGTTCTGCAAAACATCATGTGGAGTGTGGCTGTATTGTACATCGCTAATGGAGTTTGAGTCACCTAAGTGGCTAGACAATGTATTTGACAATACCTGAGTCTGCTTTCTCAATACCAATATTGCACATTATGAAAACTGTACCCGTTGTAGTCACTTTTAGTATCTTAAATAACTGATACTCTACAAAATGAGTTGCATTCACTCCACAGCTGTGGAATGTCACTATGCTTATACCTTTCTAGAATTCTGGAGCTTTGGGTTATGGTTCAATAAAGTCCATGGCCCCCGCTCAAAGTATGCATTATATGCTGTATTGATATGGTTGATTACTTTTTGCAATAAAATTTTATCTCTTTGCCAATACTTGGCCGTCATAAAATATCCTTTTCTGTGTTCTTATCGGTGCAAACATCCCATATGTAAATCATGGGTCAAATACAGAAGTGACCTCCCAAGATGAAAGGTACACGTATGACTACTGAATAAGGAATGGAGCGTAATTAGAATCTCTGATCAATGACGAGGTTAACCCGTCTGTGAGTCATGACCTGATTTTAAAGCGCGGGACGGGGGCGTGCACAGGAGTCGCTCCTCAGTGAGCCCTGATTTGAATGCAGGTGGGAGCGGCAGGTGAGCGCGACCCAGAGACCCGGTTGACTGAAGCCTGGCGGAACACACAGAGAGAGAGGGAGCTCTGTCTAATGAACACTCGCCTCACAGAAGAAGCCTTCAAAGGTGCGCGCAGTTCCCAAATCCTCTGGATGTTTGTGCGGAACTCAGAGGTCGGGCCGACAAAGAGGACCTTCAGAGCGCGGGAACGAACGCGCCTTTGTTCTTGCCCTCTCGAAGAATATTCTAGAGCACAGCGCACGAAGGTAAGTGCGCCGTTTTAAAGCCCTGCAAAGCCAAACTGGACCTCTGCGCTGAAGGCTGTGGAGAGCACAGGGAACAGCAGTTAGCTCTGCCTGTAAACCTGACAGGCTCAGTCTGGGTGATTGACAAGGCGTACCTCCACTCTTTAACCTCGCAGACAGCACTGCCGTATCACAGCAACGGAATGAGTGCTGCTGCAGCTGCATCTGTTCCCGTTCCCGCGAAGGAGCGACGACCCCCTGCAACCCACACCTGCAACGCGCCTTCCAGCTCGGAGGCACGTCTGAATTATTTATTGAATCCCGCTTCCAATAAACTGTCACTTTCTCATTGAGGAGTTTAAAAGAGTTGCTATGCACATTTAAAGTGATTTTTCTCTTCTCGGGTAGGCAGTGGAGAGGGTGTTTAGCATTTCTTTCGCCAGTCATGATGGATACAGTTGAAGCTTTCCTCTGATCCGGGTCCAATGGGGCAATAGAGACATGCTCTCTGTTGCTGAAGCAGCACTAGTGCTGCCCGTAAGAATTTAAACTGTAGGAGGACATATTGCTTCAGTCACCAAGAGGCAAAGATTCTACAATGGTAGAAGCTGAAAATGGATGGAAATTTTGGATGTTTAGTTAGTTATTGTTGGTCTGCTCTTACTCTAATCTGCTACATTGCAGCATGGCAACTAGATAATACTCTGTGGAAATTGCTGATTGGTTTAATTGCTTCAATATGAAGGCAAACTTTTCTGGGAAAGATTTTGTCAAAAATTTTCGACTGGTCAGTGGATTGTTTTGGGCAATGGTTCATTCACTCTAGGAACAGCGTCATGCTAACGTTTGCATTAGAGTGTTATGCAGCTCCTGCTCTGTCCACAAGGGGGAATATGGAGGCTTGAGTAGTTGTGGTGGACCTTCCTGAAACCCTAACTGTGTTGGTCATAGTGTGTGCTCCTCACCCACCCCTTTATCTACTTAAAGTCATTCCTGTGTCCATGGTGTAGTGTTCCTCAGTTTAGAGTTATAGTTGCTGATATAAATGGTAGAAATGATACATAAAATTATAGTGGTTATAGAAGTTATATTTATATTGATTAGTCATTTTGAATTATTAGCTCCTGATTCTAAATTTGAGTGTTCATGGATTACAGTGGCAGGTGGCAGTTAAGACACTGCTGGTACAGTATTTTTGCCAGGATGGGTTCTGCATTTACAGGAAGCCTCTTTTCCTGTGGATCGTACAAATGCAGGACATTCTCTGTCAATCTGCTCTAAAGTGTAAAGCTGCTGTGAGTTCATGGGCATCAATTGAAAGCAGATACTGCATAGATCCTCTACTCTTTATAGGAAATGTGTAATCACAGCTCTGTAAATAACTAGTGTAGATGATACTGCATAAATATGTTAAGATCAAGCACAGCACCTGCTCAGAACTGGTGCCTGTGAACTTACACTCCGGTCTCAGTTTACCCCATTAAATTAGCTCTCGTGTAGTATCTCCTTCCCAGTCATAACAACCCTTAGGCCATGTGCCATGACCCTATTGATGAACGCTGCCACTCAAATGGATATATATCATTGCAGCCTTCCCAAGAGGGTTCACCCTCTCCTCCAGCTCGCGTCTGTGTTCCTTATCCCAAGGCATCATGGGTAATGAAATCCTGAAGGCTCATCAGGGATGCAGACGGGGTGAACCGCCTTATTGACACTGTGGAGGCCTCAGTGAATGAGCTTTTCCCCCTCCGGTTTAATGGAAGACCCCGGAGAACAGCGGCCATGTGGCGGGAGGCGGGAATGGTGCACTTCTCTTAGGGACACAGTCGGTCGTTAAAATGCATTGTTTTCGAGAAGCTGCTATGGAGGAGATGTGTGGAAGGGGGAGCTCCGCGCTACTGTGGGGCCGCGAGCAAACCACAACCCCACCCCTGCATCAGTTCTAATGCGCCGCAAGGGCTGGGCGTGTCCCTTCTTCACGGCTGTTTAAGCAAACACTTTAAATGGAAATGCACTTGACATTTTAGGTGGAGATGTAATCAGCAGGCATTAGAATTCAGCCGATTTCCCCCAGAATGAGTGGAATTCTTGTCGTTCTCTCTTCAGCCCACCCCCTTTCTACTTTGGGCATGGGGTGCTGGCGGAGTTCAGGGAAAGATGACTAATTTTGATCCATTTTACAGAAATACATAAATGTCTGAGACATTTACAGGGAGTGTACTTTTTAATGGATAATTCATAATGTTGTCATCCTAGAAGAAAAGACAGAATAAAAAAAAAGACAAACCAGCAACCTTCCAGGCTAGTGACAACAGTTTCAGCAAAGGAAGTCTCAAAGTCACACTTGAGATGGCGTCCAGTATAACCCCCTTTCACGTTTTGAGGGACAACCACCAGCAAGAGAGGACAATTACCAGATTATGAAAAACCAGAACTACAGTTTTTATTATGAATAACAGCCCTGACAATAATTAACATCTAAAGCTAGCTGTCCTAACATCTCTACTGTGCATACTGGTCAAATAAGGGGAGCCTTCAGGAACCTTATTTGCAAATAAGTACTGAAGTTAGTTTGCCAAGATACCTTGATGCTTGGCAACAAAGGTAAAATTGCCAAAAAAAAAAAAAAACAGAAAATGTCAAGAATAAAAGTAACAGCATATTAGAAGAGGGAAAAAAAGAATGGGCTGGACTCAAACTTTGAAAGTCTGCAACAAATAGAGCAAGTTCTAACACGGGATCCGTTGGGGTACAGGAAGGGTCAGAGACCAATAAACACATTGGAGAATCAGAGGGACAAAAACTGGGAAAGCCATGGCAACAGACCGAGAAGCTGACCAAAAATAGAAAGTTATGGGTGGAAACTAGAGGTGACCTGTGCTCCAAGGGCAGTTCACAGCAATAAGGAAGAACAGGGTTTTTACTATTTTTGGTCTATGGCCCGGTGGTTGCTGACCAGTGTTTATCATGGGGAGCCATGGAAGGGACAGAGGCTCTATTTTGCAAAGAAAATATGGGGGTGGGTGGTGGTGGGGGGTGTGGTAGAGTACAGTAGTATGAATAGTATGGCCAACAAGACACTACAGTGTGTTATTTTTTACCGAACTGACAGAACACAGTCACTTCAAGTGCAGTTCAAGGTGAAAATATTGCAATGGTGACGGCTATCCCCATAATCACCATGGATCACTTTGGGAGAAAAAGCCTGGAACAGAGAAATGCAGGGAATACAAAGAGAGTGTGATGGAGAGGTGAGCAGCATACAGGAGTGCTGTGCTATTAAAGAGTGCAGCAAAGCGCTGCAAAATTCAGAGCACTCTGTGAAAGGTGCTTGCATCTGTCCTGTCAATTTCAATGATATCCAACAAGGAGCATAACCAGTTTTCTGACTTGAGCAGTAAAATGTGTAAGAAATGCACCCTTAATATAGAGTGTACAGTGAATGTAACAGCGATTGCAGAATAAAAGAGTGTGGATCAGTGATGCTCTATTTCATTGAGGGGGAGAATGGATGCAAATCTCGTTCTCTCGGAAATCTACAAAAAATTGAATTAATTCTCTCATGAAAGTGTTCGCAATTTATGTGCAAGTTATAAAACAGAATTAGAAAAGAGATAATTAGAGACAGTTTCTTGTTTCAGATTCTTGAATTTCTTATGTGTTTGTGAGTCTCGGTCAAACTGCTGCATGGGTAGCATTGTGTAACGGTGAAGTCAGAGGTCTGCTGATCAGAGGTCATTAATTAACTGTAAATATGCAGTGGGAGTGGGCGTTGGAAGGCATGGATCGGCCTTGTTTATCCTGAATGAGACTAGCGAGGCAGAGGAGATCAAAAGGTAAAAGAGCTTATGGAAAGGAAAGAAAGAGAGAGAAAAAACATAAGAAATCCACCAAGAGAGACTGCCAGCAGGCCAAACACAAGGAAAGCTAATTGACAAGCAATTTGAGTAAATCCAGCCTCCATAGTCATGGGTCTGATAATTATGAAAATGCGAAATATGGAAAGAACCTGATGCTGGTAGCTGGATTGAATTATTCGCTGCGATGCTTAATGCATTCAGCTCTTATAAGCAGTCAAATAGAGGGTGGGTTTTATAGTTTAAATTATGACAGCCCGGCTGCAACACGCCAGGGCATCTCCTTCTCTCCTCTCCTCTCTGTCACTTCTAGAAGGCGCAGAGATGACACAGACCAACTGTCAGGGCTGTTTACATGTAGAAAATAGTGCCCTCTGGATATCACCCCCTCCTCCAAACTTAAAAGACAAAAAATGCTAATGTTATTATTTTGTAGGTGGCCCTCTGTCACTTTACCCAAAGCCAAGAATTCTAGGTAATTGTACACGTTTTAGAGGGAGCGGGCTGGGGTGGGGGGGGGCGTCCCGCTTAAACTGTCCCCAGGTGAACGTGTGTTACCTGCTAAACGAGACACCTTCATTAAATCAGCTCAACCCCCTGTTTATGTCTCTTGTGTTTTTGTTCCCGCTGTCTTCATATTTCTCCTTTCTCTCTCTCTCTGTTTTCTTCTCCGTCTCTCTCAGGCTGTTTGCCGCTCGGCTGCTCCCACCGCCTCTCCGCTGCTCCCCAGGAGAGCTGCCCTCTTATTACCACAATTACAATCTGTACACATTTCATTAAACTAATATCTGCGCACGGCGGCCGTGGCGGCCGCTGAACACACGCTGATAGATCACGCGGCTGGAGACTCCCCCCCCGGCGGCTTAAACATTGTGGGGCAAATGACAGGTGAAATGTCCGGGAACACGGGGCGGGGCAAAAGAAAGAGGCCGGAGAAAGCAAAACAAATGCTGATCTCATTTACATTCAAACGATGAATCCGCACTTACGGGCCCGGCTGATTGCGGAGGCCCTCTTTCCTCCGTCCGTCCCTCCCTCCCCCGCTCACTCATTTCAACAGAAGCGGCGTTCCGTCGTGCGGTCGCTGCACCTTTTGTTGTGCAAGTGTGACGTCTTTAATTTATACGTCCTCTCACGCCGAGAGCTGATGGAGAGGAAAACTGCTCTGCATTAACCGCTCCGAGGCACTGAGCAATTCAAAGGTCAAGTGCATTTTACCATTAGCTTTAGCAGCGGCGGTTTTCTCTCCCTCCCTCTCTGTCTTTTTCACGTGCCTTTTTGAGCAGTCTGTGCTGTGATTTATTAACCCGCCTCTTTGACATGGGCCACGTCAGTGCGCTGCTCTCTTTTCATCCTGAAGGTGTTGTCGCATACCGGCGCCTTCGTTGTGTAAGAAAGATATGCCTCCTGAATCAGAACCATCAGCCTTTTTAAACTGAGAATGATGACTTTTTACCTTTATTTGTTTTACCGTTACAGCAAGCCTCTTAATTGCCAAAAATGAAGTCATACAAAAAAATTGTATTTTTACTACTTCATGATGTGTAAAAAGTCAGGTTCCTTCCATATATTTATTTGTGGTGGGACCTTGGCCTGACTTGTTTTTTGCCATTGTAATCAATCACATCCTGAATCTTAAAAAAAAAAAAACAAAAGGAAAAAAACTTGCATCACGTATTGCTGCCCTTAATGTGTTTTTTCGGAAACATCACTCAGGCTCCATTATGTTTTGGGGGGTGGGGGGATGATGCAGCTGCTTTAGTCAGATATTGGCCGTGTCTGTCTGGACGCGGACGCCGAGGGGTAATTACGGCTTACATGAAACGGGGCGAGCGGAGGCGGGCCCGCGCCGCAGCGCAGAGCGCACGCCACACGCCGCACACGGCTGTTAATAACGCCTCCGATTCCGCCACCCCGCCGAGATCGCTGCCTGTCCTCCTCCCGGCGGAAACGTCTCCATCCACCGCGGCGGGAAGATTGGAAACGCGAAGACTGTAATGTAGCAATTACACAAACGACAAAGTCTCATTTGCCCAAAAAGCAAAAAACAAAATCAGACTCCTGTTGGTGAGGCGATTGAGGGGAACTCACCTGGATTGATGCTTTTGAGTACCAGTCACGGAGAGGGCAGCAGCATATAGGAGGTCTGGGATAAGGCCTGCTGGCCATCTGGACTCTTAATAATATCTTAATAACTGGGTGGATCTTCCTTGGTGGAATACACACAAGACAATTACAATATTTTATCAAGTTTGATAAGGTCACATCTGCCAAGTTTCACAGATTCATTGTTGATTTTTACCTCATTTTCGGATCCAGCTTACAGTACACTATTCTTTTTCCATTGTAATTGCTTTGCCTTAGCTGTAATTACCTTTTGCTGGCAGGGCTGTAGGCGTTGGCAATGAGGATATTGTCAATGGCCAATAAATCAAAATTGAAACCTGTGTATTATCAACTCGCTATACTCCCCCGAGTCTTGTCACACACCGAACACGTCATGCTCTCAGTCAGGAAGAATCCTCACCGTTCCAACTTGACTCTGTGTGCTTGATTTTTGTGCCTTTAAAATTCACTGACAATCTTTTTTCTCTTTATTGCAGTTCACCAATTTACAACTGTCATTTTGTATCCCTACTATCAGTTAATGCCCCTCACCCATTTAGGAGTCTGTCATGCGCCGCTAGCGGCTTCATCACACGCTGTCTGTGCTGCTTGCCTTTGTCATAATTTGGCGCACATCTCATTCCACACACTAAATTAAACATTAACCTATGTATTGTTGCAGCGCTTCCTCAGTGTGAATAAACTTAACAGACACAAAACTGTTTTTGATTGTCGCTACTTTACCCTTCTGTGAACGAATAAAGTGCTGTTCTCAGGTAAAAATGCATTCTGTTCACTTTCCAAGTACAGACTTCCCACCCCAATACAATATCCAGTCTTCGATATTCCACCACACTGAGGTTGCTAAGACCTCTGTTATGTGTACTTAGGCCATACTTATGTCATCTGTGGTCAAGCCATTTCTGATCTATACCCTCCCACATTCTCCTTTACTGCACTTTTATTTGCCTCAGGGAGGGTTTTTTTTTGACAGCATGTGAATTTTGGCTTAATTATGACTTAAGTAGCAGGGGAATGTTAGTGAAATCAGTGAAATGTGTGCTGCCTTGGTCTGCTTGTACTTGGTGGTTATTTACAGTTAATGCTACTAAACTAAATTCTTGTCTTCCCTAGGCATCTTAATATTAGTTTTGTATAATTTTTATTTAACCATTCTTTAATCGGGAATGTCAGCTGAGAACCAGTTCTCATTTGCAATGATGTTCTGACTATATTGTTATTGTGCAGTGAAGTCTGAGTTTGAGTTTTGAATGGTTTTCCTTTGTGGATGAAATAGTAGCTTGTTGACCACTGCCATTACTGCTAAATGACAAATAGGATGGTCTCTACATTCTATTTTGGTGGCAACTGTTCAGATGGATACAGTCATCATCATCCAACCCTTTTCAGCTGAGAGTCAGAAATCTATAAAAGCATTGCAAGGATTGGTTTCTGGATTTAAACAGAAAACAAACACAAGAGAAAAAAAAACACAAGACCCTGTAGGCATGAGGACATTTTGACAGTTTTATCGTAAAACACCAGGGGATCTTAAAACATGATAAGCCCTGAAGAGGACAGATCTCATTTCACAAAGTCAGTAAAAGAAAAAAAAAAAATTGCAAACGATCTTCAAAAAATCTCACGATTGCTTATCATGGCTTTAATCAAGGCAGCTTGGGAGTTGTTAAACCTGTCTCATTGCATACCCAATATTCTGTGTGAAGTATGGGGCACAGCGGTGTTGTTTGATGGCAGTGTTGTGGCAGCGTTGTGCAGCAATCGATGGGGATGTCATTCTGGTATGGTAGCGCTGTACAGAAGTGCTGTGCAGCGCAGAGACATCTAGAGGGCCCCAGTGTCACTTGGCTCCTGCCTCCAGCGTCCAGCGGCGGCGATGATAATGGGGATGGGGGGACCTCGCGGGGGCCAAGATGTTTGGCAGCCGGGAGAGGAGAAGCAACGGGTGTCGGTTCAATGAAAAGGAACTCACACATGCGAACAAACAAAGTCCAGGGCTCAGCCCTTATCTTCACAGAACAGCGAGCCTGTCTCGCTGACCGCTCCAAGAACGCCGGCCCAACGGCTGAGACGGGACAGAGGGGGGCGGAGGAGCCCAGAACTTCGCGGTGGAGGGGGGGGGGGTGGGGGGCGGTGGTGGAGGTGATTTTGTAGAATGTCAGCCGGAGTTTTCGCAGAGGACAAGTCACTGAGCTACTCAGGTGGCCCCCGGACCTCCTCTCCAATGGCTCGGCTTTTTAAGTGTTTACGACATGAGTGTGCATATCGTTGGGGAATTTGCAATGTCATGAGTGCCACCACTTAACCTCTGAAACATATGAAATCCTGATTAAGCCCGTCTGGCCACGGTCGGCCTCATCTCCGCGAGGCGGTCGCTCGCAGGTTCCACGGAGGCCATTTGTCACACTAATGGTGCATCACAGTCAGAGTAGCTTCCAAAAAGCCTTTCTGTCTGGAAGCTGAGTGCTGGAGGAAATATTTTAGCATCGCATGGCACCTCAAGGCCCAGACAGGGCACACATTCCAAGTCAATAGATCATATTAAGGCCTTTTTTGTGTAAGTATCTTTAGTGCCCACTAGGTAAATTATAGTGTTGCTCAGCCATTATTGTATTTATGGATGATTTGCGGCTTTGACTCACTTGTCTGTCTCAGGAAAGGCCAGAAACACAACCTGCACCCTGTCTCTAAGCCACTGCTGAAGTGATTAGTGGCTTGAGGAAACTGCAATGCATTCCCCTCACCTCAGGGTGGTTATAGGTTATAACTTTGAATTTGAAAATGCATTCCATATTCACAGGCAACAGTGGAAAATAACTGTGAATCTTTCAAACGGTATAATTTGAAGAAGATTACCAAAATTTTTGATCCATCCACCTTTCGGCAGTGCTTTTTTCAATCTGGCGTGACAAAAATTGTTTTACCGCCTTTGATGTTTGTGATGAGTGTTTATTCTCTCTTTTTTATCAGCTGCTGCAGCGTGTAAACACCTGCTCTGTTTGCTTTGCCCAGATCCTGGAGAAAGTGCAATTTCGGAAAGATGGGGGGAGATGCCTGGGCAAGTTCAGCGGAGCATGTGGTCCTCGGAGCTGCGGTGGGGCCTCACGCGGACCCGGCGCTGCCAGGACCCCCTCCCCGTGTCACCGACATCATTATTATTGGAACAACTGTTCCCTCTTAGCGCCGGCGCGGTCCCCCGGCTCATTTGTTTCCCCTTCCCCGGTTCGTGCCGCGCGCCGCGACAGCTTTGATTGCAGTCTCCGGCTGTAGCCGCGTCCGCCGGTGACGGGGGGAGGCTGAGGGACTGACAGGTAGAGCCGGCGGGAGTCTGGGACATATTGGGGCGGGCCAGGGTGTCTATCTCGGACCTTAGGTGTTGCGGCGGCGTGCCCCGGCCCCTTCCCGCTGCCCTCTGGCACGGTGCCGGCGTGCAAGGGTGCGAGGCGGACCCTCTGACAGCTGGTGGGGAGGCGGGGGGAGGCTGGTTCTTCAGGAGCAGGAAGCAGTTTGGGTAGCAGTGAGCCTTGACCAACATGAGCTACGGGCAGATGTCAGTTCCCATTTGAATGTCCTTGCCAAGATGAAAGAGCACCAGGAGTGTTTGTTGTACATGGCACTCGAAGCGAATTGTAACTGAACACACATGCAAGCACGTGCGCGCACACACACACACACACACACACACACACACACACACACGCACACAAAACGAAGAGGCACACACAAACATATGCACACATGCACAAAGGAGCACCACAGTACAGTGCACACCACACACAATGTGAGTTCGGCTGGGCCGGTTAAGTTCGCTCACGTTTGCTCAGGTTTGTTTTGCTGGAGACGGCTTGAAAGTCAAAATTCCTCTCCGCGTCGTAAATTTCAGAGGCTCTTGAATAAAACATTCATTGCCGCTTTTCTGAAACTCGTACATGTTCAACAATTACTGCAGTACCCAGCAAACGGGAGCAGGCTTGTAAACGCGGTTCTGCAGTTTCTCTTGATGTCAGGATGGGTGATTAGCAGGAATGAGATTGTGACGTTTTTCATTAGCGCAGGCATTTTATATACCCATGGTTTTTCCTCACTAAAAGCTTGCAATGGGAGGGGGAGGGCAGGGGGAAAACGGCTTGCATTTCTCATGCCATTTATAAAGATCTAAAAAATAGACATGCCAGGCTGCTACTTATTATAGCTGGAAGAACAGATTAATCAACATAATGCATTTAACCAATTATGTTAGATTTGATCTGGCTGTATGGTAATTGAATACAAATACACAATGATTTACAATCCTTCCTTTATTGTTTTCAAGGTAAGACTCTCCTTTGGGTGTAGGAAAAGATGCTTCATGAATTATTTATAAACCTCTATTAACAGTAAGTAGACTGAACAGTTAAACTAGCAGTCATTTGTATACTATCATTTAGTGTACATTTGTGCACTATTTCTATACTAACAAGAAAAGGATAACTAGAAAGCCAGCCTGATGCAAAAGCCTGAAGTATGTATATACAGACTGAGAGTCTGAGGATGTGACTTGAGTGACAGTATGCAGAAAAACAACTTTGTTGCCAGCTAACAAACTCAAGGAAATACAGCTTGACAAGCCTTTTTTCTCTTACTTGCTCTGGGAAATTACTGCTTCATCAATGTGGCCAGAGCACTGATCGGACAAGCGGCTTCCCTCCCTTCCGCTCTTTTCTCCTCTCACCTTACATTACCTCTTTCTCTCTTGTTCTCCCTCCCTTCCCTCTTTCTTCCTCCAATCCGTCTCTCTCTCTCTCTCTTTCTCCCCCCTCGGTTTCTCCAGGTGTTGGAGTGATTGATTGATGGCCCACAGTGCAGGCCACTTGCTGGGCCCTGCTAGCTCTTGCAGAAGCAGGGCAGGTACAAAGGCCCCGCGATGCAGAGATTGATGCCTTTCCCCCTCTGTCCAGGTGCAAAATCACTGAATGATGACAAAAATATTACATTCATTTTTATGCCGGTTAGACGAAGAATAAAAAGAGAACTTCCTGTACGTCGTGTTTAAAGACATTCAAACGGCTCGAAACCTGGGCCGACCGAGAGGCACACTCAAAGGCCGGCGCCCGGTGGGGTTTGGGGGTTCGGGGGTTCGAGCCTTATTTGTCAGGTAAAGAGGTTAGGGGGCCGGGCGGGCATCCAGGGAGCCGCCTGAAACCACCTCCAGCCGATCCTGATCTGAGAACAGCCCGGAACTGCCTGCAGGGGACGTGTGTGTTTCTTGTTTCCTACGCTAAGCATTTTCACAGAAAGGAGCTGCAAGCCCCTGAGCTGTTCCCCCCAACGTGCGGCAGAAGAAGCACCGGCAGCGCTGACAGCACGTCTGGGCTGGCCTCAGGAGCCAACAGCACCATATTGACTCCTGAAAAGGGAGAAAAACAAAGACAGAATGCTGTTGTTCCCAACATATGTCACCTCCACCGCAAAATCAGAGGGCAGCACCTCAGACGGTGCAGTCGAAAACCGGACGGGGGAAAAGCACCGATTCCTGAGAATGGGAGCACTTTATCGCAGTTTACGTGCTGTTGGTCTGTGCACTCAAATTGCGCGTGCAACAATACAAATGGCTTTGCAGCAGTTAGAATAGCGTTGCCATGATGCAGAGGCGTGTTCTTGCAAATGTAAGATTGCATCCGCTTCTCAACATCGATTGTTTTGTAAGGGTGAACCATGTGTGCATTTAAATGTGCTCTTTTTTTTTTTTATTACAAACTTAAAATTGGAAAAATAAAAGTGATTTATACCTGTTGTCATGCCAATACAGAACTTACTTGAAATCCTGGAGAGAAAAACAAGAGCTTTGGAAACTATGACTTGTTGAGATGAGAATAAAATGGCAAACCTGAAACATAAGTTTAATGGATTAATTATGTTTAAGCATGGTTTAATTATGTTCATTTTAATAATGTTTTCAAGGGAACTCTGGGAAAGGTGGATGGCATTCACTCAACGAATACACTTGTATTTTGTAACACGCTTTCAGAAATGTCTTACTGATGACTCACTACTAAATTTTCACGTCTACATATAGGCACGGAATATGCATGAATGTAGGTGTGCCAAAGATTTTCCACAGCGATGTTCGGGGAGCATCTGTGCACGTGTGTGCGTTGCGGGAGCTGGGTACTCTGGATAAGGGTGAGCGAGAGAGAGAGTCACAGTGTCACAGTGGCGGTTCGGTCCGTTTCGGCGAGCGCCTCTCCAGCCCCACTGCGGCGGGGGACACGCGGTCTTATTTTAACAGCATCCTAATGCTCTGCCCAATTTATGATGTGCCGCGAGTCACTAAAGCATTCAGACAAGCCGGCCAGATGCTGGTGTGATATACGGCCTCCCCGCGGTCACAGTGCGGGGAACGCGCTCGTTTACATTTCCTGTGCTGTTGAAGGATGCCCACCTCAGAGTCACCGTGGGTAGAGGAGAAGGGGAACAGGGAAACAGACAGACGGACAGACAGACAGACAGACAGACAGAGAGGGCCAAAAACAGCAGACATACAGTATATCAGCGCTTATGGACAGGCAGCCATTTTAACACAGTGAGACACAAACAAACTCTGGTTCCAATGTTTTAATTAATGACTAACATACAGCATTATTGGGAAAATACTTAGGGGGAAAATTATTTCACCAACAAAATAAAAAAAACAGAATAGCTTTCAGTGCAAGTTATACTAATGTAGATAAAATGAAGTCATCACGTGAAAATCAATGTAATGCTGAGACAATATATACTTGTATATTTGTGTATGCATATATACTTGTATATGTGAAATACATGATAAAACAGCACAGAACTGTAGCATCACAGAAAGGGAAAAACACCCTTGTGATTTTTAATAGCAGGCTTAAAGCATATTATTCATGGCCCTGCATTGTGAAGTGAGATGGAGAGGATGTGCCAGACTCGCCCAGACTGCGCGAATGTTCGGATTTCATGGGCCAGGATTTTCGAGCACATTTCATCGTTATGGTGGTGACATTTTGTCTCTCTGCCATAATTCCTGTAATGCCTTGCAGTGTGAATAGTGTGGGCATGTGAAGACCCGAGGCCTCCAGCGTAAGCTAGTAAAATCACAAAGACAACGATAAAAAATGGATAACAAGACAGATAATGGTAAGAAACACAACAGTCGCTCATTCTTAGAAAATTCAGGATGGGGCCGCAATTACTGTCCAGTTCTTATTCTGCCAAAAAGGCAAAAGACAAAACGTACCAGAGGTGCTGCAGTCAGGCTTGCTGGCGGGAGACTTACAGAGTGCATCGGTCACTGCATGCCTCATGCAGGAGCAGTCTTTCCTCTTGAGTATTTACAGCGTGTGTCCAACACCGGGCGGCTGGATGTCGCGAGACGCAACTTATCTGCACCCTCCAGACAGAGATACACGGCGGAAGACAAATAGGAGGGTATTACCAGACTCCCGTCATATTTACCCTCGGGTTCTGTTCACATGCTGATGGTAGACCGATTGTCATTCCGTGTCAAACCTGTTCCTTGTTTTTTTCCCACACAAGCTTTATTGTGCTGTTAAACTGGTTCGTAATGGCTAAAAACAAAGGAACAAAAAAAACGTTATCTTTCTACAAGAAGTCACGCATCTGTGATGTACCGACTGCATGAGGACACATGCCTATTTTCAAACTCTCTCATGTTTTATCAGCCTTTATGTTGTGAACCACACATTCCTGTACACATTTAAATTCCATCAAAAATGTGGGGAGAGAAGAATGCCGGCATTTGAACACCTTATATACACGCGATCAGATTAGGCACCGAGGGGAAAATATCTCAAGTGGAGATTCTTTCTTCCCTTCCTCTTTCTCCAAACCCCTCAAAAGAGGAGACGGGATGCAGCCTGTGCTCATTTTTAGTCCAATCACTTTCCATGGGAAATTAATTCCATTATTAAACATGTTACACTTCAGGACCTTCAATTACTGCCATCAATATGAGAAGACACAGGAATATGCTGCCCTGGTGCCAAGTCTAATACATGCAAATTAGGGCAGGAAAATGATACAGAATAAGCAAAGTTGTCTCAATTTCAAAAATTTCTTCACTGAATATCAAACAGTTGAGAGAAATTAAACTGTCTGGGCAGACCCTGTGTCTTAAAACCCAGTTTATCACCTTTGCGCAGATGGGCAGAAAGCCAGTGGATTAATTTTTGTGATGTTTTGCATCTCTTTGTTTCACTGCTGAAATATTAATGCACACAGCTTGCAATAAATCCATTACTCATATTGCACAGAAGATTTAACTCAGTTTTACAACCTCAGACATTTGATGGAAAACATTTATTTTTAATTTGGTTGCTACACATGTTAGAGTCAAATGAAAAGGTAAACCAGAAAAGTCAATGCTACTTGTGGCAGTCATGGGTCAAATATGAAAACAGCATGCCATTTGAACTTGGTGTGTTGATGAAAAATGTCACAGTAACATTTTTCAGTGTCTGTGAAATGTAGCTAGCAGTATCAGTATTTATCATTATGCACTTCCTCTCCTCCTAATCTGTCATTTACTGCTCCTTGCATTTTCCATACATTACCATGGCCATTTTCTTTCCTAAAGAGAGCAGACTGGCTGAATTTTGATTCAGAATGATTCCTGAATTGCTGTGTTTGTGTGGGTGTGTGGGCATTTTCATCTGTGTAAGCAGTGATTGCATGCAGCAGGAGGAGGTAACACTCAGTATGAAAACAATGTATTGTATTTGTATTGTAGGACCACTCAGATTTCAGCTTTTTGAATAATAGGGCTCTGTCCATGTTGCAAAAACATACATTTGTGTGCACACCCACACACACATACAGACACACGCACACACACACACACACACACAAATGTGTGTTTTTGCAACATGGTAAGCGCCATATTATTCAAGAGAGTAAAATTTGAATGCTCCTATGATTTCAGCTTCTGGAAATACATTTGTGTGCACGCGCGCGCACACACATACGCACACGCAAATACACACACACACGCACGCACGCACACACACACACACACACACACACACACACACACACTCCAACTAGAAAGATTAAATTTGTCCAAAAAAGATTAGCCTGTAAGGGACAGCATGTCAGGTAATGTAGCATATGATGATTTTAATACAATTTAATAGGCTTACTTCAATAATACTGTCAAACAATTCCAATACAATCCAACTGCTGCTATATGTGTGAGAAGCTATCAACGTTGCTTACTGTCGATGGATGGTCAGAAAAAGGAAGAAAATGGGTTGGCTGTGGGCTTGTAGAGAGCTTCCTTTGTGTGCTGCCAGATTCTTACCCTCCGCTCAACCTTCTGTTACATCTGTAGACAATGTGCTGCTCCCTAGTCACTGTATATGGAAGCATGGTTAAATAGCTCGCTACCTATCAGTATCAGATCTTAGGACAAATCTAGCTGGCTGTTGAACTGCTTCAACTTTGCTGTGGCAGATAGAAGTCTACGATAGGTATTTTACTTAGCAAAATGGTAAAAGTGGAAAACAAAGCATTGCTAGTAGGTTAACTTCATGCTAATTCCCTAAAAATACCAAGGCTAGATAGCTACAATGGTGCTAGATAGCTTTGAATTATGTTGTAGGATTTTTAACAACAAAAATGTGCAGTATTACTTAAAAATTCCTTAAAAAATCAACAAGTGTGTGATGATGATGATGATGATGATGATGATGTGTGTGTGTGTGTATTCCAGTTGGATGTAGCACAATAACTTTACAAAGTATTACGTTTTTAACTGCAAAGCTGAACAAGGGGTAGTAACTTTTAATTTTCTTTTTAATTTTGGTGAAAGAAAGCACAAGTGTGAGAAGAAAAATAAATACAGACAAGCTTCATCAATACCCTTGCAGTTCTGCAGATTTATAACTGGACTTTATGTGGTTCTCCTCTTGGGTTTAAAGTCTCATGTGATCTTTAGGCCAGCCCCTCTCATATAGATCACCACCCCCCAGCTGTACTCCAACATCCCCCATGTCCTGTTACCACACACACTTCAACACGTCTCTGTAGGACTCCCTGGAATAAGCTTGCCAATTTGCTCTTCAGGGAAACCAGACCCATTTCTTGCATCATAAGGGGATCTCTGCATTCTCAGTCTTAAATCTGTCATCTAAAATAGACATTAAGTTAAAAGGAGACCGTTTTGGGGTAGCACCCAAAGTTAGATTTTGTGGACTGACAGACTAAAGAGAAAAAAACAGTGAAAATGATGCACACTGAATAGTATGTACAAGAGATGGGATATTATTAGCAAAAACCACAACTTACACACACATCTGATCACCGTTCTTTACAACTAGAGGAGAGACAACTTTGAATGAAACATGGATATAACAGATAGGGAATGAAAGAAAGAAACTAAGGGGTTTTATTCCCAGGCTATGACTAAACATTTGACCTTCCCTCTGACTTTGATTTCCTTCCATACAATCCACAGGTGGTTCATTTGTGCAATTCAAACAGAATCAAAATTCTGCTGAATCTGAAACATGAAAATCAGCAGCATCTGCATCATGTAATTTTTTTCAGCTCCAGTTTTTACAAAAGGCTGGTGCTCTCTTTTATGACATTTTTAAATGGCTGAAAATATCCCTTTTTCACAATTTTCTCTGAATGGCAATCACAACTTTTTTATACAATGATTTCAAAATATGGTACCAAATAAGTGAAATACGCATATACTGTAAGATTTTGTTCTACATGAGCAACCTCACCAGCTTGAAACCCAAACTTGTCTGTGAGGCCATACAAATATGCAAAAAAAGAAATATTGTCCTCCTCCCAGCACCCGATGAGCCTTCATGGTTATGTAAACCAGCCTGGTGAATAAATCTGACAAAATTTTTCTTCTTGTACTGTGTCGAGAAAAAAGGAAATGAACCAAGACCATAACCAGGCACTAATGTTTGCATTTCAAGTCTGCTTGAATCAGACAGAGTTATTTTGTGTAGAGTTAACAATTTATATTTTGTTTTTCATTATTGCGTTTTTTGTGGTTCATCACTCCTTTGCAATGGATAATCAAGTGTTCCAAGCAATTGTTAAGCCGAGAGATGGAACTGGAGCTACATCTATCTACAAAACCATCTGTGAATCTGCACTTAGATGCAAGCAAATGCTTGATCTCAGATCTGTCTGTCAGTTCTGTTCTTTGCTAACCTGGGAGTTAAAGAGGAGAATCTGTGAAATCTTTTTTGGGAAAACAACATATTGCATTATATTTTAATTGGGGTAGGTAATAGTCCTTGAAGACTTCTTCATTAGTCATCAAGGCAAGCTGTTCCAGTGCGCCTCAGTGCGGATGTCTTCCTGGCTTGCTTCCCATTCCTTGTGCTTCTCGGGGAGAAGACAGCACTCAATGGTTTGTTTTTGACTGAGGATACTTCCAAGTACAGTGAAACTTGAAAGTTTTGTCTTCTGCAATAATAATGGGAACACAAGGGCAAGCTGCAAGGAGTCATTGATTGTGGCTTTGAATATGACTCAATATAACTTTTTTTAAAATAGCATGCTGAAGAGTGCCCAATTCCACACATGCCCAACAACAACAACAGATATATGAAGTTACGTTTAATGTTGTTCTCAATGCTTTGAACAGCACTGACTTCAGAATTGAGCACATGCTCTTACAAGGAGTAATCTCATTTGTTAAAATCTATATTTGGAGTGATGCATGTTCATTTAAGAAACAGTGATGGCTGTATATTTTGGGTAGGAGAAAAGAACACCGCCTTGTCATCTTGCAATGGTCTGAGTCAGACACTACACCTACAGTCTAACTGCACTGAGCCAAAAAACTTAACCTTCAGTCATGCAGGGAACTAATGTACCTCTTTTAGTCCTTCAGGCCTTTACATAATTAATGGTAAAATCAGAGGGCTCAGAAATAACGATAATTTGATATACAGCAGTCCCTTGCCAGCTGCAGGGGTTATGTTCTTGAGTTAGTGGGCATTCAGACAGAAAGCGGCAGAACTGTGTGGGGTGCAGATTTTGTCATTATTTTCAACAAGGAGAAAGCGGCAAAGTGCTCAACAGCCAGCCGCAGCTTTTGTCGGTTAAAAATGGCCCGCCATGAGCCGGGAAAGCGGAACATTTTCGATTGTCAACACATCCTCTGCATGTGGCTGCTCATGTTCAGCCAATCACAGAATCATTCATTTACATTTACATTTATTCATTTGGCAGACGCTTTTATCCAAAGCGACTTACAAGTGAAGCACAATACAATACAAGTGAAAAACCATACAGAGTTAATAATAGAAGCACTGCATGACAAAGTTCCAGGTTGGCCAGGCGAGGTACCAACTAGCAGGTAAAGCTAGCGAGTGTGTTAACCCATTACAACCAAACAATTACAACCGAACCTTTACGTTTTAAACCATTGCAACCAAACCATTACACCAGATCAAAACGTTAAACTATTACAGCCACACCATTACACCAAATCGATACATTAGACTTTTACAGCCAAAGCATTACACTTTTTTTTAATATAGTTTAGTAAGAAATAGGGTTTCAGGTGCTCAGATGAGAGCGGAAGAGCTGTGTCTTCAGATGTTTCTTGAAGACAGAGAGGGACTCAGCAGAATGGATGAGGTGTGGAAGTTCGTTCCACCAACAGGGGACAACGGCAGAGAAAGTCCTGGATAGTGACTTAACTCCACGATGGACCAACAGGCGCTGCTCGGTGGCAGAGCATAGCGGCCGGGAGGGAACATAGGGTTGCAGCAGTGAGTTCAGGTACTCAGGTGCAGTTTTGTTGGTCACCCTGTATGCGAGCATCAGGGCCTTGAACATGATGCAGGCAGCTACAGGGAGCCAGTGGAGTGAGACTAAGAGGGGTGTAACATGAGCCCTTTTTGGTTGGTTGAGAACCAGACGTGCAGCTGCGTTCTGTATCAACTGCAGAGGTTTGATAGTGCATGCAGGTAGGCGGGCCAAGAGAGCATTGCAGTAGTCCAGTCTTGAGATGACCAGTGCCTGGACAAGAAGCTGCGCAGCGTACCTGGGGTACCCCCGTGGTGAGCCGGTGGGGCTTGGCCTCCCCTCCCCTCCAGGATACCTGAAATGATCTGTCTGTGAGGTAGGACTCGAACCAGCAAAGTGCAGTGCCAGTGATGCCCAGTTCAGCGAGGGTGGACTGGAGGATCTGGTGGTTCACGGTGTCAAATGCGGCAGACACGTCTAGAAGGATGAGGGCCGACGACATGGAGGCAGCTCTCGCCGCCCGCAGGGTATTGACAACATTCAGGAGGGCCGTTTCAGTGGAGTAGCCGGTTTTGAATCCTGACTGATTGGAGTCCAACAAGTCGTTCTGGAAGAGAAGAGCAGAGACCTGGGTGAAAATCGCTCATTCAAGGGTTTTAGATAGGAACGGGAGGAGAGAGACGAGTCTGTAGTTTTGTATTTGGGAGGGGCTAAGCGTAGATTTTGTAGGGTTACCCTAGCCTGCTTAAACACGGAGGGAAAGGTGCTGGTTGTGAGTGACGTGTTGATAATGTGAATGAGTGCAGGCAAGAGTGTGGGAGAGATAGCCTGCAGGAGGTGGGAGGGGATAGGATCCAGGGGCCTGGTGGTGGGTCGGTTGGAAAGTAGCAGCTTAGAGATAAACTTGGATAAATTTTAATGCTATAGGTGAAATGTGGGGTTAGGAAAGATAACAGTGGGGGTGAATTTAGCCAGAAAGCGATTGATGGTTCATACATAGGTATTTGTAATTTTACCTGTTGTTCTAGATGGTTGTAATAGCTTAGCCTAATCTTGCTGTTGTGAAATAAATGTATTTTTTTTAGCCAATAAAGCAAAATTTAATCGACTTGAAAGTCCATAACAACATGAATTTCTGCTGCATGTCACTGTGCTCTGTGCCTTGGCCTACAGTTGTGGATTCAGTAGTTAGTGAGATCCTGCATCTCTGGGAACTGGGTTTTTGTGGGCGTGAACCTTTCGAGGCAAACATAAATATCTATAACATAACCATAACAATTATAAATTAAAATAAAATCGCTAAAATAAACAAACTTCTTTACTTGCACATAAATACATATAAATACAAAGAAATACAAGTATAAAAAGGCACAGTACTGTACAGATATTAGACAACACATTCTTAACACAGCTTCATTGGCTAGCAGTGCTAGTAACCTAGCCCCAGGTGCTTGCAAAGATATCAGCTGACAACAGATGATAGTGATAAAACAAACACCAGTGCAACCTTCAATGTGACAAGATGAACAATTAACAATTAATGAGCCGTCCCCGCATGTGCCTCTTAGCGGCTGCTCACATGTTGTCACATGGTACCTCCTTAAAAAGACCCCTCTCTAGGCAGCTCCCTGACCACATGGAGCTACAGAGACATAAATATTTTACAGGCTGAATAAATCCTGAGTAAAAATGGAGAGTTTTCAAACATTTCAGGTTAAAATTCACATAAAGCTCTTCTTCATTTAATGTGACTCTGGTGCTGCCAAAAGGTTTGTGGCTCAGTCCTCAATAAACTTAAAACTGCAGCATTCCATCCCACGACCTGGCAGTCTTTCTCATGACTGCTGTTCCCATGCACCAATACATGGGACAGACAGTGGGCGTGATAGATACATGCCAGGAGACACAGAGTGTGGGGAAATTAGCATGGAGATTTGGACCAATTAATACACATTGAACCATGGATAACTACGACAGAAGATTGCTGTCAGTGAGACTATAGAATTCATAAACAGCGTAAAGTCAATACCGTGGCAGACAAACCTACGGTTGTTAAGGGGCTCTTGTGAAGCATGATGTTTAATGTCTTAAAATGATTATGTGTGGCAGGATTTCAGTTCCTTGCTACTGACCCTAAAAAGTCCATTTACAAACTGCCATAAAAATATGCTCATGTTTTACGCTGTGCTTGCAGCCTGACGGTGAACCTTCATTCATTTAAGGTAGAGCAATGGCTACGGCATGGATTTGAGCTCACATACAATTCTACTGGATTCACACACCTTTATATTTCAGAGGATACGTGCGTACACCTGTACCACTGTACAGAGACGTAAAAAATAGATGCTGGAATGCTAGTATGAATCCTGTTGCTTTCAAACATTGAAAGTGTTCCAGTATAGGCAGGGAGGTACATGAATGTGGCAGAATCTCTTCACAAAGTTACACGCAGTGAATTGACATCAGCACATTGTTCATACAATAATTCGGAGTGTAAAAAACAACAACAGAGACTTATGTGGTCAAAAATTCGATGCAGGCAAGTAGGTGGTTCACTGCAGTCTTTATTCACGACGCCGGGGACAAGTTACATACACAAACAGTGCCAAGCAACAAGTCCATCTTCTCTGAGACTGAGAACCCTTCTTATACCCAACACATCCTGTATACATAAGTCACATTTGGCAAAAACATGTCACCTATACCATTGTTCTGTTTTTTGCAGATGTTGGCATTCTAAAGGGTCTGTCAGCACTTTTGCTTGGTCTAGCCTATCTGGCCACCCATATGGTGTGTTTCCTTGGTCTGGAACAATGGGGTGCCTGGACAGACAGGAAACAGACTCCTATATTTCTGCTGGTCTCATCCTTTAAGGGAGGGTTGAGGAAATAGGCACAGAGACATGTTCACAACACCAATGCATGTCAAACCTACACCATTTCATTAAATGAGGAAAACTATTCTACTTTGTTAGGGTTAATACAAAATCTTTCCCACACTTACTAACATGATAGAGTGACAGTGAAAGGAAAAGTAGCCATGGGCTTCACCCTGAAGTGTAGCCCAAGTCTGGAGATCCATACCTGGTACTCCAGCAAGCATGCCAGGTAGCAAGTTACAGACACAGACAGAGAAACCCCTTCAAAGAAAAGCACATACCACTGGGAGAGCAGGTCAGTGTGAAGTTATTCCGTTCCCTTCAGAAGCAGACTTCTATCCTCACCACGGTGCCCCCCACCCAGAGGAATGCACTCAACACCAGCGAGGCCTGTCTGACACTGAGCCAAGAAAAGCAGGTGGGTGCAAAAAAAAAAAAATTAACTTAAACAGCCCTTTATACAGCTGTTGACTGTTAGGCTCGATTATCGACTTTAATGGGCTGCAAGTGAGAGAAAGGAGGCGTCCTTATTACATTAAGTGGCCTTAACACTACAACTGCCAATGCCATCAGTTTAACAGCATTCGCCTTTAAAATGAAAATTACTCCACTGCAGTGAAAGATATATACGGCTGCCTGTAAATGACTTTTCCCAGGCATTTGTTGTCCTGCCTTGGACCATTGTTACGTTGCATTCTCTGTTACTGTTTTGACATCCAAGGACGTTTGATTTCAAGGTATTTGAATTAGTCTCTTGGGAATGTGTAGTGTTATTATTGAAGTCTCACATGCATTTTTCAGCACACCTAAAAATATTGTGATTAAGCGGAACGTGTCACATCTTTTAAGCCAGTCGTCTGTTCTGTTAAAAAGAGCAGGTTATTAACATCGTCACTCCCGTGTCTGTCACTCGTTGTGGGAACAGCATGGATTTCCACATTCCTTTTTTTAATCCATCTGCACGACTGCCGCCAAACGTTTCTTGCATCTGCTACATCTTTGATAGAGCCGCAGAGATGTGAACGTTATGGCTCCCGCTGCAAAAGGAGAGCTCAGGACTGACTGAAGTTTCTCAAATGAGAGAACGAGAACAGAGGCTGTCGCAGTGCCGCACTCCGCGCGGGGGTCAGCAAGGTACAATTCCCTCAAGTGTTTTCATGGAGATCCCTCTGGTGACAACATGCTGTATAAAAGCACGGGGCTGCAGTATCAGAGGGAGAGACCAGCACACCGAGCAATTGAAAGTTTACAGCTGAGGGACTTCAGAGAGCTCTCCTGGTGCGGTCGACGGTGCTTAAAAGAGAATACCGTTTCTGTGTTGTTGGAGCGACTGGCCCAGAGATGTAGAATGTGGGAAAGGAGAGAGCGGCCTTCACATCCCGCAGAGCAAGAGGAGGGGAGAAAGATGTGTGATGGGCCAGTACACTCGCTACATTTATTGCTCCAACCCCAAAATACCATCCCCCGATACAGCTCTAACTCTGAAAGCCAACAACCAAACACTGAAACTGAGATGAAATGGTTACAAGAGCCCTCTCTGAAGCAGTCTTTTGGGTTGGAGGAGTCTGCAGGATCAGATGACAGTTTCAGGGTTAGTAACAGCACAACGTAACCACAGTTTGATCGGTTATTTTATAATGTAGTTTGAAATCTGGAAAATAAACAAACAAAATCAGTCAAGCATTTGGATCGATCTAGCTACAGCCAGTGAGTAAAGATGTGGGGATTATTCAAGTTAGTAACTGTAAGTGATATTATATATAAGTGCTATAACTATAAGAGAGCTGGTCAAGATATATAACATGCTTGTTAGTTACACACGTACTGTTACAATGTTTGATATCTTTTCAAATTCAGTTTGATTCAGTCAGATTTTTCACCATGCAGATTTCCCAGTTGCACTGACCCAATGACATTTTAGAACTTGACTGGACCATGGGAACATTGCAATTGTTTGAAAGACAATTAGACACAATGTGGACTCCCAATGGAGTCCAGCACGGTAGAATAAGCACTTGTGTTTCTTTATGGCATTTATTTTTGCCTTTTAAAATATGCAACTCTGCATTTCATTTTGCACTCTGCACTGCTTTAGTACATTACAGCATAAGAAGAATTATTCTTATATATTGTCTAGGGTCTGTCTAGATATGTACTTGACTGTAAAAACTGGTGATGACTAATTGAAATTGTACCAAATTGCAATGTGTTACATTCAGACTAAAATTCCCTGACTGGATATTGTGAAAATTCTTCCAAATTGCACTGTTTTACTTGCCCATTACTGTGACTTAATTTCCATCTCTTTTGCATGTACAAATGCTGGAGATCATGGATGAATGATGAATCTGTCGCTTGGACTAAAAGGGATGACATCTCCGTCACTGGTTCAACATTCCTCAGTCAACAAGAGAGAACAGATTCTGATCATAAATACCTTTTGTACACTTTGATGGCTCAATTACGATACGGATGTCTTCCGAGGATATTAAAGCAAGCAAGCCAGATGCTTTCTAAATATATGCTGAAACACAAGTAATTATCGACTGCGCTGAAACTTAATGCCAGACACCGCTGTTTCTGCTACTGTAGTCTGAGAGGTTCTCACGACGACAGTTTTCTCACCACACCTTGAAAGGTATGACAGGATATCCCCTATGGTGATCTTACTTTTCTTTCTTCCCCATTTCACTGCTGTGTTGGGGACAAATCAATATATTAACAGCCTGATATGGTATTAATTTAAAAGAGACATTCTGATAATAAGCGATTATCAGCATAAGCCACTTGGTTAAGGCCTGAGCAAAGTAAACGACAACTTTGAGCTGTGTCAGCAGAGGATGCATTTCCTTGAGTGGAGGCAGTGGATTCTACTGACAGCTGATATGCTCATCCTTTTACTGACAGTAAAAGGATGCGGATGTCAACAAAAAATGGGACTGCTAATGATTTTGGATATGTCTGAACAGGAGAATGAATGAACCCTGTGTAACAAATAATTAAAATGTCTGTGGAGCTGCTTTAGTTCTTTACCTGGTTGATGCAATTCAGTTTTGCACACAATGGTGAAAGTTGATATAATATGTACATTTCATTATCATACATGTTTTATGTTTTTGACAAAAGACACTTTACAAAAAATTTAATCAAATTAATTAAGTTACAAAAACAACTTTTTGGTCCTATGTTAAATTCGATAGCCTGCGCTATTACAGTGTACCCACATAGTTACATACTGTGCTAATTATTATTATTAAGCCTGTTTACAGCATCTGTAATTACACGTGTAGCACATGTAATAGTTTATGCAAATGCACATGCCTAAAAAACTATGACAAAATTCAAGAGGTTTGTGTAAATACATGTGATACAGTGTAACAAATCTTTTGTCTACCGTATGTATCTGTACATAAAGTTTCTAATTATGTGATTACCACACATAAGTATTCAAGTACTAAATCATAGTTACCTACAGTATCTTGCTATTTCATTTTCACAAATTATATTCATGCTGTTATAGGTATAAAGAAACATGAAAGCATTTAAATTCCTTGTCAAACTTGTTTTGGGGGCTTTTACCAGAGGATTTAGTTATGCCATGGACATTAAAATAGTTATTCTTGGAAGTTCCTGTGGACATCAACTGTAGAATGTCTCAATGTTATCCAAAAGCTCACGCAACGCACTGGACTGATGGCAAGGCTGCTAATTTAAAGCACAGTGGCAGTCCATTCATAGGCTCTATTACCAGTTAACAATAATAACAAATTAACATTTTGTGCTGTAATACCACAGAATATGATATAATCTTTATATAAAGATGATATAAAAGATGATATAGATGATGTAAAATTGTCAGATGATATAAATGATATAAAATAGTCCAAGATTGATGGAAATATTATGACAATTAAGCACCGGCAATGAGATGGTGATGGTGAAGATTAAACTGATGGTTATTGGCTTGCCTATGTTATGCTTATATCAGTTTTTTCGTACTTTCTTGCCGTTCAGGTCAGGGCTGTACATATATTGTCAGAACATGCTTCACTGCTACTTTGTCAAGGGCTCAAGATATTCCACAAAGGCATATTAAATTTGAAATTCAATCTGAAATGGAAAGAGGGAGTGGGAGAAAAACTCGAGCGGCAAGGTGGCGTGTTCCGCTCATCAATCAGTGTCTGTTTTACCCTTCATCGCGGTGATAATGTTGCCGCGATCGCCGCGTGTGGTAATTATTATTGCGGTCGGTGGAATGGAGCCTGTCGGGTCCGGAGGTGGGGACTCAGGGGCCCCCCACCTGCCATCACTCAAAGGTGTACAGAAACAAGGACCCGCTAAATTTTTCATGATTTTATTCAATTTTGCTCTCCCGACATAATGGGCCTCCTAAGTCCTCAATCACCAGAGGTGCGCTGCACGGGAGGGCGCGGGAGCATTAATCAGAGCCGCAGAGGGGACCGGGCCCCGGTGCTACATCATCCTGCCACGGGGCGGGGAGGGTGTGGGGGAGCGGGGCATCAGACCAGTGACAAAGGGGCCGGGGGTGAGGGAGCTGGCACCAAATCCGGCCGGTGCCAGGGATGGGTGGGGGGCGATGATACCGATGTCTGAAATAGAGAGAAAGCTAAAAATATACATTCCTGCTGGTGGAAGGAGGGAGGGAAGCGGAGGGATGGAGAGGAGAAGAGCGGGCTGAGAGCGGATTGGGTAGTCGGAGGTTTTTTGCGTAAATAGGAATAGATCACGGTCCGCTGTGCGCGGAGCCACCTGTGCGGTGGCGGATGAGGGGGTAGGGGGTAATGCATCTCCGTGCGGTGGGTGGCCCCGGCAGTCACTTTCAATGAGCCGCCGAGATGCGTCACGTAAATATTGACTGTCTTTCATCTTTATCAGCTGTCAGCAGAATTAATAGAGCGTCACGTATCCGGCTTGTCCTGCCTCTGTCAGGGGGGAGAGAAATGTGGCATTTCAATTAAGTTTCAGTACACAATGCGCCGGGTGATACTTCGGTTTTTACAAAGTGAGCCTTAAAGTTAGAGCTTTCCGAAGTGCGGCCAGAACTTGGGTAAAGTTTAAAGCGGGTGAATTATAATGCTTTCAACTTTTAACAACCTTGATCTAAATTGGAAAAAATTACACTAATTTTAAAAATCTTACCCAGGCTAATTGTAAGTTTGCCAGCAAAACACCAATGACAAAAAAAATTACCCACCTAATGACCCTTGAAATGTGAGGCCTGGCTCTCTCTAGCTAATCCTTCTGGAAATACAGTGAAGACTATTAGCACCATCACCTACTTTTAATAATTCTAATAAAACATTACTGAAAGTGTTTAAATGGTCTCATACTCAAGGTACAGTATGTCTGATCTAGTAAAAATAATCATTACCTCTGCCTCGGTTAGAGGTCATAATATTACCCCTGTGTGTTTGTCTGTAGGTCTGTCTACAAGATCATTAAAAAAGTTATGTGTGTTAATTTGAATGAGTGTCAGTAATTTTGGATTATTGGACAAGTAAAAATAGGGCAGCATTTTGGCATAGTGGTAAGAGGCTTGGCTTGTAACCCAAAATGTGCCAATTTGACCTGAGTGAGGCCTTGCTGTTGTAACCTTAAGCCATGCACTTACCCCGAATTGCCTAAGTAAATATCTATTTGTAAGCACTGTAAGTCACTTTGGATGAAGGGATCTACTGAACAAATGTAAGATAAGACTTGATTGGATTTTACTGCTGCTACAAAGACCACCAAAAGAACAGAACTTCGAATTGGAAGCGGACATTTCACTAGGCCATCTAATGATGGGTTACCTGTCTAGCAATAGTCTCAAAAGGGTGGTGAAGGTATTTGCTGTATCATATGTTACTTATTAGTTTATAGTCATTAATTCATACACACGTGGGCTGGTACCTTGCTCATCATGAGGCAGGAATTCTGTTTGATATATAAATGCATGGGAGGAAGCCTTAGATGTGGGCAGTATGCGGCAACTTTCTCCCATCTATAAAAATTCAGTGCGTGAAAGTTTCATTCAACCCACCGTGTCCTAGCAATATGGTAGAACTCAGAACCTGTGATGTGCAGTTTGTTCAGAAAATCCATCAGTGTCGTGACTCATACCGCCACACAAACAAGCTGACATTGATAGACATGGTGAAAAAAACAGTTTTTTAGGATAATAGTTTCATTTGGCAATATGTGCAATATTATATAGGACACCACTAGCACAGACCAGAACTTAAAAGTTCACTGGAATACAAACGATACGTGATCATGGGTTTTTCCTGTTCAAAATGTCATTGCCATGGGGCAAAAGGTGATAAAAGTTGCAGGATGTAAAGTTGTGGGATGGATATGCTGTTGTACATGTGAGAAAATTAGTAAGACTAGTAAAACTACATTAGGAAAATTAGGGTAAAGGTATATAATAGCAACTAATGGATCACTGATAAAGCATCACACAGAGAGGCAGCGCTAAAATAAAAGCAGGCAATCAAAGGCGTTACATACATACAAGCAATTCTCCCTCCTTAATCAGACTTTACACAATTACACAAATGTTGTGGGCTTTCTGACTCATATACATGGGAAAACGGAGCTGCAATGGAATGGACAGTCGATCATTTTGCTATCACTTTCTATGAAGCACCTGCGTAGAATGTACTATTGAGTGGATTAGTGTTGTCATGACACATCGTAATGCATTTATAATACAATAGGAATGTGTTATAAAGCATTATGAACTATGATTTAAACTCATATTTGCTAATAACCATGAACATTACAGTTTCTAACAAACATTCCATTACACCAAACACACATTAGAAAACACTTTACCCAACTTGGCAGGATGGGGACTGAGTAGTTACCTGGCAAAATGCATGAATTTTTCTTAGAATATCTAATAATAAAAAACAAAAACAGCAAAAACAAATAAATTATTCCAGCATGATAGTACAGGTTGAGAACATTGAGGTGATATTTATTATTATTTGGCCACTGTAGACTAAAATAGAAAATTTGCCTCTTTGATCAACTCTAATAACATTTTAGAATTGGTTTGAAAAAAAAAGTTGGAATGAAATGAAAACGGAGTCTTTATTAATGTGTTTTTATATTTAGTCCTCAGCGGGTCCTTGGATTCAGGAACTATATGGACGTGGTATATGGATGTGGTGTTGAATTATTTATCGTTCTGAGAAAAGTTAGCCCTGATTTTTCTCATGGATTTCTCTCCCACTCCATGTTAGGACAAGGATGTCTTCATCCCATGATGTTACAGTGCCGTGTTGCCACTTGACTTGAATCAATGCAACAGCTCTTAGAAATGGAAGGTATACAAATTAGAGAGCGGGACTCCTTGAATACATTTTCCAGCTAAGTACAACCACCTATTGTGAGCATTCAGCCCTAAAATGTGAAATATTAACTGAACTGGAAAAGAGTCTGCTTTGATTTAAGCGAATGGTAATTTCCCCCGTTGAAGAGTGATGTGTTAAAGCGCGACCCCCGCCCGTCCGCCTCCCGCAGTTTTCCCTGTCTCCACCCGGAGACGACTCCATCTGTTCGCTGCCCCTGTGATTGACAGCCTTCGAGGTCAATCAGCAATTTCACACTTGGAGAAGAACAGGAGTCAAAACGGAGGAAATTAATTTGAGTGATGTTTCCCCTCCATTGGAAATGTGACTGTAGAAGGCAGATCCTGTGTTCTCAGCACATCTATGTTTTGGGTGCCTCTGGCCCGGTGAGCTCCCAGATGTGGGGTGGACCGGGAGGAGGGAGGGGGGCACAGCGGGAGTAATGACCTGTCTCCAGGGGTTCGTTGGTGGTGGTGGTGTGGTGGTTGTCCTGGCAGGGGGGCCATATTTGGCACTCTCTTGAGTGCCTCATTTCCCTCAGCCCCACCCTCCATGCTGGCAAAAAGCCTCCCTGCAGAGCTCACGAGAGAGACAGCCCAGCAGGTCCTCGCTCCCCTTCCAGGAAAACACACGCAGGTACAAAAGGAAGACAGAAAGAGGTTACACGTGTCAACCATGATGCTGAAACCTAAAAAAAGACCCCTTACAGAAAAGAGAAACATCAACTACCTGAAAGTTTAGTTTAAAAACTTTAGTTAAAATACATAGTTCAAAACATTGGAAATACATTTAAGACACAGTATACCGCATATTTAGAATACATATAAAATATGGCTCCTAACATTTACTATCAATTTCTGTATAAATTGTCTGACTGAAGGAAGTTGCAAGAATAAGTCATCAAGTCAAGCCATAAGTCATAAGCCTCAAGCTTCAATGGTAGTGTTTAACCAATTATAGTGCAGTGGTTACATTCAAGTCTATAGTATGTTTGTATTCTTTTCATTGAAACAATAAAAACAATTAAAACATTTTGTGTTACATGACATGAAAATTAATCACTACCAGTATTGTCTCCTTGAGGGCCATGTAGTTTTTCAGGGAAAATAAATGAGTGTAATATCTATAACATTATACGCATTTCTTCAAAGGAATTACATTGCAGATCAAAAGTCAAATTGTGACACAAAGTGCTTTTTTAATAACCGCCGCTAATCAAAACACACACAAAAATGTTAGCTAGCTAGTAGGTTAACTGGATATCTGGGCCTGTCCTGTGCTGCTGTTTTAGGTCTTAGGTGAAACAGCCTCAGGAGGGTAGCTTGCTATCTGGTTAGCTACATGGCTAGCCTGAGAATTGAATGAATAATGAATTGAATAAAAAATTGTGTGGTTATATGAAATGTCTGTAAAATGAGAAACAGTTGTAATACTCGTCATTGATCTTTCTGAGTGCCAGACTGAAGAGCAAGTTAGCAAACCAGCAGGCACTCTAAGTAGCTAATAAAACACCACACTCACCAAATACAAAGACAAAAAGCTCTTTGAAGGCAGTGACATATAGCCACTGTCCTGCATGAACCCAAAGTTTGTATTTCGCCGGTAGAGGTGATCACTATAGAGGAGGGAGATGTGAAACAACTGAACAGATCAGTGAGAGGAAAACATTTAAACTCAAATGACATAAGATCATTTTCATCCAGTCTCTCAAGACGAAGCGCCAGGGCCAAGTCAAGTCTGAAGTAAATTTTTTGAGGCAACTCAAGTCTAAAATTATTCAATATGTGACTCAAGTTACTCTTGACTTGAGTTCACGTCTCTCTATACATCATGCATAAATTCAGTAAAATGACATGTATTGTCCAATATATGCATAAAAGTACATGACTGAAAATGGCACCAATTTACACATTCTGAAATACAAGCCATATAAGTAAACAACTCTCATATGATGACCAAATACAAGATCTATATTCGGCATGCACATACACAGGTATACCTTGTTTGACAAAGCCTCTGAAAACAAAGCTTGCAAGGTGTGTGAGTTTTCCCTTAATATAATTCTCACTTCTCCCTTTATCATTTCTCACAAATGACAGTGATTAAGTAAGTATGGCATCCAAACGGCCACTTAATGTGAGTGTGAGTGGCCATCCTGGGCAAAAGATGAAACATAAAATCAAATTCTCCTGACACTAAACTGCAGACCATAAGGAGGGTAGGATTGGGGGTAATGAAAAGTGAAGTGCTGCGTTTGTCTGAGTTAGCACAGTTGAAATTGAAAACCATTTTAAATCAGGCGGAAAAGCTAAGGACTTTGCTTCAGCATGCATTTGGAGCTAAGGCGGGGTCTTTGCAATGCCAGCTCCAAGTGAAATATTAGCGTTAATGGGTTTTAATTAATGTATGTTCAATATACCATTATTAAATACATGTATATTTCATCTTTAAAGTGCATTTGATGGTTTTTATTTGATAGTTAACAATATGTAATAAATTAGCCCTGTCTTTATCCCTGATATTGGGGAATACTTTCCTGTATGCTTTATACAGTACCAGTCGAAAGTATGGACACACCTGATTAACATAATGAGAAACATGCATTCAAAGACATTTTGATCCAAAGACTTATGCTTAAATGTTTGAAATTTGTAAAGTTAGTAAAAAATAGAGAAAAACCTTTCTACGAGTAGGTGTGTCCAAACTTATGACTAGTACAGTAATTTAAGGAGCACAATGTCTAATAATTAAAGAAATATCTGATGAAATACTTCATTAATACGCATAAATAGATGCATTTCATTTTTGTCTCCTACAGGCAGACATGTTTTTGTCTCGTCCTTTTGTGTCTTATAGGCAACTCCTATGGTTACGTGTGTAGTGAGCTTGAGAGAAAGTGAAGCAACTGGGCACAAAGTAAAAATCAGAAAAAGCACTGCAAAGTGAGAGATCGTAAAACAGAATCCCATTAAAATGGGGTCACTGGGAGTTCACCTGTCTTCATTCTCCTCTCTGCTCTGTTTTTAAGCAAGAGAATTTCCACACACCCCACTCTGCATGCTCACCTGCATATCAAGAGCTGACTGGGCTATTGCAAAAATTTTGCTTTTCCAGTCTAATTATAAAATCTCTGAATGACATTTCTTTAAGTATTTTTAAACACACCATCGCCAGACTGTCCACCTGTCAGTCTGTTTATCTCCGTGCCTCTCAGTGTGCGTCTGTGTATATCGTCCATGTTTGTCATTCCGCGCTGCCTGCCTCTCCGTTTCTGTGGCATGACAGTTTTAAAGGACGGTAAAGAGCCGTGAGCCAAACGGCCGCGGCCTGGAGTAAATGAGGGTGTTCACGAGTGTGACCGGAGAATCATCTCCCCCCTTGAAGGTGATGTGTAATATCACCAGCAGCTCCTGCCTGGGCTCCTCTGATGAGCGATCCAGTCACCCCCCGCCGCCCCTCCCACCCCCTGGAAACCTGCTGCCTCTAGGCCCCGGCGGACCCATGGGACCGGGCTGCCCCTGGCTGCTGCATCAGCAACGCTGGCTTCATTTCACAAGAAGGCCATCCTGCCTTGATGCAGATGAGTTAATTGCTTTTTCTGTTTCATTTCCTGCATTTATTTCCTCTTTGCTCTCGTGCGGCTCCGCTGTTGCGGAGGGTCATTTTGGAGGTTGCTCTTGCGCTGCGGTCCTCCCACCTTTTTCTGCTTCCGTTCTCCCGGAGGCTGGGGTGCGCGTTCTTCCCACTTCAGGACTCTGGGCTTGAATGCTTGAACACTGCTCCGCATTTGGATGCATGTCTCATGTTTGACCCGAGAGCATTGCAGCATATGAACTATAAGGTCAAACGCTGAAAAAGAGGCTGATTTCTTTAAAAAAACACACACATCAGAGCACACTGTGCCCCAAAGTCAACAAAAGCCATGAAGGTCCGAGGCAGTATTTTTAATGACGACAAAAGACATCAGCATTCAACCCACTCCAAGATGGGCCAATCCGGTTTGTTGGAGGGTTGTGATGCTCATGGCGAAGTCCTGCCCCCCATGTCATTTCAGTGATGATGGCATGGAGGGAATAGGATAATGTGCAAAGGCAATGTTTATGGGGTAGGAGAGTGGCTTTTTACATTGGATATGACAGTGTCCTTGCCTGTAGTCCAGCTGTTTGTGTGTGTATGGGGGGGAGAGATATCCTCTGACACGTCCCCTAGGGTAAGCTGGGACCACAGAGGACACTGTGTGAATGACAGGAGACCAGGGCCAGGAGCGAATACCTCAGCAGCATTCATGGAAAGGACCGGATTGTGTTTTCAGCCATGAGCAACAGCACTATCCAATGCAGCCAACCACTCACAGAATTCAAGGAGTGGGCAGGGACCCATGACATCTGTGGGCAGAAGCTCCCATGGTGGGGGTGTGTGGGTCTGGGTTTTGAGGGTCCAGGATAAATTCCAGCTTGTGAGCCATTGGGGAATTAGAGGGGAGGGAATAGGATGGTATGTAAAACACAATAACAGAGGCAGTGGAGCCAGCTCCGTTTTTAGTGAGTGAAATATCCAGAACAATCCTTTGTCAACGCAACAACAAAAAGCCAGTAGAGGTTACTTGTGCAAAAATGAAAAGTCACAGCAATCTTCAGAGGGGGCAAGACATCATTACCGTCTGGCAGGATTTGAAGCTTGCAATATGCAGTCAGAGATCAGTGACTTCTTATCTATAGTCACCTCATAATCAACACATTCCACACAGAGAGGAGAAAATTAAAATAATCAGTGCCCAACCCTTAGTGCAAAAATAGTATTTTGGCATAGCGTTAAGGTCTCCTCAGTCTTATGAGAGGTGAGAAGGTAGTCCCCTTTCCTGGCTGGGTTTGGTAATCATAACCCGGTCAATTACTGCATTAGAAAGATAAGGTGGCAACAGAATCATAAACACAATCATAGGAACATGATCAGGCCCTTAATATCTCCCCACATTCCTGATTGTACAGGCGACCCAGCATTGCCCATTTCTGAAGAGTCTCTGGTGGCCATTCTGGCTGTGCATTGCGGCAAATTAATGGTATACTTCTGTCTATGCAACGATGTGGAAACAAAAATTACTAAACACATTTTTTTGTTCTGTGCTTTTCTAATTAAACTTACTGTTTGCGTGGACAGAAAATTTGTTTGTGTAAGTCCCAAAGGTTATGTGCCTTGATGATTAAGCTTTAATAGAAAAGTCAATTACCGATTTACCAGCACAAACCCTGCAGAGAAACAGCTTAATCAAATTATATATAATTTGATGTGTCTGGTTTCTTGCTTATTCCCGTACACCAGAAATTTTTGAATACATAATATTTATGTATTTTATGTAAACTGACAGACACAAATAGGTAAATGTTCTCATTTTTACATGATAAGTTGATAATGCATCATTTTTGAACTTCTACTTTTGGACAAGAATCAGTCTAACCTTTACCTGGTCAATGAGCTCTTCACAAGTACAGCTCATCAGATCTCATTCACAGTCAATAAAAATTTCCACGTCCACCTTAAAGATGTATAGTGAAGTTCCTTAAGTTAGCATTACTTGAGTACAATCAGAAATATTCTGTTCTGTGCTTTCAGTGCTATTATTATGAATATAATAATAATATTTTGAGCATCCACAAATCTATCTGACTGGAATTGTGTACCTTGCTCAACATTTACTGCCAGTGACTATGAGAAAAACAAAAAGTTGTTGAAAGAAGTAGATCCACTAGTTTAATGTTTCACTGCAGAAGTTTCTGCAGTTGTGATAAACCCTCCTCGTCCGAAATGCCATGCTCAAATTTTTGATGCCTGTCAATTGAATAAAAGAGGTGATATAAGTTTTCTTTTTTGCAGCACGGCCAGATTCAATAATTGGTAAGAATGCAGGAGACATGGAACATAGTGATGCCGACTGAATTGATAAAACATGTTTTCAAATTTTGCTCAGGAATCATTTCAAATTTTTTACTGTGAAAACATTCTTCATGCTTTTATCAGATTCAAATTCTTGAAAATCAAAATGTAGTGAGCAAGGATTTTGAATGGACAATAAATCCATGACAAAACTCAGGCCGACCATAGACTGTCGTATTAGAGGTCAAAATATTTTTTTATCGCTATTCTAGCACAATGTCACAGTGTCTCCTGGGAAAATAAGAGCAACGGGAATGGATTTATGTTATTTGAATGCGCAGTGGATGAAATATTTTCCAATTTTCATTTGTGTGTATATTTTTGGGCATTTTGCCCACTTCAGCATTTTTTTTTCCGGTTCATATTAAAACGTCCCCTGTCGTTCCCCGCCGGCGAAGTGCATTGAGTCTGCAAGCAAAAAGGTCAAAGCAATTTATATTTGACGTGAGGTACTGAGGCCCCTTGTCACTCCCCCAGGGTGTGCGACAAACACCCCCAACACCCTCACCCTCTCCTCAGCCACCCCGGATCTCTCATCCAGTCTGCCGCCTCGGGGGGTTGAGGGTGTTGAGCAGGTATATGGGTTCTGCTTTTTGAGGGAATGGCCAAGATGAAACTGATGAAAATGTGCCGCAGCGTATCAGTCAGCCCGCATCTTTACAAAGGTGCCTCAACATGCACAGCCGCATCTCCAGGTAAATGTAACACTTATCCAAATGTCCTTGCTGTTCCTATCTTTGCACACAAGCAAAACACCCAGAGATCTTTAGATACGTGACTCTCGCCTGCGGGGTAATCTTCCAAATGATGTTTCCTCTAATCTCTCCCTCTTGTCTCTCCTCCGTCAGTGAGAGTTCAAATACACGGGAGAAGCCTATCAAGCAGAAAGACCTCACTGTCCCTTCTAGTGTAAATTATTCATTATAGCTTTTCATCAATGGCAATCAGAGAGTAGACCCGGGGTCTGGATGAGTCCTCACAGAAAATAATTTGTCCTTAATTTGCAAGGACAAGTTTAAGAAAGTGGTTTTGCCTCATGCCCCCCCACCCCCACCCCAGGCACAGACAGAACTGTACTATTCCACCTTGTTTTTGACATTGTCAAGGCCCTCGTTTGTAAATATTATCACCACAGCTGTCTTGGTCAACATGCAGGTTGAAGCTTTGTGCCAAACACAATCAGAGAAAGAACCGTACCTGCGACATGTGAAGAGCTGTCACACAGTTGCCCTCCGAGGCTCTCGCATTTCAAAACTGCAATGCCAAACACATCTGCATATATCTGTCAGACTACACAGAGGTTACGTTACCAAAACACTGAACACAAGCAAAGCACGCCTATGATTCCGAGGTGTGCTGAAATAAATCTGGTGTGACGAGCAGGCCCTTAGATCAGGAACTTCCCCCTTGGGGATTGAAGAAGTTCTAATCCTACTCAAGGAGACAGAGTGGCAGACTGACCGGACTGTCGGCAGCGCCACAGTGAGTTGACCAGCCCTGTCAGCAGGAGGTGACACATGAGCCCTGATAAGTGCAGCCGCCTATGCAGGGAGGGGGGCATGGCGGACAGGAAGTCAGTTTTGGGGGTGGTGGTGGTGGTGGTGGCAGTGACTCCTCCGTCCCGACAGCTGCGATGAAGGCCCGTCCTGTGCCCATTTACAAGGATCGCAGGGTTCGGGATTCGGAGGGGTGGGGGGAGATGGAACGGGTGCGCGGGCTCTGATGAGGTATTGCATATCATCCACACAGAGAGAGTTCAGCGTGACAGAACGAAATACTTAAATAAAGGGAAAGAGTGGGCCGAGCACATGCACACACGTAATGGATGAAATGGTCAGGGTGTGCGGCTATTCATCGCTTGCGCCTGTCCCCGCTGGAGGAAACGGTATGGAGACGGTGAGGAAAATAACCGCAGGGGAGAGAAGTCCACCGCTGCAATAAAGAGTCATCGCAGAAACCCCGGGATGATTTACGAGACGCCCGGCTCAAGCAGGGGGGACAAACAACCTTCACATGGCATTATCGGGGAGGATGTTCTGGAGGGGTGGGGGTGGGGGTGCTGTGTGTCATGTTTTGCTGTCCCCTGAGGTGTCCTGGAGAAGAGCACGTGTTGTGGAGGGAGCTGGGGGGGATTTGGAAGGGGGGGAGGTGCGCGGGTGTCGCTGGGAGACAGCAGCATGATCGGGGCGCGCGGGTGGCGGGGTGTCTCAGCCTCCGGGGGAGGGGGACGAGTGACAGTAACAGATAAGGGTCCTCTCCGCTCCATCTCAGCCGGGCGGTGAGCTGTTTCGGTGGTGCCTGGGAGTGCAGGCCACCTTCCGAGTGTCACAGGAAATCCACCTTCCCTTAAACAGAAAAATCGGGCTCCTGAGCATTCTCTCAAAAGAGCATGACAGGTTTATTTATTATGCTATTATTTCTGTTTATGAATTTTCAATGGCCTCAAACACTGTTCTCTCCAAAATGAATTTTTTCACCTTAAGTATCACTTTTGCACATTTGCTGGAGTTTCTAGGTTGTTCTAGGTTTGAGTTTTATGAAATATACCTTCTTCATCTTGGGCAAACAGCTCTTTGTGCTACTTCAAACTACTTGAAACCAACAGCACTGAAAAAAACAGGAAGTATATGACATTGATCACCATAGAAAGTGCTTTGATGTACCAAAGCTGCACCAATCCAATGGCCCTCATAAATATTTGGTCAGTCCTATGAAACTCTGAGCTTCACTTTCCCATAGAACAGCGCTCAGTGCTTTTAAGCGCACACCACTCAAATCTGGCCATTTCTACCTTTTTTAAATCTTTTTTTCCTTTTCATGACAGTTTAGGGAGGTACATCAGGCTCTGCTGATGTCTTCCCCGCACGGTTGACGATGAATTAAAAACGATAAAATGGACGAAATCCCCGGTGGGACTGACAGCGGTGCACCTAGGCCTGGACACAGGGTCCGGTATCGTGTCCCAACAGGCAAGGCGAAATTGAGAGCGAGAGGGAGGCGCGGCGGGGCGAGAGGCGGGCGGAGGACGAGCGTTCTCATCAGTTCAGCTGCCTCCTCCACAGCCTCACCGCGGTGCCCTTCACCGCGCGCCGGAATGCTCTCCCTCCCGTCGCCCAGCGCACCTGAGCGTCACCGCGCTGCCTCATACCTCACCATCTGCTCCATCCCTCTCCTCTCCGTTTCCCTCCCTTCAGCGAGGGGCTCTACATCCCTGTTGTTCACACACGGGGAAGAAAAAGGCTGATGATTTGGGCCCCGTCTTTGTTTGAGCTGTATCCCTTCTGACCGTGGTCGTAGCTTGCGTTCCCAAAGTCACGAATATGTTTTTTTGCATCTCTCTGTGCCCTAACAGTGATGTGACAGAACTGGATCAAATTACCAGTAAGAAGGGAGGAGGGGGTGGGGGACGTGTACGGGAGGAGTTCTGGAGGGGTTCTGAGGCACGGTCGTGATGCCAACCTGGCCGTCGCCGTGCGACATTCCGGCCCGACCAGAGACGCTGACCGCCCCAGGTGAGGTAGGTAAAACAGTGCAGTATGCAGACCAAAGAAGGGTGGGGGGCACCGCGTCCTGCTTCACAAGGACAAGGGAAGGACAATGGGAGCGACCGCAGGGAGGTTTGGGGAAGTTGACGGGCGGTAGGGGCTTTTTGGCAGAGGTGATTTATGATAGGCCTGTCTTTGGGCAGTGGAGCAAGGAGACTGTGGGGGGTGGGGGTGGGGTTGGCGCTGTGGAGGAGCATATAGGGGTTGGGAGAATATGTTTAAAATAAGTATTTTCACACAGAGAACAAGAGCACTTAATGTTGGCACATATTGGTTCACAAGGAAAACAATGAGGTGCCCTTAAATACCTTTATTTCAAAGGCCTTGCTTTTTTTGTTAGAGACTTTTCCGGGAACAGTATCTTAAATTACTCCTTAATTGAATTTTCTCATTAAGCATCCTTCTAAATAACGTTTTATTGATTTGGTCAATGTCAATATCGAAATGCATGAAACTGCAAAGTGCTATGACATAAACAAGGTACAGCACTTTGTTTTAAAGAGCTCCTTGCTCTTATTGTAATAATATTATTATTACCATGTGTTTAGTTGGACAAAACAAGCAAGTATAAATCTGCCTCATTTAGATGGAGCAATGTTATGACTTATTCTTTACATCTTAATGTTATTGAGCTCCAGTATAGACATACACATTATGAATGGCCATTTTAAGGTACATTTTGGATTTTTTTTTTTCAGGGAATTGCTCGTGTTGTTTTTGGGCAAATATATAATTCTATATTGTGTTTATCGACTGTCATTGGCCGATGTTTGAAATACCATTAAGTTTACGTCAGAGTCTGAGAGTGGCCATGTTTTATTGTACTGATGGAGTGGTGGTGCCTTTGACACAGTGCTGTGTTCTGTGCAAAGAGCAATTTGAAAAGTTCAAGCCTATTATACTACTCTCAAGATCTCTGATGGGGGACAATTTCTGCTAACTTACTCATACCTGACATGCAGAATGCCCCTGAATCAGCTAAACCACTGCAGACTCCTGAAGGAGCCGTTGCTTTCATGCCCTCACGACCTTAAGCATTACACATAATTGCAGGTGACTCAGAGAGCCGGGGTTGGTCCACAGAGAGCTTGAGGATCCCAATGGAGAAATTCAATGCAGCTGGTGATTTGTACAGTGTGCTTCTGTGTTTTGTGCTTGTGAATGCCATGCAGACACACGTGCGAGCATGCGTGTGTGTGCACACACACACACACACACACACACGCACGCACGCGCACACACACACACACACACACACCCAAACACAGACATGCATTCACACACACACACACACACACACACACACACACACACACACACACACACAATATTTTTCATGAACACAAGTGATTTATGGCTCTTGATTTGAAACTATTGTTTTTGGGGTCTGCTTTTATCTTTGTGATATTATCCACTGCTTCCACATTTTGCTGTGACATTGTACTCTGACTGGCCCTGTCTTTGGCTTTATCTGATTTGTCCTCAGGGCAAAGGTAAAGATATCCCATTCCATTATTTGAATGACAGGACACATATTACCTTTCATATGTTGCCTTGAAAAAAAAAGTATAAATTAGCATCTATAAAGAAAGTCATGGTTCCTTTTACCTTTGCACCATCATGCACCATAGTATTTTCCATCTGAACATGAATATAGACTCCTGAGTGTGCTTTGCTAGTCAGAGATGAGTTCTGCAGGAATGCATTTCAAACTCCCAGCAGTCGAGGGCTGACGCTATACATTCATCAAAGTAAACTTCATCCTCTTTCATAAACATGACAAGACAATATTTACACTATGCATGTATCAGTTAGTATCAAGCGCAAGGAATGCCAGCTGGATGATGTATTACAACACCTACGGTGCAAAAAAAAGGGACAATTATCTAGTCGTACCGCACAACCCTCCTGACAACTTCAAAAATAAAGCTTGAACCAACTGCCTACCAGAATTAGTAAATCTTCAAAGAGGGTGGCTTTTCCTAAAAGAAAAAGATAAGCTATTGCTGAATTAACTTCAATTTCCATGTGTTACTTGCACAAAAAGAAATAAAGGAATAAAGAAAGTAAGGAGGAAAGGAAGAAAAAGAAAAGACCTGGGTGTTTCAATCCCTGGGTGATACTTTGCATCAAATTCTGCCAACTGTGGCCAACTGTGTCGAGTTGCTGAGGAACAGATGTGATTACTGCTTTGGGATAATGAATCCATACCGATGGACAGGAAAGAACAGGAAGTCTCTGCAACTAACTTTTTAACAGACGGAAGGGAGAAATCTTTTACCGGTTCAGAAACATAATGAGGAACAATGAGAGAAGCATGCAAACATTAACAACTAGTGTATTGCTTTGGGCTACCGTGGCTGTAGTCAATTCTGTGATCTCTCATGGCTTTGCTTAGCTCATACAATTGAACTCACAGATTGATAGAAGGAGATTGTACTTAAAATTGCGTCAAATGAATTCCCACCGAGCATCCCAAGTGCTTTGCAGAAAATTACTGCTAAACCTTAACATGGAGATGAAATAGATGACAATAAATTTCAGCCGGCTCTCTGGGGACGTCCACCATTAACCAGAGCTGCGGTTGGATGTCAGATGCGGACGCAAGGCCGACGCTGACAGTTGGAAACATGGAAAAGAAAGACAGCTCACAACACTGACTTCCCATAAAACCATATCCACAGTCATCTGTAAATATGGTGATGACACATTTCAGCAGCTGGAGGAAAAAAATACCAGAGACCAGAGGTCTGTTGGAGTGTACCAGACAGTTTCTTTGTGAGTATTTTGTATGTTTTTTCTCTTCTTTATGGTGCTTTTGCTAGCTGGTGCCACAGCAAGTTGACACTTCCACACACAACAACAACAACAACAACAAAAACGTTGAATCCATGTCAACCTACACCCACAGACTACAACCCGTGGTTTAAAAAAAAAAAAGAGAAAAAGAGGAAGAAAAAAAAGGCTCCGCTTTTATTTTTGAAATCGCGGGGAAAAAAAGGTCCACACTGTGAGGCTCCCTGCACACGCCGCCACCTCTGAGGTCTGCCGCTAATGCGCACGGACACCTCACACCTCCTCTGTGCCGCCGCTTTTAAGACGGATGTATTATTCATTACCTTCAGAGGGAGAGGGCGTGAAAAAGGTCAGCGCGCAGTCAAGTTCGGCTCCGTCTTCCTGCTCGACGCTTTATTGAAAGCTGCATCGATGATGGGCTGTAATGGACTTCCCTGGGTGATGGAGAGAGAGGGAGAGAGAGAGAGAGAGAGAGAGAGAGAGAGAGAGGGAAGGAGGCAGAGAAGGGAGCCGGGTTTTAGCAGCTTTGAGATGGGCGGGCGGGGGCGGGGCAGAGGCTGAGGTGAGGGATGGCAGCCAGCGAATTCGGGACCCCAGGTCTCAGCGATGGAGAGAGGGACAGAGCGAAAGAGAGGGAGATGGTTCACTGACCTCCTCCCATTTACGCACCCATAAATTTACAAGCACTGTCCCCCTGATCCCAGCAGTGCTCGCTGATGTTGTCTTATTACCCCCTATTCCTGCTCTGGGATAGATGGGAAAGGGCCTTCTTGCCGAAAGAAATTAACTGTAACTAAAAACCCAGCCTCCGCTGGACTGTCACAGGGCCGTTTGGTCCAGAAAGCTCTTCCGTCTCGGCCTCAGTCACGTCACAGACCAAAGCCTGTGAGGGACAAGCTATCACAGTGAGCAGCTGGGCATTGCTCTGCAACAGCGGTTCTCTTTCAGCCCTCTGTCTCACTCTCACTTTCCCCCTTTCTCTCGCTATCTGCACCTCGCTCTCTCCCTTTCTGTTCCCCTCACCCTCCGTTTTTCTCCTTTTGAGTTTTCTCCGGGGCTCTTCGCTTTTGTTATTGCACAAATGAGTCAATTATTTTTTTACACAATTAGCGGCTAATTACTTTGGACAGGTGTGTCTGGGTGCAGAGTTAAATGGCTGCTTTTGACTGATGGCGGTAAGCCTACTGGAGTCGTCCTTGCCCCGGGCATCCGATTTATTTTTCTCCTTTCCTCTGTTTAATTAAATCGGAGGATGGAAAAGAGCATTTGAGAGTCTTCTGGTGCGGGGCGGAGGAGGGGGAGCTGTGCCATCGGCTCTCAGTCAGGCCGTGTGTAAGCAACAGCCGAGGGAGCCTAAGATCTGAAAACGCAGAGCATGATTACCAAGAACTAAGGTGCTGAACAGCACACGCGTGCGTGTGTGTGTGTGTTTGCGTGTGTGCATACTTGAATGCATATATATATGTCTGTGCGCACTGTACGAGTGTCGTGCGTGACTGCATACCTAAGTGTGTTTAGATGTGTGTGACTGCATACATTTATGCGTGTCACTACATCCGCGAGTGTGTGTGCATGTGTGATTTATCTTACAGTGGGCCATTACCTGGACAGGGATAAACAGATTGGATGGGGTCTTGATAAATTAGTGGATTACCATCACCCCCATGCCTCCTAACACCCCCTCCTTCCAAACACTCCCTGCTCTGTGAGAGGACGAAGCAGTGATGCTTACTGGGGAGGTCAGGGAGATGTGCACCATACTGTCACTCCAAACAGCTCTGCTCCTGCTGCTGGCTAAATAGCCATTAGCACACAAAACAGAAACAGAGAAAGTCACAGAACTTTGATTTAGTCACTTATATACAGTATATTATACTGTTAGTAAAATTACTGCTCATTATTATTTTGACTTATTTACAAAAATATTTGATGACCATTTTAACAAAAGCAAAAAAGCAATCTAGTTATCTGAGTAATGTAATTGGTATAAACTTCTCACATGTTCATGTGTAGGCTGAACCATTATTTTTCTTCATTTTCATACGGCTTTTACACTTTCTGACCTAATTTCTACAAAAACAATAAAAACATGTCTGTATATCAATGACAGGTAAATAATAGCTGCGAATGTGGACAACGATACTCCAAAAGGCAGTGGAGGGAGGATTCAGGAACTTCTGCTCTGATCTGCAGGTGAAAAAATGCAGGAAAGATAAAGCAAATTAAAGAAGAATCCTATGCAATCTTGAATGGCACTGTTTATTTCCCAGTCTTCTGAAAGACATTAAGTTTACACAATTGATACCATGTTGGGGATAAAAAAAAAAAAAAAAAACAGGGTTGGGGGGCATCACAGTTCCTGAGTAGATGTGATGACAAATTTTGACAGATGATGGGAGGTCCTTTCCTCCTGGCCGCGGGCCCCATCGCCGAGGAGTTCAGGGTCGTGCTGTACGCCCCTCCGGCCTTCATTCAGAGCTCTCCTTTCCCTCCTCTCTTTGGACCGCCCCTGTTAATGGGTTTTTGGGAGTGCTCCGGCGAAGGGCAGTCCCCCGTGACTGGCCCCGCGTGCGCGGGTATTCCCCCCTCAATTAAAGGGGAGCAGCAGCTTTGTGGTGGTTTTGGAGGGGGGGCACGTGGAAGATGTTTTCTTTTAATGGCGGCGGGATGGCCGCAGGGCGCGGCAACGAGGGCCTCATTAATGATAATAGCCGTGATAACGACAGGCCGTCCCTGCGCTGTCTCATCCATCCCACCCCCGATTAACATCAAAAATAATAACAAGGCCTGAAATAACACAGGGGGGCCTCCCACCATTAATAGTAATCATGGACAGACTGTTATTTCTGAACCAGTTAATAGAGCCCTTTTTTGTATGTGTTGTTTTCACTCTAGTGGTTTGCATGGAGCTGTTTGTACAGCTGATTGTCTTTGGTCACTCCTTACTCTTTGACTCACCTCGCACAGGGTCAGGAGAAACACAGTCCTAAATGTGGACGTGACGGGGGACGTATGCTTTGTGCTGGTGAGCAGACAAGGCTGACTAGTGTTGACTGTGCTAAGGAGCACGGAGGAGCAATGCTATCAGTGTATCATAAATCATTTGTGCTCTTGTAGATAAACAAGTTCAGGTCCGTCCATATCCACGTAGACAGAGGACGTCCCCCTGCCATTGGAAACAGATCCAAATGTGATCTCAGACCTGGACACCTTCATGGATCGGTGTATACTCATTCAGTTGGTCCACTGGAAATCTTTCGCAAAGATGAGCAGTTTAATGCATATTGTCTACAACATTGTAGGTAAGAGCTGACAGGCCAATCCAGCAACGAAATAACAGATCTCCACAACAACGAAAACTTTTTGTCATATCAGACAGTACTCAACGATTGAGGCTTAGACTGTTGACTTATGCTATTATGTTGCGTGTATGTGATGTATGAACCTTTTGTAATCTCTGATAATTATTAATAGCAGGCTCAATATATGCATACGACTTAAAATGTTTTCATTCATGCATTTCTTCTTTTCAGGTATATGAAATTAATTTCATTTTTATGGTTGCATTGCTTGGTGTTAGTGAAGCATCTGACAAACTTTCAGCTCGAAGCGTTCCATTACACCATATGCAACACAGATATATGAAAGAAGAAACTGTTTAAGTGAAAATTTGTGTTTCAACAAAAACGTGTTGTGCGGAAAGAATCTGTAGACTCTTGGACACTGAAGCTGCCTGGAAAATGAAATATTCAAAGCATCTCAATGGATTATACTGACATGTTACATAACCTCACAGGCAGCTGTAATGGTACCATAAACTCTGTAAATATGATAATCATAAACACGCTGCCCGTAGAGGGGCCGCATAAAATGTTGCTGTTTGTGGGACACATAAGGCCAAACTCTCAGACAGACTCATTTGACATTGTGTGAAATGCTCCCCTGGCCCTAACATAAGTGTTCACTTCATTTTACAAGCAGCGTATTCTTAAGAGATCGTTGTTCTTTTGCACTGGTTTTATTGGATAAAAAAACCAAGAAACTCCAGTTAGTTTGAATAAAAATGTCAAAAAACCCAAGTAAGTGTCTCTCAGCAGATTTGTTACTCTGGTAACTGTTAGGATTCTTCCTCTACTCATGCCGATTTTAAAAAACGCTGGAATGCCCAAACCCCTGGGCCAGTTTTGACAGAACAATTTTGAGAAAAGCTGAGGCGCTTCTAGCACTCTATCGCAAGAATGCATACACTGAACAGCTTCTGCGTCATTAGGTTAGATGGTATGGTGACCATATTTAATTTTGTCTGTCATTTTTCCCAATATTCCAAAATTCATTAAAAATCAACTGTTTGACAATGTGGTTTAAAACATAATGCTCTAACCATAACTCATCTAATCATTAACTTAAAATCTGACTCATTGCTACTCACAGTATTACAGTAGTAGCAGGAACATCTGTAGTAGTAGTCACAGCACTGGCAATAGTAGTAATAACAGTAGCAGCATGATCGTATAAGTAGTAATAGTAAGAGGAGTCAGGGAGCATGGTTATCATTTAGAAGGGGAGGTGAAAAAACATATCACAGAAAGCAGTGAAGCTGAGACAGTGTTTATAGTTTCCTCCTCCTTACTCTTCTGCATGGCGGCTCATTCAAGCCTCTGCTTTTCCACTGATCTCACAGACTGAGGATGCAAAGGCTTTGTTCTTTCCCATTCACCGAATCATGCTGACTCCCACCGCATCACCTTAGGGCGGTGAGATCTGTGCGTAAAGAATGAAACAAATACACAAAACTACCAGGAATCAAGCAACAGATAGCACCAAGACAACCTTCCACACAACTCTCTCTTCCCCTGCTTCACCACCTGCACCACCCTGCAGATTTGAGGGGGGGGAAACTTTCAGTGCTTACTATTTCAAAGGCCCCGTTAGAAAGAGCAGCTCTTAATCTGTCCAATGACTACCCCCCTTCACTCTTCTTATATCATTACTTTCAGTTATTTACGCTGGGCAAGATAGTTTCAGCTCCTCAGCTCACTCACGTGGCGGCCATTTTTTGCTCTCGTTGATGGTGAAATGCCCCTTCCCGACGCAATCTAATTACCCCCTAGGACTCCTCTGGCCCTTGTTTAAATGGCTTTCAGACTGGGCAGTCTATGCAACGCCAACCCCCCCTGCCCCCCTCCACGTTCCATATCCACCAGCTCCATCCCCCCACAGAGGAGCGGGACTGATACGAAGCGTTATCACTCCGCTTCATTCCGTCTGCCACCAGCAGGGGAGCGGTCTAATCGCTGTCAGCTCAGTGTGCCGCCCGCCGTCTGGGGGAAGCAGATAGACGTGGCGCACACAAAGGACGCTGGGACTTTACCCACCATGGCCACATGCCTGGACACAGAGACGCATCATCCGCCCCCTTTTCAAAGGGGAGAAAAACAAGGGGGGCGGAAGAGGGGGCAGAAGGAGAGATGGAAAGAGAGAGAAAGTGACAGAAAGAGAGGAAGAGAGAAAGAGAAAGAGAGAGATTGGACCGCAGGCTGGCTTTTAACTACCGGTCCCGGCCTTTAATTCGCCCCATGCCATGATCAAAGCTATTATCTGCTTTTTCAAAGACGGGCTTTTAATTGAGTGGACTGTTGCTATCTTCGTGGTTGGCAAAGTATGCCTTTTCCGGGGGAGAGATAGCTGGTATTTTCGCAGGCAGAGGGTTGCTTTATATGGAAATAGGATGAATACAACGGGAGGAAGAAGGGAGACAAAAGTTGAGGGAGTTCACGCTGAGCTGAAACTTCAAAGTGTGTAGAAATGTCACATTGATTTCTTGTCAAACTCCAAGTTGTACTTTTTTCTCCCTCTCTTCTTCTCATTCTTATCACTCCCTCCTGTTTCATCCCCAGTCTCTATGGAGCACATGCATCCCTTCTTTTTTTTTCCAGAATAGCCCGTGTCATTCATTAATGTATTTATTGTGCGTTGTAACAGCTTTTATAAGACCAAGTGGCTTCTCTCACTGATTCTCTTGTAAACGCTGAGTCGCATTACAATGCACTTAGTGCAGGGTCACCTTCGAACTCCATGGAAGCAATGACATCACTCCTGCTGTGGGACTGAAAGGCTAGCAGAAAGGCTAGTATGGGGCTGAATTACTTGAACTGAGGTGATTGCAGGGTGTAATACTGATATATCTTTGATCTGGGAGGGCACTGAACTCACAACCATTGTAACCACATGGCATGGGTCCTCTAAAGTGCTAATTTTGACTCCAAGAGGCGACATTACGGTCAGTAATGCACTCATTCCAGAGACGTCTGTCTTTCTTCACACTCTGTTGTGTGAATTCTAAAGAAAGCTGCATAACCTCACATCCATTTTTCATTTTCCTGTCCTTAAGGGCCACTGTGACTTGTATTGACTTGTGCTATCTTACATCAGTGTTGTAAGGTAACAGTTCACACAATTTAAATTGCAACTCCTTTAAGGTATTCCCTCAGTGAAGGGAGCTTTTAACCATTTGAAATATGAAAACAATTTTCAGTTTGTTTTCTGCTTATTGGTTTGGCACAATTTAGACTGAAAGTCTATTCAAGGCATTACCCTCAATGTTGCAGCCATGATCACAATAGGTGAATGTGGCACTCTGAGCCTTAGACTACATTTAGTTATAATGTGGGATCAGGCAAGGGACAATAGCTGATGGGAGGTGAGTGACTTGTGGAGACACATTAACAGGCAATTCTCTGGACACCCCAACGCCACCTACGAGGACCCCAAAGCGAGTGTGGAAAACTGTTGACTGGATGTGGGGAACCATTACTGCAAAGGAGCTATAGAAATCACACTCTGAGCTCAGAAGCCAAGCCGGGAGGTGTCTCCTCCATAAATCAGTGGGATCCATAAAAAATCCCAGAGTGAGCAAAGATCCTACTCAAGTAATTCATCTCCAGGCTGTATTTCCATCTCCTTGCGGTGACACCTTCAGTATTTTTTAATCTTGATAATAGCACTGACTGGCGATAAAAACATCTGCCTTCCATTCGTCACCTTTCTTTACTGCGTGTTCCTGACACTCTGGCCCACAGATCATGAACCCAATTAAAACAGACAATGTGGTTTTAATTTATAGTAAATAAGGCTTGAAACTAGAGCCCACAGCCTCAATCAGCCTCCCTTCTACAAGCAAAATCCTTATGAGTACCCATATCATCCCAGAGATAAGGCTAATATGGTGCAGGCTGCATGTTACTTATACACTGTAGGCGTCACGAAAATTCAGACGGTGATTTCAGTTAATTTTGAGATTTTTTGTCTTTCTACCTCTGTGTACTTTGCATTTACAGGAGCCGTTCTTCTGTGAGGCAGAAACACAATGCATAAATAATGCTTGAACTCAGGTGAAATTCAAAATATTTCCTCATTCAGATGCGTGTCTGTTTGCCTGAGCATCCATCTGTTTCCCTCATCACAGATGCACTTTGTTTGCTCTGATTTGCTCTGGCAGGAAAATATTTGCTGCAGTTGCTGGGACCTTCCCGGGGTCTTGACGGAGAAGGAGCGCCATGGGCGCTGGACTAACAGTCCAGTGCCACATATCTAAAAAAATGCATAAAAATTGTGATTGTTCTCAGTGTGTTTAAAAGTGAGAGGAATATTGAAACAATAACTCAGAAACATTTCACCTTAAGAATGATTCATTAATGTTCTCTACACAGCACGATGGCTATATCTTCTGAGAATTGTGAAAATGATATATATTCAGCAATGTCAGGGAAGGAGGAAAAAAAGATGGTAAATGAGAGATTAGGTAATATGCTTTCAAACGAAACTGAAGGAAGAGATTGAGTTTTAAATGTAACCTTAGGTGGTGTGGTGTTTTGGTGTCCTCTCATTACTGTCCCTGTATGCCCCCTCTAATTTCTTTTGACCAGTGCACTACATTTCAAGAAAACCTCTGTGTGCTTAACACCCCTCTAAAACGGTTGACAACTGCATACTGTTCTCTCCCTGATTTTTTTTCTTATATATGAAAAAATGACCATGTTTTAATCCAAATTAAATAGAATTTTGTTCTGTCTGAAAATGGACAAGCGTGTTGTGCACTGCTGTTTCAGCCTAATTCAAAGGTCTGTATTCTCTGTGGAACAACTAACACTAATAAAACTGTTAATTAAAAAATATTTGTCCTATTTCATTTTGAAAATTACAAATATGCCCATGCTAAAGAAACAAATATATTCTGAATGCTATAAATTCTACTCATTCACACTGCATAATAGATTTAACCGAATCTCACCCTCTTCAGATTTCTCGCAAGAAACTTCTCCCAGAATGTACTCATGCATTAAAATAATCTGTTTGTTCACAGGTATCAATTCAAAGCAGGCACTGCATGTATCCATTGGATGGGCTCACAGCTGACACAGATGACTGTTTTAATGTACCCTTATAATATAAACATTAGTGGGTCTCTGCAGCACCTGCTCTGAACTGATGCCTGTGAACAAGCAGAATATAAATGTGAAAGCAGCCGTGGTTGCAAACTACAACCTGCCCTGGCAGTGATGGATAGTGTTGCTCTGCTCTGAATGATCCCTTCATTAAGTGTGTCCCAAAAGAGTGCCTTTGGTACCCACTCCCCCCCTCCAGCATTTGCCCTCCTCAGTGGCCACTCAGAAATAAGTCACCAACATTGGCCACTTCATTAAGTCCGTTAAGCATGACTTAACTCCATTGGGACAATACAATGATTATGGCTTCAAAATGTTATAACTGCCCTGACAACATATCTTAATTGTACCCAGTGCTACCCAATTAATATTAACCAATTCCCCAACACTGGTTTTTCAAATTAACATGAAAAAAGACAGTAACTCGTCTCAACCAGCATGCCTGCAGTTCTTAGCATCCTTTCCATTGCATGACATCCTCAGACTCCAAGAAGCCATGCAGAGACAAACAGTGCACTGACCTTCCCCTTACCATCACCTAATGCTCTCCGCAGCTCACCTCAAGCATTTCAGCCATGCTGGAATCTGGGTGCGAAGACCCCAAACATTTTACCAAACAAATGTCCTAAAACCCATGTACTGAAATTGCACTCCGATTAAAGTGTGTGCTTATTTTCATTCAAGACACTACACAGTTGATTTAAAAGTAGGTAATTACCATGAGTAAAAACATACGTCTGGTACACACATAATCAAAGGTTTAAACGGAACAAAAACAGCAGCATCAGCCACAGACTACAGGACAAGGGCTGCATACTCATGAGCAAAAGTGTCCTTGTGTTTTTTTAGAATGCAGCATCCAAACCAAAGCACCCAGTTATCTGATGACATTTTCTTCCTGAGATTTCAACTGCAGTATACAGTGGTTAACCTAATAATCTGCCATGGAATCTGTGTAGGGCTAGACACTTTACAGTTTATATTTTTATCATTTCGAGAGCATTTGTTTTGCATATGGAAGTCTGGGAGTTTTGGGTTATGGGGTATGCACATAACACAAATCAGACTAAACTCTGAAACAGAAACACAGCTCAGATGAATCTGCTTAGGTTGATCATTCTTTAATAAAAAACCTTTGAAAACAAAAAAGATAAATGAGTAAGTGAAAAGACATTAAGCACCTGGAAGCAGCAGACGGTGCGCTCAGAGCTCATAGATTCACAGCAGGGGTTGCAGCCATTTTTCTCTTTCCCCCACGATGAGCAGTCGACAGCTGGAAATTCAGTGAATGGATATTATTTTGTGCAACTTCTATAACTAATTGTCAGAAGTCTCGTCGAACTGTGGAACTGAAAACCAAACAAAGGCAGACTGCAATTATGGCAAGGGTATTCAAAACATGTTGTGCCAATAGTCTTGCGACTTGAGACCTGTGAAGACAAAATGCTTCAGTTTAGCGCATAACCCTAGTAACAAAAAGTTTATTTGCCAGACATAAGACTATGTAACCACAAACATTAGTGGGAGTGAATATCCCATGCGGACGTGGTGAACGTATTGCTGAATCTTACAAAGTGTAAGAGCTCCCAATCAATTTCTCATTTTGATCAACTGCATTAAGCAGGTGGCTCGTTAAATGAACTCAGACAGACTGGTGTATCGATGGAGTTATTTTTTGTGCCTCCTCATTCACTCAACATCTGTGCTAGATGGAGAGAGAGAGAGAGAGCGAGAGATGTCTTTCTTTTGTTTATTTGCTCGGATGAGTCTGAAGTGAATGCGCAAGTCCTCTAGGGCTAATGAGAAACACGGCGCGATGCGGCCGCATCGTACGTGTTGCAGAGAACATTTTGTTGAACTTTGTTCAAACTTCAGCAGAGGGCTGGCACACAACAGAGACTGCAAATCATTCTGCTCTGCGCTGCGCTTCCTCCTCAGTCCCTCACCACTGTCATTCTTCAAGACGCCTCTATTTTTTTGTCGGCAAATGAAATCACTTGAGGGAAATGGATGACAGATTAAATTATCCTGATGCACACAGATGTTTGTGCAACTGAAGCTGAGAGGCAATCACGCCAAACCAGCAGCAGAAATGACACATGTTGTCTTCATATCGCTGCCACTGTCATCAGTGTAATGAGAGAACAATAGGAACACACAACCTTTACGAACCAGATATCATTGCTAAAATGTCAATATTTGACATTTTTACAGGTTGAGGTCATCCATTGATAACAGGATGTTTGGGCAGATCGTGTCACCTGTCAATAATACTGCAGGTGTTCCAAAAAATGGACCACTGAATGCAGGGACTCAGAGCTTGGAGGTAATGATTCTACAAATATCACTGCATTTCACGCAGCTTGAAAAAAACACATCAAATATTGATATTTGGGTTTTCATCATGGGGATATCATGGGGATAAAGCAGGATTAATGAGTTAGCCAGCTCTAACTTGTGCAAATATTTTGGGAAACTGGCTCTTCAGCTTCATGAGCCAACGCCTGCACCCAGCCAGCCATTACAATGACCACACATCCATGATCTTAAACCTGCTCTATAGGAAACTATCTCGAAGTTAATATACATTAATTCACATCCTCCCAACCAATAAAATCATACTTTACAGTCTCCGTACTAAATACTGACATTGCCTTGATTCCTTATTCCTGTTGATACTGGGACTGAGGATGTTCACAAGTTAGAAATATTTAATGTTATTACTGTAATAAAAACTGCCATGCAATGAATATTATTTTGATGCTTTCATTAACCACTGAGGCAATGATCCAGGGTATTATGCACAACTTGATGTTAACTACAAAGCTTGCTGTTCTTAACTTTAGGTAACACATTTAATCAGGACATGTTCTTTTTCATTTTCAACAAGCATAATAAACAATAAACGTGTTCCACGTAATTGCCAAACATGTTGCTTTTATGCTGTCAGTGATGGATGCTCTAGCTGAGCTGTTGTGGAACTGTGTTTGTTCCTGTCCCTGTAGTCAAGTATCTCAATGACCTCCTGTCACTCAATCCTTAGCAAGTTTTGATTGGTCTTCCAGGTCAGCTGGGGGAGGGGGGCCTAGAGGGCAAATGGTTACATATTTCTTTATGGCTGTAATGGTGTTCGATCGAGGCTGAAAGTTCTTTATTACTTGCTTGAAAGTCTGCCTTGAAAAAAATATCTTTTATCTGAAATAGCATCTTTGATGTGAAAAAGCATGCAATACAGAGTTGGTCGGGCTGAATAAACTGAATGAATCGTGTTAGTGGTATAATCAATTGAAAATGTCCTCTTTCAGATTATAGCCATTCACATTTTATAAGGAATTAATGGGAGGCCAGGTTACTGAACACTGCTTTCAAATAGTACTGTCCTTTGCACATGTAAGAAAATGTCAGAACATGACTGCATGGGCACAATAAAAATGAACATATGTACACTCAGCCTGATAGTCAGAGACTTTGCTGGTTATACTTCAATGACTTTGCCTTTTTGTCCCTAGAAACAACACTAACATTGTATCATGATTCTAATGGACCTGGAACAACTGTGTTGTCTTTGTTGTCTGGCTTTATATCTTAAAAAACAAACAAACAAAAAGACAATGTGCTACCATGATTGCATAACACACATATCTAATTGGAGCTTGAAATCAATTTGAAGTCAGCTTGATCTCTGTAAGTATTCAAAAGTAAACCCTGGAGATAACGTTTAGTTGGACCCACCAAGCAGAAACTACGCCAATGACATGCACAGGGCCGGTTTATAAATGCTCTCTACATTCAACTAAATGCCTTTCCTGGGTTTTATTTTCCCAAAGAGATATCCAAGGGTACCGTATCATGCTCACTGGCAGGGTATGTCGCGGTGCGGAGTCACGTGCGGTCACCACCGGAGACAGGACACATTTTCAATCAAAACACACTGCTCTTTACCTCGCTCACGATGGGCTCACAGTCAAACATGCGATACCGTCGGGGAGCCACTGTGCGACACTGTAATTGTCAGACATGCCATCCAGGACCCCCCCCCCCCCAAACACACACACACACACACACACACACACACACACACCCAACTCCTTCTCCTCCTGTCACTCACCGTGTGATAAATTACTCCACGCTTCTTGAATCCCTTTTTTTTCCTAGTCAGTCAGTACAGCGCCGTACATAATTGAGAGAGCTTGAGAAAATGTAATTTCTCACTCCAATGTCCCCATCAGAGATATTTTCCCTCCTTTTCTTTGATAATTCTTATTAAAGGCGAGGTCTGGATTTGCATATCCTCACCTTCAGGAGGTGGGGGAAGGTGGTCCATGTCCCGGGGTGTCTCTCAGGTGCCGCCCTGCCCGGCTGTGGCACGGCTCTGCTCAGACACTTTAATTGCTAGACATCAAGGGGGTAATGATTTTATGAAGCGTTTACTGCCACATCTTTGTCCTGGCGCTCTTAGCGACTGACACCCCCCCCTCAGATGATGAATTAGTTGGAGACACGGGGAAGACATCGTTACTTTAACAAGCGCAGTAAAGCACTCCCCTCTTCTCTCATTTTTCCCCCCTTTTTTTGGTAAGAACATTTCCATTCATCACGCACAGTGTGTGATTTTAAGAAAGATCTTTGGCCGCAGAGATCTGCTCATTATTGAGGTTAATTGGTACATTAGCACTAAGGATTATTGTTCACTATTCTAGATGCATTTAGCTCGACTGGTGGCCAGAGGGTTACACATCTCTGGCACAAGTATATGTGTGTATTCACACACACACACAAAGCATTGTTCATGGCTATCACTTCTCTGACAAGCGGCTCATTAGGATGTACAATCACGTCACGATAACAGTAGTCCTCTCAATCATCTTTATAATATGAATAATTAACCATCTTCCTAGAGTCGTTTTATAGCTATGCATGTCTTAAACATGTCAGGATTCAGTCTTCAGTTTCAACACGGAAGCATTGTGTTCCAGATGTGTTATCTAGAGAGATCAGTTGGTCATGTTATACACAGACTGAATGGACTAACTAGGCTTTTCGTCAAAGCAGAGCTATTGCACAAGGTCAGACATTGTTTCCTAGTTGGTGCATGGAACAGACCCCAGTGAGATTCCAGGAGGGTAGTATTATGGGACCAGAGGGTTTTCATGAAATTACACTCTGAGCCCATAGCAGTATGTGTTTGTACAATCAACAGTTTCTTGCTCTGAATATTCAACACAAACGCAGTGGGCAGATCATTACTACAGTAAACTGTCATTAGGAATTTAATCTCTTTTTTAAGAAATTTAATGCAATAGGAAAACTGTAAAACCTGAAGGCATTGACTGTGTCAGATTGCGTGCACTCTGTCCTCTTGCTCTGTTGGCAGGGGCACTCTGCTGTTGCTCTCATGCAGATGTTGCCAAACCGGCACAAGCTGTAACCGGCCTCTGGCTGCCACGACCCCAACTGAGTGAAGTAAAGGTCGTGTTTGAAGTTGTATTAGGGGGTCAATACGACCAGGATGCCGTCCTGAGATACTGCCAAAAGATGACAGGGTACATTGGAGTCGTGATGGGATGCCTAGGACTGGAGCCAGAGAAGCAGCAGGTGTGCGCGTAACATAGCGAGGCTCACAGGTGAGCTGCTTGAGTCTTCGCTCTGTCTCCTTTTTAATGAAATCAGATTACTGAGAATTGCTTATCAGAAAGTTGCATACTCTGTTTTATTGCATAGTAGGCGTCTGGCCCCATTTTAACAGCACTGGGTTTACTTTCTCTTATTACAGTATGTTGTGACCTCTGTTTAAGTGCATACTTTCGCAACAGACCGAAACACATGCAGCTATCTGCAGTGAAATGCACACTGTATGCAGATGTGAGGTCATCAGTGCAGTTGCAATAGCCCTGCATTGCAAGTTCCCCTACCTGATAAGAGCTGGTATATACAGGTATATATATTATACAATATACATATTTAAATATAACCTTTTAAAAATATGAATACCTTCAGATACTGGAACACTCTATTACAGCATTTGCATCTGGAGGAGTCAAAGCAGAGTGGTATTGCCATCACTTGCACCTTGATAACTTCAGGAGATAAGGACAGCAGTAGGAAATGCAGCAGAAGAAAAGCAATGACAACAAAAAAATCAATATAATTCTCACATAAGCTAAGGGTTTCTGAAAGTAGCATTTCTGATGCTGTCACTTCTTACTTATGAACTCACGGTATTTCAAGAGGAACTGACAATTTTTCAGTTGCCAATATTTATTTGGAAGGACGCTGTCATAGACGGTTAAGCACCAGCGTGCTACTGATTAATGTACCAGAACAGTCTCTGGTTCAGTGTGGTGTCACACTTACAAAAAAATAAACCCTCAACCAGGCGCTAACCTATAAGTGCGATTAATGTCAAAACAGGGAAGGGGAAATACATGGGACATTGAGATGTTATTTCACTGGTGTCCATGTTAATTAATCAAGTAACTGTAGCCACTGTTTTACATTTTAAGCTGCAGCATGGTCTATCCACTTTGGTTCTACTCTTGATATCTCCTCACAGAGTACCTGTGCATCCCTAATTTCACTCTCTTTCAACAGCACATTAAGCAATTATCTTCGTTCCGGGGGGGATGTGGCTGTTCGGCCTTTGTAGAACATGCACTCCCATTACATAAAGCTGTTCTGTCAAACAGACAATCCAGTGATTACCATTTTTCCCCCCCATGTCAAAATGCATTATTGCTCATTACGTACCTCTCTCACCAAGGCCTTTCTTTGCATCACACACAGGAGGGGCGCCTCCGATCGCTCTTCTTATCGCGGGTAATTTTACTGTCAGAATGTTAATGCAGCGCAGTGTTCTGTGCAGTCATTTTCCCCTCCCGCTACTCCCAGAGTCCTCCTCTCACTGGCTTGTCCCTCGCCTTTGTTGCACAGGAATAGAAAAGTCAGATTACATTAATATTAGTCATTCCTTTCCTACGGCAACTCAAGTAAACACTGACGGTTAAGCACATCAAAGTGTCTGTGCAACAGGAATAATTTATGTATTTCATATACTGTACACTAGCAGACAGATTTGTCAGAGTATATGCTATGTACAGTATTGCAGTTTATGCAGTGCAGAGGCATTTAAACCAAACACGTGCAAAACCATGTGAATATCTTCATGATATTTTAATAAAGGGAGGACACTTTGGACCATGAAGTGGGGGACTGACACTTCACCAACACAGTCAATTACAAAAACGAGACAATGTAATTAGTACAATTTTGGAGCACGTGATTTGCTTACTGCGATTAATTTACTACAATCCAAGCAACACAGAAGAGATCTGCATATTTTCACATTTAGCTAGTTGATAAATCTTCAGTGAAGTAGTTAAATGTTTTCTCTAACCATTGATTGCTTATTTTAACTACCCTAGGCAGACTCACATAGTACACAGAGACTGACCAGTGGATTGGCAACAGATGTTCATCTCCAGCTCCAATGTTCCTGCAAAGTATTTGGATCCAGCTTATTCAGCAGAGGCATGCATACACAATGCAGGCCGTGCTTTAGGATCAGGCAGCGTGCATTCTTGATGCAGCTTTACCGCTTGTCTAAAGAAGGTATCGTCTGCTGACCCGAATAACTGGACCTGTCGCTTTACTTTAAGATGTCAGAAACATGTCAGGACATGGCAGAGTGGCAGCAGAGAACGGTTAGCCACTGCAGTCAAACAAGAGTGGATCTGACTCATATTGGCCCCTCTGGCAGAATTCTGAATTAAACTGGCGTGGGAGGAATACAGCCTGACTACTTACAAAGATAACAGGCAGACAGAATTAAAAGTGGCACAGGGAGAAATATGAGAACTACCTGATCGATTTGAATGGTAAAAACCTGTTAAGGCTGAAGTTATGATCAAACAAAACGAGCAATTATGCAGATTTAATGATCTAAAGGGGTCGCATGTGTTCTCTTTGGAGCAAATTGGGCATTTTGCATTCTGACCAGTCTTATTAACATATGCAGATTGTACAGAACAGATTTATTAATAGGCTGTTGATAAATGGGTGCACTTTAAATGACACAACCCTTGTACATGTATAACTACACCATAGTTACATATCCCTGAATTGCCCCATTTAAATTATGCTTTATGGGAGGTGATGATTAAACCAATGCAAAGCTTGTGAACCACAGACCTCTTACCTGTTGGAGTACTGCCCCTAGGTGCTAATTGACATTTTTGCGATTACAAGCTGTCCAACTTGGCTAATTCTTCTAAACTGCTAACCAGCTATCCAAGGTGTCTGTTTCACTCTTAAATATGTTTACCACATTTAATGATATTCTATTAAAATAAAACACAGCTAAATATAATATTTCTTATCTAAATGAAAATAACAACATTTAACTGGCTGATCAGTCAAGCTACTACATAGTTAGCTACCTGAATGAAAAAGGAAAACCTATTTTCATTAGTTCCGAAGTCCATATTTTCTGGGTATGTCCTAAAAGCAAGTCAGTGGCAATTCCTGGTTACAGAATGGTAGTAAACAGTGCCAATACCAAGAGATGTAAGTCTATATTAAGAGTTTACTGAGTTACATTTTCACATTAGTCAGAATGAACTATATGCAGCTATCTCTGCATTCAGTGTGAACCACTGCACCTGTGGAATTCGGATGCCTTGGGTGATGCAGCCTTCAGACGGAGAACGCAAAGAAAAAAGATCAAAGTCCTGACTGAGTCCAAAAACATTCTAGAAGAGTAAATTACTACACCAGCGTTTCATGCACTTATTACTGTCCAATGATGTTCCTGTAGCCTGACACATCAGCGATAGGAAGAGGCTTTCATGTTCATGATTTAGCGAAAGACACGCAAAGCCTTCTTGGGTGTGAGACATAAGTATGAGTCAGTACCTGATTTATTACATGCACAGACTCACCTCCACACTAATTTTATCTACTGATCAAAGCACTGTGCAGCATATACCCCTGCAATGACATTTACCCTGTAAGGCATCAGTGGTTTGTATGTCAGTATATAGGTTCAGTGTGGTGAGGAAACTGGCCATACTTTTTGTTTTGCTTTTGAAGATGATCATTGTACTGATATAGGAATGCCAGTGAATGGCAATAAAATGCTTTTATCTATTTACATATCATGCTATGAATTATATTTCTTATTCTTTCCTTCATATAGTTTAATATAATACCAACAACATGTATGCTTTTGCTCACAACACTGATTTCCAAATAAAATATTAAGAGCATATGTACAGCTTTTTCTATGTTATTACTGACATTACTTAATTATTTAAATATATTTTCTCTACATTCCTACTTTGACTAAAAATAAGACGTTCCATGGCGATTTTGAGCCAGGTAATTTAATGATGTTTTGCTGGATTTTCTCTGTTTTTATGAACTTATCAAGACGGGTAATGCTTTATATATTTGGCAGATAGAGTTCTCCAGCTAATTATCTGTTTAGAAATTCTTGAAATTCTTTTCAGATACTACACAGTACTTTAATTAGAAAGTTAATCTACATTCCTTGATGCCTGGCTTCCTGGCTTTGTCACATATTTTGCAGTTGTTGCAGCAAAACTTGGAGAGCAGTGACAGATTCAAGGTTACTATTGTTGTATTGATGATTCATTTGAATTAGTATTTGGTCTTTTTTATTGTGTGGTGATCTGGAGGACCCCTGGTTGCCTGAACCATGTCCAACAGTTTTATCTCTTTTTCTAGTTCTTGTCCTCAATTTTGAATATCAGTTTTCATTTTTGTGCGGAGAACCATATAATTCTCATGAACAGACATTACTATCCACAGTCTGATATTTTCTCCATGCAATTCTTCATCTCTTCTGTAATAAAGACTTTGGATACTGCATGATATAATATGGGTATGGCTACACTTCACTAGTTAGTTGGGCTGAAATAATTCGACACTATTCATACTCTTACAGCTGACAGAACGGAGTCTTACATTAAGCATTAGGCTAGAGAATAAGATATCCTGGCATATAATTTATGTACAGGTGTGCAAAATAATAAGCCATTATTGAATGCATAGTATCCTTCATGCATCTACTATTCTAGTGTCATTCAATGATTTCAAATCACATGTCTGCTGTCATTAATTGTGTAGTTTCATAGGTCACTGCCTATGATTAATGGCATGGGGAAGAGCTAGGTTTTTCTACATATGAACACTAAACGTCATCATATGTACATTTATAAGTAGTATATTTATCAATTCTGCTTTGGTATTTTCTGTTCTGAAATGTAAGATTATGTGAACTGCCATCAAATGCAGTGTATTTAATTGAATTATATGAATATTATTCTGTTAAATAGAATTACAGCTCCTGTTTTTCATGTCAAGGCATAAATTTCACTGTAACCTGTCTGGTCTATAATCTTGCTTTTGCTTTTGTTTGCCTTTTTATAAATTCTATCTATCCCATCAGTCTTACAATATATAATGCATTCATACTTTTTATCTGGCTTTGTGTGCCCTTTAGATTCTAGTATTATCTTTGAACTGTCCATGTTGTAGCTACAATATGTCAGCTTTCCACATATTAAAATCAGATGTGGCAATTCTTAGATGCCACACTGGACTGTGATATGTTGTCTGATATTTCTCATTCTTTCCCCTTTGCTTCCCCCAGCCCCAACAGTTTTGCCCCCCAAACCTACCCCAGAGATGTGAAAGGTTAAGAAAAATGGATTAGTGAATAGGCAGGAGAAAATAAATACAAATTGCTGATGTCTGATATAAATAGCGTATTTAGACATGTAGCAGCAGTGGATGCAGTTCTGGTCCAAGCCTAAGTACAGAATCTAAATACAGTCATCAATAGTCTAACAAACGTAGTAAAATATAACATTTCAGAGTTAGTACATGCATCAAACACATGTGTGCCAACATACACCTATATGTACATCTCATTATGTTGACGCAAAAGCACATCAACATACTTAAATTTTCACACTGGTGCACAAACATGCATACACAGCCTACACACCAGGGCTCAGTATTAACGTTTGCCCAGTTGCCCAGGGCAACCAGATTTCACTGATCAAGAGGATTTGGCAACCATTTTGTGTTGCCGGGTTTGGCCAACTTGGCAGTAAAAAATTAAACTCAAAATTATTTTTCCTTTTTAAATAAAAATATTGCCTTCTCTTTACATTATTCTCTCTCACCATTACAGAAGACATGACAATAACACAACTCCTCTCCTGTCCTCCTTAAAACATGACAATTTGTAGTTTCATCTGAAATAAAAACGACCCAAAAAATTCATAAGAAGCTATAAATCCCATGTGCGAGATTCTTGTTGTGACTGCTTAATCTAGTGAGTTTGTATAAGTGACAGAAGCCTTCTGCTGTGAATAGATGCATGAATACCCTAACCTCTGCACTCTGTAGGCTATCACTCTTGACTCATGCACACATGTTGGTTACTTTGTATTGGTAGCTTTGAGGTTGAATTTTGGTGTCTTCAGCTGAAACAACTATTCGACTATTGCCTCAGACAGGGAAACACTACATACTCATTAGTTTGTGTTTTTCCACTCACTGTAGGCTATCAGCTCAGAAATAGAGCATACTCTTGTCAATGTTATAGGCAAATGACACATTGTGACCTTTATTTGTACTGTAAAGAAGAGATTTGAACTTGAGGAGAGGAATCTACAAGCCTGCAATTTTCTTCCCCCGAAACAGTCTAGAGACAATTTGATATTTTATAGCTTCTGAAGTTTTTTTTAGCCCAAAGGGAAGAACACAATGTTTGGACACGCTTATATTGCAATAAAAAGAACAATAAAAATTACAGCTGAACTTGACCGTCCAGTGGAAACTGATTCCGGTTAGTGCTCTCTTGTCTGGAATTTACCATTGGGGGGTTGTCAGAATATATAGTGCAAAAACAGATGACTGCAACTGAATATACCAACATCTATAGCATGGATGTATGTTAATACAAAACCTATGCATGCAGTTTCTAAAATTACATGGTTTTTCCATTTGCCAACAATGGGTAAGTGTCCTACAGTAAGTGACAAAAGTAACGTTTCCTTTCCATATCTGGATATTTTGGATTTCGGACAGTTTTATCTGTCAGTTGATTCCTGTAACGAATACACAATAGTACATTGAATCAGTCTTGCATGGTTTTTGTTGCTTCATCCATTGTTCAGCCTTAAATGGTGGTGTCACAACCATTGTCTGTGGGCTCACTCAAGTGGCTCACTTGACTAGTCCAACAACGCAGACCAGGGTTTGAGTCTGATGCATGCCATTCACCGACAATGACTGGGAATCGGTTGGCGACAGAACACAATTGGCTATGCTCTGCCAGGGTAGGGTGGGTTTCGCGGCCAGGGTCCCCTCTTTGCGCCACTCTCCGCAACCTGTGTCTCGTTATGAGTCATTCAAAGTTGTTCAGTTCCTATGAGTCATTCAGATGACGTCAGGGAGAGGCACCTATCCTCTGTTTGGTTTTCTGGCACACTGTGGGACTTACAGTCTGAAAAATAGCATGCGGATATATTGGAGGATTGCAGTCACCGTGCTCAGAGTGACTGCAGGGAGACTCTTGGTGAGAAAAGCCTAATGCACATTTGGCAAGTCTAAACTTAGGGGTGAAAAGGTGGGGGAGGGGAGAGGTGTCTAAAACAGCTTGCTGAGTTCCAGGCTATTTACAGTTCTGAATTCTCTTTACTTTGTAATGCATTGCCTGATGTAGGTGATGTGACTATTGGAAGTGCTCACCACACTCTGATATCAAGAGAAAGAAAATCATCTCCATGTCTTAAGGAGAAAAGGATAATATTGAAATGAATTCTCACTACTATGTACACAACCTCTGTTTGGAGGCCTGGCTTTCTCTACAACATCTTCTGGTGATATTTTCTATGGAAAAGTCGCATTGTCTGGAAACTGGAGGCTTTCGGCTTAGTCAAATGCAAGGTGTCCCTCAGATTTGAGGGAATTAAAATCTGTTGGAGATTAAGATGTAGCTCCCCACTATGTGGCATCTCCCACGACAAACTGGTTTTAGCGTGTCATCTACATGCGGCTTTCCTTGACAAAAGCTGCTTAGTGACTGAAGATGTACACCACTCACATGGGGATTAGGGCTTTCAGTAGGTTGCAATGTAGAATGCTGGGCCGGAGACAGGAAGTGACCTTGACAATGGAAAGGTGGGCTGGCTTGTGTTCTGGCACAAGAGAAGCCAGGACTGGCCGTCCTGAAGCCAGCTGGCTTTCAGCCTCAGGACTTCAGTTCCTCCTCCTACAGGAAGGCAAACACACAGACCATGTAGAGAGCAGTGGGAGGGCAGTGGTGAATCCTGGATGATTGCTGTCAGTCCCAGTTCCAAGACTATAGGACTCTGAGACAGCGGATAATTATGTCAATGGTCTTTTTGCTTTCTGCTGTAAATCAGAATCCCATGCAGTACAGATTGTGTCTTTGGCACTAAACCACCCTGGTAGGGCAGTTCAAACCAGTCTCCATGCAAAAGTGTAACTATGCGCAGGAACCAAACATTCACTTGTAGCGAAGGGCAAGAGCAGTCACCCCCCCCGGCCTCGAACCCGGGTCTACAGGGTACCAAACATGCAACTTTGACCGCAACGCCAAAGAGCCAGGCTTGTTGGTATGGCAGTCAGAGCGCATACTCAACCGCAGTGACGGCACTCCGTCACACACTGTAACACAGTAACACAATGATGTTAGCCTTAGATGACACTATTTTTTTCCAAAACCCAAAAAATAGAACAATGCTGATTAATTTAGAATGCAAGTTTAACTAAGTAGATGGTTAGCATCATAACTAGTTATATAGCGTTTTTGAAAATAAAGTTGGTAATTAAGTAGCAAATCTCTGTTGTGATGAAAACAAAAAAGGAAGGGTGGTACAGCAGTGGACAAGAAAAAGGAGGCATGACAGTTCAGAAGTACTACTGTCCCTCCATTACAACAAATTTTGTGTCCTGGACATATACTCGCTACGTTTTTGCCTGGACATGGGATTGAACAATTTATACACAGCAAAATGACCTTGGCAATGTGAAATACGCTGAGAACACATAATGTACTTTATACAAATGCGTCTACACACAACTGGGATTCATGTTGTCTTCTCCACTCATTTACCTCCCTGTCCACATTTTATTCAATATTTTTCAATAGTTTTCTGTATTCAATCTTCCTGTCCTGCTCTCTGCCAGTCTCATTCATCCTTACAAATGCACAAACCTACTTACACCTTCCCATATGAATTCTTTTTTTATATTAACCTTACACAGTTTATTGCTGTCACTCCTGTGTATTGTTGCAAACTAGATTTTATAATTATCAACTTATATATCTTATCAACTTTTTTCACCAGTCCACATTACTTTGCAGCCCTGAATTGTCTCTTCAGCTTCAGCATTCAAGTTAAGTATCATAAGTAGCCTCTTCAGAGAGTTGTGTTTTTCTTTATTTAATTTTAATTTTATCCCAGCATCGTTGTGGATGTCCATTCTGTTAGAAACATTTTGATTAGGATCTCAGATCAATAAGCCAATAAGAAACAAAATGAGACAGGCTACATGGACCTGGATTTCTTCTCTTCTCTTTCTTCTTTGCTCGCGCCGAGTGATGGTGCTCTCTCCGCGATTAGCGGACAGGAGGTCACTGTGTCCTCGTCCCCAAAATAATTGGGGACGGTTTCTCCTGTTCGGTAGCCAATGGTTTTGTGGGTCAGAGGAAAAACAGGAAGCTTACGCTCAAGGGCAGCTGTAAGAAACCTCATCAAATATAAAATTTTAATGCCATCCAATCATTGTTCCAGCTCAATTACATTTTTCCTTAGATTGCATTTATTGTAATATAATTATGATTTAGCAATGGGGTGGATGGCTTGGCTGTTGGGAGACTGTGGCACAATGTCATACTACATAGCTGTCCACTGTATACTGCATACCAGAGAAAACTATTATAATCATGTATGTATAAGATGCAGCTGTAACCCCTACAAACACGTCATAATCTGCCCCACACTAATCCACTTTATATTAATAAATTTTGAAGTAAGGTTTACATAAATTTGGCAGGTCATTTTTTAGAGGTTTTGCAGTACAGTGGCCTAACATAGCATACATGTGTTTGGATGCCTGTTTGCCCTTTCTGTGGGACTGCATTAATTTAATGTGTAAATTATCAACAATTAGACAGCAAAAACATTCCTGTGAGGTCACGCCCCACCTCTAGCCATTAACAGCATGCTTTGCACAGAGACTACGCAGACTTTCGCCCTCAGAATGGTGCTAAAACATTGCAGACTGCCAGGGATGTAACCTTTTATCTGTGGATGATGAATGGATGCCCTTCCTGGTTCTGCCTCTCAGATATTGTTGCCAATTTTCCCCCTCCTTGATTTCAAACTGGAGCAGATCTTCTCTGAACTTTCGATTCATCACGTCGCACGCTCTGTCTCTGAGGCGGCGGGATTTTGGGGCTCCGAGAGCCGTCGGGGCCACGGCGGCTGAGCGCTTCTGATCTGGATCGGCGGCCCCTCTCTTAATTTCTGAGTTCCTCTTGCTCTCCTACCCTGTCTGTTTTTTTTTTCCTCGCTCTCTCTTTTCCTCCTCCTCTCTCACTCTGGGCTCCTCTGCTCCTGAACCAATGGGGCTCAGCTGAGATGTTCCCATGCTGGTGCCACGCTCTGATCCCTGTCTCTCGAGCTGATATACGCCCTGTTGTATCAGCCAAGTGTAGCACCACCGCCTCCCCTCAGATTTATTTGACTTCATTCCCCATTCATGAGCGCATATTATTTTGACAGTTTAATTTATGGCTTCACGCAGGCGAAGACCTTTCGCTGTTGGTTTATGTTCCTTGCCAGCATTGAGCTCTCATAGACAGCATGCAGACTGTCCAGTCAGGTAATCCCTCCTTTTACCATTCATGTCCCTTTGCCATCAGATTGACTTTTCCATTAAATGATTCCAATGCACAAAACAGGCTGCCAATATAGATAAATAACCATGTTTTACATGAAAACAATTCTTACATTCTTTAGAGCAAAGATTCAGTGTCATGTGAGTTTTCATATTCATATATGTTGCTGTCTCTCTACTTCAGAGGATATTTTAGTGAACCATTTCCCCCCTAACCTTTGAAATGGTTTTGTCTGAGAATGACAATAGCTCAAGTGAGAGGTATTATATTGAATCAGATTCTCCCCTTAGACCAACAGGGATCAGATTCAGCACCAGCAGTATTATTGATTATTTCCTGGACTTAGTCATATGGTATTGCAAAGTATCACAGTACTCTTAGGGTAGCAGATTACTTTCCTGATCAATAACATTCCTGGGGAAGGTTGTTTTACACAGCAACTGATTCAACAGTGTACCAATATGTAGTTAAAACCATCACAAGGCAGGCTGGTCAGCTAGCAGAGTGCACACACGCACACACACCCACACACACACACACACACACACACACACACACACACACACACACACACACACACACACCTGTGCCACACAGTGCACAGAGCTTGCAGTATGTGCCCGACTGGCGTCCTTGCCTGCAGCAAGACAATTGAACTTCATTGTAGCTAGTGACAAAACCAATACCTGGCAGGGACTGTGACATAGGGCGGAAGTGGTTTTCAGCATTCTGAAAAAAATCCTCTGTAGGGTCCCTGCTTCACTCTGAGCTGCAGGAGAAACACTGATGCAGTTTCACCTGAGGAAGTCTGGGAATACAAAACCCAAACCCTGCGTTTTAGTGCGTAATAACTTGTGAGTCCCCTTGTGTTTAAGAACCCATGTGAGCTAGCTGCAGTTATTGGAAAGAAGGACTTCCATTTCAAGGAAGTGAGTGTTAAGCTTGAGATGGAAATGGGGGCAAAAAAACCTTAGCAGTGTCTGGGAGAGCAATAGTGGGAAGGGCCCTATGAGAAAACTGTCAAACACACTTTTTTTTGCCTGTCAGATCTCACGGCTTCATGGCCGTTTCTTCTATAATCAGACCAGTCCTGTGTATTTGGCAGCAGACAGCACTGATAGGTCTAGCCTGATTTATTGACATATTTCTGTATATTGTAATTAGTGATGACCAGTGAGCAAGAAATAGGGGGAGATGAACCTTATAATTGTCTTGAACCTGTATTTGATTGTTTTGCATGATTATCAAGCTTGCCAGTTTTAGTAAGCATCACCTACCCATGCCTGATTCCTTTTTATTCATTGTTTTTAACCCTCTCATGCACACATTAGTGAAGATTGATTTAAGCAATAATGACCTCCCACAGTGGAATTTGTGGGAAAAAGTTGTTAATTACTTCATCCACTGATTTTCCTTTCCAGCACAAACCACTTAATATCCAGCAGCTCTTAAGATGGGCTTGATTTTAAAAGAAATACTTTTCAATTTTGTAGCCGGTGAAAACATTCAGACATTTAAAAAAAATGGAGTTCAAATGCGCATTCAACACTCTGAATGTCTCCCCATGAATTGAACTTGCTGCACTTGGAGTTAAAGTACGCTTGCCGCTGTTGCTAAGTGTATAGCTTGCTCATGCTGTTATTGCAGCGTAAGCTGAAGCTCTTGAAATGAAATGTGACGTTCACTTGTCGCTGTTGCTAAGGTTACAGGTTGCTTATTCTTCCACTGTTCTCCTGGATGCACTTGCTATGTTTCAGTGGTCCTGGAATTCAGTCCAGATCACTGAAACCCTGCAAAGGCATATTGCTATGTGGTGATAGTTTAGGTAAGTGATTCTACCAGAGGAGTGTTGAAAGGCCTAAAACCAAAAATGAACATTGGCTGAAAATTGACCTGATTCTAAAAACTTGTGACTGCATGGAGTTCAGTGGGCAATGTTTCACCAGCTAATTATGGTAATAGTTAAATCAATTATTTTAAAACTATACACCTAAAGGGCAAAAAACATGTGTTTGGCTACCCTGATATTCACAATAACTTTAAAAGTTAATTTAACACTAAAACCAGTGCATGGGAAGTGGTTTTGAAAATCAAACAAACAAAAAACACAATAACAAAAAACAACCAATGACATTAAGAGGGTTGTGATATTAAGCATGGTGATATTACCTAGGTCCATCTGTATTTTCATTATTCAAAACTGCCTTTGGGGACAAAAAAGTGAAAATGTTACATGTGATAATGACATGTTCAGGACAATTGTGGGTTTAAATGTAAATTCTTGTCCTTCCATAGATCGTATGCTTGCATTTCCCATGCTAATTATCTGCGTGTGGAAATGGGAATCTCTTTCAGGCTTCTCCCTTCCCTGGCTCCTGGAGAATGTCAGAAACTGGGAAGAAGGCCCTCTGTTTTGATTCTTCAGCCCTGACCTTCTCCCTCTGCCTGTGCTCCCTTTCGCCTTGGCTACACGACAAAGACCAAAAGGGCAGGGACAATATAGCTGGGCCCTGGAGAGTCAGAGCTATTGGTACACCGTGTATTTGAATCCCCTGACATTATGTGGGATCACAGGCAAACAGAGCTTTCCTCCTTCAAAAGCGAATTCCCTCTAGCACAGAATCAGCCATCTAGCTTGGCAGTTCCTAACCAGTGGCTCTTGAGCTACATTTTGGCTGCCATTCCCTACTCATGTTTGTCTCCGGGGATGAAATTAAAAGATCTTTTTCCTTTTAATTTTTTTTTTTTAAATGTGAAGTTAGCCCAAGTACAGTGTTATAAGGCAATATGGTCAAGAATTTTAGCCTTTTGTGGTCTTCATCTTGTTGTGTCAAAGTAGGAGCATGCAGTTTTAGCTCTTTGAGTACAAATTGTTTTGGAATTTTCAAAACCGTGAGTAAGCAAATTAATATGAGAATTCACTGATACTTTACATTTCTGACAAGCTTACATTTTTAGTAACATTTTTTTCCCTTTTGGAAGGCAAAGGTAAGACTTTGCTTGCTTCTTTCTAGTTGCAAACTTGCCTGTCTTTATGGCGTAGAAAGCTAGTGCAAATGGACTGCAAAGTCTTCTTTGGCAGATGGAGGGTTAATGACCCGGGAATTTCTTTTCAAGTCTGTCATCAAATCGTCCCACTTCAGTGTTTTATATGCTGTTTCAGAAGCCACTCCTATTGTACACATATTCCTTTCAGTGAAGTACATGATTTTTTTCAACATTTTTGAAGTATATAATTTTCCCACTCTCTCTCAACCTTCTTTTGCTGGGGTCAGGAAATAATTCTAAAATTTTTCTCCAAATGGCCATGGGTTTTCTTGTATTCTCTCCAGCACTTTACAATGCAATTCTCTCCAAATTGTACTCTCTCTCCAGCACTTTACAACACAATTTGTAAAAACAAAAACAAAAACCAAAAAAAAAAAACCACCAAAACAACACAGTTATGTCTTTCTGCGTCACTTTTATCTATGAAACTTAAAAGAATACAAACTATTTAATTTGGGCTGTAGAAATTCTTAACTTGCATAAGTGCATAGAATTTTGTCAAAGTAATGTTAAGATACTTATTGCAAGATATGGATTACCTGTTGTCAAATTCTCAACATTTCATTTATGATAATTTCTTCATATTTTAGGCACCATTGCTCTCCGCTGAGTGTTGTGTTACATGTTGTGCCTGAGCCACACATGATTCTAATCAGTGGATTGCTTGGTGCTTACAATCTTAATATTTAAACAACATTAGTGTGGGAGTGGTTTTGTCCCAGAGTTCTTGAGCACTGTATGTAGCTGGTTCTTATACCTGTGATTCTTTTAAACTGAGTGCACATTATGTGGAAATAGATACACAGTCCATGGACACATGCAGTATGTCTAAACCTCATCTCAGATGGAACAGTGATGTAAATCCTGGCTTTTATTTATTTATAAGAGTGATGTTGTTCATTTTTCAGTGTCTTCTTCAGTATTTTGAACTGGCAGCCTTTCCGATCTGAGGTGAAAGAATCTCCCTGGGGTTGTAAAGTGGATAAATGGTGAATGTATCGATCTATTAAATGTCATTAAACCAGATTCTGGCATTAAACCTGGAGCGCTCCTCACCTCAGTTCTCAGAGTATTTGCATGCTTAAGTTAAAACTTAGCAACCAAGCAGTGACAACGACAATGAAATTTCAATAGAATAAAAAACAGTAATTATTTTAATTAGATATTTCATACCATGAGGTGCAGTAAAAATACACAATTTTATATTCATCTGACACATTATCCTAAGTACAGTCCATAACAGTCTGAACATTCTCGAAATACCAAGTCGTTCGTAACTAAGGTTCACAGAAAAAAATCATGTTTTTATCAGCTGTGCATGGGCGTTGTAGTTCCCTCCCCTTTCTCTCAATCTTGTTTTGACATAACTAGCCACTGACATTGTAGTCATTATTTATCTTTGAAAATGGAGCAATGCAAATGTACTGATACAAAATAATACTATCCATTTGAGCTTGCTAGGAAGAGTACTATTCCTACAAGGGTATTTTCCACGTTTGGCCAACTGTTAAGTACATAATACACTTTCTAAGTGTACGAATTTTTTCCTAGATTTGTCCTGTTGTATTTCAATTTGAGCATACTTTTAACATGCTGCATCACAAAGCAGTGTTGTGGTTCTTACTTCAGTACATTTCTGCCATAAGCACTGCTCGTATGATTACTTTACAGTCAGGTTATTATCAGTAACAAGTGTGAGTATACTAATGGAATAATGGAGACTCATGGTCAGGAGGTTTGCTTCTGCAGAAGAGGTGGTTTCCGTGGTGACAAAAAGCTACTGGGAGCCGTGTGGAAAGACCCTTGCTTGTCATTGTCATTGCGATTATAAATCACCAGCTGCATGTATGTATTTATCTGCTTTTCCCCCCTCAAAGATGTTGGTTCCTCAGCATTACCACAGCTTCAGCATATTGTACATTTAGAGATTTTACCACAGTTCAGTTGATCCTATCTGACTCTCTTTCAGAGAGAATGGTCCACATGTCCATCACAATATTCTATACTCTTTGTCTTTGGTTCTGTCCTTGCTATGGGAACACAGAAATGTTCAGAATGAAACAAAGAAATAGCAGTACAATGCAAAAAGCAAAGTGTTCTCTACCCTCCCAAGAACACTGACTACCTACTGTAGATCCAAATGGAATCAAAATAAACATGTACCATGGCAAGAGCCAGATTTATATTATAACTTATGCAGCTGGCTAATTGAGTTTGTGCATGTTGCATGCCTAGGCAGTGATATTTTTCCCCTCAGGTATAACATCAGTTTGCTGTCTATCAGTAGCTAGCTAGCTGGCTTAATCGTGCTTCTTCAGGTAGCATTAAACAATACCTGTGGCTAATTCCATTGACTACACATTGACCCTTTTACAGACGACACTCCTATGCCTGTGGACACATTATTAGTTGCAGAGGACTTCTGTTTAGTACAGTTTGGCTTGGCTGCTCCTGAAAGCAGTAAATATTAGGTATAGAGTAAAGAATATTAACACTGCTGGCCATATGAATTTGTTGGTGGAGGAAAGGGATGCAGAGAAAGTGGGAGTTGAGAGGGGGCATACAAAGAGAGGAGAAAGACGAGTGGAAACAGATGGGTTGGTGTAAAGGGTGATGGGGAGAGGTGGGAGGGAGAGAGAGCGAGGAGTGAGGGAGAGAGAACAGCAGCAGAGAGGACAGGAGGAAGAAAGCAAGAGGGAGGGGAAAGAGAGACAACGGGAGAGGGAGAGGAATTTGCAATTACCTGCAACCGAACAGGTGCTCGGACAGCGGGGCAGAAATCTCCGCGCGGGAAAACCTGCAAAAAAGCGCAAGCTTGGCCTGGCTGGAGGCGGAGGCTGGGTACTGCGGAGAGAACGGCTCAGTCAGACGGCCACTGCCGGGGAGGGGACCGCGGGAGGGACAGAACGCGCACGCATCACGTCGCTGCTTTGTTTATTTTGCTCCTTGGGGTACACTCTCGGCCCGCCGTGCTCGCCCCTTTCCCCATTGACTCAGAGATGAGCCATGTCGGACGCCCGACGAGCCGATCGCCTGCCCCGCAATGGGACGGGGGTCCGCACGGCAGCCCTCCTCAGCTGCTGGAGCAAACCCATTTCACACTCTCGGAACCCGGGGGATTGCATTGATCACACGGTTTCTCGGCGCGGGAGGGTTTCCCTGCCAAAACGAGGAAACGAGGGCAATGTTGGCAATCGTGAAATAAAATGTGAATGGCAAACAGGGAAACTGAAATTAATGAACTTGAACACCAAGCCAACGGTGCCGCAATCATTTACAAAACCAGATCAAAACAAGGAAGCACATTTTTTCAAATAAAAGTACAACAGATAATGTAATAATTAGGCAGGGGATGAGGGCTCTACTTACATTGCTTACTCACATGGGCACAGGTGTGGGGGGGTAGGGCTTGGGGCAGGGGGGACATTTCTCCCCAATGTTAAGAAAATCTCATTAGCTTACAACATTGCAATGTAACTTTTATGTCAATGGCAACGGCAGTGTCCCCCCCCAACTGTTCAGTTGAAATCTACCCTCCTGTTTCTGATACTTCTTGTATTCTCTGTCTTTAACACACATGCACATACATGCAGCAATATGTTTCTGTATACAATGTAACCTCAAGAGTACATTTGCTTCTATCGGACTGCAACCAATGGATGTGTGATATAGGTTTAATAAAAGGGGTCAAGGGTAGTTGCAGTGACGTGCGGTGAGGTCAGTGGCTGGGGAGGCAGTGGGCATTCACAAATTCAAATTACATCCTTTTTTGCTCTCTAATAACAATCTGATCCTTCTTAACTCTTCTAACTGCCACAGAATTCTAGAATACTGTGCCCCCCTGGCTGAACTACATTACAAATGAAAACTTAAACAACAATATTGTCAAAGTATATATGTAGTACTTTTTTCTTCTTTTATATGGTTTTTGATAGCTGTGAAATGACTAAGTAACACCATTGCCTTTCCTTAGAGCTCCCAAACCATTGTGGATTTCATTGCGGTCACTATAGACAGCAGTTATTAGATACTATTTGTAAATATTGTTGAAACATTACCTGAAAAGAAGAACACAAACACAACACAAAGAAACAACATTTGTGGTAAAATATATAATTTAATATGTAAAATATACAAATACATATATTTAAATTAGGTACCATTTCATTAATTCATTTCCAGTATTATGATGTATAATAAAATGACTGATACCAGAACTGAGAGTGAATGCAGGCAAATAAACTGGGTGCTGAGGTGACCGAACATTGAGATCATACAGTATGTACTGAGGTCACCTATAGATCAATTCAAAACACAAATTTTTGGGCAATACATGTGAACTTAGCAGAGAGTCACTTAGAGCATGCTTTTACCCAAAACGATTTAGAGGCAAACTTATAAGGTACAAAGTGACATCAGCATATTAGGTGACACAATGATATAATATAATAGATATAATAGCATGTATCCCATCATTAATGCTTCTCCTGTGCAGTTAGATCCCAGTCCAGTTCAGCTACATAATACAACCACTTGTAAACATTTTAAAAAGTGAACTCCATTTTGGCAGACATACTGCAATACAACAGACAGCTGCACTTTGTTGGTTGTGTCAGTGGTCTCATCGACTTGTATGGACACGAAAGGGGCTGCATTTACCTCATCTTGAATGTTCTGTCGAAGAGTGTCTTACTGCCAAGATAAGGTCGTTTTGAATATGATTCAGTGTTCCAGAAAACACTTAGGAAAATTCAAGATGAGTCACCAACCGCTGGTCTTTCTCCACAATGAGGTCTAAGAGCTCCAAAAAGTGTCCTCGGTTTGATGAGCCAGTGCTTTCCTTGTTTCCCCTGAAGGATAATTACTGTTTCCCTAAGTAGCAAGTAGCATGTATCAAGTCCTTCACATTCTCACGAGACTTGCTGTTTGTTAGCCTTTTTTAAAGCTAGGTTGATCGGAGTGCAGTTTGCAAAGGTTTTCAATGCTATTTGATGTTGAATGTGTGAGCTGGACCACTCGTGCTTGACTAGCGCTGTTCAGGTCACAGTAGCCGGCACCTATCCATACATTGTCCCGCTCTCTGGAAAACAGCAAACAAGGGAAGCAGTACAGCCTGCTGGTAGCATCGGAGCCGCATAGCCATTCTTTCCTTATGTACCACTCCGGCTGGAATGATCAGATAATTTTCTGCCCTTTCCGCTGGTGGAGGTCAGGGAGAGCTGGTGCAGGCCTGCCTTGCTTGATGACAAGTTTTTGCTGGTAATCCAGTTTATCAAAACTCTGAAGACGTACGATGGCCGACATTAAAGGCAATCCTGCAAAAAGCAAAGCCTACCCTTCCCATTGAAAAAGTAGGCGAGCTTGCGTGCTGTAAGGCGTTTCGCTCTTAGAAGTTTGAGAACTTAAAAAGGACAAGGACATAAAAATATCATTGAAAATATGTTATAACACAACATACTTGTAACTAGAGTGAGATTTTGATATGTTGTTATGAATTTGTTGTATGGTTATTTTGATTCAATTATCACAGGGTAGGCACTGCCTACCCTGCCTACCCTGACCGCACGTCATTGGTTGCATCATACATCACGAAGCTGCTTTTGTTACAGCGCCCTCTCTGTAATCTAAGGACAATATTTTGGACAAACACAAGGTTCATTAATATCCAGAAAGCACAACCAAAACATTGTGAAGAAGCACAACAAGAATTTCCATCTCTTCTTTTGGCATCTTTGTTTGCCAATGATCATCTCTCTCTCTCTCACACACACAAACACTCAGCCACATACTCACTCACCCACCCACACTCACACACACACACACACACACACACACACACACACACACACACACACACACACACACACACACACACACACACACTCAGGGTTCAGATATTTGTCTCCACCACAGTGTAGGATGGTTTCATGATTGTGACACCATGACAACCAGATTCTTAAGTGCACTCCATTATCATATTTCCTGTATCTGAAAGAGACCATAAAAACAACATAGATGTGGATGCGGAAAAAATAAAAAAAACATACCTGAAGGTCATCATCAGTTATACATCTTATTTCTGTGTAAATAGAGTGAGAATGAAAAATGCTCCATGGCAATATGGGGCAACTGTTGAGGCCAGAGAAAGCAATGGACACAAGGGCGTCTCGCTGCGTGAAGTTTCACATCTCCGGAATGGCGGATGGTACATTATGTTTCTGGGGCCGAATATTGAAGAACATCGCTCATTGAACCGCATATTTCAGACATACTGCAACGGGGCACGTTTGGCAGTAAAGAATGGTGCCGTGTCTGAGTGGTCTGTCTGAGAGGGGTGGAGAGCTGGCTCTCTGGCTGCAGATGAAGAAGAATGTTCCCTTTTTTTTCTTTTACTACATTAGTGTAGAGGCCCATTAAGGCCAACGCTGATTAATACCAAATTTGTTGCTAAAAGCCAGGACTGGTGGCTAAATGAAGGCTTAATTAAATCACAGTTTAACTCATGTCTCATACAACTGGAGAGAGCTGAGGGGAGGCCGTGGGTGGGGGGGGCTGTGGGGGGTGGACTTGTTTGTGCGAGTGATTGACGGCTGACCTTGAAGTGGGGGAGGTGCCTTTTGACAGATGGCACTTGATCAATATGTTGTTTTCCTTGTCTGTCTGTCAGTCAATGACAGCCAACACACTGTCCAATAATGACATATGAAATGTACAGGCAAAGTAGTAAAAATAAATAAGTAAATCCACCAATTACTCTGCCCAGAAAAAAAGCACTTTTACATTATTTGCAGCAGACTCTTTCCTCCAGAGTGACTTACGTGGCTTAGCATTGTACATATTATCAGTTCATATAACTGGGTATGTTTATTGAAGCAATTTTGGGCTACATACCTTGCTCAAGGGCACAGCAGCAGTGCCCCGCCTGGGAGTGGAACCAGATGATTATTGGTCGACTGTCGGCAAAGACCTTTTAAGCACAGAGCCAATCAGGGAGCTAGAGGTGACTTTTGGGACAGCTGACTTCCTTCTGAGTTAACTGCTGTGGCAGAGGCAGGATTGACAGTGCTTTCACTGTTCAAAAACGAGGGGAAGCTACCTCAAGCTATTCTAAAAACTTACTGAAGCAACCACGCTTTTGCTGGGGGTATTAAACAAAGATTGTTGACCACAGACAGTTATGTGAATGTTTGAATGTCTAAATGAAATGACAGCTGCTCTCCCTATGACTGCTATTGTCTCTGTTGCTTGCAGAGTATGATGAACGGCCAAAATGTGACCTGAATTTCTTATATTCCTTGAATTGAAATGTGTGCATTACTTTAAATTTGTTCCTGAAGGGAGCCGCAGTGCATATTTCTACAGTATATTTCTACATTTCATTTTAGTTTAGTCATTACGTACTAAACCAAAAGACAATTACTTTTACTTTTAATTACTTTAAATTTATTAAAAATTGGATTGTATAAATTGCTGTGAACTTTTCCGTCTCTTCAAGCTTTGGTTTCATTTTGTTCAGTTCAGTATTCATCTCAGCAAGATACTGTAGGTGTCAATAATTACTCCCTGAAAACACTGAGACAGCGTTGTTTGAGCGTACCACTATGCCCAGTATAAGCAGCTGTTCCTGTGTCTGAACGATATATCAGTCTCTGCAGATTGTTGACATTCCTGGGAATTTCAGCAGGAATCACTTGATCTTCAAGATGCAAGATCAAGCCAAACCAAATTACTTTGGTGAGCTGCCTATGAAAATATTAAATCTTAAATATGTGACAGTTAATAATGACTATCCCTGTAAAAGATAGTTTAATGAGACTTTAGGTTTTACTGCTTAAAACATGGTTGGCTTCTATTTGGCTATGCCTATCCTGATCTATGCATTTGATTGTATTGATTAAAATATCTAAATAATTAGTGGGAGACTCTCTGTTATATTGAGATGCGGCAGCCGTGTATGCGTGTGTCCCCCGATTATGACATGTCAGCACAATGACAGGGATGTGACATGGGTAATATCATAAGTAATACATCGTATCTCTTGTGATATCAGGCACTATTTATGGATGCCGTATTACACATTTCTAAAGTTGTTATGTATAATTTATTATCTTGGTCAAGCTCCACCTCCAATCCGGAGAAGGTGTGCACAAAAAATGAAAAGAGAGCAGTTCACTTCAGGGCTGGCAGCTTCAGAGCATGTTAGAAGAGGGGACTCAAAACAGCATGCTTTGATCTACCTTGATTGCTCTCCCCCCCTTTAATTTTCCCGAACAAAGAACTGTATACAGTCGCAGTCGCCCTGTCAGTCTGCGGTGCGATTTGTTTAAGGGATGTGCTTCTGTTCACATCAGATGTGTTTACCAGCTGCCTTCAGCCCGGCAGATCCTGTCCCCCCCAAATAAAGGCTCATGACAGCTGGGTAAAATTGCACCCATAAATCATCTGTCAGGGGCAGTTAAATTTTATCTGCCAGCCTACCCGTGCTAAGCTGCCGACAGCTAATCAAAGGCTGACAATCATGGGCGTCCAAATGAAAAAGCCATTTTTTTTGTGCGTGTGAGGATATCATCGAAGGATTTTCACGCGATGAAGCTGCAGGGATCCGAGCGATACGCGAATGCGTTTACCTTCTTTTCTCCAAAAAGAGAGAGATTTTAATTCAAGAATAAATGGGAGCTCGCCGTCCGTCTTGGCGCGTGACATTTTTAGCGAAGGCGTCGCATTCGGCCACAGCTTGGCTCCAGGGCAGTGTCATCCATCACGGGGGCTCAGTGGTAAATGGCTTATGTAATGCCGTTTTATTCGAGATGAATCGCTGTGGGAGAGGTGTCAACAGAACCCGCGGCATGAGCCGTGCATGCTTCACGGGGCGAATTCATGACAACTTTTCGCCGATTTGTTCAAAGTTTTCAAAACTGTTCCGTGGTTTTTAAGCATCTAATCCCTGTTTCAGCTCCTCTTTATTGCTACTGCAAAATAGAGCTGCCTGTCTCTACTGTGTTTTGTAAAATCGGCAACAATTTCTAAAACTTAATGAGTGAGCATCAACAACACTCCCTCCCTGTTTTTGGAATCATTTAAGTGGAGCTGATTTCTTCATAGAACTGGCTGTCTGTGTACGTGTCCATCGGCACCAACGACAGCAGCTGCCCCAAACGTGACAGACTTAATGATGAAACACTACTTCATTCCCCCACTGTGCCCTTCATAACCCAGCATTGCTGAATATAAATTGGGTCTAAATGAAGTCCATGCTGAACTACATCTGAAGTCTCTTTAGCATCACATTTGTTTTCTTGTATAGACAGCACTGTGAAATTGCACAACTTACTACTTCCTTTTTTCACTGGAGGAATACTCTTTCTGGAGAAGTTATCAAACATGAAGCTCAGGATCACGTAATGCCATTATCTCTCAGTCATGTATGTTCATGTATGTTTGCTGCTTCAAAAATGTATTCAATACATCAACCTCAGCTGGCTTGCATTGTATCACAATCACTCCAAAGATTTCATTCATCCCTCTCGAAACACATGAAAACATGCCCTAAAGTATTTCTCCGAAGGAAGACTAGACCATCTTACTAATACGATTTTGCATTTGTAAATCAGTCGGTGGTTGAAATTATCTTAATTCGCTAAGTATTAAGAGATTAAACCTTGCAACAAGGCATTGCTTGACACACAAAGATCACCTTTGCAAGTGTCATTGGCAAACGCTTGGTCCGTCCAACATAACACTGTCTGTGTTTTTATTTCAGGGACAGTGAAGGCTGCTAGGTAGCCATTAATGTTCAGGCTGATGTTGGAGTGATGTGGCACCGTGAGTCGACAGACGAGGTGGCAAGACATCGCTGGAGTGCACAACTCCTCAGGAGCGGTGCTCAGCAGTTTGCGGTGTACGCCTCGTGGGCCTGACCTAAATCTGTCTCACCCCCCTTCACCACTCCCCTTTTCCCTCTCTCTCTCTCTTCCTTGGCCCTTACTTCTCCGCTCTTTTCAGTTTTGCACTCCAGTCCAGCGAGGCTCAGGGTTTTTTTTTGTTGTTGGACAAGACTCTCTTATATTGTGAGATCAAAATGGGCTGCCTTTTTTGCACAATGGAATTGTCTGGGTCAATAATTCGAGGTACAGGATGTTTTTTTCTTTCAGGTGGGAAGCACAGCAGCTCGACACGAGCTGAATTTTAACTCTGGAGACTTAAGGCTGTGAGATCAGAGCGGGGGTGTGCATTGATATAGATTTTTTAAACTGAATGTGAGGACAAAACGGCAGCTTTCTGTTTGAAATGTTCTTCTACCTTTCTGGTGTAATAGTGTCAACCCTGGCCAGGGGGCGCATGTATATATAATCCATATGCTCTAATATGTGTCTGATCAAAAACACTACAGACATCTGAGATATTGTTATATCAAGATGGATATCCAATGGTGCAGTACACTAAATATACCGGACACATCTTGGACAGACCTAGAAGCTATACAAAACAAGTTTATTAGTTATTTGCTTAACAGATGACATAACAGCTCAATGCTAGGTTATCCTTTTACATCCCCTCCATTGCATAGCAAGCTAACACAATCCAATTAAAAGGAGGCCGCAATGATAATAGAGTAAATTTAAAAATAAATAATGATGTGTATTTATGCAATGAAAAAACAGCACCTGAGATAAATATACAAATTCACACACAGCTGAAAAGCACAAAAATGTAGCCCTCAGTCACATTTATGGAATAAGAATGGAAAGGTATGATTTGCTATGCTAAGTATTTGCTATTCAGCCAGGGTATCTCTAGAAACAGGTCACCTTTCACACTTTTCCAATAAAAAAAACTCAGTAAGACAGGTCATACAAAGAGCAAGTCTACATATCTACCACTTACATTACAGCATATCAAATAATTGCTCTCCATTCCATGTCAAATTTGTGCATCACAACTTGATAAAGAACGAGTACCGATGACCTTTCTCTCCACCCCCCCTGCAGGGAGGAATGGCTACCGTTGAGTTTTAATATTGTTTGCAACACCTGACCTTTCTGTTGCAGAGAAGCAGGAGAAACGTATCCTGACACCAAATATAGAATAAAAATAAAAGGCTAGTTTCGACCTTGGCACCCAGGAATGAACAATACCAACATTTCTCCCTCAACATATTTCTTGAGGAAATGCATCAGAGTGCAGCGAGAATTCCGACTGCTGCTCCGTCCTGAGGGTTCCATTTCCTTTCCCGGAGCTCCGGGAATGGTGCCCCAGGCGCCCAACGCTTCGTGGCTAATTTGGTCGTGCACCGATTCGGAGAGGTGCAGATGGAGAGAGTGTTTCACACTGGGAAGGTGCGGGGTCACGTGCTGCTTTTAACCCACCTGGCCCATTTCACCCTCCCTTTGCTTTTCATGGGTCCTTTGGGCTCAACAGCGTGGAACGGCAGTAGCAGTGAGATGCATGCATGTGGAGCTTTCTGTAGATGGAGCGAAGGGGGTGGGGGGGGGGCGTGTGAGGAACGACGGATGCGCTCGGAGATGAACCTCTTCTCTCTCATTTCTCCCCATCAATTACTCCATTAAGAAATCAATAAAGCAAACATAAAAGACGTCGCAGGTTGAGCAGGAGAAAAGACGCCATCTGTTTTCCCCTCGGACAGCAAAGGGCTCGCGTCGTCCTCCGCGGCACTCTTTACGATTCATAAACGGGATTTACCGCCACGTGCCGTGAGTTACCGTGACGAGCGAACGGCATCTACGCGCTCATCCCCAACGCTCCCTCTCATCTGACTGCCCTTTAAGTGCTCCATAAATCTGTGTGCCGACTCAAAAGAAACAAAAGAAGCGATGGTGGTCTCAATGAGCGTCGAAAAGTTTCTGACTGAGGTTGATCTCTGCGCCACTGTGAGAGAAGCTTGCACTGCCGTAATGCCATCCAACCTCTAATTTTCCATGTATGTCCCCAACCCTGACAGAGTTCATACAGTGGGCAGAGAGGCCGTAGGCCTCTCAAGTGCAGTAAGTCCTCCACTCACCTAACAAGGTGCCCTTTAGATCCATGGCACTCACTGAAAGGGAAAAGGTCAACAATGTATCATTGAATAAAAGAAGTTTCCATGTTCTATTTTGGACTTAAAATGCAGGTTTTAAAACCAGATGGGGTACTTTTTCTCCACTGAATGATTTCTTCATTTACAATTCACACAACTGTGCAATGGTGACGTTGTATATTACAGCTACTGCCTTCTCACATAAGCAATACAGGTGCTATACAAGAAAGCAATACATCACTCTCAGTATTTACAGTCAGATATACATAGGCTGACCCCAATCACCACATACCCATTGTAGATTGTACAACTGTATGTCCTTTGTACTTCATTGTGCTCAACAGCCTGCATAACAAGACCTTCAGCTCATCTGAATAGTATTCTAAATGGACTGGATCTTTTCTTACTGGAGCTCAACAATTTAGCATAACACCTGTAAACCTGAGTTTCTGGTCTAACTAGAGAAGTACCAAGGGTATATTCTGATGTTCTGTGTTGATGATTTTTATTTTAATCTTGCATATATTTTTTTAATTTCAAGGAATTACTCACTGATTGTCCTATATGCAACTGCAGGTGCGGGAGGAGCGGCATGATTCCGTGTAGGCCCCTTTATGTCATCTGAGAAGATATGCGAATAAACAAATCTCGGAGATGGCTTTGCATCCCGTGCTCAATGCTAACACTGTGCGTGGCTCATTCCCAGAAAAGCTGCGATAAGCAGCTAAATTAATTTTTTGTTAAAAATGGAAAATGCTGACTCCGAGCTTTTCCCAAACCTAATTTATTTTTCTGTTTTTTTTTTTTTACAAAGTTATGAATGAAATTCCATCAGGAAAATGTATCCTCTGAACAATGAAGAAACCAAGAAAACAGCTTGCAAAGTACTGGCTGATTTTTTAGGGACATCATTGTAAAGTCTCCTTTGATGCAGATATTTAGAATAATGGTGGAGACTGGAAACTTGGCACAGAGGTTCTAATATCATTTGTAGACACAAAATGCTCTTGCTGCTTTAGAATAAACTTATGATGTATAGCCTTTCATATATAGATTAATGCATCTGCATATGTGTGACCTGCACACCCTTGTCATCTGTTGCTATCCAGATTCAGAGCAGCTTTTCATTCTTTGTGTCAGACACTTTCTCACAGCCACTGACTATTTAAACTGCTGGCCTTTGGAAAACAATCTCCTAAAAGGCAATAAGGTCTAGCTTGTAAGGTTCAAAGTGAAATGGCTTCCCTCTCCATAATATCTATTAGGGGTTTATACTAACAAGAAAAGGCAGGCAGATATCTTCTGAGTGATGCAAACTGCTTTCTAAAAAAGTGAAGACACTGCTGGGCAGTTTTGGACCAGTGAATTTTTTTGTCTGCATAGCAACAATCAAAGACTTGCTTATGACCCTTTAAAGTATCTCAGGTTATGCTATTGTCTTATTTCAGTCTGATGTCCCAACGGACATTTGCCCTAAACAATTATATGTTACATGGCACCGGTCGAAAAAGGAACAAAGTGAAGTGAACACTCTGGAGTGTTCAAGCCAAATGGGGTGTGAACCATCTCTGAAAGTCACAGTTACTCAAAAACCACATAAATAACACCTTTACATTGAGGATTTCAAGTTTACTTCACATACTGATGATAGCTTAATATATAAAGGACTAAAGGTGGGTGGATGTGGAGGCGGGTATGAAAATTTTTAAGTGACAACCATGACTATTTTTGGCTTTGTCTCAAAAACAAACCCCACAACAGTTGATACAAGTGCATACAACAGTTGATACATATGCTGCATATCTATAAATGGTGGGATATATGATTTTCTACTGCCATATTCCTTGATCCTAGTGTAATTGCTCAATTTAGTTTTGGGTATGGGATTGAGTCGTTTTTAAAAGCATAACCCCATGGGGAGGCCCCCGCAGTCACTCAAGTACAGCCGACACGCAAACTCCCTTACACCCACAGTTCCACTCAAGCCTCATTACTTATAATTAAACTCACATGTTTGCTCCACTGATAAGAACGTGATTATTCAATTACTAAATCCTTTTTAAATCTCACATGGTGTTGCTGCTTTGTTTTTTCCCTTGCATTCACTTCATTTAATTACATCTAAATGATTGCAGTGATTTTGTAGTCTTTTAACATTCATTCTCTTCTGAAGGCATCGGGACTAAGCTGAATGTTTTTGCCTGGAGGTAGTCAGCAGGTGCAGCATTAATATGATGGGTGTTAAACTCCTACCTTCCACTCTTCAACATGTGTGAAAGCCTCAATCAGTCACAAATAAATCAAAGGAAATCAGATTTGTACCACATGAAATGTACGATTCTGTGATGGAATATTTGTCCTGACTTGTGTTTGACATTGCAATTTTCCTCCTCAAGGATAATGTTATGACGGTTAAAATTCTGTGGAAGGGGATTAATTCCAATCTGAATAAATGTTGACCTTTGTTGAAATTAAAGTCCTGAAAACACCATAAATACCAGTCTCATTATCGACTGGAAATGACAGAGGAGTTTTCGCTGCATTTATTTCTCTTGGTTACATAAACCTGGAAAACTCTTAAGCCTTGGCATCTTTTGCCTCAACTAAAGGAGCCATAAGGGTTTTTGCAAGTTGTTTTCTTTGCTTAGATGTCATTAGCATTGATGAATCGTGCTTTGTTACCAGTCCCGTGGGGCCTAGTGTGCCGTTCAGTATGGCCATGTTTATTGGCGTGTGCCCTCGCCAGGCCTCCTCAATCTCCAGCACTCTCCGCCCCTGCTATTAAAACGCTCTCAGGGGCGAGAGCAGAGTAATCTGAAGGTGTTCTCCGGGTCTGGCCTGAATTGGCTCTGGGTCGGGTCGGGGGAGCGGGGTGGGGGGTTGGAGGTTGGAATGGAGTTTTAAAAATGCCATCCCCTTATCCCTGCATCACCCACAGCCGCAGAGGGATGAACCAGCATGAACAGATCTGGGGAATTAAATGTGAACCTTGGGATGCTCTGTGAAACATAATCTGTAGTTTGCCTACAAATGCTTATATAATAACAATTACTTTGTATATCTGATTTGATCTTGACATGTATTTTCATCAAGTTATTTGAATAAAGAGGACAACTCAAAAGAAGTAGTAGTGGAGGTTGCAGCAGGACTTCACTGATCCCAAATCAGGACAATTCTTCCTTTACCAAACACAAGAAACTTTGTCTTGTAAAAGACATAAAGACCTTGAGCATGAACATCACACTGCACAGTGCACTGCACTGAAAATTTAAATGGTTGTAATGCATAATACTTTAAATGTCTTTTATAATAAATAGAAATAATACTGTCTTATTGACCCTATACTAATTCCGCAAGTGAAATATCCTCATCATTGTTAGCAAATAAGAATACCAGAACATTTCAGCAGAGCTCTCAGGCAAAGTCCACTAAATTTAATACTGCTTTGGCTTTGATACTGCATTTCATTGTTCATTATCATACAAGTTTTCCTCATTATCCTTTTCATGACAATCAGGTCCAGTGAATCTACAATCTGACAAGCTGTTGCACTGTTTTTAATTATTTTGTTTGTGTGTTTGCATCCTCTTTTGTTAGGTTTCCCTTCCCGCATGGCAGAATAGCTCAGCAGGCTTGCCACAACACTATTGCAGAACATCAACAGACTCGCCACAACACTGTCCCAGAACATGTGAACACTTTCAGCATTTTTTTCACAAATATTTTGAAAGGAAATAACAAGTACAGTCCAGCATGGGTGTCTCTGCAGATCAGTAGTGACCATCCAGACTGATCCAGTGGCTACTTCAGGGTTTGCTGAATGAGGAATGTAGGCCCCAGTCAATAAAAAAAAAACTAATTAATGACTAAATTTAGAATTCTTGGTGTAGGTAGCAAGGCCTACAGCCTACCTCTATCAGCTCAACGTGTGGCGAACAAATCGTTATACAGTTGCCGTGACACCATGGATTTGTCAGATGGAGGCAAGCACCAGTCAAACTTGCTCGAGATTGCTCAGGGTCCCTGTCCAATCCCACAAATAATAATCCCTGCAGACAAGTATGTGGGTGAGACAGATATTCACTTTGACTCAGAGTAGGCTAACTTGATATTAGGTTACTTTGTTGAATAAGCAGTGGACGTCACTCGTCATATATGATGGTAGATTGGATTCAGCTCTCACGTTCTGCTGCTGCACGCCGCTTCTGTGGCCTATTCTTCTTGCTTTCATTCCTGGCAGTAGATCCAACTTTGGCCCCTGCCCCGTATTTAGCCAGAGATCATTATATGTCACAGCTTGAGTGCAGAGTTGTTGGAGCATTTGGCACAGAGAGCAGTCCACAGACACACTAATGCCAATGGAAAAATAAATCCAATTTTTCTAGTTTCCATGGTTTTTACTGCCTTCAGTACACGTAAGCGAACACATGAACTTACAAAAAAAAACAAAGACACATCAACATAAAAGAGAGAAAGGTAAGTTTTGTGAAGATGACAAAACCATACCAAGCAGACCGTCTGTGCATATTTATACATGCTTGATACATTCAACCACATGCTTTTGCCTCCAGACCACTAGGGGCATGTTAGTAAGTGAGGACTCCGGGAGACATACAGTTTGCATTGTTTTACATAGCATTGTTGTTTACCTTGTACACTGTTTTTGTTCTTGTACTTATTGTGTTTGTTCAGTGAAACTTTTCAAGGTAAAAGACAGAAAACATGAAAAAAGGGAACTGTGGTCTCCAGCTCACATTACTTTCAGTGTCCCCCGGTGAAACATCTCACGTATCTACTGGCGAGCGCAGAGATTAGTGGAGGGGCAAGGATATGACCTGCGGTGTGTCTGAAACCAAAAGATTATCAGTCTGAGCCCCAAAAGTCCAAAACCAGCAGATCCCTGCAGTGTCACATTACGCCCTGTCCACATCTCTCTGAGGCCACTGTTTTGCCACCCTGATGCCCATCAGATGACATTGGTGACATTTGTGTGACAACAGCTCTCTCCACTTCCATGGAGGAACAGAGCCACTCATTGTGTGCTGCTTTCACAAATTTTTCAATTTTAGGTGCCATATGAATGTTGTAAGTGTTAGACTTGGGCAACAAAAATAAATCAGGCAGAGTACTGTGCGATCGGGCACCAGGAAATAAATTATTTTGCAGGATGTGTTTCAGGTCTCTGGTGTAGCTGTTGTTACTATTTTCCACAGACAAATTCCTTCGGTTTGCATATAAAGTGGTCCCCTTTCTATCAATCAATCAATCAAATGTGACTTTGCTGTATGCACAATAATAATGGGATTGTCACAGGGTGCTTTTGGCAAACATCAAAGGAGAATGAAATAGAACTATCTGCTGCTGTTGCTGTTCTTCAAGTAAACAGTATATGCCACAGTGCACTCCGCAGAAAGAACAGAGCATTCTGGAATACTTTATGATCGAAGACATCAAAAAAAAGAACTCTTAATGAGTTTCTGTGCACTGAATGAGTGCAGCACATCTTACAGCCGTAAAGTGGAGGGACCCTGATGCCGTAAGCAGGGGCAATGGAGGACACATGGATCGCATGGCTTGTTTGGGTGAGTTCTTAGTGGAAAATGTGCTTTTAATTTACCGGCCCCATAGGGTCACATAGGGAAGCTGTCTGTATGGATGCCCTAAATGGCTAACAATTGCACTTGCCAGCTCTTACTCTCTCTCTCTCTCTCTCTCTCTCTCTCTCTCCTATCTTCTGTCTTTCTTGCTCTGCATGCTGTAGCAAAATTTAAATACCACGCTTACATCCAAAACTAATAAAAAACATACCGTTTGTCAACATGCTATTCTATTATTAATTTGACCTGCTGATGAATACACAGCCCTGAAAGTGCGAATTTCCAAAAGAAAACTTCATCAGAACCATTAAAACAGAAGGACATAAATAGAAATGTAGTACTGCTATCAGCCATTCAGTTCAAGTATTGTTGTACTAAGCTCTGTCAAATGCTCTCTTTCCACTTTTCTCAATGTGATTTATTTAGGGCTGTGGGCTCGCCTCCAACCGAATCCACAGTTTCCTTCTCATAAGTGTAGACTGGAGTAGTTGACAACAGATCAACAACGCTCCCCTGCATATTGTTAGAAGCTGCCAATTTGTTAACCTAACCTCCTCTACCAATAATGAGTGAAATCACATTGCTAATGACAAATAACTTCCTTCTTTGTCACCGGTATTACTAAAGTAATGGTGTTTTTATTATTTATATTTGATTTTGTTGTATTGCAGCCAGCTGCAAAGTCAGTACATCTCTGGCAAAATTGTGAATGTGGTTTAATATTGTTAAATATCGTCCCCAGACAAAATGGAAATGTGAATGGCAGACCTGGCAATCCTCCAGAAAAAATATTTTCTTTAAGGATTCTGTTTACAGCTCATGTGTTCTTTTGCGAAAATGAACTGCAATCAACGGAAGACTGATGCAGTCACAGGAGATGAAGTCTCATCCATATCTCCAGTTAAGCTACCCCACTGCCTGCCCCTAGGGGCCACTGTTGGGATACCTTCTTTAATGCTTGTTCATTTAGAATTCATCTTATGTGACTTCACAGGTATGTTATGCTTTGTGATTTCGAAAAGAAATGTGTTTTTTTTAAATAATAATTAAAATTGTTGAGGAGGCATTACCTTCCTTGTCCCCGTGTTGAAAACTCTGTTCATTTTTAGGTGTATTAATTCTGGAGGTAAATCAATGAGAGATAAACTATTGAAATGATTTTTTTTAAATAATGAATGTTATTTCAAAATTTCAAATTGATTTGTTTTATTTAATTCATTTCCATTTTTTAAATGATACTCCTGTCTGGAAATATTTCAATGTCACTGTGTTATATTGTCTGTGTTCATGCTTGTTATTTTCTCTCGGAATGTGAATGGCAATTGTTATGGTTAATATGGTAGTGTGAAAAAGACATTACTAATCCCTAACAGAGGCCCTGAGCAATCTTTGTTCTCTGTGTATACTAACGGAACTGAATGAGTATGTTATGCACTTGATTATGTAATGGCTACACATTATTGCCATGGTATGATAGGATAACCTACACTAAAGTAGCAGGTGATAAGTATTAAAACACTTAGAGGATTGGTATTGGGAAGAGGGTGGTGAGAAGGTGTGATGAGAATGACGGGATGTGTTAGCTCCCCCCCCCCCCTTCTCCTACATCAACAGACCGGGTGCGACGGAACCCGCCGCGGAACAAACAGTAAATTAAAGCGACAGCCGCGGTGGGGGGACACGCTGTGACGGCCGGGTCCGCGTCCAGGTGTCGTGACAGCCAGGCTCGGGCTCGGAGCGGGGCCCGGGCCCGCCCCCGCCAGAACGCGGCCGCCGGACAGCTTGTTTCGCTTCCTCCGGCGCCGGGGAGGCGGAGACGGATCGTTGAGCATCGACACGGGCCCCGCGCGCGCGGGCCGCTGCCCTGTGATCGAGCGGCCCTCCGCCCGGGCGCCCCGCCGCTCGCCCATCTGCCCCCTTCCCCGGAGCCGTCGAACGCGGAGACGTCAGCCTGCTCGCCCGGCCCTCGCCGCCCCCGGCCCCTCCTCCCTCTCTGCCACATGGCGACGTCATCCAGCCAGCTTGCTGGGACAGCGCACACAGCAGAGTGGGAAGGGGCGCTTGTGTCCCCTTGTACTTCTGTGTATGGACTTTCCTTTCCAATAATCCTAGCCTTAATAGGTTAATTTTCCCCAGCCCCTGTATGACCAGTTACACATAAACAGGACACATTCTTGGAGGGCTGACTCACTGATGCACACTACTAAGTACTGATGATCTATAGCGGAGAGAGAAAGGGAATTGTTACATCATGTAAAGAACTCATTCATCATAAACACATACATGTACAACAAGGCTTATACACTACATATATAACAACAAGATTTACATTACATTATTATCATTTAGCAGATGCCCTTGTCCAGAACAACTTAAATAGGTTACAATTTTTTATGTTAGCCATTTATACAAGTGGATATTTACAAAGGCAATTCTGGGTTAAGTACCTTGTGGGGAATCAAACCAGCAACCTTTCAGCTACGAGCCCTGCTCCTTGCCACTTTGTTACGTGCCACCTCGTTCTACACCCCTACAACTTCCCTCAAAATCCATAATGTCTCTCTCAGATAGCATGGGAGAATATCTTGCCTCTTTGGCAAGCCAGTGCTCCCAGGCAATCCGAAGAGGGATGAAGGGATTTGATAACGTGTTAATGGAGGTACACAGACCATGCTTTCATTCGCATTCAGCAAATGCACGTGGAGATAATTCAGAGGCTCGTTTGTTTTACCAGAAAGAAGATGCAAATCTGGATTCAGGAGCTCCAGAGACCTGCGGTTATGGAGTACCGCCTCGCACTCAAAGTGGCAGCGTTCCCAAAACAGTTCTGGGGACACCGTGACCTTGATATAAATGAAGTCCTGGTGGACCAGGGTCAGTGTGCTGGAGACCACCAGAGCTGAGGGCCTACCTGCTGTTAGGGTTGCTATTACAGCACTACTACATGTATGATGCATTAGCACTCTGTTATGCTAATTGAGCTGTTTCATTGTTTCAGCAAACCACTTTGAACTGAAGCATGTGGGGATAGGCAGATAATTCATTCTGGTGAAGGATAATGGCCTATCAAGGAATACAGGAAGCTCCACAGCATGCTACCTGAGAAACTACGCACCTTGCCATATTATAGCAGTGTATATTCTCACTAAATGACATTCATCCTCTGGTTACTTACTGTCAGCTTTAATATGACTGCTGTCAATAGGCTTTGACGCTAAAAAAACAGAGAAATGCATGGGGAAAAACACACCGGAATAAACTCATTAGACTCTCAAAAAGTCCCTTTAGTTATTTCTGTCAGCGGAAAGTGCCGATTGGTTCAAAGTTATGACCTTTGCGTGACTCTGGGAAGCCGGTTTGGAAACCGCGGCCGCGTTTGCCGGGCCTCCAATGAAAGGGCAGAGCTGTCCGTGTACAGTAGCACGCAGCAGGCATGGTCCGCAGTCACGGAGCTGGATGTTTCTTTTTTTAACGGGCAGCAGCTGCGGCAGGGCAGTCAGGGGGAGAGGGCAGGAGCCAGGCGGCACGCCGCTCTGGTAGCGCTGTGAGCTGGACCGAGCCCACGCGGCACGGGTTGCTCCGTCAGCGCACGCACGGTCCCTTCTCCCCGCTAAGAGGAAGGCAGAGAGAGAGAGAGAGAGAGAGAGAGAGAGAGAGGGACAGAGAGAGGGCAGGGGGGATTCACAGAAAGGCAGAGACAGCAAAACAGAGAGAGGAGAGGAGGGGAATAGAAAGAGCACACCATCTTCCATCTTTGTCTGAGTGTAGGCTCAACCTTGTTTTTTTCCACCAACAAACATGCACTCCCTGTTCCCCAGTTATAAGTAGGAGACAGGGTTTAAGGAAGACAGAAAGGGGGAAAGAGAAGCAAAAAAACAGAAGAACGGGGAGGCTGAAACAGGAAGAAAGAACAAACAGCTTTTCATCTCCGCATCAGAGTAGGCTCTGTTGCGTCCTCGTTTTGATGAATCAGGCCGAGGCTCTGATGCTAATGGCGGGCCCGAGTCCGACAGCACTTTTCATTAAAACCCCCCTCACATGATGGGGAACAATTCCTTTAATTACTCATAGATTTCCTCTAAATATGGCGACGGCTGGAATCCTTAATGATGCAGCAGAGCATTAGGGGTTCCATTAAGGGAAAATTGTTTTCTCTTCACTCAAGGCGTGCACACTGGAATCAGAAGGAGAAATCTCTATGTCGCGTGCCGCTATCATCATACTCCATCAATTCTACCGACGAATCACTGCGCAGCAACCAAAATTGCATCAGGGTGTATCTGAGTGCTCATTTGCCACTGCCCTTCCTTCCATCTTTGTCCTTCTCTCTACATTTTGTTGTTTCATCTAATGAGTGCTAAAGGTTACATTCCCATTGTTTTCCTCCTGATTCTGGATGGCAAGCATGTTTTGGATTACAGAGGCCCCTGTGCATTAGTGGGGGAGAGGGCCAAGGGATCCTTTTGAAGTTTCATATGTATGTGCATGAGTAATTATTATTTGGTAATTAAAGACCTTTGGTGCACTGTAATGAGGGTTTTTTTAAGCTTGTGTCACTGGAATAAGAGAAACTGCTCTTGCCTCTCCCTGGCTCCCTCATTTTCCCTGCTTCTGTCTCTCTTTGATGCATCCTCCTCCTTCCCCTTACCCTTTTCAGGCCTGACATTTGTGATTTAAAGAAAATGGATGTCCGTGTGGTCTTGGGGAAGAAGGTCTACCGTTCCATTTCAGTTGAGATACTATTTGCATTCTAAGTGAATGCAAATTGTCTGATTGAACCGAAAGACTGCTGTTTGTGAAGACGGAGATCCATTTGACAAAAAAGCTAACAAAAAAATCATTACAGCAAAGAAACAATGACAAATTATATTTCCTTTTGTATAGCACAAATGAAGGACTACCTCAATCAACATTCCTCCTTTTCCACCTGTTTTCTTACAAAGAGAGATGGCTATATTCAGGGGGTATTTATTGTTGCTTAACAGTCTCCCATGCATATTTACTAATTTAAAAGTAAGCACTTTATCATATTTTTATTATATTCCCTGTTAAAGTCCCTGTTTGGAGAATCTTTGACAGCTGTTGTTAAGATCTTTTAACCAATGAACCACTCAGATACATAGAGGGTGTGACCTGTAGACCATTGGAACTCCCACATGGAATTAACATTGTAGTAGAAGCACTAAAGGCAGTACAGCATTCACTGTTCCATTTAAAAATAACCATGAACTGTTCTAAAAACCAACTGAAGCAACCATACAATGGCAGGGCTTACACATTACCCTCAGATATAAACACAAGCGCAAGGGTAGGCGAGTGTTACGGTTAAACAGACCCCTATGCCGACTTAATTTGAGAAGTTGTCTCACGCACCACTTTGCCCTCCCCACAGCTGCAATTATGGCTGTGGCTTGCAGAGCATGAACTATGGCTGAAGTTTGACCTAAAATTGTTTCAGGGTTTCCACTTAAATCAGATTTATATTTTCCATGACTTTTGGATAACGTTTAAAGGATAAATCTATGATGTTCAAGGATTATTTTTTTTATTTCCGTTAGAGAGAAAATCTCTTGAAATTGGTCTACTTTGATGATAGAATAGGGGAGGGTGGGGAGTACTTTTTGAGACATATTACTTTAAGAATACTTTGAGTCTGTGATACAGACTGGTGAATGCTCTTGGCATTACAAACTGCCATTCACCAATGAATTTGGGGAGTGGGCTTAGTTTACATGCCAAGGAGCTATCCAATTTGCTAGCAATATCAGCACGCTGAAATGATGAAACCTTATAGTAAATGACATCTGTGCCATTTACTATGAAGTTTCATTAACTTGTGGGCCGGCAGAAAAGATAGACACATTTGCATCCTGTACATAAACACAGCACGAATGGACTTCATCTTTTTTTTTTTTTTTTAGATTTGTACAATCTTCCTTAACTTTTCAAGGACTGTGGGATATTTTCTTCCATGACTTTCAAGTATAAAAATGCTTTTTTCTCAAAGACCGTATGAACCTTGCTGATTGTGCTGACTGTTTTTTTAATTAATCTTATGCTGTGAAAATGAGGAAAAAAAAAGCCTCACCGTCATCTATGTGGACTCAGAAATGTTTCAGGAAAAGTCGGTCCTGTCTGTCTTGGCATATGCTACACCATAATAAAATGTTAATTAGTCCCAAAGAATTGCCAGTCCTGGCATGCCAGGACTCTGCCTGGTTGGTGGAGCCCTGCAGAGGCCTACACTTGAAAGGGAGTTCCACCAGAGGGACAGGCTTGGTTCAGCCCTTAATCAATTTTACAGTCATTCTGTCTGACAGAGATCCAGTGACTCTTAATGTAAACTTGGTTTACCTCTCAGTACTCACTGCGGCCAAATGCTACACCCTTTCAGTGGCTCTTGTTACACAGGCGCTTTTTGTGATGGTTTGCATTGTGGTTTGGATATGCTGACACAAAGGTTGGAGGACTTCAAGCAGCAACTTGAGTTTCTCCCAGCTTTGGTGTGAAGGGCATGTAGTAGTATAATATGTACTGTAGTATGTATGTATTGTAGTATAATATATAATGTAGTAGTGCATAGAATCTCACTTTCATTTGCTGTCATTATCTTCACTTAAACCTCAATATTTATATTGAGGTTATATAACGCTGCAATTCAGTGTTATGCTGTGTGATATCACAACCGTGTTTCCATGTGCAGTTGCTTTTTTGACACCTCCCGACAAGAGCAAATATAGTGGCAAAAATCTAATGTAGTAATTCTGCCCCAGATAAATCAACTAAGGTATATTGCAAAATTAAATACCTCCAAGACAGGTGCAACTGATAAGCTGTTCCCCTGCCACTACTGAAAAAATATACTCTTCATGTTGTTACTCATCTGTCATGAATTTGGTTCATATGTAAATAGGGGGAAATGGCTGCAGATCGGGAGCTCTCTTGATGGTGTTAAGACATCTACTTTCAAATCACAATGTCATAACTGGTGTAGTATTAAGATCATCTTACGGTTTGAAAAGGGCCAGTAAGAACCTGCTTACAATCTATGAATATGTTTAAGCTGTTAAAAATTCTCACCTAGATTTATAACTGCTTTTATGGGACTACTAAAGACATAACATTTTCAGTACAATCATATAAAGTTGGCTGTCGTGGCCAATTACTTCCTACATTTATGAAAGAAAATAAGCATCAGTGACCTGCACATTTACTTTAATATCATAGGCCGAAAGCTTGCTAAACTGAATTTGACTCATTTAATAGCTTTTTGGGACAAAATACTCCAAGAGACCCCCTCAAAGACGGATGGCAAGCCCTGTAATTGTTTCTCAAGAAATTAGACGGATTGATTTGCTGTCCTCCATTAAAGTGCACCTATTTAAACAGGCTTATTCCAGTGTAAACAGAAGTGACTGATAGTATTAGTATTGAGCTTGTTTTAGCATATATTGACCGTTTAATTAGAAATCCTCAGTATGTTTTTAATTTCCCTCTGCCTCTTTCAAGCACCACTTTGATTGAATCAGTGTGTGAAATTAGCAATGCATTCTGTGGTTGCTTATTATCTATCCCGTTAACAATGGAAAAACACTGTAGAATTCGGGTACGCTCACTGAGGGGGAAACTCAGTCGATGAGCAAAACAGTTTGAGGCTCAACTTCTGATAACAACTATAAGGCAGAGATAACACACATTTGCTCCTTTCAGATTGAAATCAAACAGAACTGTAAATGTAGTGTTTTGAAAAAAAGAAAAACAACAGTACAATTGCCTTATACGTGTTATTAGCTGTAAGTTAAGGCCAAACAACTTTGTGTTTTAATTGAACCATCCCCTGGATATCACTCCTGAAGTATTAATTTTTGGGCTCCAATTTTGAAGTATGTTTTTCTGCTAGAGAATTGATGCATCGGGGGTGGCCTTTTTTCAGTCATATTTTATCTCCACATCAGTAGATAATGGATGTTTGTCTGCACACCCCACAAGCAAGTCCCATGCTCTATCTCTCTGACTTTGTTTATCGTGTTCGCTAGCGGGAGAGAATGTGTCTCTGCCTGTGCCGTGACTGCCAAGACCTTTTCCTTGCGGACATAGACGATATCTCGTTTTGGCAGCCTTCCTGCCATGATAATAATTACAAATTAAGACGTGGCGTTCTGCTAGGGACGTCCATCCGCGGAGGTGGCGGCAGGGGCTTTTTTTGTGGTTTTATTGTTTTTTTTTTTTGAAGGGCACAAGTGGTCCAAGCTCAAATTAGAACCAGCAGCAGCTTGTAGAGTGTTTCCTCCTAAGTGCAACATCGCTTGACATCCCCGGTTGTCCTCGGACGATGGTGGGAGAAAAGAGTGTCTCGGTGTATGAGGATCAAAAGCGCCTCGGTGAAAAACTAACAAATAAGCAAATTAATCTTCTCAAGTTAATCCAGAAATTCATTTTGGAGATTTAAATCGCGCCGACTTGTCTGACTCTGTTTAAATTGCTCCGCCAATTTTTGTTTTGGAAAATTACTCATGAAACAAGTTGATAATGCGTTCGAAAGTGTAAAATCCTGTAATGCCTTCGTAATGCAGTGCTCGAAACACGACACGTTAAGTCTGAGCTTGCTATGCTGTGGATCAAGAATAATCATTATTATAATCAATTTAAAGTGTAATTTTAAAAAACTCCAAGCTGAAGTGGTATCAGCAGGTTTGGCAATTGTGCTGTGAGAAGGCTACATTTTTCATGCAATTTTCTCTTTTCAAAACTGAAAAATAATGGCACGCGGCAGACCATTCGGGCTGACACTTGCAGAAGCGAGCAGACAATTGCATTCCGTGTCGATCTCGATATTGAGCAATTCAACACCGTTCCCAATGTCTGCGGCCGTCAGACTCCGGGGAGCAGGAAGCTGGCTGCAGCAACAGGGCGAATGCAGAGAGAGAGAGAGAGAGAGAGAGAGAGAGAGAAAGAGAGGGGGGTCAGTGTGCCATTCACCTACCTGCACATTCAGGCAAATGACTCGCAGGGAAAGCAATGGGCCCGAGTGCCAGGCCGTGGCCGGAATCGATGTCATTAGTCAGCTATTTCAGTGGGGCGGAACCACCGCGAAAGGAGAACCTGCAGCTCCCGGAAGCACATTCACCTCCCTCATCAATTCAGGCGCCCACGCGACAACTTAGCACGTTATCAATGTTGTACCCCCAGGCAGATGGCATTGGAACGATATGGAACATTTCCACAGGAAGGAAAAATGTTCCGGAAATTTCAAATGGAGCAACAAAAGGCTCAGAGCAATAGTGTTAGCAGACAGTTTTGTTGTGATGTATTAACATTTCACTGACAGTGCAGTGGTGGCGGTAAGTAACCGCCTTCACCGCAGAAGTTTCACACTTTTCACCCCCCTCGTCATCTCTGCTTACTACATTTCAGAAGAGAGGCTCCATAAACAATCAACCGCACAACTGTTTATCCCTGCTATTCATGACACACTCCAGCACTATACACCTGGAATAATTTTCTTTGGATACTTAACAAATCAGGCTTGTCTTTTGAAAAAATAAAGAAATCACTGTAAATAATACCAGATGTTTCGGGGAAGAGGCAGAAGTCGCACTTTGCATACGTAAACAGTACTTTTACCTCATCGTTTTTTTTTCTTCGCTTTTTCAGTAATTGTCTTCTCTCGGGGAAAGGGCTTAAAATTTTGGAGGAGTAATTGGAGAATCTGCCCGTTTTCATTTCCTGTGGTGACCTGGGCAGCGCGAGGGTTGTTCACCACAGTGTGTCGCTCACAGATGGAGGGAAGAGCCGCCAACCCCTCCGGAGGGACGTGACAGCCGCTTGGATTCAAGCCCCATCCAAGAAAAGGGCTGAGCGACAACCCCTGACAGAAGAGGAGACAGAGAAGTAACTCAGGGGAAGGCACAACGACTGACAATGACTAGCAAGTGAAAATGACAGAGCAATGTTACTGCCAGCCAGGAGCAGGTTTACTCGAGGAAAACAGTGAAAGTTTAATGACGCAGCATATGGATAAACTGATTAGTTTAAATTGTTAAGAACATCTATAAACAAATTATGTAGAATTATGCAGACACCAACCTAGTATCACAGCTCAGTGATATTTGTCCTAATGTCCTCATGTTTGTTATTTTAGGTTGTGCAAAATTTCAGTGTTTCTGTGTTATTTACTACAGTACATTACATATTCACAACACCACAGCTGCTTCTGGCTTAAACTTTTACTCAACAATAAGACAATGCAGAGAAATTACTTTCTTTGGTAGAAAGAAATAAACTGCTTATAAAGATGGAGCACGTTCAACATTAATTTCCAAACACTGTTCAAATAAAATTTGGTGAAACACCAAGGAGGGCCAGTGTTTTCATGGTATTGACTAGGTATGAGACAGTATCATAATATCAAATCTCACAATATCAGAAAATGGAAAAATGTTTTGTGGCCCTGAGAGCATGCTGCAAAATCAGAATGACCACCTGACTATGATTAAAACTGGCTGGTATGTAATTCCTCCTCCAGACAATCATGTCAGTGGAATTTTTACTTGTCATCCTTTTCCAAAAGGGTCCATCTTCACGGTCATGTTTAGTCCCTACCCTGGCCCCCCAGTGGTGGAATGAGCTCCCACAACAGTCAGAACTGCCAAATCACTGACCATCTTCCTCTGCAGGCTGGAAGCTGAGCTGTTCAAATTGCAGCTTGGTTCAGCTAATACTGTAGTCTAAAAATTCATGCACACGCATTTACTATACCCTCAAACTTCCTCTTAGACCTACTATGCCACTTAACAGAATATGACGTTATGTAATGACTCCTATTACTGGATTGTGACACTTATCTTTGCTCTTAGCCTATCCCTCTGGCATGCACCTTTGTAAGTTGCTCTGGATAAGAGCATCTGCTAAATGACTAAGGGAAATGTAATGTTTTACTTGCTTTACTCTGTCTGTTATCTCTCAGCAGTGCTATTAAAAAAGTACTTCATAAAACAGATAGTTACAGCTTGTCACTGGCTAGCTAAGGAATCCAGCAGCACCATTGAAATAATGTAGGAATATTACTATAGTAATAGTACTGTAACAAGCTAGGCACTGCTTTATTTGGTGGTTTCATGTTATCAATAATGTTAAATTTGGTCTCTTCTTACTTTACATAGTTAAGTGGCTGATATCGCTAGGGGTTGATATATGAATAAATGTTGTATTTTTACTTTCCTGTCAGTATCACTTCTCTGGGAATATTGTTTTGTGATAATTTCACATTGTGAACACTTCCTGAAATTGTACTGTGAGCTGAATGTAGCATCTCACACTTAGTATTGACATTATCATAGTGTTTATTACTTCATATCTTCATATGGGAAATCATAATCCACTCTGTGAGAGTTGCTGCTTGCAGCTCAGTGAGCATACAGTGCATGACTGTGGTCACAATGACATAAATCGAAAGAGTTCCAGAGATGCTCTGCTGGGTTCATGTTGGGTGAACCCGGGAGGCCCGTCCATCATGTGAACCTTGTTCTGTGTCAGAAAGGTTTGATAAATGCAGGCAACATGTAGCTGTGTGTTCTCACACCTAAACGCGAGGGGATTACTTTGCTCAAGGTAAGGTGCAATATGTGGAGTGGGAAAATCACCGCTATACGGTCGTAATGGTCAAGGACTTGTCTATCAAACAGCAGCTTTGAGTTCTGTACATACTGTATTGCACCCTATACCAACACAAATAGTCCAAATGCAACCTGGATGGTGCTGTTCCCCCGGTGTGTGATACACTCTCCGCCTGCTATCATGTTGGATTAGATTGGCCCGTGACTCATCACTGAATGCAGCATTGCACCAGTTTGCATTTTGCCAGATGGAATATGCTCAGGCACAGCCCTAATGTGGGCATTCTGCGCCAAGCCCACAAGGGTAAACTCTGCTGCTTTTGTTCTAGAACCACCATTTTATTGTACTGGACCTGACCTGACATCTCTGTGTCTCTGCAGTATGTTGAGATGCAGAAAGATGTCAGTCCTAGAGATGCTTACAGTAGGTACTGACTGTGCTGATTTGACCACATTTGTGGTGGAGAGCAGGGCAAATCGAACCCACCCAAAGGTTCCCAATTCAATTCCCATGGGCTCCAGCTCTGGTCTACCCTTCGGAAAGGGTAGAATATCCAGAATTGCCTCATTAAATATTCATCATCAGTAAATGGATAACATTTAAAAATGGTGAGCTACACAAGTCGCTCTGGATAAGAGCACCTGCTAACCAAATGTGATATATATGCAAGGGTGGTGCTGCAAGGCTGCTGTGAAGTTGAGCCCTTCTGAACATATCACACCTGCAGACACGACGTTATTGATCAGTGCACGCCAAAGTGTCTGGTGACCCTGGACACTGACGTACCTGTCCGCAGCAACCAAATGGCCTCCACCCTGCAACCTTGTGACAGTCATGCCATTTGTTTCTGCTATTAATATCCCCTGTCAGGGGTGAAGAAAAATGTGACACCAAAAATCTCATCTGCAAAACATTTTACCATAAACAGCGCATTAAAAATAAACAAGTGACTGGGAGTGACCAAGTTTTGTCATTTATTGTCAGGAAATGTGAATGAAAATATTTGTCTCTATAACTTATGAATATATGGTTCTGGGGAATTACTGAAACGGTTGTTGTGATTTTAATACCTTTTAGGGTGTGTGTGTATATATATCTACATATATGTCTATATATATTTATATATCTATATCTATATATAATGCAGCAACATAAAAAAGGTAAATGCTAAAAGGCTAGGGCTGCAATGTGGCACTACTGAGCTTTTCCTATAGTAGCAACCTCACCTCATATATCATCAGTAAGTGTAATTGCTGCGATGTAGAATTGCAATCAGTAGCTGTCAGTTATCAGTATCAAATATCAGTCATCTATGCTTCAGGCCACTAGTGCCACCAGTACATTAAGACAGGTTTGATGAACCCATCTGCAGTCTCAAGAGGTGAGACTACAGAGGGCAAGGGAAGGTGGATAGTGACTCTGCTGCCCTGACTGGCATAGATAGCTCCTTCCACCACTGGGGGGGGGGCAGTGATGAAGATGAGCAGGTACTTGTCGTGACGCCTCACAGCGGAGGGACAGACAGACGACCGGCGTTTCTGGAACTCGGGGCACAAGCTGGTCTGGAGGTGGAGAGCGGAGACTATAAGAGGGCGCTGTGGTTGAGGGTCCGACATGCAGATAGAAGCAGCCTGAATTGGACACAAGCTGCGATTGGCAACCAGCAGAAGGAGATGAGTGGTGGCTTGAGAGCGTGTGGGGACAGAGAGGACAAGTCTAGCCGCAGAGTTCTGGATGAATCAGAGTGGTCAGATGGCACTGGCAGGGAGACTAGCCAGGAAGGAGCAGCAGTTGTCCAGAAGGGATAGCACCAGGGTCTGGACCAGTAGTTGTGTTCTTCTGTTGTTGGACATGTAGCAGCAGAAGGGGTGGGTCAGGGGTTCGCTGTTCTACGAAAGGTGAATGTGTTGTTATTCCAATATTTTTGGCATTGTGGGACAGAGGTACAAGGTGAGGTTAGAGAGAGAGAAAAATATGTCCTTTATTGATGTATTAGTACAAGTCACCTACAGTAGTTCTGTGGAGTTTGTTACCTAATTTGTAAATAGTCTACAGTGTCACTATGCACAAACTGTCAGGGCTCAGGCAAGGACTCAAGCGCGGACACCAGGGCTTCAGGTTCCAAAAAGCTTTAACAAAGACGTCAGGCGAAGTAGCAAAACCAGAACAGGCAGTGTCAGTAAGAGGCAGGCAGTCCGTGGGCAAACCAGGGTCGAAAACGGGAACAGGCAGGGTCAGTAACCAGGCAGGCAGATACTCAGGCAAACAGAGCAAGGCGGCGAGCAGAATCAAAGTCGAAGAACAAGCAGGAACAAAAACGGCAAGACTTACAGGGGGGAAAAAAGCACGGCAGGAATGAAACAGGAAAAACACTGCAACAAACTGGCAAACAAAACAGAGACAAGCAGGGTAAATATAGGGTTGGGCTGATGAGGTGATGGGAAGCAGGTGTGCAGGCAGGCAGGTGGAGATGATCAGGTGGGCGGAGACAGGGCAGAGAGCGGGGCAGGGCTGGAACACAAGGAAAAACAAAAGCACATGGACACAATGACAGATGGGGAGAACAAAAACACAACAGCTAGGGGGCTGGAGTACTGACACAAACTGCACATAGGTACACTCACAAGCAGCTTTAATCATGTCACAAACAAGGGGTAACATAAAAAGAAATTTAATCATCACATGAAAAGTTCATACCTCTCCAATAAACACAATTAAAGGGCTTATGTAACCTCTTTAATCAAATACAGTGTTAGTACATACTGATAGTGTGCTTTATTATACTTGCTGACTCCTCATATTAAAAATACAATTTTAAGCAATAAGCATACACATTAAAGACAAATAAATCAACAAACACGTTTACCCCTTCTGATGGCAGTGGAGCATCACTTGCTGACCAGCAGTAATTGCATTTATCCTATAATCCCAGTTCAGGTACAGGTCCCTATCTGAGTCAAGCACAAGGGAGCTGCTTTGGACCTCCTTGTTTTTTGTCTCTGTATACAAACTTGTGCACTTTTGCATATTGAAAGGTCACCCTTTTCTCTCTGTCATTATCTGATAATCCAAACTGACCTTCCTTGAAGCCCCTTGAAAATCCATAAAATTGTGTTCTTCCTGGAAAGTCATGCAGAGATCAAATATCACCGTCCTCGAGAGGCACAGGAAAATGGCCCAAATTCCAAAGCTAAATAAATGTTTCACACAGGGTAAAAAGCATCCAATTTTCTTGCCTACTTGCTAGCTCAATGCCATTTATTATCAAGCCCATCAATGTCAATGGGCTGATGTGGCTAAGAAACTGGCTAACTTGCTGGTTTGTTTGTTAGGGCCACTGCCAAAAGGCATCGGTGACTGGCATTCACCTTGTCTGTGTGCCTGAAAAAACAAAACATTTTGAAAGAAATGTGTCTCAAAAATATTTCTCCCTGCAATTTTGACTTCAGAGAAGTCCCAGACCAGAGCAATTAGAATATAGCTTTTGGTATTATCACATTCATCCGTAAAATGTCATTACAAAGTCATGGTAAATTTGCATCTGATTTGAGTAAGAACCCTGTTATGTCACTTTGAGGCTGCTCATGGAAAGGTAGTGCACATTAGTCTTTCATGGCACAATAATTCAGTTAAACACTATGACCAAATATCTAAGTATTCCCATGTATCTCTCAATCTTAAAATTAACAGACAATATATGAAGATGATAATGTTATTATTTCATCTTCCATCTCAGTACAGATGAGCCTAAACTCCTGAAAGGCTTATCAGCCTGATGATCTGGCTGAACAGATGTTTTGTTTGAGTGGTTGTCCATATCTGGAATGTGCAAAGCTTGCAAATATAGCCACCTTGTATTACTGCATAGAAATGCACTTTCCATCACGTAGCCACTGTAACATCAATGATTTTCCCTGTGCTTGTCAGATAATTAACAATGCTGATGGACAGCCAGGTGTCGGTCCTGTCAGAAAAGCCAGGGCAAGTGCTTCTCAAAATTTCTTATCTGGGACAACATTAAGAAGGGGTGAACTGGAGGTAATGAAATATTTTGTTAGTTGTTCTGACAGGACAAAAATGCACCGATCCCATGACTTTTCAAGGGACATAGTAATGGTTTAAGAATGTGATTAACTGAAAGGGTGGACCTATATGACCAAAAGCAGAAGGAAAAACAGTATCAGCATAAATTAATATTTGATTAATTTTTTCATAAGACCTAAAAATATCCGGTGAATAACAATGTATTGCACATTTATTTATACCTCAGAAAAGGCAGATATACAGCCATTTTCCAGGCAAACCCTTTCCAAGGCTGCTTTTCAGCACTCTCCTCTTTAAGATCTCATGTTTATTGTTTACTTTCTTTTGTTCTGCTTTCCCTTCAACACCTGTTTTAGCAGCACAGCTGGTTCGGTAACATCTGCACCAAACAGGACTGGTGCCATAACGGTTCTTCTTTTTTTTTTGTTGTCTGCTTCAACTCACTGATGATTTCAAGCTGCAGCCCCGAAAACAGAATCACAAACACTTCTCTGGCCAGTGCACGGAAGTCAGTCCAATCAGATAAAAGTGCTCCTGGAGGCGGTTAATCACCATGCACAGAGGCTGCTAGATGGGACTGAGTTCAGCAGGGACGAGAGCCCTTCCCTGCTCTTGGCAATGCCCTCCCCAGCAAACCACAGCTTAACCAGGCAGCAAACCATCTGCACCACCTCACAGCCAGTAAGGACTGGATACACATGCATATGCTGAGGAGCAGCACCCAGGCCCAACACCGAGGCTAAGATTCAGCCCACACTGTAAAGGGGCAGCTGGATCCACTGTGCATGTCAAAGTGAAGACCCAGCGCTCAAACAGAGGAGAGTGGCCAATCCAGACAGGAGGAACCCAAAGGTGCAGAACAAGGAGAAACCGTGTAAATGCTGTCATGCTCCGCAAAAACCAACCAATGATAGCAAAGGCTCGATATCAGGAATGACCACCGCACTGACACTAATGATAGGCGGCACGCGTTAAGAGGTAAACTTCTTCTCTCCGTGTTGCAAAGTATTGTTTAGCAAATTAACAGTGCCCGTAATGAGAAGGTCAATTCTCTAAATGGTGAATCCAGTAATGAAGTGCTTGCTTGATGAATGTTAATTAACTTGATTACTGCGGAGATTACTGTGGGGCTGGATGCCTGAATAACAGGCATAAAGTTATTTGGTGAAAAAGCTGTAGGTGGTGGGTGTACAGATGTGTGAGATGAGGAAAAAAACCTTTGCTTTCTGCTACTTTTTTCCTTAAGACAGAAACTTGTATCTAAATATATTTGTGATTGAAATAATCAGGAAAATGTCATAAAAGACCAAAAAACCTTTATAGAATAATTTGGAGTAAAATTAATCATATTAATAATAATTAATAAAGGTATGTAATTGTGTAGTATCAAAAATGAGGCAAAGTGTAAGTTTGGGAATAGTTAAATTCCCATAGTTTGATTCCATTAATCATAGCTTAATTTCTGTATTGTGTCTGAAGGTAAGTTTCGTTCTCAGATCTAGATAAAATAAAAAATGCAAAAGCCCTGCTCTGTATTGTCTTCCCACAAACCTCTGCTCTGACCACTGTGACATTGAAGTCCCTGAGGGGTGACAGAGTTTTATTTGATCTGTAAAAAGCCTGAAAGATGAGCAATCAGTTTCTTCAGCTCTACGAGATCACTTTAGGAAAATATATCAACTTTATGTGATGCTCATACCTTTGAAAGTTGTTGTTAAAGAAAATTAATTAGTAAGTGCATTAGATGGACTGGACTGTGTGTGTGGGTGTGTGTGTGTATGTAGGTAATTGCAAAGGATGACTGTGGATTGATGCTTTCACCACTTTTGCACTAGGCAGATAAAGTGAGATTTTGTGAGTGGTTTTACAGATGGACATTTCTCTGTCATTGTCATCTTCCTGTGCATTTTCTCATCTCTGAGGTTGGACTCTTCAAGGGCATTCACCATGTTCAGAATCAGACAAAAAAAGAGAGAAAAACACCTCTGGGTACATTAGTGCTGTACTTGTCATCACATTACATTACATTAGATTATTTTCATTTAGCAGATGCTGTTATCCAGAGCAACTTACATGCAGTAGGTTACAAATTTATCTGTTTATACAGCTGGATATTTTCAGAGGAAATTGTGGGATAAGTACCAAGTCTAAGGGTACAGCAGTGCCCTAGCACTTTTGGTTATGAGCCCTGCTCCTTACTACTGTGCGACACTGCTTTCCCTGCATCCTAATACTACTTATTTGTATATAATCCATACTGATCTGAAATATGCAGAGGGTGGAAAACACAAAGTGTAAAGCGCATTTTTCACTCTTGCATGAGCTGGAAGAACACTGTCTTTGTCAGCAGGTTAGTCTCATGTCACAGAAATCAATTTTGATTTTGCAATCCTCTATTCAAGAGTCTTGTAGCAATGATTGACACTAGTGACCTACATTTTTGTAGGAAACATGCCAGCTGTTTATGAATACTCATATTTTGATCTCTTAATCCTTGCTGAGTGACATTCAGTCCTGATATTTGTACATCATATCGTTCATCTTTGATGAACCAAAATAACTCCTCATTTAAACGCTTCTGCACACAGCATCCATCATACTTGGACCCCAGAAGAGTACTTCATTTAAATAGAATATTGGTACAGTCCATGGAAAAGTATTTCATGGAGGACGAAGACACTTTTAAATTGGGAAAATCCTTGAAATTGCAGGCGCAGCCACGCAGGCCACTACAGCTCAAACAGGCATTATACGTTAACCTGATGAGAGACTTGAAACATAATTAAACAAATATAAACACATCCTTATCTGACCAAGAAGAAACAGATGTGTCACAGCCTTGCCACAAGTGATTCTGCTGTCATGGAAACAAGCAGTTTAGTCCACCAATGACCGCTCTGCTTTGTGTCCTGATACCACCCACTGATCAAATGACAGTTTTCATGATTTTACTTCTTAGCTTTTTATTCTCCTTTTTCTAAAAATGAGTAATTGGGCTCTCTAGATTAATTGTTTTATGTGGGTGAACACTAAATGAGTTGTGGCAGAGTCTAAAACTGTCACTGAAGCTGGCCCTGGGTTGACATGGTCCTGGTTTTCATCTGGTAACAGAGGAAAAACAGAGGCCTCTGAATGAGCAGTGATTAAATGCACCAGCAGATACAACCATTCCTTCATTCATTCTTTTCAAGCCTGATCATTCTCATTTGACTGTGAATATCATATTGTTTTGGACATTACAGACATTATGGAGGCGCGGAATTGCTCTGTACAGTTTCAGCCAATTCTAATGCAATGTTCTCTGAGGAGGAGAATATCATCAAATTGATTTTTTCCTTGAGGCTTCTCAACTGAAACAGCTCTGACATGGCAGGAGAAAGAAGTACATATGGAGTTTTATTTGAAGTGCCATAAAACGAGAAGGCGTTTAATAACGGAGCACAGGGATGCAAAGCTGGGATCAGTGTTTCATTCTGACCCATCACAGTCAAACGGCCCCGGTATTAAGCAGCATTTATGGACCATGATTGAGAATGAATACGTCTTTACTGCCTTAGCACCCCCCCGCCCCAACCCCCGGCCCCCACCAACCCACTCCTCTTAGTCTTTGCCTCAGCTGGTCCAAAGTGGGGGTTGGGGGGGTGGGGGTGAGAGAAATTGAATCGCGCTCCCGAAGCGACATGCATCAACAAAGACAATCGAGTTATGTCCTGCAGCCACACGTCGGACAGAGAGCACATCTCGTACTGAGATTGGTCTCTGATTAGCCGCTCAGCTTTTTTTCCCCCCTGCCTCGTTCTTGTCAGAGGATTGACTTTTTTTGGCGCTGTTATATGGGGAATGATCCTTGAGTTTTCCTGCTTCGGGGGGCTCGTCCATCCTGGGACTGGAAGCAGGGGAGACATCCAGCATGCGGGCCGTCTTCCTGTCTTCCCTCTCAAGCACTCGCAGCAAAAGGAGAGCCCCAGGAACCATCTCTCTTTATTGCGACCACTAACTTTAAGCAACAGCTCAAACTTCGTCCCTGTCCCCTGCCCTTGACTGATCACGTATACTTTGAATGTTCTTATATAGATCCGCACGCGGCCTGAAATATTGACATAGGAAGGCTGTTATTGTTGCTGAATAAATGCACACCCTGCGTTTATGGATTGATTGATTCGTGATTTAATTTTGCAGTTATTTCATATTGATCTGCTGCGGTTTAACTGTAACATCGACTAGGGTGAGTGTCACATTCCATCACAGGCAGGGGCTCCAGGGGCCAGGAGATGCGGCCTTAAAGCGATGTCATTCGGGCCCTCTTCCTACATCCCCATGGTCAGAATCCAGACTAATGGATGTGATCTCAATGACAGCATGGCACGTCCATCCATCTTTGCGGTAGACATGTCCCGTTTGTCACACACAGATACATGCCAAGGACATGCCTCAAAATGCAGGCCTTCTGCTCTTCCAAATTTTTGTCTCATAATTTGTAATCACTTGGCTTTAAACACTATATTCTATTTCACCAACGCGTATGTGGAGGTTTGCAGATGATCCTAAAAGTTTACCTGCAGCATGAAAGTCAGGATTGACGGATTCATGGTGCAATTTAACGGCTGTCATTTGCAGATAAGCTGCGACAGTTATTTGAAAAGCTTGTATTGTATTTTCTTGTATTTCCTAGATTGCATTGTCACGAGACCGCTGCTCAGAGTAACAAGGATAGCATCAATACCTCAACGCAAACGCGGCCGAGGGAATGGCGTCGGGCGCGTCCTAATTCTGTAGGCATTAAAGGGATCTCTCTCTCTGTGTCTGTTCCGTGTGACCGGTCCGATATCCCACCACATCTCTTTAATGAGGATGTCAAAGTGGCCCTCTCCTACAGCCCTCCTCAGCTTGAATTCAATAAGTGCTCTATTAAGGTAGCGAGAGTAAATATTGATGTTCCTGTGGCAGATCAAAGCCTTGGAGGAGGAGAGAAAGCGATGCCGACGAGGTGGATATTTCTACCTCTCGCCCCCTCCAGGTCAATTACGATTTCAGCAAGGCATGGAGACTGCAGCGGCGCGGGGCCGCTAATCGTCCCCGTGGAAATTAATCGCCACGGTGTGTGTGGGGGCGATTGCTTTCCTCAGATGACCGCTGTACGTAACACGGGCTAAAGTGACATCCAGAAAAAGTGCCCTTGGATTATTTGGGCTGTGGAAACGTGACGATGCCCACAAACAAGCTTCCGTGTGCAGGTACAACAATTAGCGCTCAGGATTAACGCCCTTGCGTGGTGCAATGCATAATCCCCCGACAGACTCCAGCACCGTGCTGTGGAAATCTGCTGCCATTATTTCAGCTCCCTCGCTGGAGCCACGCAGTTATGGTCTTTAGCAGTCGGAGGCTTTGGCTTTTCACAATGTCTCATGGGACAAACGGTGTTTGGAAAAAGTGTTCACTTCAGGCTCTTTGTTTAAATGCATTTTTATTAGCGTATTACTTATATTAATTATTAAGGATGCACACTATATGTTTGTATCATTATGTAGTGTCCTCTGCCAGTGTACTGTATGCCAGGGAAAATCTGCTGATCATCCCCACATTATATTGCAACAGAAGCCTGAATGGGGCAGGAGAGGGAAGAGTGATAGTGTTCAATGGCTCTGAGGAGAGGGGGAATCATGTCATATCAGTAATTCTTAAAAGAATACAGAGCCCCCTAACTGCAAGATGGTGAAAAATTATATACTGCAACCCCGGCCTATAGGAAGGAATGCTGATACACAGCTGCTGAACACCAATGCTCAGTGCTACATTATGATCAGGGCTTTCCTGCTACCATTTAGATTAGAATACTAAACCCTGGTCCTGGACAGTCACAGTGTCTGTAGGCTCTTTGCTGCCAGCCAGGCACTTAACCTCCTGCTTCAACAAATCATTGTCAATATACCTTCACTCCCTGGTCTGGGCAGTATTAACGTTTAATGAGCGCTGGAAAACCTTCTAGATTAGCCCCTTCTCTATTGTCAGACCAGTATAACTTAGCCCAGCGTTTATTGGCTTTTTCAGGGTGTTGTGGGGTCACATGTGAGGGAAATGTTTTGTAAGCTACACCTGTGGCCTTGTTTATGCCCTGAACTAAAAGAGGAAAACAAGGGTGGAGGGATTGGGCATTTAGTACTTCATTGCCGCCATTTTTGAACAGAATTGTTCAAAACAGTCAACATTTCTGTCAGCCAACATCCAGTTGCATTTAATGGCTCATTCATAAACATATGAACACAATGGGGTAGGTTGCTCACACTTACCAAAATGTACAGTCCATCTGGTCTTAGGTTAGTAAACACATGCACCTGACAGAGGTTTGACAGCTCACTAACTCATGTGGCTTTCTCCATCAGCAAAAATGCCATTTATAATGACACTTGCATTTTACAGATTTATTTCTTTGTTTTGCCAAGCAATACCGCTGACCTATTTGCGAGCAAACCATAAGAACCTCATAGTTAGCTATGCAACTATTGCAGTTTTATTTATTTTTTTATTTGAGACTTGTAATCTGCCCACCCTATGTCATATATCTAAGGATTGTAAAGAAGTCAATCATGAAGAAGTCAATCAAAATTCATTTTTCAGTTGGCGGGTCTCCATAGTTTCATGTTGACTGCTGCAAAACAAGATTTTTTCAAGTGATTCTGTGCAAGTGACATCATGAACCTTAAAAAATAAGGATAAGACAGATAATGTATTTAATGTTTGTTTTACCTGTTTATTTCTTTGACATCTTTGCTAGAAGATGATTTCTTTGTGTTAGTATTACATGTTTAATCAGCCCTAAAGAGCCAAAAATTAAAATATGAGCTAAAGCTTGCCCATATTGTGACAGAAAGCTTGTGTACTCTACTTTTTCCTAGGCAGTATCTGTTGTGACATCTGGAATTGGAGTTCTTGTTTTAGATTTTGTGCTTGAGTTTCTGGTCTATTGTTCCTGCTTATTATGGCCCCAGGTGGCAAAGTGGCTATAGCTGTCCCTGAGGACTGGAGCTGAGTAACTCCAGATCCAGGCCCAAAACTGTGGTAGAAGCAGACCCTTCTGAGCTTCCACATCTGTGTCACCACAGCAAAATGTCAGCCCTCAAATAACAATCTGCCTCATGTTACCGAATGTGCTCTGGGAGATAGAGGTTCTGTCTTCATAAGATGATATTATATTGTGCCCCTTTTGAGAGTGTACATATATTGCAGAGGAAAATGCCTATGACATGATTCTCCCTCAGGTGGATTCTGATGCCCTGGCCACACCTGCGCCATTCCATCATTTCCTCTGACACCTCTGTGCAAGCTATGAAACGATAAAAAATGGAGTGAAAGTGAAACTATATATACAGATGATTGGAACTGGAAGGTTTATGTCTGATATAAAGTTACTGAAGTGTCACACTAGCAGCTTTTTCCAGGTGAAGTCCATTCCAGGTCTGCAATTCTCTCTCAATATTTCTTACACTTTCTACATCTCAAGTCATTCATTTAACTTTAAGAAGTATTCTCCCAATGTGACCTTTATACATTTTTTCCACTTTGCTCTGTCAAATAAACAGTCAGTTCTGACAAACAAAAGATTGTGACTCACACCTGAGTTCAGTCAATTAAAAGATCAACTGTATTCAAGCTAATAACCTACAGTAATAAATGAGATATAAAATGAAAATGATAACAGAAAAGAGCAAGCCATCTCACTTGGACAGGTGGTGTGAGAAATGGGCCTTTATTTCTGACAGCAGGAGATATGTTTAAAAATCTTTTTGTTGGATAATGAAAATCATACTCTTAAAGCCTGGGAAAGATCCTTTTAAAAGTGATCCCTATATTCTGTTTCTGTAGTGTTATCAGCTTTACATTAACATACCCTTATCTACACAAATGGTAAGACTGGTATATAATGTAGGTATAACCTGGATGCCCTGGGCATATATTACTGTCTAAGAGTTTCATTTTCATCCATTCAAACTGGATAAGGAGCTTTCCATTGCAGACATAGCTTTCATTTGCAAATGTTTCAGGAAGAATGGCTATACAGCTTAAAACTCACCTGATATCAGCATACCCACTTCATTTAAAAAAAAACTGAACAAAAAATTATGGAAAAAAAACTATGAAAAAGATCAGTGAGACAGATATCTTCGATGGGGCATGCAATTTACCCCTAGAAATAGGGCTGTAATTTTTACGCTGTCCTTCTTCATTGGAGGGAAAGAAATGGCTAATTAAAAAAACAGTCCGACAAAGGAAAGAGCTAACTTGTTATATTCTTTTTTCCCTATAATTTCAGTTCTACTTTTTTGCACATGTCTGTGCAGAACTACCGGCTTTTAAGACAGAATACCTGCCAGGGACATGGTTCACTTTCAGAACCTTAATCAAACCTGAAATCAGATCAGACAGATTCACTGGTAGGGCCGAAAGTCGAATCAGACGGCTACAGTAGGATGCTTTGTTTCTAATGTCGCCTGGAAAATATAAGTGAGTGTAATACTTTTCAATTCTTCAATGATATTTTGTCCATTTCAGTGACTGCTGATAATTGGGAGATTCACAGGACAAGGCTTTTAGATTGAATGCCCTCCTATGTTTCGCACCAAGCGAAATTGCAATTCTAATCTAAATTCAGTGATATCATGTTGTAATTTTTGAACTGCTGAGAACATGGAAAATATATGGGTACGATTTATACATTTACAGTTTAGGACTTCAGAATGAGTGCTTAGAACAAACTTATTTGAGTAATTTAGTAAAAGTAAAATAAAGGAGGAACAATTTCATGGGAGTCTGGATAATAATACAAAAGAAAAGCTTGACATTCATGCGTAAAATTAAAAGGTACAATTTGTTTAATGCAAGTCAAAAAATATATAAACATGACATTTCGGCTGCCATGTTATGAGACTTCATCACTTGGTCACACAGATGCGAGCTTGGTTCTTAAGTCACCATGTCACAGGTGGTAATTGGTATCAGTTCACACCCAATTTAGCTGGGCCAAGTCACTCCAGCTCCTTGCGATGGCGATGTAGGAGAAGGGAGGAGGCAGCAGGAAATAGCTGGCAGTCTGGCCAACAATGTTAAATAAATAAAGAAAAGTCATCAAAGAGACTGAGAATGGAAAATAACCTCAAAACATCAAAGATGAGCCAGAGTAAGCTCGTCACTTGCTTTAGTCTCAACAGGCGTAACGAAGACGTCTTGACGGTGCCTCCCATTTGTTTGGAATGGGAGCCACAGAACAGTTTAATCTAAATTAAATTAAATATATATTTTTTATGAAAAGCTAAAAATATGAGTTCCTTTTCATCTCACTTTTTACATTAAATGTATCTCCACTTCAACCCCTGATTTTCAAGGGGAAAACAGCAGATAAACCCAGGTTTCGAAGTAAAAATAAAGTCAGTTTTTTGGAAAACGCGAGTGTTGCAATCAGCCTACCACGTAATCATGTTTACTGAAAAATGAATTCAAATGCTAAACTGTAAAGCAAATATCACAGAATGAATATATCAGATCCCAAGTTAGGGAATGCGTAAATTAAGTCAACATTATTATTTTATGTTACCATGTATTAGGTTAGTGTAATTTTTCCATTTGATATCTGCTTCCTTGCTCTGTGCCAGTGGGTCCACTTTAATGAACTAGTTATGAAAGAACTAGGCCACTAAAAATACTCATTATACAAATATTTTCATTTGAGGATTAAGTAAAAGTTTTTGTACTTCTTAATCACTGTTTACCACCCTCACTTATATGTTTTAAGAAGGTATGTCATCAGGAAATGCACATTTTCACTGTATCTGCAGAAGAAGCAAGCATCCAAAAACAATAACAACCTCAGAATCAGCAGATATAGCTGTGCTAACATGGGGAATTGGCACTGGTGCACCATTATACCAACCACCATCACTTCTGCTATTACTGCCACTGCTGCTTTTGGTAATTATTTATTGTCTGACCTTGAGTCTGACAGTGGGACAGCAGATCATTTTTAGGGGCATGATTTCATTCAAAGGAGATGGGAGGTTTAATGAAAAAAACTTCAATTTATGTAACTTAAATATATTGCTTTAAAGTTATATGCACTGTTTTCACTTTTGTGGGTCTCTGTGGATGACAAAATGACTACATGTGAAATTTATATGTAAAATTATAATTGTATTTATATTACCATGTTAATGAATTCATTTAACATTATAAACCATACAAATACATTAATTAATAATAATAACCATAATCCTCAAACAACAAATAAACTCTTGAAATATTTACAGTTCTATTGCCTTCCTCCAATGCTTGCCTATCACTTGTTCAATATATGCTGGGCCCATTCATATTTGGCATTCAGTCTGTAGCCGATTGATTTTTTGCCTATCGCTTAGGTCAGAGATGAGGCATGGAGAATGTGGTGGTTTCAAATTGGTTATAAGTTTCTATACTGCATTACAGCTCCCAAAATGTAAATATGCCACTCAGAATATTTAAACTCCTATGCAACAGAACTTTATGATTGAGGCAATTAGGTCACTGAAAGCAAGTTGATTATTCAGTTGAAGAGCAGGACTGGCAAACCCCCTCAGAATGCAGGAAGGGCAGCCAAAAGCATGCTTTGCTCTGGCCCATGTGTTTGGACATGCACGGTTACATACTGCTAGGTCACACTACAGTGCCATGCGGCTGTGCAGCCAGTGCTTGATGTCAGGAACTGTAACCCAGCAGTACTGAGGAAATTTACGGAAAATAAGCAAGGGGCAGTGGCACTGTGGGAGTATGGTCACCAAGCAGCTGTGCCTTCGTCTTCGAAGGATTCATCAGAGGGTTGCGAATGCAACCCACCACCTACTGTAAGGAGTGGGTGCTACTTCCTGCCCAGACTGTCCTTACCACAGAACTTTTCTGCAAATCCATCTTCCGAGAATTCAGCCAACAACTCAATCCCTCCCATTCAATCATGCTTAATAACCAGGATTCTTATACTGTGCACAGATGGAGATCTAAACAGTTACTGTGGGTGTATGTGAACGAGTCCTTGCTGTTGTGCGATGGTCCTCCCTGAGAGGAGAAATATCACTCATCATTCAATCACAGACATCTCCATTTGAACATTTTAAACAATGTAAAATATTCATTTTGAAATAGACACAGATAAGAAAAGAAGAATGTATGGAAGCAGAGAGATCCGCAGAGATCCAGACTTGGAGGAAAATGCACACATCACTCAGAATGTTCAAGCAGCATGGCATCTATGAGGGGGGTCACCTTGGCACAGTGATAAACACTGCATTCCTCGTCAACCGTTAATCTCTGGCCGTCCGATCGTCCTGTTAATGATGAAACGTGGAAACCGGCATTTCCCCCCACCTTTCCAGCCTTCACCTCCCCTCTGCCAGTGTTTTGGCTCTATGCAGTTGGAGCTCCTTTATGAGGAAGGGCTGCTGGAGTGTGCTGCAGCAAACGCGCTTTCACGTCTCTTATTATAAATTAGCAGTGCACCGCTGACCCACTTAGGCACAGACAACTCCTTGCAGGAAAATCAATTACCAGACCAACGCGACACCGGGATGTCATTGCGAAAATGCAACCCCTTGGGCAATTAAATGAGTGCTTGAAAAAACAAATGATGCAAAGCTGGAAATGTTTTTTTTTTAAGCTGATAATGACTTTATATTCGCGGCTGTTGTCTGGAGGGTGTTTGTGAGGGTGCCCTCCCCCTGTTGTTGACCCCCTGGGGAGACGAAAACTGGTGAAGACACGACACGAAGAGGGCACGTGCTCGACAAAATGACTGACAAAACAAGGAAAGAGGCAACCTCTGCGGGGGGGGGGGCACTGCACAGGGCATTGTACTTTCTCCTTAACATGAGTAATGACTTTAAGGATTCAATCTGGCCATAATGAATCCTGTAGATTAAGTGCCAACCCTGACCTTCTAATTGCAGGTTTCTTAACAGTAGCATTCTGGCTCCAAGGTTGGGTACAGAGGCAAAATGGTCAGAGGGAGATAAGGAAGCTGGAGTTGCAACCAGCACTAATAAACATTTCGGACAGACCTTTTGTCTCCTACTGGTATAATAGGCATCAGCGTATTTTCACAACAATAGCTTCAGCAAATGCATCTTGAACTTAGTTATAATTCAGAGGAAGGAAATGTTTTATTCAGGGAACTCTACACACATTATATTCTGATTGTTCTAACTCAGATAAACAATGCATTTGAATCAACAGAAATAAGTTTAGAGTAGGGTACATTTTCTATTGCACAGAATTTTGATTTCATATTCATGTTATGGATAAGAAATGAGCTTGCAGCATTTGGAACTGGAACATTAGCTACCCCAAACACATACAGCTAGCCATATACTTATACGAGGAGAGAAATTTCTTCCTGACTATAATGACCTAATCACAGTTATGACATCTTGTGTGGTTAGATGTTAGAACAGATGCTATCCAGATTCACATCTATTTCTTTTTTTGTCAAAGACCAATAGAATCTCATCTCATTCAACAGAATCATTGACAACTCAGGCTGCACGCTTCTAAATTAACATCATAACACACTGGCACAATGTCATAACATATATGCATCACCATTTCCAAAGAAACATTTGAATTTCTTAGCAAGGTGGAAGCAGAGGATTTGCGCATGCATGTATAATGTGGCTTTGATAACTTGTTTGCTATAAAACTAGATGGGTAGGTTGTGCCCAATTAATTAGCAGGAGTTTCTGGCAGTTTCCTAGAAAGCTAAATAAAGTTCTCAGTTTGTCTAGCTGGGCTACACATTTGCCAAGTGGTGTGTAATTCACTTGATGTTAATCATTATACAAGTGTTTTCCTGCCAAGGTATCAAATGTGGTTTAAAAAGGAAGCTGTGTTTCTATCATATCTAAGGTAACTACCTTTTTAGCAAGTGTGGAGGTGACAGCTCTCTGTACTGAATAAAATAACTTGACTGCTATCTAAAAAATGCAGTGTAATTTGTTAGTTGCAACCACCTACTACTCTAAATGGCTACCAGGACATCTTATAACACACAGTAGCAATGGCAGGATATTCTGAACAAAAGGGTACTGTACTTGTCAGAACAATGCCAAATTTCTCTTTGTTTATTGAAACAATGTGGTGTTACTGAAAAGGCTTGTGAAAACATAAGACATAATGGAAATTCTGGACCTCTTTGGATCACTTGTCATATGCATATAGCTTATAGCATATAGCTCCCATTCTAGCTGGTGTTTGATGAGGGTAAATCCACACACATGCACTCACTTTCAGATATATACAAAAAACAAAGTTTTGCATTTGTCAATACATGTTTAGAATTTTTTGAGGTATTATTATTCAGAATATTCAAACATTCATTTTAATATTTATTAAAATATTAATAGATAGAAATATTTGGTGATTACAACACCATACCCTTAACATAATATTATAGCCATTTTCTGTCCTTGCCTAGTGAAACGTAATCTCTTGTAACACTCTATCCAGCAAGTCAACCATATCATAAATGTGTTTTCTGAGGAAGATCCAAAGCATAAGTACTCATAATGAAATAAAGTAATGCAAAGACACTTTCAAAGACAGATAAATTACAGTCGTCCCATTCCTTTCATCACAGTAATGGAAAACAACAATCCAACAAAACAAAAACAAAATAATTATTTATAAAACTCAATTTTTTATGAACACAAAGCCTCATAAATATATTTCCTCATCTCCGCCTCATCAGGTAGTCATGTCCTCGCTTTGCTATAAACAATCCGCTTTGAAAATGCAGTAATGGATATCGATCCATGTGAATTAACTAAGGGAATGCGATTGGCCAAGTGGGAGTGTGTGGGATTGTAATTCTGAACCTGAGTAATGCATCACTCACTTCTGTTTCAGATGTATAACATGGCAGTTAATTTGGTGGAAGGAAGTCTCAGAAGTGAATTAACTATATAGCTACATTACAATTTCTCTGCATTTTTACATGAATCCCCATGCCGAAAAAAAACCCGTACATTTTCTCAATAAATCCTGCACTCTGTTCATGTTTCCCCTCCATTTGGTCATCCTTCCTTAGTGAGAGATTTACCATCACCTGCCAACCCAAGTGGAAGGGATAATTCTGGTCGTAATCATTTACATGGAAGTGATGGGGAGCTTTTTGGTTTTAGTGTCCAGCAGCCCCCTGATCCCAGACTATAAAAAGAAGGATAAGACATTCACTAAGTCAGCTGGAGGACCCCAGTGCGGAGGCAGGAATCTGTGAGAGTGATAACTGGATTGCACAAGGCGGCCATCCCAAGTGTCATCCCAGTCAGAAATAAAGCCGAGATCCACAGGACTGCAACCGTTGGGCCACGAGCAGGTCACTCCCCGCAGGTCACTCCCTGCCTCTTCTCTGAACTGTAGTGAAGGTAGTGAAGCTTGTATGAAGCCAGAGGCTGGGGGCAAGTGTGATAGACAGAGAGAGAGAAAGAGACAAAGAGAGAGAAAGAAGGAGAGCGCTATGTGTGGTTTAACTCAGCCAAAGCCAAAGAGCCCCCCCTGCCACCACCCCCCCGGCCCCCTTACTAATGTTATAATCCACAAAACAATTTTGACAATCAGCCCTGGGGGGCGATCACATTGTGGCACAGGGCTCTATTTACGCTGCTTGACACTTTCCTCCTCTTCAACAGCACCGATCTAATTAATAGATGTTAAATGGGCGTCTGGCAAATGGTGCATGCAAATGATGTGTTTCCAGCTATCTGAATTAAGTACTTACTCGTCCTGCTGCAGGCTGCGGCACATAAATTGGCCCTCTCCTACTCACCCCTCCTCCCCCCACTCCTTCATCTCCTTTTCTTCCCTTTTGCTCGGTTCAGGTGGACTCTGAGCGATTAATGGGGTCTGATTTGGATTCTTTAGCCCATAATAAGCCAGAGATGTGGAGCAGCAATGATAACCAAAATGCATTCCAATATACTTGACAGAAAATGCGTCAAAGGTGTTCCCTGCTTGGAAAAAACTACTTCAATGTTTTCAGATAACCCCAGATTAAATCCACAGTTAATCCAATATTTATCCAAGGAGCGCTCGAAAAGTTTTTTAGCAAAACCTAAATGTCACCATCACTTTCAGTCCCATGTGATTTTTATCAACATGTGTGATTTAGGGTTTGTGCTCATGCACCAAAAGTTAAACTGTGCCACAATGGGTTTTGGCCCATGAAAATGAGGGTTAGAACTTGTAATGTGTTTAAATTTGAATTTAAACTACAGCCTATTACAAATGCATAAATACACCATAAATGAAATACCTCATGTCTGCATATTAGATAGATGTAATTTGTTTGTCTGAATCATTTTCTCTCATTTTAGCTCCTATCCTGTGCGAACACAGTATGTGAGAACACAGTTAAAGAAACAGGTCCCAATTTATTCTAAGGACATGTTAATACTGTTAGAAACAGTTTGTATGTGCTTACTGTAAACATGGCAAAGCAATTGGTAAAGAGTAAATATGCAGTAAACAAGTTGGTTATAAAATTGTAATGCTCGTGTTAAACCAGAACCATAATCCAAAGCAGCAGATGTCAATAAATTTTAAGGCAATTACTATCTAAATAATGTCACACTTTTCATTTGACAGGTTATGATCCATTAACTACCTGCACACCATCTGCTCACAAACTGCGTTTAAAAACAGACCAATATTATATAATGTTATAGGGAGCCATGCATTTATCAACAGTTTTGTAGTGGTATAAATAGACCTTTCAAATGAAATGTGATTGTAAAATGCTGTGTTTGTTGTTTCAATTGCATAATAAATCAATTATTAGGGAACTCATCCTTACAATGGAAGCTCTCAATGGTAACTCTTAGTCCATCAGATGTTCTTCACTGCGTTCGCTTTTTGTACCATTGAAGAAGAGGCTGAGCCAGTCATATATGCTGCACTCTTATTTATTTTCACTTTCTGCATGAGCAGGCAGAATTCAGCAAATGCTGTGATATGATTGATTCCAGTAGTAGAGAAATGTTCCTATCCTGCCTGCCAGAGTGAGAAGAATTCTAGCATAAGGAGCTTCTGTTGTACATTGCAGCTTTACAATGTCATATATGATCCTTGTAAATGTAATTACCATAAAATACCATAATTACAATAAATACAGACTCTGGTTTGTGTCTGATCTCCCAGCAAGTAAATAACACACACATGCACACGCACGCATGCACACACACACACACACACACACACACACACACACACGTATACTGTGTAATTGGGTGCGGGGAAGTATAGCCTGTGGCCCTGACAAATGGATGGAATTCCCAAATTAGTCCTTCATTGAATTTACTGAGTTAGATACATCATTACATTTATCTGCATACCAATTCCATTATAGGAGCTGCTAAACATTTCATCTTACACAATCAATCTCCTAAACTGCACTTTAGACAGCGCTTGCATCCATCACATCTGCTACACCGTTTTCAAAGTGCACACGAACACATGCAAACAAATTCCACATTCAAATGACATGCTGAATACAACAGTGTAATTAAACTTCCCATTCAAGTGCCTTTCAACAATTCGTCTGTATCATCCATGTTTAAATTCATATTCAGCCAGCAATGAAATATACTGTATTTAGTACACTGTTACACACTGATACAATAAATTTCATGGTGTCATGTAATTCAGCTGCAGTGTAACAGCAGTGCAGCACACAGCATTTTAGTAAATTTATTAACACCTGAAGCAGAGTTATCAGGCAGTGAACAAGATAATCATTCAAGTCACCGGCATTGCTTTTTTTTTGTAGGTTTAATAAAGGAAACAATAGCATTCGCTGTAATCATTCCCCCCCATAATCATCCGACTAACTGTCATTCAATTATCAACCTCATGCAGTGATTACCAGGTAGAGCACAGAGATAATATTCTCCCATTCTTTTTTGGATACAGCATGCAGAAAAAACCTCCATTACCTTGGCTCAGTCTCAATTTAAATTGGGATATGGTGAATACCGCCCCCCCACCCTCAGCCCACACTGACAAATATAAAGTGCTGCAACAAGACTAAGTTCTTACAGACATGTTTGTAAGCATACTGCAGTGGCATAATAGTGTATAAAGATACCTCTCTCCTGAGAAAGCTGCTCAGAGACAGGGATCTGAAAATAAAGCACTTTATTGATGGACATAACATGCAAGCCTTGTGTAATAATTCATTCCTATGTTTTCCCCTATTCATTTTGATGCAGTTCATTAATTTTTAATGGCTACTATGTTCACTTTTTGTTTTTATGTTTATGCTAAATAAGCAATGGTTCCAAATCTCTGCCAAAATAAAAGGATTCTGTGAAATCACATCAGGAACAAGTTGCTAATTTTTGGTGAGTCACAGGCAGGCAGGACTGGTCCTCTCAGAGTGACAAGTGGGTAAAGCAATCAGTGCATCTGATCTGCCATTTGCAATCCACTGCTGGAACCATAGCGATGACCTTTTCTCATATTATCTGCAATCATATTTTTATAAAGTGCAGATTTACAGATTTATAAGTTAACTGAGTGCCAGAGCTGTACAGTGGCTTTCTCTCCCTTTCTCTCCTTTCCCATCAGAGTTGTGCTTAAAAGCAGTGACAGAGGTCAGATTCATCATTAGAGCACTATTAGCTCTCAAAGAAAAGATGTCTCTGACACGTATGCTTTCCTTAACCTCTTGCACTCCACATACATGGCTGAAAATCTCTCCTGGATACTGTTTTGTGAGAAACTAAACATTCGTTCTCTAGACTGGGATTTCTGTGAAACATTGAAGCATACACATAAAAGCATTCAGTGGCCCTTTCTGGTTTTGTGTGTCCTACTGAATATGTTTTCTGTGAGAAAAAAAAGTGTTAATTTTTTGCATATGCGCATGCACCTAGCAGTGTGTACAAAGTAAAACACACTGATACCAATAAAAAACAGGAAATTCCATTACAATTTATAAACAACGTAGATACAATTAGTAACACCCACACAACAAGAACAAGCAAACAAAAAGAGTTTCAGTGTAAAAAAGTAAGGAGTGATACATTTCTGTGAGGCTCCATGACCACCGGGGTACAAAACTGAAACAGAACTTTGGCTTCTGTTTTTAAGCCCTAACTGGAACAGATAGTGGGTGGACAGGAGACACAAATATTGGCTGAATGCAACAACTGCGTGGAGAACAGCCCAGAAGAACTGAACCAGGAGAGCAGTGTAATACAAAAGGGAGTTCACAAGGGACAGGCCCAGAAGCTGGGTGGAGGGAGTGAGGAGTGATGGGAAACTGGAGGAATCAGCAGGTGCAGGACTGCAGTATTTTCAGAGACGGTGAGGCTGCCATCAGTGGTCACTCCAAGCCCGGGGCGGGATCAGTGTAGTGGTATCCAGGGAGACGGCGAAGCCCTGATTGGCGGTTACGTCGATGGGAGGCGAAACAAGTCAGACTGGAAGTGGCTGAGTTTGAGTTGCTGGGTGGTCTTCCAAGAGGAGATCTTGGCAAGTGATACCAAGTCCTGAGGCCACCTGCGCACTAGAAGGAGAAAGCCGGGTGCATAATCTCCATAACAGTTGCATGAAAAGCTATTGGAAACTATGGGGGGCTTGAAGCATCTGGTCTACTAGGAGGGCAGTGACAGGCAAAGGGCTGAACCCCATGGTTTAAGTATGGTCAGCAGAGGGTGCTGTGCAGATACTGTCCAGGGGACCTGGCAGGGGTTGCCTGCTAGAAAGGTGAAGAACTCACTCCAGGTTGGGTGTATGAGTCCTGGCCCAGAAATTAACGCAAGGATCTGGTGATTCACCAGCTCAGAATCTGGCAAGGCCATCTTATTTGAAGACACATCACTAGAGCAGTAGTTACCATGGAGACACTGGCTCAGAGGCCATACTTGTAGGGGTCCAGGAGATTGTTCAGCAGGAGAAAGTTTTTTTGTTTTGTTTTTTTTTTTTAAATTAAATTGCTGATAATTTAATACAAGTCAGTTGTTAATTAATTTGAAATTGATTTGAGAGGAAGGAGAGGGGGGTTGCATTGTTTCATTGTTTATCCCCCTGCTCCACCATACTCTGAAATAGTACATGCACACAGCAACTTGTCTGTACTGTCTCATCCAAGCCTCTGTTTACCTTTATCTCTATTCTATATGTAGTCTGGCCCATACATCTATGCCTTACTCTGTAAACATGCCTGTCTGACTTGACCTGAAGGATATACTGTCTGAGGTGTTGTTTTTCCAGTGTAAATTGTGAAACTGGACTTGACTTTCTGAGCCCTGAGGGTTTGAAAAGATTGTTCAACATCTTTACTTTTTTGAGGTAACTCCTTGTAACTTTACACTGAACCCCCAATGCTGTGCTGTACGTTATTTCAGCAGACATTCTTCAGGACAAAAAGGTCACATCTCCAGACTTTGCCTGTCCAAAAAAGACAATAAAATGGAAGCTGTGAATGCATGGAGTATTCATTCCAAATGACAAAACATCTCTCCGCTAATATGCATTCAGTATCAGTAATGGCATGCGATTGGTCATATTTTTGCACAATTATGGAGCACTGGAAATGGTCATTGTGCAATGTGGTCTCATCATGCCCAGATTCAGTTCTCTCAAACATGGATCCCACTACTTTACAGAAAAAAAAAACAATATGAAAAGTGAAATTTTAAGTCCCTCTAGGTCTCACAGTTGTCCCACTAAACACTGCATATACGTGCCGCCCGAGCTGAAGGGGTTAAAGAGGCAGAAAAGTAACAGGTCTGTTCATAAGTTACAGCAGATGGATTCTGGGAAGGGACAGAGGATTTGGCAGTGGGGGGCAGGGGGGAGATGATGGACCTTTTCTTTTCATGTTAATGAAATATGAACAGTAGGAGGTGGATGGAGGGGAGTGAGACTAATGATGGGCACAACACCACCGCCTTCAAAATCTGTTGCACAATAATACAAAGAGCATCAAATCAGTCCACGCGCACAAAGACTTATTTTCTCCTGATCTGAATCCAGGATCTTCTCTGATTGGTGGCCCATTTCCCCCCTGCCTTTCTCTGCTGTGCTGATTCCACCGTCCTATTGGGACTGGAGCTATCATTGACAGAAAGGAGGAATAACTCTTTGAGCTTCACGGCTCTGAGATGAAAAGATTAGTTTATTATTAGCATGACTGTGACCTTTCTCCTCCTCCCAAAACGACGGGAAACCAAACTCCTCTGCTAAATCAAGGAATATGTTTTGCTGAGACACCCCCAACAGCTGCAGGCCTTTTTTTTTGCACTGAAAAATGTATAATTCTGCCCTTGCAATTAATAAAAATCAATGTGTCTCAGTTCCTCCAGAGTCCACGGATGAGCTATTCATGTTCAATCAGAGCAACTAAAGTCCCGTTCCTACTGGAGGTTTATTTTCTCCTGACATTTACTACCAAGTCTGACATGTCTCTGGTCTCAAGGGTTTTCTATTGTTCAAAGTCACTTTTTCCCCCTTTGAATCAGCGGCAAGATCCAAGGTAGAAGTAGATCGACTGCAGGTAGGGATGCTTCAAAATAAAGCAGAAATAGACTCCTTCCTTTTGTTTCATCTACCTGTCTGTATCCTTTGTAGTGAATATTTGACCTCAGAAGAGACCATTTCTCTTGTTTTTTTTCCAGTTGAAGGAGCTTGTATTTTTGCAGTTTTGAGCAGTCATTCAAGGGATAGGAGGTGCAGTTTGTCCAGGGTATCACAACCGGGTCAAATGAATGTCAACCCAAAAAATCTTCATCAGCTCCTGACCCTACTTTCATTTACACAGACAGACGTAAACATCAGCCTCAGTTAAGAGAATCAGTTCCATTTTTCTCTCTCAAAGGTGCTGATGATATGACTGCTGCACAGTTCTGGTTTCAAAAAGGCTATGTGACAATTTGTATAAGATCACAATTTCAAAACTTACAATATTTTGATAGTTGTCACATGTACAGTATTTATTTCAATAATGTTAAATCATGCAATAAAAAGCAAAGATGTTGTTACAAAGCAAAATATGATTAGAGGGAATCACCCTTCTTCAAAACACTGAAAGGTCATCACCCTGTTTCAGTGTCTATTATTCTTTATTCAATTTTCATGTGGAAAAAATGGGACAGTACAAATATCAATTCCCTGTGCTAAGCTGTGATCTCCAGTTTGGTCTCCACTTTTATGAATTTTAGCCATGAATTAATTATGAAGCTCATGCACATAGACAAATCTTTGATAAAAAGGATAAAAGTGTGCACATTGTAGCCTGAAAGCCTAGAATAATTTCCTGGTGAAATAGTTTTGTCTCAGCTGTCTGCTGAAAATCAATGAATTTTTTGCTAGTCCATTTTTTTCATGTCTCCAAAAATATCTCCTTGACCAAATATCTCCTTTAAAACATATGATGGTTTGAACAACAGTAAACTGTCTGAAGAGGTCCCACCCTGTTTCACTTTCTGCACAGGTTCACGCAGTGCAACATTGCTAGTCCAGGACAAACCTGTGAGCAAAAGCCGAGAAAGCAACACATCTAATACATGGAATGACGTGTGTGGGTCTCTGGCAAATGCCTCTTCCTGGTTACTTTTGTTTTACCAGGGATGAAAAAATGCTGACTGATTCTATGGATAATTGATATGTGCCACTATAAAGCTCGTAACCTTGATTAATAGATAACCTTGATTAATTGCTGACATAAAGTGTGATTACACGCTTATTGACTCGATGGTTTCTACATCAGGCGCACTTCAGAAACTCAAATTAAACATCATTAATAGCAATTAGTTTAGAGGAGGGAAAAGTGAGGGTAAGAATTAGGGAAGTGGTTTCAAGGTCAGTCATTAATTTTGTGAACTTAGAACATGATTGCAAAGCTACATGTTTGCATCAATAGGAAAGGATTAGGGGAAAAGCACCATGAATTTCATATTACATGAGCAAAAGTCATTTATTGAGGGCTTTCTGAGACTAAAATGTTATGTGCTACTCTTGGCTTCTTCCCGAGCTATTATGCAAGTCATTAACAATATTCAATGTTTTAAGATTCTGAAGTTATGACCTGGGTAGATGTTTGATTCAGACTGGAGAATCAAAAGTTTGATTATGTCAGAATAGGTTGAGTGTGCATTGAAACTGCGCAACAGGAAGTTCACAAGCCAAAGTGGTCAGAGGTGTAAATCATTTAGACTTCTGCGGACAGACCTATTAAAACACATATATGTTAATACATAATGCAGATTATGCTCCCCTTTTGGAGGCGTATTACTATATTTGTGTGGAATATGAGAAAACCCAGCCAGTACACTAACCCAGAAACCAAAAGTTTTGCTAGCTGTAATAGGGCAGTTGCTGTGTCCCTTACTGTAGTATTGACTGTACCATATTGGAGTTAGGACAGGCTTTACATACACTAAGGTACAAATTTTGCACAAACACAGGTTGTGGCAGAGAAATGTTTACCAGTTTTGATTACCAGGAAATCATGAGGTACAGCTCTACTCACTGGTTATCACTGGAAAAAGTAAAGAGCAGGACACCAAAAACTTCAAAGGACAAAAAGGACATTCAAAATAAAAAAGTAATATTTACAGGAGCTGTTTACAAAATTAGCATGAAATTATTTCCATCTAGAAGGTGGTTTAGCCCATCTTTAAACATATAAGAATACCAGTTTAAACTTCTCTTATCTAAATAACATTTCAGTATGTTACAACTTTGTTGTGTAACTAATGAACAGACAAAACCAAGACTGCCTTAAGGTAATTGTTTAACATAAAGGCCAAATAACTAATGTCAATATACATATGTACACCAAGTAAACTGCAAACTTGAAGTATAGAAGATTTCACTTCACATCACTATGGCTACTGATGGTTTACATGAAAGCTAATCTCTCCAGATTTGAAAGCGGTGAGATAAGGGTAGCTCTCTGAATGGATTGGCAGGTAGAAACACTAAAAAACAACAGAACACCCTTTGCTACTTATGTTATATAATAAGGTCAAGAAAGAGAATTTTCACAGTATTACGTCAGGTCAAGCCATTTCTGTTGAAGCTTAGGGATGATGTTGCCGAACATGCTAGCTCGTACTCCTTGACCTGTACACGAGAGATTTCACGTGCACTTGCTATCTTTCTCCTCAGGCAACAGTGCCTCACCGACCTGTTACACCACACCCATTTAGAGTAGGTAAATATCCAGCTTGATAAAAATGGATAAAACTGTAACTTATGTAAGCTGCTCTGGGGAAGAGTGACTGCTAAATGACAGTAAAATGATGAAATGTGATGATGTACATTATTATTTACAGAGCTTTACATACAGTATGGAAACAATCATGTCATGTAAGGTAAAAAAGAAATGTGAGTCATGTGACAAACAGAAGACTGAAAAGGTCATAACAGAAGACAGAGCTCCTTCAAAATCCAAGCTTTAGTATTTACACTGAGTGAAAGTGTAGTGCTTAATACTGGGGTGAAAGGTCAGCAATAACACTCTTCCATTTCAGTGGAAAATACAATAATTCTTATGCGTGAAATCAACTACTTAGAACATGTTACAGTTATTAACTGCATGGGTATTATAAACACAATTTAGAAACGATTTCCAGATTTATATTAATCTTAACTCTGAGGCGAGCCCTCAGTCTAACTGCTGCAGTGCTTCGTGCTTATCCTTGTGCTTAAGCAAGTATTAAATTATTTTCATTCTTCCACAATGTTTTTAATTAATTTCAGTGACCAGCAAATATGATGTGTAAGTTGCAAATGAATATAACACTTGCTTAAGTTGCTCAAGTTAAGAGCAATGCTTCACAGCACTTTGATTGAATGGCCTGCTGAATTGTAGACAGTTAATGCTCTTAACTCATTTGTTTATTCTCTAAAGGAGAGATTCAAAGCCACATTCTTTTCTTTGAAATAAAGTCTCTCTTTTTGACTCAGCTTTCAAATCTTAATACCTTGTCAAGGAAACACTGCATTCACATTCATTAATTCCAATTCAGAATAGACTAACATTCACTGCTTCACCTCTCTCTTCCTTTTTCCTCCGTCCTCAGATTTCCCATTTAAAATGCAATTTTACTTGTATTTATGTTTCAAGCATTATGGCGCATTATGTGTTAAGAGTGTCCTCAGAGATACAAGATCAAAGGTCATACCTGTTCACAAAGGGCCAGAGAGTGGGAGAGGGAAGAACAGACGGAGCAATGACCTGGGCTGGAGATCAGACAGTGAAGGAGGGAGTTGTCTGTTTCTGGGCTTTTCTCTATTTATTCAGCAGGACTCTCAGCGGATACCATGATTAATCATCTGTCCCAATTACTGAACGCAAACAACAGCTACCGATCGGGAAGAAGCCTCGCTCTCAACACTGCCCTCTCGGGTCTCTGAGCGGATTGGGCTGAGCCCGGGCCCGTGCCAGACTGGAGCGGCACACTCCAGCGGACCCGTTCCCTTGTGACATGTGACGGGCGGCGTTATTAAGACGCACTGACAGTTGGAGCCTGAGAGGGAGGGGCAATGCAAAGCTGGGACCGGTTCACTTCCTCCAGCTCCTCCTCTCCAAACATGTCATCCACTCCAATGCCAGCTCTGCCAAGAGCAAGCCCCTGCCACACACACACACACACACACACACACACACACACACACACACACACACACACACTCACACATCCACACACACACGCAAACACACGCACACACACACACACACAAACACACACACACACACACCCCACACCTTTGTTCATCTTTGTCCATTATTACATCAATCAGTAACAGCATTCCTTGTGTATGCTGTAGTGTACGTGTTTCCTGTGAGGTCTGCCGTTGTCCCTGTGGAGCAGGGACAGCATATCTAGCTTGGATGCCATCCTGCCATCCCGTGGCACAGATGCTGCCCTCCCCCGGGGGCATTGATGGGTACGGATTGTTACATTCTAGTGCGCTGTGAAGGCTGGCAGGGGGTGCCGACGAATTTCCGCATGACCGACAACCGGCGTGCTGATGAGCTCCAAAAATAAAAAAGAGGGCTTTGCTTTGGAAAACATTTTCAATTTAATTTTTGGACTACAGCCACCTCCTCTCAGTTACAGGGTAACTTCTTTGTGAATTTAAAAATAAGTAGCTTGCTCCTTGCCATCACTATAGAAGGCATTTTGGTAAGCTGTACATTTGCTGTGATATCAACAAACACAAGCTAATTACAATATTTTTGTGGCCTTGTTACTGAGTTCAGGCAATCTAAACCTTAAAGTCCAGAATGCATTTCTTCATTTATTTCAGTTGCGGGCCAGCTTTGTGCTAACAGTCAGTATTGGCATGTCAGAGATCTTTCTGGAAAATGGAGGTAGATAAGAAGAAAGCAGGATGGAGTACACTCAGTTTCAAATAAACGTTTAAGTTTGCTTTTATTTAATTAATATTTCAATAATCCGTATATGTGGCTAACATATATGTCAGGATAAACTCTGAAAGTTTTGAGTTTCATTGCAAGTTCATTGCGGTTAGAGATAGGTTTTTCCTACAAAAGTTTCTTGCTTTTAAACAGACCTACTACCCCGTAGGGTGAGGCAATTTAATAATTTTAGATTGTCAGTGAAGTAACTCTCTCCCTTCACTGTTCATATTAATACCCATATTAGCATTTTTAAAACATGAATCTGATGACCAGTGATTGAGTGAAACAGTATGAGTGTGTATAAATCATAGGTACTGATTACTTTAATTAAGAACTGGCAGTGACCAACGTCCAGATCCTCTCTTTCAATTAATTTACACCACTGCTTTTAAATTAACATCTGCTACTTTGTAAATTAGAAAAATTACCCCTTTATTATGGGGAGAGAGAGAAGAAGGATGATCTATCGCTTATTAATATAATACTTTGACACTGACAAATATAAAACATAGCTGTGGAACCCAGTTAATCTGTGGGTTTTCACATTTCTCCAACATTCATTAGTTCCCCTCACCTCAGAATTCGAAATAACCTCTTCTCCTTTCACATGACCCTTGAATAATAGATAATGCTGCCTGCAAGAACCTCATCACTCTTTACCCTCAACGAAAAGTGCGAATATATAAAGCAGAGTCTTAAGCAGTGGCTGTTACATGGTGTGGCAGAGGATTGTGGGTAATTTTGCTCTCCCACTTTCAGAGATGAGGGTAATGTGCCACCGCTAGGAGCACTACAGAACCAAAGCACCAAAAGACTAAACTGATCTTCGTCAGTGTGAATGTGCCCCAAATGCATATAACAACATGATATTCACTAGGTGTATCGCTACGAATTGGACAATGATTCCCTTAAATTTGTTCTTCATGTCTCAAACAATTAAAAGTCAAGAAGTGTGACCAGACTTTTGCAGTGTGACAAACAACTCTTGTTTTGTTCATCATGATTAAAAACAACGACATCACAGCAGACAACAAGGACACCTGTCCAGGGACCACCGGAGGTAGCTAGGGCAGAGCTTCAAGGTCATGGAGATTCACTGCAAATGTATCATCCCAACAAGCAAAATTAGTTGTCTTGGATTTCTTGTATTTCTCCCCTTGGGACAGTGCCTGTGCCTGCTTAAAGAACATGTAGATCTGTGAAGGTCACACTGATGGCTCCACCAGGTCAAACCTGGACCACATGGGGGAAGCACAGCATCCATCAAGAGGCATCGCCATGGTAACAGCTCTCATTTTTCCTCGCATGTTGTCATGGCCACAGGTGTAGCTCTCGCTCCAAATTTGCCAAACAGACGCCTGAGAAGGTCAGTGCGGTTAGCCACCGTGAGGACGGCCCTGTCGTGGTACCCACAATGCACCACAGGGGAAGGAGGTGATTTTTCAGACGGCGCACTCAACTCTCCCCTGCTCCTTTCGAGCAGCTACAGAAACAGGGTTCAAAGGGAAAGAGAGAGCAGCGTCGAAATAAGGAGGAGACCTTGACGAAATAATAGCATTGGCTGGGTGGCCGAGCAAGAGGGTTCAGAGAAATGCCGAACCGTTTTGCATATCTAAATAAGTCTGCAACTCCTGGTCACGGCGAAACACCCTGTGACAGATGAAGCAGAGCCAGTGAATGAGTCAAGGGTGAGGAAATATATTAAATCCTTTTCTCATTTTACACACAGCATTACAGAGTGGAGAGCTACTTAAAAATTAGAGCACTATTTTTGACAGTTTTTTTTTTACGGAGGAGAGTTCTGTTTTAATTTGAAACATGTCCACTGTGGTGATCAGTCATTTTCCAGCAGGGCGTTAAGCTGAGTGTCTCAAATTTGGGAGATGCCAAATTTGACACAACAATTTTTATTTTCAACCTCACCAGAGCAATAACTCTTCTTCCTCGGTTACTTTAGTACAGAGTAAGCCCTTCACAAGTGACAAGTCATTGGGACAAGACACGAATGGGGAGAAAAAAATACATATTTCCCCTGGCAGCATATACACAGATGGAGACTTCATTCAGACCATATTGTCTGCAATAAAACCTTCCCTAAAGCCATTAACTATCATAATTATAGTGCCCAGGTAATTTATTTCTTGACAAACTCCTCGGTCTCAGCTGTCGTTATCTGCCATGATGCTGGATTGAAGCAGAGTCTACAAGGTATTGACCCTGACCGGAGAGTCTCACACACACACACACACACACACACACACACACACACACACACACACACACACACACACACATCAGATCACAACCAGAGAGAAGGCTCAGGTAAGAGCGTTGCCAAGGTTAACAAAGACATCCAATCCTCCAGATGTGCACAGCTGGGGAAAAGACAGAGGCAGTGCAGGGTGACAGTAAAGGTAGATGATTAAGCACTTCAGATGAAGGTCAGGTCTTACAAATGCTGTTTATAAATAAATAAGGCAATTTTCAGGGGGAGAAACATGCATGTTCCATGTAATGTGGTGTGATTGACACTGATCCGTACTAAAGTGTGGACGCTGCTCTGTCTGAGCTGTTTTCACAAAATTATAATTTGTGAAAAATTGTTAAAGCATATATTTTCACACTTGCAAGGCAGAGCAAAACACAGAAATGCAATTATGGATAGTCTAAATATATCCTCCTTTCAATAAACTTCCAAAGTGTATCAAGGATGTTCAAATTAAGTGTGCTCATGAAGCAGTTGAGTGTATATCACCCAAATGAGTTCCACTCCTCAACCAATCAGCATGAGATGCCACATGTTTTTAAAGGCACTATAAAACAAACATGGCCACGAAAACAAATCTTGGTGTAATTTGTGTGATTTTAAAGGTTTCTAGATAAAAAGCAGAGCAATAAAAATGGCCACCGGGAGCCTCAACACAAACTTAAATGTTTCATAAACATACCATAGATTGATTCGTGTAAACCATTTCAATAAGGTAGAGGGCAACTGGTTCTTTCCAGCAGAGGAGTTTGGCAACAATTTTATCAGTTTTCACTCAACATTGTAAGGTACAGTTTCAGTGTACATTTCATGCTGTTGACACAATTCTATTACAGTTTGCAACTATTCTTAAATTACTTTCTGCAGAGCTGATATGGATTGTAAAAGTTTTCTCAGTAAACCATTTTCTTGTAATGTTGTAACGAATAACAATAATTCAATTTTAAATTAAGCACAACATCATGATGGATTATTTCATTAATAACACAATGCGAGATATGTTACTCCAGCATCCACTGGCATTACATTCACTGGAAAATTATACCTCTCCTATTCATGTAAAAACAGTCCTTCACACCATTTTTTGCAATGCATATTGACTCTTTAATAAATCTTAAATTATTTACAACTATCATGATTAATATAACCATGTTCATACAATGCAATGTTATAAATTATTGCTTTACCAAGTCGTTGAGCACCCAAAGTCATGTATCTCAAGAAAAACCATGAATTTTAAGCTTTTTCTCCTGCATGGAAATCACTTTTTCCTTTAGTTATTTACTTTAATATACAGTATCAGTATCAATAATCAGGCTTTTTTTTTGTTATGTGTCGATTAGCAGTATAAACTAAATTGTATATTTTCATAAAATTACATATTATAATAAGGTAGACACTTAATTGTAAGAAACGTTACAAATATTATTATTGATCATTTAACAAGAAAAACTGCCAAAAATTACAATTGTTGGAGAGCTCCTGAGTGGCAAAGTGCTTGTCTTGAGTGCAGGATGAACCAATCGGAGCCATGTCATCAACTGTTAATGACTGCTAGCTCACAGTGGTAGAACAAATTGGATTCATTCTGGTGGTGATAGAGGTGGGTAGTTCAATCAGTTCCTCCTCTTCTTCTCTCAGGCACCCTGCAATTTGTTAGGTACTAGTGAGTTGCTTAGATAACATCAGTGGAGTAGTGTCTATCCTCCAATTGGCATTTACTTCACTGTGGTTGCATAAAGGACAAGGTCCAATACAAAAATCCCACTACAACCATGTGCAACCATGAATCCCAGCGACTTAAATGCATCTGATAGCAATGCATTTACATCTCAGCTGACTCAGTGTGCCTTCTTTAAACTGGACCTGGCACAACTGTGGCTTATTACTATTCTCAATCATTGCAAGTTTAATTTTTCTTTTTGATGTAACCTTGCTGCAGGGGGGCATTCAGTCTAACAACTACAGTGCTCTGGTTTTAACTCTGGGTACTCTAAGTCTGAGCCTTAACTTTGAAAAGGTGCATGAAAATGAGAGGAAATGGAAAGGAGAATGCAACAGGAGAGGAGAAGCCCAGGACTGAACAGTAATAAAGGTAAATACCTATACAAGATTTTTAAAGATTTGTATGCTCTGATTCATGATGTTGACAGTACATTCCTCAACAAGTCCCTGTCAAATGTTTTTTCTACTCTCACTTTATTTATGTTTTGTTTCTTTTTTTATCTCTGTTTCCCACTCTGATACACACGGACACACACACTTACACACATACTCTTGCGCATGCACAAATGCGCTCACACACACACACACACACACACACACACACACACACACACACACACACACACACAGGACATCAGGATAAACGACTGGACTCTTTGCCCTTGCTCTGGGCAGCCGATTAAAGGTCCAATGGGGAGAGGGTTTGTGCACTAACACACACACATTTCTACACAGGGACAAATTCAGTCCACCACCACAACCTCTGTGTCTCCAATTACAGCTCTTGAGCTTCTGCACAGCTCTAAGGTTTGAAATCAGGTCATAATTCTCATTTTCCTAAAAAAAGGAGAAAAAAATGCAGTGGTTTGATAAGTGGTTCAAATCCTGGTACCAAATGAAGTCATGAATATTTCTGGAGCTCATTATGAGTGGATTTCCAGCGCTGTCTCAACATCTCTGTGGAGTTAGGAGGCATCCAGCTCATGATCCTGGTGTAGGTCTCTCCATTCACTAATAGGCCGCAGATGTGTCTGATCAGCCCAGACTGTGACAGATGAATCACCTGGATCAGACACTGCAGGCCAATCTCAAGTCTCAGAGATTAACAGGATACTGTAATTTTCTCCTCCACAAACCATTTTTCTCCACTTGGATTTCTCATTCCATGTCCTGAATATATTATGAAAGTGAGGAATGGGATCGGGGCAGAGTGCAGACATTGATCCAAGGGTGATGGGGCAGAAATGTATGTCAATTATGGTTTTTTGTCTTTCACTATTATTAATTGTACAAGATGATTTGGACATATTTAAGTAATAGAATTGTCATATCAACTATTTTTATAATGTTGGCGGATGGAATAAAGGATGTGAACCCAATGATCTGCAAATGCTTTTTGGTGGGAAGTCAAGTGCTGACGATGCCCTGTTGTGAACTTCAAAGGAAATATTTATGGAAATATTCACATGCACTCATACACACACAGACTGCTTTCTGCCAATATGCAAATGCACACCATAGCGGCAGCTACAGAAAAAAAGGCCATGCACTATTCCATTTGTGCAATGCATGGATATATGTCACTTGTTGTATGCAAATGTTTTATGTAATATTACACACACACACACACACACACACACACAAGCCAAGCAATCAATATCAATTTGTCAGTCCATTTTTATTTAGTATACCTCCATACAATCTGACAGATTACAGATCATTTCATAGCGGACATTTCTAATAGAAAATCAACAGATTTCAACATATCTACTCAATATATGAAAACACCATTATGGGAGATAAAGAGATGTAGGAAAATGATTTCATATCTGTTTCTTAGGTGACAGTAAACCCCTAGAAAATAATAGGATATTGCAAATTATAAAGTAATGAACATTAATACACTGGCCACGAAGTCACTGGACAAAATCTCTACCTGAACATTCAAACTGAATCTGACTGTTCAAATTAAAATTCAGTTTCTCACAGATATTGCACTGTAGTGAAAGTGTTTGTGTTTCGTGTCAATATGTTGATTATTTAAATGAAATTACAATAGATGAAGTTTTAACATGTTTACATGTATGTCAGACAGATCATGGCAAAGGGGAAGGGGGGTAGATCCTAAAGAAGCAGAGGTCAAGAAGAAACTTTTAGGGGAAACACCAACAAGGGTCCTCTAGAGGTCCTCTTGCACAACAAGCAGTACACTTTCGGTCCTTTGCTGGCCTCTCAGACTGAATTATCCTCTGAGACTGAGAATAATTGCACTATTTGTAGCACATCTTTAATTCCTGCAACAAATTAACTCCCACAGTGAAAAAAAAAATCCAATTTCCGGTATGATTTTGAAAAATAGCGTGCCTTACCCACCTGACTGGAAAGTTCTGGGGTGAATGCCAGGCCACGACTGCTGCAGTGGCACCTATGAGTCAGGGCCTTTGTGTTCACAGGAAAAGCATGTTGTCATGGAAACTGGTTTGAGCCAAAACTTTTCCAAACTCTTAGGCTAGGGTCTAAAAGATTTGAATTGCCTTGTGTTCTAGGTAATCTGGATGGATGATACAGTAGGGGATTTGTGAAAAAAAGAAGCTGTGATTGTAGCTGTAGCTGTAGGTGTGATTGTAGCTGCCCTTTTCAATCAGATTTCCACTTGGGAAATCTTTTGAGATGTTGCCAAGTAAGCAGTCAACAATAACGTCATTTGTATCAGTAATTTTTACATTTAGTTCACATTTAAATAAGGTCTCTATAAGTCTTACATTACAACTTCGTAGCCAACATGTTACTATTCTATAAAGCATTCTTAAAGGACTGCAGCGCTTCGTGACTGGTGATGTGAAGTAAGACAGTGCATATTGTATCAAAAGAAGATTAAATCATGCATGAAAACGTGCTGGATCACTTTATGTTAGTCATAGGACTTTACTTTCTTATAACATCAAAAGCAAAGTGGTAGTACCATACTTGTGAGGCTGTTTATTTTATGAAGGCCTTATGAAGTTAAGGTTTATATAAATTGTGTTCCAGTTTCATATCTTGTTTACTTGAAAATGTCTTCTGAAAGTAGGCAGGATGTTGGGCCTACTTTCACATTAAGTAAGCCTACCATCAGTGTATTTGCACCATTGCTGCAATACAGTGTTACTACTGTGCAAATATACAGTTGTATAGTATGCACATGTATGCCACCACAAGTACCACTTATGCAGATACTGTGTAAATACACGTGCATTAACCCCCTTAATATAAAATCAGACAGGCTTTTGTGATGATGTGGTCATTCTAATAAATTGATATTACTCCCCTAACAAGATAATTAGAACAATTGCAGCAGTATGTATCAATAGGCCAAATTAATATATAGCCTGTTCCACAGCAGTTGCTCGGGAGCCAGATCTCCTCTAAAAATGAATCAGAAGGTTTTTTTTTGTTAATGTTTCACTTCTTTCTTTTTCTTAATTAAAATGTATAAATATAAAGCAGCATTACATGCTTATGGCTGTTGACTTGAAATATTTGATAAAATAATACAGACTATTGAACGCTTTAAAATTTTCTCTTGTCCGGTTCAAGTCAGCCCATTGAACTCGAGCATCCCGTTGAAGTCTATGACAAAACTATGACAAGTCTAAGACAAAACTAAAGTCAATGCGATGCTTTGTCTGGCTGTGATTTGCCAATAATAACATTATAATGAAAATTTAGCCCTGTCTAGCAGCTTGGTTTCAAGTCTACTTGTACAGAGCTTGTCCTGCAGGGGTGTTAACATGGGAACTCATGATAACCAATGGATCTTGCCCATGTTATCAATAACCAATCACTCCTTTTGATGAATACCAACTCCACACTAACCTCACTGCACCTTGCATGAGGGTAGTGAATTGAGGTGACGGCTGGAAGTTGGTAAGCGAGTGAGTGGAGAGTGGAGAGTGGAGTTAACATTTTTTATTGTGATTTTTTATTAAATGATTGTAAAGGGTTTGATTTTTTTCACAATTATAGTTGTATTTAGCTAGCTAACTTAACTGCTGGATTCACTCACTTCTAGTTAGCTGCCAGTTTTGCCTAGCAGACTTATGATAGTTTGCAGATTACTTATGTAGCTGTAAATGAAGAATATGAATCGAATTGTACATGACTTGTTTGAACCCATTAATTGAGAAGAAAAAAAAAATGCATTAAATCAGAGTGTTGATCAAAACCTGATATTTATTTGTTTCAACAATTGGAATATATTGTTGAAATCAGTCTTTCAGTCCTTCTTATTAACAAGGTTGAGTGCCTTACTGATAGCATGGTCACTAAGTGAATGCATTGCTGGCCCAGTCTACCAACATGGCCAAGAAAGGGAATTGGTGATCTCTAATTCTGACAGAGCTTATAGAAGGCAAATCCAAAAGAGCATGTCTGTTGAAGTGCTCAAATAAGTCTATTGGACAGAAAATTATTTGAACATGTAGTACATGGCGACATTTGTTTCCAAACAAGCAAACATGTGGGAAATACAGAGCAGTTCTGCAACATTTTATTGGTGTATCCTCCTTTTGGGAGTGACAGTATCTGTCTGATTTTAACAATAAGGGCAACTATAAGGAGTTAAAGCAATTATTGGAAGTCATAACCTGATATGTTGAAGTTCTGACTGGACATTTCAAAACTTCAGCTGTGTTTTCTGATATGTCAAAAACAACCAGAATGATCTAATTGCCTGCATTTTACCGCAATCACCACAGGTCCTTTTTCGCCATGGCAGATAGATGAAACTACTGACATTGCCTGTCACGCCCGGCTCTCCAATATCCTATATCCTCCATTATCCATTATACTCATGTAGATATTACGGGAACCATGAGACAGACAGCTACTCCATATCCAGGGCAGGGCATAGGGAACTCCAGAAATCTCCACTGTCCTCAAATGGAAAACACTTATCAAATACTCAGATATGCTTGCATGCATATTAAGAAAGTACTTTCACAAAGTATTGAGGAATGTTTATACAAATAATTACATTTGATTTAAACTGAGAGCAATGGGCTTGTATTATATTGCGTTTATTTCCTAACTGAGTGCAGCATTGAGTAATACTCACCAAGACTATTCATGTTAGAATTGCATTGAATCCCCCCACCTCCACTATCACTACCACCAGCCACCACTATCCACCACTGAGCCTGGAATATTAATGTTATTTTTATATGACCAGAAACATACAAATATTATTTGGCATTCTGTCAGATTCATGAGAGTCATGGAAATGTAGCTAGCAAGTGTTTGCATTCCATTAAATTCAAAGACAGATGCCACAATGTAGTCTGTTTTGGAATACGAACAACAATTAAGCATGTTTTTCTTCCCACTTATGAAAGGGCCTGTTAAAATTTACTGCCCATATAGATAGCAGCATTGTTTTTTAATATAAGCTTATAAAACCCTTAAAGCCAAGTGTACATATGTGCAATGTTTAGTGGCACTTGCTTTGCCTGCTAATTCCCTCTGTCATTTCAAAGACTAGCATGAAAGTTCCTTGTAGTCCTGTGAAGAGGGGGATTCATCTTTGAGTGACATGAGTCTGGGTGCAGTCCAATGCAATTAAAATAGTTGTTTCCAATTACAAACTCTATGCACAATTATGCGCGTTGGCTCCTCTGCAGCGCTATTGCCAAGCGGAGACTTACCACAATTTACAGTCAGAGCAGGGAGCGGGAGGTCAGACAGCAGCTTGATAGAGATTTTTGCGCCACAGATTTTTGCACAGCTCTATCAGTTTTATGAAAAGATTGATAAAGGATAGACGATAGTGGATAAAGGGAAGTGATAAACTGTCAGAACATAAAGGACTCAGACTCCAAATTGATTATTGATAAGATTTGGTTCATTTTGTATAGCTTTATCATCATGAAGCTATTTTTTGAATGTAAGAACCGGTATTAAATGTCAGCTGTACTTATACAACAAAATGTAGCACGCTGGTGGCATTTACATTACATCTAAGGGTAATGTCTTGCGTGGGTGTGCACACTTTAACATGTACCATGCATGAATTGCCTTGTTGTGCTGAATTTAACTGTTGGGGCTGTGAAAGGAATACTTACCTGCTGATGTGCTGAAGATGGCAGCTGTTGCTGCAGTGAACTGGGAAAGGGCACTTGTGTCCAAGCATGCAATTGCATTGCTGTATTGCACATCACGTTACAAGCAAGCGTAGGCCTGTTGTTTTTTCGGGTTTAATTATGTGTTTCAGCAAACCACTGCGGGTGAGCCAGTTCGTTGTACATGGTAAACATCATCTGTTGAATGCATTGCATGCCGAACGGTTCATTTTTACTTAATCACTGTAATTAAATCAATTTATTGAATTTGTACCAATTAATTGGTATATAGCTGGGATAGGATGACTGTTAACACAAACACAAAGATCGCATGGGAAACTTTCATTATGAGAAAGGCTGGAGGACTGAGCTTATTTTCCTTTTGTCTGTCTCATGTGATGTTTACTTCATGTTTATTTGTGGTCATTGTTAGAATGGGAAGAAAGCCTTGTTTTGGGATAGAATGCGATTTTGTCCACAGCATTTTGGTCTGGACCTCCTGTTGACTGCACACCATCATAATTCAGCTTGTTCTTACTATTTGCATAGGAGATGTTTTCTGCAATATAAATATAGCCTTAAACTTATTCTACATGATGACTTGCTTTTCTGTGTTTGTGTCACTGACCATCCTAGTACAGTTGATGGGTTGCTGACTATATAGTGTACTGCATCTCAAAAAAGAAAAATTGAATGATCGTAGCTGATTATTAGCTACCTGGCTAGATAGCTACAAAAGTAGCAGATGATGCCAAGGCTAATCGAGGAGATTTCATCTCCAAAAAGCTTGGCTTGTTTCACGCATTGGAGAGCTGAGATGAGTTCCTGCTCATGCAGATCATTTTCCAAGTGAGCCTTCCTGACTTGGCTCCAGAAACAGGCTTTTCAAGTGCTCTCAGTTAGTTTGGATTCTTCTCATTTTGTATCTTGCCCACAACCAGGGCATGTTGACAGCGTAAAGATAAACCAGCACTGACTCTGCAGTTAAAGTGAAAATGCACTGATTTTCCAAAATGGAATTTGTTCACTTGCCTTTGCCGTCCTCAAACCATGTGCAGTATGTAATTACAAGGCAATTCGCCTTATCTGTTAAGTTAAGCATGCTGTATCTGAAACAATAAAACAACCTCAACAATTAAATTTTAATTTATTTGCCTGACTTAAATTCTAATGTTAATTGAGAAAACAGCACTACCAAATGAGATATAACTAAGTGAAGGGGAATTACCTTCCAGAGGCTGTTCACCTAATGGGCATGCTTGTTAAACAAAACGAACAAAAACAGGGTGAGAGCAATGATCGGAAAAAGGGTAAGGTTTCTGCCTCCTCCAAGTCAAGGTCATCAGTGGCCTCTGATGTTTGACATGTGCCAGAGCAGAAAGCAGAAAGAACAGCGGGCATTGGGAAAGTTTAGCGGGCATTGGGAAAAAGTGCTGGGATCATTTGTTGACATATCACAGAGGGCAAAAATGATGAAAAAGCGAGAGTGAACCACAGAGGACTTTTATAAAAAGACAGCCTGTAAGTGAGATGTAGAGAGAAAAAAAAAAAACCTCACTGTGCAGCCTAAATGTATTATGTTTTGAGGTCTTATCCCTGCTAGGTATTTTAGTTTTACATGTAAATAATTAATTTCCCTATTTAAAGAGTGCCATGTTTGATTTATAATGCCGAGAGGCTGTGAGGTCATTGCAGCAGGCAAACAGCAGAGCTGCAAACTAACAAAGCCGAGAACAGCGTATCGAGAACACGGCCAAAAGAACATCTGCAGAACGTGAAAGCAAAGTCTTACAAATGTCCAAAAAAATTCCAGTTTTCAGGTTTCAATCCGACCTTAACAGATGTCAGTTGGAGTATCCTATCTCGAGTCCCAGCTCTGTGGCAGAATGTGATTCTGAATCAGATTTGCATTAAACGCATGGCCACTGCTAGTGACCTGCTAATAAAATGTGGAGAACTGAGGCAGATTCGGTTTGAAAGCTCCACCAGTCATCACACTCCATCACGCTGATACCGCTCACCATTCCAAAGCATCCAAAAATGGTGCTTGCTCAATGAAGCCCCTCTCATGGGGCAGAGTGGGAAAGCATTAATTAAAACAAGACGTATGCTGTTGAATGTTGTTACAGGCTGTGTGCTGTGATGCAAGGAGACAGCTCTGTTTAGGAAAATAATTCTATCAGGCTAAAATTAGTACTTACATTATGCCACTAATGAATAGTAATATGTTTTCTAATTGGCAAAGGCAAATAGTGAAAAATCATGTAATTGTAACTCACTGAATTATACTTGGCAACCCTCAAATTATCTCTTTAGGTAAGCACAATATATGTCAATATCAGATTTGAAAACTCTTCTGCAAAAAAGATAACTGCACCTGTAGATATTGATTTTTGTCCTCGGCTTGTGTCGGTCCTGGACTAAAAATGTGTGACAGGACCTCACAGAAGTATTGAGACACTAACAAAGGCAGGGGAATGAATGGCAGAGATAGAGTCCCTTCCTGGGTCAGAGGTCAAAGGTCCAAAACACCTGTCATGGTTTGTTGAGTCATTAGTGCTGAAAGCCCTGTGGGCCGCCCGCTCTGAACAGTACGCCGGGCTGATGGTATCAGAGAGAAAGATGATGGGAGTGACACCGGAACAGAGAGCATAACTAGCCGACTTGTCAAGAAGACGGAGCACCTCCACCCTAAGCTCTCCGACAAGGGGCGACATCAATCACAATAATTATCTCTTTAGGTTACTGTCCCAGGCGGAGCGTCGGGGAGTAAATTGTGTTATTGCCTTTGACTGTCACTGAGCGGAGATTTCTCTACATGTCCTTAAATCAGGGACAGGGTGCGAATTCCATTCGGTGACTCTTTGACGTGCTTGCTTGAATGTAATTGATCCAAGGGGTGAGCCTCACAGAGCAGACTACACTGCAACGAAATCCTATGGAGAACAATGTCTCTACAAAAGGTATTGATTACCCCACACAATCCAATCACGTTGCCAGTTATGGGCTCTGTTCCTAGACCATTTTTTAGGATACACCCTTTTTAGAAGTTTGTCACACCTAGAAGCTTTGCAGTGTCAAGCAGTTTCAGTTACTGAAGCATATGGAAGATAGGACTTGTCATTAAAACCTTTGTGACCTGTGTGCTTTGCTTAAAAAATGGCCCTGCATCAGAAATGTCCTAAATTCACTTCATGAATCACATAATTAGGCATATGAGTTCACTTCAGTTCAGCACAGACAATCATCCATCAGTACTCAGCCCCCTCCTGAATCAGATTAATCGTCCTTGTGACAGTGGCACAGATGCTTGAATCTTACATGTATATACCGGCTGTGTTTCTTTTTTCTGCATGGTAATACTGTATAAAGACTTAAGGTGAGCAAGCACCAGATGGTGGCTCCTTACATTTAAATGTGGCTTTGAAGAACACATGTGCACATAGAAGGGCCCCATCATTTACATAAACAGCATTGTGAGGGCGTGACACTATCACTCACTCAACAACAGTCACCCACCAATGAGATTCAGCAGTTTGGGCAGACTCACAACAATTTACATCACTACTGCTATAATGGTGAGAATAATCAGTTTTGGGTGGGCTGTTATGAGGCAGGCCTATATGCAACCACCGTCTGACATGTTCTATTCAGATACTTTTTAACGTTGAGTCTTGGCAACATGATGCACCTGGAGAACTTTTAACTTTTGGTTGATTCAATATGGGAAACACCAAGCTCTAGAATCACTCTGGTCAGGAATGTGTAAAATAAAGATAGACATGTTTCTAATTTACTAAATAATTGAAACTAAAATAGCACAATTCAAAGACACAAGGTGATCTTTTAGAGTTACCAAGAAATGTAATTAAATTACACTCTAAGTGTTACTGAATTATCATGTTTATTAAAGTACATGAAATGTATGCTGTTTAGAGTGACTGTTTATATATATATCTCTCCAATTAAGTTATCAACAAAATGAAGGTAATGGTATACCACTCTCCATCAATACCACTTCACTGATGCACTTGACTCTTGCAGGCTTCCACACGCAGGAGGTCATGCTCAAAAGGTCGAGAAAATAGTTTCAGGAGGGAGAAATCTGAAGTTTTAAGTTTTTACCTTTTTTAAGAAAGTACAAAAAAGAAGTTGTATTGATCTTGATTCATCACTATGCTTGTTGCAGTACGGTGGTATTCATGAGAGATGCCTACTTCCCCGTTTGTGTCAGCCAGTTTTGTTTTACAGATTTCTCACAGTCACTTGAGATCCGAATCCATATTCCTGTATGTTTTGTTTATGCACAGACTCCTCTGTGAGCTTTGAAAACACCTCTTTCCCTCAGGTTGCTAACATTGATACACAGTGCCTGTCCAGTGTAATTGCAGCAAGGTTTTCTCCTTAATCCAGTATCCACATGCACTGTTGTTTGCATTTTTGCAACAGATAGCTCACTTTCATTGAATTAACGTCTTTTATAACAGCGCAACGTGGTGGATGCGCGGGAAGAGATGGGACTGTTTGTAAACCGTGCGCTGAATATTTCATGTGATCGACAACATGCGCATTGTTCCATTTCGCGCATCTTTGTGTGTGGGCGTGCGGGCGTGTGAGGTCTGACAGAAACCTTTAAACTGTGCAAGGCTGCGATGATGGAAAAGAGGTGTCCCTGAAGCCGCTCTATTCTGGGTTAACCAGGTCAGGTTCAGCTAACCCACATGTATAATTTACAGCGTTTCATTCTGGCCTGGTCTTGTTTCTGCTGCTCAAACTCCCAGAGGTTGTGATGCTCTGCTTGTGTAATCTCAACGTCCAAAAAAATTAGCAGATATCAGGGTGAGTAAACTCAGGACAATTCTGAATACATTTTTATTCCTTCTTGATGCTGGAGTGTGAAAGAAAAAAAAAAGAGTCTGAAAAAAAAATTGCTCAAGCATGCTGCAAATTCTATACTCTATTGTATATTGTCAGAGCCAAGTTTGAGTTTTGAAAATACCTTCTGAATGTCCTTGATTCACTGCATGTACACTTACTACATACTTGAGGACACCGAATTCAGAATTTGTATTTACTAAATGCATAAGCATTGCAAATATTTAAAGATGGCAGTTTGCCGGAAAAATATTGAACGTCAATGACCATACCAGACAGCTGCAGCATAAGCACTGTTGACAGCGCAGATGACAAGGACACAGAGGCCTTGCCTTACCCCAGCTTCGCCCCAACCATCGCCATGGACAACGGGCTTCAGGGCCTGTGACATCACCGCCTAAACGACTCACTGACAATAAAAGGGAGAAGTTTTAAAACGAAGTTGTGAGGACAGAGATGGGGGTTGGGGGGGAGAGGGAATTAAAGTGCTCTGTCTCATCTAATTTCCTTTTCATGTGAGAGAGAGCGTGCGCGCACGTCTGTGTTTGGGCTGCAGGTTTGAGGAGCGGATGATTAAAGCTGGTCTGATTGAAGAGCTGCTCCCCCCCCCACCGCCTTATCTGTCGCGGTACAGGCGCGTGGGACGCCTGTGGAGAAGGCCTGCGAGGCTCCGCTCGCTCGCCGGGCTCTGTCTGACCCTACGGGGGGGTGGCGGCCGATGGGACAGATTAAGCGCCATCGCGAACCCGAGTGCTTTGCCGAGGGCGAACCGCAGACGCCCGCGCCAGCCGTCGCCGGTTCTGAAGGTTAACCGCGTTCGGGGGATGTTACTTAACACTGTGGTTGTTACTGTGGCATGGGGGAGGAATGGTGGGTCTGTGAGGCCTGGGACAAACGTCATGGCTGGGGCTGAGCTGCTGTCAGTTGGGAAGGGGGTTCTAATGGCCTTGAGATGGTAGACCCATCAAACAGGATAGGAGAGGTCTGTGCCTCAGTCCTCAGCACTCTGAGAAATATATGTGAGGCAAATGAGGGTTTGGCTGTCTGTGCAGTGTGGGCATAACATTCAGAAATACAGTAAAAACATTCATAAAAGCACTACACAGAATTTTCTTCTCTTGGGAAGATAGCTAGCAAGGTCACTAGAAAATAGATCATATTAGCCAGTTCTGCAGTGTTCTCACTTTGTCACACCATTGAGGGAAATCATTATCACAGTGTAATTACTGTCCTTGGCAATGGGGTGTGGGGGTGGGAGATGTGTACATACCCTACCTTATGTACCCAAGGATGTAATTGGCAATATCTTTGCTTTGCTATTTTGGTGGTGAACATGCTATTTTCTTCACTGTAAGCTGGCAGCTGAACTTACAATGTTTACAGTTATAGCCAACAAAACATTTTACTTACATTAGCAGCATTTTTCTTCAATAATCACAATTTGTTATTGTACTTCACTGGGAGACATGAAGTTAGCTAACAATCAATATATGAAGTGTATCTTTAATATATCAAGTGTATCTTTATTTAATTGTTATTTATCTATTTATTTAGCTGTTTTGGAAAGCACGTACAGCTAATGAACAACTGACCTGTATACCTAATACATATAGACATATTTCAGCACAGTAGTTTGTACTAAATCTCATAGGCAAGATGCTGTCAGTTACTAGTTACTTTTTTTGAGTCAGGTCACAAGGCATTGGTAATATACACACTTAATGTAATAAGTCATGGAACCATATACACTTAGGAAATACTTGCAAGAGGCATGTTACAGCTCATTTGGAGAACAGCGTGAACATTAAAGCTCAACTGGGGAAACAGATGGGGAAAATAAACAAATTTGAAAAAGCCGAGGCCACTTCAAAAAGGAGACTGTGACACTGCAACGGTGAGGGACAGCCTACTGAATGAGTCGCCTTTGCTTCCCGCTGGGCTGCAGGAGCTGGAGGTGCTGCAGCACCACGGACAGCGGCCGTCTCACCTGGGCTGCAGTACCTCAGAGAGCCCCGACCGGCGAGCTTCAACAGCAGGCTGCACACCCACAATCAACAAACTGCTAAGCTCATCATAACTGAATGGGGAAACATGTTAATGGTGCTGATTAGTTAATGGTTTTGTTACCCAGCAGAAAATTCCTTATTAATGGTACAAGGTGTACCATGGCTGTACTGCAGGGGCTCTGTATGTTTGTCTGGTTTTTTGTTTTTTCTTTTTTTTTTTTGAAAAAGTTCTCAAGGATGTCTGAGTGCTCTTTCATACAGCAAGCAAGCCACACATACTAAACTGAAATTAGGTATCACTTAGGCTGAGAATCGTGACTGTTAGTGGTACCATAGGTGGGTTATTAGTTGTTATTGCTTTTTTTAGGTTAAGGGCATTATGCTATAACAGTTAATGTCCTGCTCTACAGGTATTTTTTAAGGATTATTTTTGTCATGTTCCATATTGCTGACGAATCAAGACTTACTGTCTTTCTCATAAAAGTCCATTCCTCACCACTTACCCAGTCCGGCTCATAGGCTGGGTTTTGGTCCTCTCTTGCCTACACTACTGCAGTGTCCTCTTGTCGGTTTTTTTACATATGTTGTCAAATGTTTGCAGCTCACATGGAATGCTGACGCTTAGCCAGTCCACACCCTCCCCTGGTTCTCCTACCTTTAACCTTCCTCCACTGACTACTGGTCACAGCTCACATCTGTCTCATAATGCTGGTGTTAGGGTGTTTGGCAGTGAGGATGTGGCTCCCCCTTAACTGTAGCTGATCATTAGATCTCACATGTCTGCCAGATCAGCCTCGTAGCTGCATGTCCTGGTCACATCCATTGTCTGTTCTAGCATAGTTGTGGTGGAGTAAGCTTCCCACAGAAGTCAGGACAGCTGAGTCTTTGGCCATCTTCCATCGCAGACAGAAGACCTAGCTCTTTACAGTCCATCTTGGCTAACCAAACTAAGTTGAGCACAATTCACCTTCCCTCATTGTTTCAATGTTTTTGTAGGTTAAATTGTGATGTCATACTGCACTTATGTGACACACTCACAAATTGACTGAATCATGTATGCACTAGTTATTACAGCACTGTGTAAGGGCTGACACATGATTGGACCTGGTTAGGCGTTTTGTGTATGTGTTGTCTTTCATGCAAGTTTATTGGATACACTTTGTCCTCTTTCTTTGTAAGTCACTCTAATAAGAGTAAGGAAAAGAGCATCTGCTAAATGACAAAATGTAAATGTAAAATGCAAATGCAGTCAAAGCCAAAATTATATGAAATGTTATGACTGAAGTGACACTTTAGGCAGAACTGCAGAAGACCAGCAGGGTGGCTAACATTTGAAGATTGCTATACTCATAACTAAAATGAACATTTTAGGACAAACTTGGTTTAACTGCCACTGTGATGTATTTTAGGTAGACTGCCAAATGCATTGAACTTCTTAAGCTCAGAGGACAAAACAAAGCAAACGGTTCAGAGCGAAATGCAGAAGTTCAACCAAGATGACAGATCATGCCATTTCCACTGTTGATAATGACACCAAACATCATTAAGGAATAAAATGCAGTTAAAAATGGTGTTATATTTCTGTGGTCTTTCTCAAGGTTTCAAGCTCTTAGCGTGATATTCATATACACTGGGACCATGCCTCATGCTGTTATAGTCAGGCCTGACAATCACGTGTTTTGAACTTGTATGTTTCATTTATCTATTGGCTACAGGAAGGCAATGCGTAGAATCCAAACCCTTGAGTGAATTTCAGCTGATTAAAACAGACAGTGAAAGCTGCAGACTCATCAATCCTCTTCAATCATCAGCCTCCCCCTCCAACTCCCGAAACTGCAGTGCTGAATGCTGAAGCAACACCTTTTTGCCCTTTTGATAAAGACAGCAGGAAAATCATACAGAAACATATGGATCATATGGGGCTTGGCGTGTTTTTCCTTTTGACAGTTTTGGGCTTTGATCCATGTGCAGTTACTAGCCAAGTGATGTAACTTCTTTTAATAACTACCAACAACGGGCTGCGCAGCTGCAGCATAGCATCGCACCCCGGCAGTACTCCCGCCTCACTGACATCACTCTGCATCACTGAAACTTGACAGTGCCTTATTCATGGCACAGCTGGATAACTAACAGATTGTCAGGTTCACCTTGCCCACTCATACCACTAGTTTACAGTGTAATAGCCAGTTGACCTCTTCAAAGATTTTGCTGTTCAGTTTTTAGTGGCTGTAGGATGGGACCGTGTCTCAAACTATTGCATAAACCTCATTTTCATTTTCCAATAACTGTTAAAACATGCATCAGGGCTCTTCAACTACTATCTTATGGGGAATAGATTTTGCTTATAAATGGTGCTGGTGGGCCAAAATTTTTTCCACTTACTATTTATGCAACCATGTGCAAATGTGTAGCCTATATTTATGAGTGACCACAGCTCCTATTTATCACATTCAGAATGAAATATCATAATTACCTTGTATTTGTCTCTGTTTGGTGGTGGTCATAACAATTAGGAAATGAGACTAACAGGAGAAAGAGAGCATATTAACAGAATATTCATGGCCAATTACATTCGCCCATCAGTATTCTGGATTTTTTTTGTGATCAATGAGCCAATAGGAAGTGCATGGCGGGTCACATTTGGCTTACTAGCTAAATAAATTGTTAGCTCGGGTTTCCTCACTTAACTCAGGAATCAGCTCCTGGCTTTGCATTTCAAGGTATTCTTTCAGAGAGATTTCAGAAATTCATGTTCTCCATTTTGTCCCCGTAAAAAAAAAACAGCACCAGATGGGATTTTTGCTATAGAAAGCATGTTTAAAATTAATTTAGCAAGCTAGTATTTTTTTTTTAGCAGGCATACTGATAAGCAAGATATCAATCCCATGCCAGCACTCAGTACCTGAATGCGGCATGTTAAACCATGTGGCTGTGCGGGGAGCAGAGGGGGGCGAGATTCGGATATAGATTTTACTGAAAGTGTGGAAGTGAGCGTAAGCAGGAAATGCCCTCTCTGTGTCGTAATTGGCCCCTGCCATCCTACCCCAGACATCCGTGCAGGCTGGCCTGTATAAACGCATTAAGCTGAAATCAAGGTGATATTTAGGTAGGTGGTTATCCAGATTAATTAGATCTGAGACGCCTTTTACTTCGGCACTGAACTGTGCAGTCCTGGCGCGTTCTGACATTTGGAATCTCATCTTCATGGACGACTCGAGGCTGACACAAACACTGCAGGTGCCCTGGTGCAAGTAAGCTGGCAAAGTTCAGGGACAGTTTAAAATGGATACATGAAGGACACAACATGTCCAGCTCGTTTTTTGAAAGCTGGTTTTAGGTTTCCAAAAATGACACATGACGAGTATACACATAATGACAGGTATGCAGTTAAAGTAATAGGGGCAGAAAAGTGCAGCTGGACATAGAGTGCAATGTTCCCGTCTAATGCATACCTGTCATATGTGAGGGTGAAGTGAGAGGGCAAGGGGTAGGGTACAAAGAGAGAGGACAGTAGAACAGTGTTGAAATATTACATTATTTAGTAGATGCTCTTACAGTTACAGTTCTTTACACTGTTATCTATTTATACAGCTGGATATTTACTGAGGCAATTGTGGGTTAAGTACCTTACCCAAGGGTACAGCAGCAGTATCCCAGCGGGGATCAAACCAGCAACCTTTTGCTTACGAGTTCTGCTACTTAACCAGTATGCTACACTGCCGCCACCACTATGCTACATTGCCCCGAAATATTCACCTAGATAAGAATGAGCCTTCCAGAGGACCTAATGCGCATTAAAAACTAAACTTATGAAGGCTCCTTAAAAAACAAAAATTCACCACGGCTATGAGGCAAAATAGCCAGTAGTTTATTTCCATAAACAACATCCAGTTATGAATATTCTTCTCCCTGAGGAGAATGGGCAGTCGCTGGTTGGAGGATGGCTGGTGTGCAGCATATGGAAATTCGATATTGAAAACATTGTTTGTGTGCTGATATTTTTTCGCGGATGTACAGGGAAAAAAAGGGCACCTTCAACATTTTCTGCCACCTGGGGAGTGAAGTGTAAGTCAAGGTGAAAAGAGATTAGGGCTCCCGGAACTTCCTGCATCGCGACACACTGCGTCGCCAAATGGCGGGTTCACCTTCCCGAAGTGGACACAGACCTTCGACGTCGGCCCGCTCGGTGATCTCCGCAAGCGTGTGACTGAACGCAGATTTTTACCGATGGGGCGTTGGGGCGTGTGGTTCGTCGGTACCGGTTACGCGCTCGGCGCCTCTCTGCTGCAGTGCGGCTCTGTGTCAACAGATCCTCTTGCTGTCTAATCCCCCCCAGTCTGTGAGGAGATGGGCTGCTACCAAGTGCCAGCGTTGCCTCCTCGCCAAACCAAATGGTGTCATTACCATCCAGGATCTGAAACTGGGTCAGATGTGCTCGATTCACCCGCATCCTGCCCGCGTGTTAGTACCCCTATCGGAGCAGTGGGGAACGGTGGCTGAACCCCCCGACCATTAGTTCCCCCTTTTCGATTTTATTACGTTTTTCCTTGTTCACTGAATTTTAATTCTGCTTCAGGCGGACTAATTCAATTACCTACAGCTGCATTTGTTTCCTGGTGTAGAAGAAGCATAGTACAGGCTACTCTCTTCACAATTGTTAGCAGAGAGAAACTAATCTGTAGCCAGTGGTGTAATGTGAGCCTAAAGCGATACGTACTATTTTAATTCTCAGCAATGGGTTGGAGTGTTATTAAATACTTGAAAATACTCAGCTGAAGAATTTGCAAGTACTTTTAGGCATATATCCAAAAAAGTTTTTCTTGATGCTAAACCTGATTACCACTGTTTTTCTGAATCACTGCAACGTTTGTCATTGAAGATAGTAGGACCACCCGAAACAGCCCCATCCCTGATTTGCATGTAATTAAAATGATGCGCAAATTGATATCACCATGGTACTACAACTGCATTAAAATTGAATACCTGCTCATGCTTGAGCAGGTTGAGAGAAGTATTACCTAGCACATCACAATATGATACATTGATTGATCATTAAAAATAATATTGCATGAAAACAATGTGCATGACAGAGTGAATTATGAAGATGTCCCTCTCCCATCTCCTGATAATGGCTAGCATTGCCACTGTAGAAGAGCTCAGAGCCTTCGTAGGTCTTCATGTTAGCGAGTGACCCCTCTGCTCTGGGGAGAAAAAGCCTGTGAGCTTTTGGGCATTGTTACCAGTGTCACCTCATTTACAGTCGACTATGTCATTTGCATCCTCTAATTCAATGGATGTATTGCCGAGATCAGCATTGTTCCCATCAAATTGTTCTGCCTTCCATTCCCAGCTGGGGATGTATTTTTATAAAACACTAGCTAATACGGTGACAGCAGATACTGATTTAGGCATCATGTGTTTTTGTGTGCATACCTCATTATGTTGCAGAAAAGGTCAAGGAGGTGTTCAGCATGGTATGTGCATGTGCCTCAAATGTGTGTGTGCATACTAAGAGTGTGGTGCATACAAAATTGCAAAGCATTGTTGTAATTCATGTCTTTGTGGTAATACAGGCAGTGCACAGTGAATTTACCATTGCCTTCTTAATTTCTCCCCATTGAATTACAGGTATCACTGAGGTTGTGTCTCTCAGCTTATAAGCTTTGTGCTCCTAAGCATTTAAAGAGCCTTGGCTAATCATCTTTGTTCCTTTTAAATGTCCTTAGCTGAGGGCATTGGGGCTTGACCCTTGAACACACTCCTCAATCCACACATATCTGTCCAGAGACTCTCCCAACAGCACCGGTCAGCCTAGCACTCACTGTCCAAACACTTCGCCCATCACTCCTCTTCTGAGGGACGTTATTAAGAAGCATAAACATGTAAAAAGCCTTTTAGCCCACGGACACCCTGGTGATTGCTGATTTCAGCGAACACCCACTTGGAATGGCTAAATCATCAGATAATGCAAGGTTTATGACCTGCAAAGAGCCGGCTATTGTTCATAAAAATATACTAGTACTCATTATGATAATAGGGATTTTACAGCAGATATGTTTCTTTTTTAAAAAAAAAAAAACCATAGCATACACGGGAGTGTTGGGAACGAAACCAGGAGGACGGGCTGTAACCAGGCGACCGCAGCCGGCAGAGCAGGGGCCCCGCTGCCGCGAGCAGGGGCAGCCGAGCGAAACCGTCCTCCTGGCAGCGCCCCCCTCCGCAGACGCCCGCGAGGGCCTGCACTGATGCGCTGTGACACCGACAGCCGGCCCGCCCGATCTGCGCAGGTGACGGGGGGGGGTTGCGGGGGAGATACACCCGGGTCCCACACGTAACGGGGCGGGGAGGGGGGCGAGGGGGACGGGCGAGGGTGCTGCCGGGAGCGTGCAATTGCCCGCGCGCCCCTACTGGGACACCAGCTGGAGCGGCAGCGTGGTCAGCTTGCGCTCGGCTTAGCGGAAGGAGAGTCCCGGCCGCCGCGCTAAGACGGCCATGATCCCCCGGAAGGCCGCCGGCTGAGTCGCGATTTGGTGGGAGGGGAGAGAGCTATCTGGTGAGCGCTAAATTAGCCTCCGCACCAGCCAGCACTTTATCTGCTTTAGGCCGTAAAGCTGGTTAGTGGATTTCTCTGCGGTCTGGCGGAGCGGGGAGGGCTTGCCAGCTTCAGTCTGCGGTACTCCGGGATCGTCAGGCAGACGGCTTGGTCTGGGCCCAAAAAATTCTGTAAAGGAATGGAGGAGGAGGAGGAACAGAGGGAGGGATGTGGGGCAAATGGAGCAGAGAGAAGGAATGGAGAAAAGATATAAGGTGAACTCAGTTAAAAAAAAAAAGCCTCAGTCAAAGTCTCTGATGAATATCAGTTTTGATCTGAATAAGAGGCCCATCCTTTGCGGCATGCATTCAATACGCACTTTGGTTTTTTCTATTCCCTGGCTTGGACGCTGTTCCTGCTACCACTTTAACTCCCTCTAACTCCCCAAAACAACATAAACATCATACTCTGGAAAAGGGCAAGCGTCACGCTCGTATGTGATTCGCATCTGCAGACGCTGGCTTCAGCCCGGGCCCCTAAATGTCAGAGATTCCTGAGTCACCTTGAAATACCCTTTCCTGTGAAGACAAAGCAGAACATCACCTTTTTTCACGGCTTTTAAGCCCAGTTACAGCTCCTGCGCATAGGAGGGAAAAAAAACACACCGTGAAAGAGAAATCACCATGGTGACACAACAGAGGAGGAAAATATTTCTCCCTGCAGTCCGGTTGTGGCTTGTACAGTGCATGACCACAGCCTGATATGAGCCCCTTGTATCAATGCCATTTCATCCCTTTTTTAATTAAAAGAGGCAGAGGGAAGAGCAGGCTTAGCTTTGCCGGCAACAAAAGAGGGCCTGACGTTTGTTCCTGATTCAATTACTTGGACATGTCGGACACAGAGCAGCGGGGGCTGAAGTACAAAAACCCTAGGAACCCTAGATGGTGTCACCAGCGGCCGAGGACAGGTGTGTAATGTGAATACAGCCCTGTCAGATTTAGGCCAGCACCACAGTGAGTTTGTGGATGCCCACATAGTTTTGAAGGACCCATGATTCCACTTCTATGATGCCAGCTGCAGTGGTCCTGGGACCCACTGAAAATGGCGGTTATGGGTGGGGCCCTTTGACCACCTGTCTGCACAACGGTCACTCAGAGCCCTGTGCAATAACATCATTTGCTCCGTGCTGCTGCTCGCATGACAAATCCAAAGAGCCACTGAGGGTTCCGTGATTTTAACTTAACTCAGGAAATGCAGAATCTTCAGGTTTATTGAACGTTTCAGGGAACCTGTATAGCTATTTCACAGCGTCACATTTGTCACAACTTGGCTCCATCTGGGAGGAAGTGTAACAAAATTGAATGTGCCTGACTGGCAACGAGCAAAGGGCAGAGCAGTTGCAGTTTTACTGGGATAGGCGGACCAAAAGAGAAGGTGGACGCAGGTGTGGAGGATAGAATTGCAATGGAAAAGCACCAGAGCATCTCGGGGCTGACGGTGCAAGTTTAAACAGACTGACGTAAATATCCACTGGGGGTTAAAAAATAACTCAGATGATGGACAGCAGAGTAATCGCCGTACACACAGGTGTTTTGTAAACTGAAATAATTTTTTTTCCACAAAAAGGTAAATATGGGATGAAGTCAAAAATTCATGCAGTCAGATATTCCAATTGCATGAAAGTAGTGTGCATTGTAGTGTGCATGAGGATTCTTCAGTAGAGACAACTCCTAACAGAAAGCCCTTCTTCTTCTCAAAGAAGAACAACAAACCCCTGTGATGTTCCACACACAGAGAGTACAAGAGAGTTACAAGAGAGTGACTACGAGTCATATGGCTGTGTGGATGGCCCCTGCAGTGAAACCCTCCACTGTGCCAGCAGTGCTGCCTTTGTTAGTGCATCAAAGGGAGGACATGTGACCACAGGACACCTACCTCACCAGTCTGACTAATCAGCTCAGTCACCAGGGGATACCAGAGAATGGACCAGCGACAGAGTAAGATGCATGTGGGATAGCAGCAACTGCGCATTTACATCTTAAAAGGTAATCCACAGTACCTGAACCTTGCTTTGAAAAGCAAGATTACCTTGCCAGCAGCACCCCTTTGAGACCTGAGCTCGTACATCTGCCTGCCGCTCTCCTTCAAGTCTTGCCTGATCACTGCGTCCTGGTTAGCTGCACACCCGCACCCGTCCAGATTGAGCATCTCCGGGTGTTCTGTTAGAGGTCCCCCTCTCTGTTGTCCCCACTGTCTGTGAACCCTGGACCACTGCAGTGCTGAAGGAATTCCCTTGCATGTTCTGAGAGGAATTTTCACCATGCAGAAGACACTCAGGAACTTTGAGTGATTTGCGCACCTTACTTTCGGAATTACTCCTTGAGGATCCCTCAGATGATAAGCTGACACCCTGCTAATCCCCTGACTGGCCTTCCACTGGGACCAATAAGTAACCATACTTATTATACTTGTGTTGGCATCAAGTAGGAATTGTTAATAGGATATGTCTTGTTTTGTTACATATTTTTTGTAATGTTTTGTTCTTCAGAACCCCAGACTATGAGCTAGTAACCTGAAGGCAGCATTCATTCATTAAATTGTGAGAAAGCTAGAGTATAGCTCCTGTGAGTGCCACCCTGCATAGTTACTTAGCCCTTGTTTCAATAATTTCAACCATTGAGTGTTGCTTTGTGTGTCCTGATTTAGAATAAATAATAATTTGGATTTGGAATGATTAGCTAATTAATAATGCTTCATCAAAGTGCCTTATTAATACATTTTCTTATTATTGACCAAAACTGGATCTGTGTGTAATTGTTTTGAACATATGGGCTCTACTGACTACAACCTACAAGCTTAATATGGTAAAAGAACAGAATGCTTATTTGAACCATATTAATAACATTATGTATATGAATATTCAAATTTACTTATAAAAAAGTGCAGTATAAATATTTAGCACACTGTCACACATTGCATAAGTGTTCCGGAATGGCAAGACATTGAGAGCAGCTAGATGGAAATCACATCATTTGGACAGGTGTTCATTTACAGCATGAGGGAAACAGCATGCATGCTGCAGTGACACCATAATGAACTCTTCTTCAGTTCCCCCTCATGAGTCCACTAAATGAAAGCAATCCAGACTAAGAAAGACAACACAGTGCACTAAAACAAAGACCCCCAATGGGAAAAAAACACAGCCACTTTTTTACTTTGTCACTTTCACCATCTTGTAATCTCTCTTGTTCTCCTCTTGTCCCCAGTGCTATAAATAATTGGGCGACAGACTTGAGTGTACAGAACATAGCAGAACGGTACTTTATTTGACAAAAACTAGAATGCAGTGTACACAGGCATCTGATTTCTCCAAAGTTCCATCAATGTGGCCAAACACGATTCTGTGTCGCAGAACCATAAATGGAAGAAAATGGCGGATGGTTGTAGACAGATACCTTCTGCACATTAAAGTGATTGCATGCCCATGCGGTGTAGAGTGTAGAGGCTGAGAGATTCGCACAGCCAGGGTCTTCCTCTGTATGAGCACACAGGAAGAGAGCATTCCATTTGCAGTGTACATCAGCTGTAATTTATCACATCCGTATCCATGACAACTATAGAGCTACAAAATCTGAATTGATATATACATTTTCTCATTTAGGCTGTATGTATGCATGTGCATGTGGATGCATTTTATACCTTTATTATTGGCTTGGGATATTATTTTACAAAAACAAAACAGGAAAGGGATCTCGTTAATTTAAATTATTTATTTCACCTTTTGTTCATGGAATACTAAGCATTTTCCATTTGCTTTTTGTTTGTCGGAAAAGCAAAAACTGAAATAGTTAAATATAGCATTGTGATTTTTCCCTCGTTTTGACATTTAAAAATGGCATACCCAGCGTGTCTAAGGCTCACAAAAATGGAATTCTTAAGGGCGTGTGTTTATTTACCCATGGGTTGGGGGTTGTTGTTTTGGGGGGTGGCGGGGGGTCCTCTCCTTCGCGCCTCAGCAGTCTGGATGGTATTGAACATGACACCGCCACTCAGAGCCCGGGCGAGAGTGCGCCAAGCCGGGCAGCAGCGTCCAAAGAGGAGGCTCCTCTCCGAAACACGTCCCTGTCCCCGGCCTTGGAGATTAGCTCAGATAATAGCGTAGATAATCTTCTGACAGCGCACAGCTGTATTCCCATCTGTCCTCGTCCGACGAAGATGTCACCTGATAGATAAACGCCTCAATAATTTTCCCATTTGACTGCGTTACCTCGCCTGGTACTCAGCCGCGTGCTGTAGAGAGAGCGGGTGTCCGTCGGCGGGGGCAGGCGTGACCGACGCGTTAGCGGCTCGAGCCACAAGGCGGCCGCCACATTAACACATTTAGCGTGAGGGGATTGGATTCTGTGCTTGTGCACAACGTGCTTTTTCAATTGCATTTCCGGGAATTTGCCCATTCTGATTTTGACAGCATTGTTTTTTTCCCCCCATCTACTCTGGTTTAGAAAGATTGTCATCAATTGTCTCCTTGATGTCATTTTTCTCCCAGTGCTGTACTAACAGCATATTTCCAGAATCTCTAAGGCTTTATTCTCACACTGTCTTTACTTTTTTATGATTTTTCAGTTCATTTTTTCATCTAAAAAGGACAATATCACTTGTGTCATCATTTTCACTATAAATTCAACATCTTAGGTCCTAATGCAACATTTCAAACATTGTACAAGTGAATGTCAAAAAAACAGAGTCCTCTTAGTAAAAAACTGCCCCCTCTGACTGGCCACAGAAGTCAACAAAAGTCACATGATTGACAAAGCCAGTGGCATCCATTCAAATAGTCACATTAAGGTAAATATTCTGATGCAACCTACATCAAATATAAATGGGACATAACTGCCTGTTTGGGTCATTATTACATTACATTACTGTCATTTAGCAGGCATTCCTATCCAGATCAACTTACATGTTATCCATTTATACAGCTGCATGATTACTGAGGCAATGCTGGGTTAAGTAGCCTGCCCAAGATTATGAGCTCCTTACCACTATGCTACACTGCTGCCCTCCCAACAGGCCATCTCCTGTTGGGTCATACCACCTATACAATATAATATGGGATCTTTGGTGGTGGCTCAGCCAGAAAGTGCAAGCCTTGAATTGCCTTCTGCCTACTGACCACAATCGCCCATTGATCCAGCCTTCCTGTCTCTGCCTCTGCTGAATTGAAGGTTGCACTACTCTTCAGAGAATAGGCATTTGACTGCAAAAGTGTGAATGGCTTTCATTAAATAAAAAAATTAGATTCACAGATAAATTACACTTGATGGGCTGTCAGTAGCCTATCAAAAAAAAGGAACTGGTGCGAAATGAGCTTTTAATAAAGATTCCTTTCATAAAGAGTTTTTCTGACAAAGCCCTCACGCAGCCATTGGATCCTAGTGAACCTGTTTTTTCCAGCCAGTATAAAAATCTTCAGATCTGTCATGCTCTTGTATTGACACATGTTGGCATCTGTCCTCCATCCCTTCTCTACTCATCCATTCTTCAGACACCTGTTCTATGGTTTTTGCTGACAATGTAAGGTCAGAAACCTTGGTCCAAAACTGCATTTTAAGCCAGTTCAGCAGTTGTTGAAATTGATGAAAAATGCTGTTGGAGAAATTAAAATGTGCAGCATCTGCTTAAATTTTTGTCGCATTGCCGTTAGATTGAATCTGTCCCCATGTCTGGGTGGCCTGGCATGTTTCCTCCTTTTGACTCCAGGCCCTGAGGCAAGAGGACACAAACTGCACCGGTTCCACGCAATTACCTTTCCAGTTAAATCTATGTCTAACGAACACCCCGGGCACATTATTGTCTGGAAACTCATTTCTACTTTACAAGGATTTGCCAATAATAAGTCAGACTAATTTTGCTCTCCTCATTCTCTTTTTCCTCCTACACCACCCCCTCCGTGCCTCTCATTCTGTTCTTTCTCCCTCCCTCTTTCAGGACTCACTTCGCACTCTTCCTTACACTCATCTTCTTCTTCCTGTTTTGGAGGATGTGAGGGCACTGGGTATGGGCTCCTCTCTGAATGCACAAAGATGCAGCTGGAAGCTGTGGGCTGTAGGATCTTACTTTGCTCTGTGTGCTGCCGCTTTTATTAAGGCTTGGCAATTAAACAGTCCGTTTGCTCTGCATGCTCCCTGCAAGTACCCATGCTGAAACCCCATGGTGCATCCCCTGTTATCCTCTGCTATTTCTCCTTGAATCATGTTTGTTTGCAAGATTCTTTATGGGTATTTATGGCCGGCACGATGGAGAAATATAAACCCCGGTGCTTATCCGATGTCACACTGAGCTGAAGCAAAGTGCTCTTCGAGCGCCATGAATAATAGGTGAGTTATGCATCAGGAGCTCAAAGCAGGAAACGGTCACCTCAAAGCGCATTAATCACAGGGGATATCTCTGCAGCCTGTCCACTGGCTTCAGTGGCCTCGGCACAACGGAAAAGAAATGACTCTCCCTCCCCGTATCGATTTTCACTGTGTTGGTGCCATCCCAGGCAATGAGGTTTGGATGCAAGATTTTTATTCTTTCTGGCAATGGCCAAGGTCCTTCATGAATAACTGGATTACAACTCTTACGATTTCTGCTCTGCCTCAGATCTTAATTAAACGTGACATCACTGTTTCAGTAAAAAAAAAAAAAAAAAAATCAAGATCAAGATTTTAACATGCTACTAGATCAATATTTTAACATGCTACTAAACAAAGGTTTACCAGAGGCACCCTAAAATCAGATGTAATTACAGCGTAGCTCTACAGTGATTTATATCAACAGTACTGTTCCCATTGCTGATGGGTCTTCTAACTGGGTCTAAGTGGTTCGTCTGTGTGTCTAAACTGGTGCTGTTATTTGGGCATCTACGACTTGAAGTCAAAATTAGAGTATTGTTTACTGCCATGCTACAAAGGCATCTGCCATCCCCTCCCACTCTGTTTCCAAGGCTACGTTGCTTGAGAAAACAGTCCTGTAATAACCCCCCATCTGGTGCGCCATGTCCGCCGCTCCCGCCCGCGACGCACCGCACGGCGTCGGCTTCATTTACCCGGAACGTCTCTCCCCCCTCCCCGACCCCCACCTCCCCTGCCAGCTCGCACTTCACCACCGGATCCTGCGAGCATCAGTTAAAGCTCTCCTACGTGCCCACGCTTCCCTTCCACCATAAATCACCCCCTCTCTCTCTCTCTCTCTCTCTGTCGGCTACCGAGGATGGTGGGATGCAGCGCCTGCCCGATGGCTCCCTCGGAGCAGAAGGGAGGCCGGCGATCGGGCCGGCTCCACTCTGCTGGCGTGGCGCATTCACTCGCTTGGGTTTGCTCTCCGCACCCGCCATGAGCCAAGCATGTCCTATACTGTCAGCCCCCCACTCGGCTGAAGCCTGCTCTGTCCCACAACAACAACAACAGATGCAGCTCCATAGACGCCCTGTGTGTGTGTGTGTGTGTGTGTGTGTGTTTGTGTGTGTGTGTGGTGGGCGCACACATGAGCGTGTGCCCATATGTGTGTATATTGGTGTGTTTGTGTAGCGCGCTTGCAATCGTGAATGAATAATGAACTAATGAATGATCTAAGCTCGGCGCACGTCTGTGGCTCTGGCGTGATGGGACTTGTCTCTGCTTTGGCAGTTCACTGCTTGAACAATTTGGTCATTTCTACATCAGTTTTGAAATCCTAAGGTACGCACTCGCCACCAGTGAAGGCACTTCATAAAACTGAACATTTGCTTTGTAATTGATTCTCGCAGTTTCGGGTCTCGCGTGAGACTGGGTGAATTCACATTTCAGCGCAGTGTCTTCTTTATTAATTCCCAGCACGGAGGGGTGTGATGCTGATTGCTGTTGTGGTAACAGGAGTCGTGATGGGTGTGAGGCGCAGTGTTTGCCACTCGATGTTGTCTTCCTACACAGTGGCACATCTGGTCCCACCCACTCTCTCCCTCTCCGGAGTTGGGGAAACCGGTAATTATTGGGCTGTTTGGTCCCACATTGTGGGCACAGGGAAGCTGGTAAACACAGAGACAAGGTATATAATGTCACTGCATTAAATGTGACAGGAGGCATAGCCCTCCTGTGGCTCCTCTCTGAAGATCCCGGTAAGAAGGACTCTTACTATGCAAACCATCAAATGTAATAAAACACACCAATTAATGTAGTAAAACACATCATTACTGTGGACATGTATATTTTCAGAACATATGAGAACACATTAAAGCATTCACATGTTCTTTTTCACAGTAACATAAGCCGAAATACAAAGCTGTTTTCAAAAAATACAGTTCAAAAACAATAACAAAAGCGTGAATCAAGATCAAATGGAGTGTGTGCGAGTGGCTCTACGAAGCGTTTACACGCGTGCCTTAGTTCATGTGCAAATTTGAAATGACAGCTTAAAAAATTACATGTCACATCGACTGCTGGTAAACAGATGAACTCTGCTAATGTACTGTAACCAGTGCTGCGCAGACAAAACCGGGGACCTCGCGGTGAGTGAGATGTGATGTCAATACGGTCGACTTAACACAAAAACAATTGTAAATGGAAGCAACCAGCAGAATATTACCCTTGGATCCTCCAGATGTAATCTGCATTATTGCAGTAAAATGTTGTGCGCTATTTTATCACCATCATTATTATTATTTATTTCATTTCTGCTCAGCCACCTTGCCTGGATTTGAATGTGTCAGTGCTCTTCAGGGTATGTGATCAGCAGCATTAGCTGCAGAGCCACATTTGGTCTTTATAAAGCCTTAGCTGAATGGGTTTACCACGGACACCTGAACAGCAATGTCATCAATATAGGGTGGATAAAAAAAAATATATTAACCCCATCAGCTACTTATAGCATGTCATCTGAAACGGGAAGCATATTCCATTCTGGAAGCCTCTTGGAAAGGGAAAAATAAGAAGAATTCTCCATCCGTTAACATTTCACATGCGATAAAATCCTATTTTCCTGCCAGTCCAACTATGGAAAAACGCACACAAGACCTTGTGGTGAGTATTGTAGGGGCAATTGTAAAAACTTGTGGCTTTACCGGAAGTTCTTTCTCCTGGTTCAGCACCCATTCCACTCACCAGTATGTGTAATGCGGTATGAGGCCTCTGGGACATTTTAAATGTTTAAATGAATTGGAGTGCCATTGAAATACGCAGACCATTCACTGAAAACAATATATTACAAAGTATACATGAAAGATTGTACAAATTGTGTAAAATGCTAACCACATTAATTACAATAAATTAATGTTTGCATAGAATATTGAAATACTGTTATATTATATAGTCTATTTGATAAATGTACCACTTAATCCAGGGTAAATCAGATTGCTAATCTTAGTACCCACATTCAGTATGATATCTAATGCATATGGTGATTTTTTTTATTGGAGCAACTGATTTAAAATGTTCCTCTTACACTCAGTCTTTCTGTACAGTCTTTCTAAATATGCACAATGCCTCACAATTACTACCCTGCACTGGAAGGAAATGTAGGGCTTTAAATACTCAAAGATCTCTCTCTTCTCTGTATTGATGATTAATTTTACTTGTGAATGTGGCCAAGGGTCATCATGTGCTGCTTTGTGCCGCAATCTGAAATCAGTAATTCTGCGGGTGTTTCGCGATGGCTTTGGGAAGAGGAACACGAAGATGAAAATTAGCTGGAGTGCTCCACAAGGGCAGCCATCCTTAAAGCACCGGCATTAAGGGAATGATCAACATGTTGTGCGTATCCAATATCCAAGCGAGCCATCCGGCGTGTACACGTTCATGTTTTATAAATATGGCGCCATTAAAGTGTGCTGCAAAGTGTTATTGCATTGCAATGTGAAAGACATTAAGAACATTCCTCCACTGTAATATTTCCTAATTCCCAATTTGTAATGTGGCTTATATATTTTATTTTCTGTTTGTAAGGATTCCTGCAGCCAAATAACCACCCACCGACTTGCATGGGTTGCAGTGTGGAAACAAACACAAAAGAGTGAATGCTGGGGTGCTGTGTATATCTCAGCAAATTGGTGGTATGAAAAATATAATCAGTTATGCAATGTACAGCAATTAGTTCTGCCTGTTATAATCTCCATTTAAGAACCTAACATTTGGCAATGAGATGGGTGTGTAATGATCACCCTCACAAGGATATGTAGTCGCACAAAGTTACTGTATACTGCAATAGTAATGTTGTACGTGCAGCAGAAGTGAACTAGTGAACCCACCCTTTGTAGGAGGTTGGGTCCTCTCACATTCAGCATAGGGAATGACAAAATTGCTCATATTAAAGAAAAATAAGACAGAAATATTCAAACAACAAGCTCAGGAAAAATATCGGGTCGGGCTAGCCCAGTGTTAAAACATGGTGGCTTGACAAGCTGTGTCCACCTCCAGCCTCCCCCCCCACCATGCAGTGCGTAATTTGGTGAGAGGATGGAAAGAAAGACAGGTGGGTCTTTCAAGCTCCGGTGAACACTGAAGTTTACATTGTTCCAAGGAACAGACTGAATTTATGATCAATTCATTAGAGCGCTGTGCTGAAAGGAAGGTAACAGAGAGGTAAAACAGCAACAGCAAAATGGGGTTCCGATATTCGGTGCATAATCGGAGCCCGAAACACATGGGCTTCTCCTTTAGACTGACAGGTTTTGCCTGCCAACTACCAAATTATTCCACCTTTCTTTATTCTACAGAATTTCTTCTAATCAGATCAAAAAGTAAAAGCACCTCTTGAATAGTGGAACGCCTAAATAAATTTAGCATTGTATTCACTTAGATTCCTCTACCAAGACATTTTTTGTTATTAATTTCAATTTAATAAAATATTCTGTCTGCAATTCATATGTTTCTGGGACTTCAGGGTATGTTGGTATCTTTCGAATAACACTATTTAAACTCAGTAGTGAAATGCAAGGCAGTGCTTGATTAATAAATTGAGATTCATGTTGAGAATTTCTGAACTTGTTTTAACTGGAGGGTACGAACTGTATTGGAATATGTATTTGAATATGAAAATGGCAAAGTGGTAACATATTTTGTGAATAATGCTAATAAATAATTCAACTTTAGAGAACTGTTCACTGTCATAGTGTAGAGTTTATTTGCGTGTGTGTTGGTGTGTTTGTGTGTGTGCTGTCCGTACGTGGATGCATTTGTGTGTAGGTGTGTGAGTGTAAAAATGCACATGTGTGTATTTATACATATATGAGTGTCTACAGACCTGTGGTGTGCATTTTTTCTGCACACTATCTCTCTTCTCCATCATCGTTAGATTCGCTTTTTTGTCTTTTCTCTGTCCCGCAGCTCCATATTGGATGGTTTTTTTTTGTTTTGTGTGTGTGTGTGTGTGTGATTCTGCACTTGGCTTTTCTTTGCTTCAATGTCTACAGTCTGTCATTTTCCAAACCATCTGTTACAAATTTAAACCCACGAATCAGCCCGGGGCACCTGCTCCGAAACATGTGATTTCACTTTTGCTGATCTTTTGTCATCGCCCGGCTCCTGGCGCTTTTCCAGAGGGGTAGATTTCAGGATTCATCACCCTCCCTGGCTCGCAAGCATGCGTGTGTATGTGTGTGTGTGTGTGTGTGTGTGTGTGTGTGTGTGTGTGTGTGTGTGTGTGTGTGTGTGTGTGTAAGCCTATGCGTCTGTGTGTATGTGAATGTGTATATGATGGGGGTTGTCTCTCTTGCTTACACCACTCCTCTAATTCTGCAACAGCTGCCCTCTTTGTTTACCAGTCCTTAATCATTGCCAGAAAACTATGAACATTAAAGGCACTGTGTCATGAATTAACTACTGCTGTTACGGTACGACTGCTGCACAGATACACCCATTAATAGAAGAATGGCCTCAGAGCTGACAATACCTCAATAAACTACACATACTACATAGACTTATTTACACCTTTATTTATGGCTTCCCTCATCTAGAATGTATTCTGTTGTGTATAATTTCACATTGTACAAATTCAAACTCTTTTGTATGGATGTCTTTTCACTGGGGCAATTAAGATGGAGCACCTTACTCAAGGGAACAACGGCAGTTTCCCTTTAAAACTATTCAAGTCCATTTGAGTCTTGTGCCAAAAGCAGATACATTGCAGCACAAATAGATTTTCCTTTATATAAGAGAAGGATGTACTGTTGCCCCTTTTGTAACAGATCGTAAGAGGAATGTGATTTTAAAATTGACTGGGGCGTGCATTCTCAGTTTTTGCTTTGTGGTGCTCCAAGTTGTGAAAGAATAAAGTTAGATGCCCTCAGGCAGACAGTGTACTTTCAAATACTAGGAAGTAAAGAGTTCTTACAGCTTATAATTAAAATAAAGGTTTAAAGTGATACTTATAACTCACTCTGTGGAAGTGTGCAGTGTGCTGTCAGACACAACTTTCCGTCAAAGGCAGCTTAATCACTGTAATCAGGAAAATACAGAAGCTGATATTTTGGTAATGATTTACATCACATTCACCTCATACAACTTTCCACATATAACTCATGCAACTCTTCATATGTCTTTTCTAATTGCAAAGTATAAACCCTCCTATGGCTTGCAGATCTCCATTCAATATAACCGCAGTGTGCCATGTCCTTAAGTTAACTGAATTATACGTTTCAGCAGCTATGACTCTGCCGGCAGCTGAAATTAACAAAAGGCGTTTCATCTGGAGGTAAAAAAATAGAAGGAAAGGTAACATTGCCTTAAATTCATTACTCAAGAACAAGGAGCAGGTATGCACAATGGCCACTGGATACAGCCATCTGTCTACCCAACTGCAACTTACAAAAAAGTAAGGCTGTCAAGATTGCACATGCAGCCTGAATTGCATATGTATCAAGGGCAAAGTTGCATAGTGGTATCCCCGAGAAACAGCTCTGGAATGCAAATCGCCCTTATTATAACTGGCCAGTAAATCCTGCTAGTAAATCCGTTTTTGCAGACCTTTATTGTCCACACTGCATGCAAAGTCCTTTTGTAAATCTGGACCTTGAGTCAGGTGTTATTGTCAGAGTGAGCTGTAACTACCTGCTCCTTTATCACAAAGTAGTATAAGACTGTACAAGACACCTTTTCTAAATAAGAGGACAGATGTTAAAGGATGTTAGTTGTTGGATCCCTTGAACACACATCACTATTAGCTGCACTGTTAAATGACTGTATAAGTCAACAACAACTTCTGATCTGAATGTTAGGTCAGAATCTGTGTTTCCTTAAATGTTCCACTGGACTGTTCCTATTGCTTGGGTCTTTTCACTCACAGTATCTGCAATAGGAAACAAAAAACTTTTTCAAATAGGGATGTTTCAGTTTCTGGTTGTGCGTTTGCTGTAATCAACTAATATGTGCATCAAGTTTCTGACGCTCAATGTGTTCTCCAAAAATACAAACTTTACCACACTGAATGAACTTAAACTTTCCCTAAACAGCAATTAGAGTAAAACCATTTTTTAGGGGAAATGTTGCATAGACACTTTCTGAGCCAACAATTTGTTTTCTTCCAGGTTTCAATGAATTTTTTTTCTCTTTCCATTTATCCGTGTATTTTCTATTGGGTCACAAAAGTAGTCCCTGTTCATCTAAATCCTAGTCAATATTCAAAGAAATTATATATTATTTTAACGATTACATGCTGTTAACAAAATGCTGTTCTTCCCTTTTAAAATCACCTTGAGACTTTCTTTTGTGTTTGTTAAGGAATCTAAAATCATGTCTTTTCATCATTTCAGCGATACAAGGTTAAACATTAAAAAATTTTCACAGCAGACTTCACAGACTTCTCCTGAAAGTCACACAATTCATTCCCTTGTTTGTTTTCTTCATGCTCAAAAACATTATGCCATCATATACTGTCATTTTCACACCTTTGCCCCGAGATGCACCCTCCGCCATCTCTGCAATCATTCATTTGAGTCATTGTGAGAAACGGGTTATATTGCACGGTCACTCCTTCAGATGTGGAGCCGTGCTGCTCACCTCATCACTGTCATGTTTAATTCAGGCCTCACTCTGCCCGTATAATGCGGGAGTCCTCGCACATCCCCCCATTGAGGTCCCTAATCGTGGCTGTCGTTTGCCATTTGGTTGCATTATTTTGTCTCAGCGGTGCGCGGGTGGGGGGGTTATTCCCCGACATTCGGAGCGCTCTGCGCTCGCTGTCACGCCTCTGCGGGGCAGCTACTGTGGTGGTGAGGTGGCTGCCCCCCCATGTCAGAGATCAGCGGAGACAACATGCGCAGCGCACGTCCGCACAAGCGCAGCCGCGACCCCCTCCGCTGATAACAATCACCCCGGCTGTAAATTATAATTTACCATACGCTGCCCTGACCCGGGGGCCGCCTTCAGCTACGGAGCACAGGCACGCGGCGCGGGACAGACAGGCAGAGGGGAGGAGAGAGAGAGAGAGAGAGAGAGAGAGAGAGGAGCAGGATCACAAGACGACCAGCTGCCCACTCCGCAAGGTGAGACTACCGCACAGCTATTCTTTCCTTATGTGAAGAGGTACCCAGCGAGGCCATGGAGCTCTGCAGTGACCTGCCTTTTGTGAGCACTGGGTAATGTTAAGCATTTATGACACCCCTGTTGCAATTTTTTTTTTTTTTTGCTGGTTCCCGAAGATGTAGGTTTGAAGAATGTGGCCACATTTTAAAGGGTCTTTGTCGTAGGTGTAATTTATTAACTTATTTTACTTATTTAGTAACTTATTATACTTTGTGTGTGTGTGTGTGTGTGTGTGTGTGTGTGTGTGTGTGTGTGTGTGTGTGTGTGTGTGTGTGTGTGCACGCTCTTGCGGGCGTGTGTGACAGAGAAAGCTATTCTCATAGCAGTTTATTTTCACCAATTTACAATGTCGTCAGTGGCTGCAATTTTTTACTGCAGAATTAATGAATATTCAAAACATATATTATGTCAATATGAATTGTGATGTGTTATTTCCGTTCTATGGGTATGGAAAGTTGTAATTTCACATTACTATAACCAGTACCCACCGAGGGGCAAAGAAAGCGGAAAGCATCAGACAGCAGGCTTACTGATTTTCATATACCAACAGCATACCAGGCACTAGTGGCTGTAGCTGCCCTGTTTACAAGTCTACAAGGTTACATTAAGAATCTAATTTTACATGCAACCTCCTTGAAATTTTTGAGATGAAGGCTGAGTTTAGCATATTTTTCACACATGGGTGAAATGTCAAAATGACCTGATGCAGCAGCAGACAGTTACTTCATTTTTTGAGAGCCAGATTCCTTCCAAAACCCACAGCACCACACCATTTGGTAAACCCCCCCCACCCCCGCAATGCATCTCTCTTTCTGGAGATTCCAACCTTGGCTGGTGCCAATGTTTACTCCGTCTGAGCATGATGAATATGAACGATTTTCTAAGCACTACTTAGATGCGTTTTCCTAACATCATTTATCTGCATTCAAGGCACTACCACAATGGATTCAGTCTCCTCAGTATTCACAACGTTGTTATATTGTATATTGTAATTCTACCTGCTATTGCATTTCCTCCCAAAAAAAGTTCAGCAAACTGTCTACCTTGATTTATGAACTGCAAGACTTGGGATAAAGCTTAGCGGACTTGGCAAGCCAAATATGAACTCCACTAACAAAACATAGATTTGTCCACATTTCATTCCAGATATAGACAATCTCCCAACTCATTTGTGAAGATGGTCTATAAAATCAGGCAGTTAAATAGGGTTTACATGATCACAGAGGCCTGTTCCTCTGCCTCCCCTGGTAAGGTGTATTTCATTCGAAATCACAATGTCAATGGAGTCCTGCAGTACTTGGACGGAGACCAACTTGCTTTTGTGTCTGCTTGCCCCATTAGCTAATTTGCCTTGTTGAACTCAGGTCAAAACTAAAAACAAATATGAAATTGGGTATGATTAATTATGATGGTTTGTAAAGTGGCAGCCGGCAGTTTGAGCGTGTCTCAGTTCTGAGAGGTTCTCCAACAACTCTTGACAAATGGTTGAGGTTGGTGATGCCTGAGGAGGGTGGGGGCTTGGTGTTTTTGCGCTTTGGCGGGGGGAGCTTTCTGAAATCACACCTTTCTGAAATATGAAATCATCTTCACTGCAGATGAACTGAATTTCTATATAGTAATAATATTATAATAAATAGTAATAATAATAATAATAGAATGTAAATGTTTTGAAATAGTATGAATGTCGAAAAATGTTCAAAATGTAATGATGGAATCTTGCCATAAAAAATCTATATTTTAGTACATAAATGTAGTTGTAGCTATAATAGGACTTGTTAAAGCCTGACATGACATATGGAAATTGAAATAGAACTATAAAAGAACTTATTTGTCCCAGAACAACCTTGGCAGTTGAAAACATTTAAATGATAATATAAATAATAACACTGCCCACACACAGTTGCTCAAACAGTCTTCATCAGGGGTGTATTTATAATCATGAATTATTTATAATTACAAACCATTTCTTACCAATTATCATATCAGCCAATCTATACATTCATGACTTGGCCATTCAGGGATAAATTAGACAAATGACAACATAATCATGATTGCCATAACTTATCTTAAAAATAATCTCTGCAGAGATGGTTATATCTACAGCAAGAGAAAAAACACTGGCCACAGTTACAATAGAAAAGCTTGTGGGCAAAGCATGAGACATTTAAATTGCAATACATTGATAATGTCAACTATATAAAGGAGGATTTATGAAACTAAATGCCCAGAATCAATCTCCTGGTTCAAACCAGGCTATTCCATGGGTTGAAATATATAAACTCACTAATGATGACCTAATATTTGTCAAGTAATTATTCATTAACCATTTATTACACAATTACAACAACGCCATTACTACTTTGGCAAAATGTATGATTCTGTGAATGTCAGGATGTTCATTTAATTGGAGACTTGTTACATCATCCTTCATTGCTGTGTTCTTTTATTAGACAATAGGCAACGTCTCAGTTGCACAGACAAGTGCCCAGCATTGATTAATGAAAAGAACACAGTAATTTGTGCAAGAAGCAGTGTACCTGAGTTGTTTGTTTATCTGTCCCTTGTGCCTCCTATGCACCTGCAGTATTTTTGCAGCTGTGCAAAATGTCTCTATATCATGCCTAAATATTAAAAACGCAAACAATTTTCCCCGATATACAGTGCAGTAGGTTCTACCACAAAGTTCATCCAGTGACAGCAGGATTCACACTTGCACCATTGCAATACAGTTATCCAGGCGTTCCCTGGCTTCAGGTCTCCTCTGATCCTGTTTTCCCAGGTCTCTCATCGCTAGTGACAGTGCTGTGACAGCTGCACTGAGTCCCCGCCGCGTGGACCTGCCTCGGCCGCGCGGGTCAGGGGGGGATATGGGTGCTTCCCGCGCCGAGTGGCGGCTCATTCCTAACGGTTATTCATAGCGCCGTGCATAATTGATGGCTGCACTCCGAGGCTGAGAAGGAGAGATCAAAGTCCGCCGTCACCGTCTCTGACAAAGTCTCCTCGTCTCCAGACTGTTTATAAAGCACCAAGATGCGTCTTTTCTCCTTTGACACCGCCTTCGCTTCAAAATGTATTTCCCCGATACGTGCCCACGCTGTGTGTTTGGGATGTAGAGATTGACTCAGACTGAGGCGTCAGGAGAGTTCTGAGACGACTGCTCGCCACAGTCATTTCTGAATGCATTTGGTATGCAATAACAGTTTGTGTCCTTGTACCTTCTGATTTCACCAATAGTCTGGGGCATGCGTTTGATTTCAAAGAAGAGCTTGTACTGAGTCATTATAAAAGCCCTGAAGTTCTTTTCGAAAAAATGACAAGTGAAGTTCCATCTCTTACATTTTCACACATATTTTTTTGTCTTTTTATAGGAATTTTTTGTCTTTGCCCCAGAGATCCTTTAGGGCCCAGCAGTTGGCGTTAAAGAGCAAAAAGTGACCAGTTTGCTCCTAAGCTGTGCTGCTAGCCGAATTGAGCTTGGCGAGCAAAAATATATAAATAAAAATTTAAAACACATTGCAGTTCCATCCCTGTCAATAATTCACAGCGATTCACTCAGTGGATTTGTCATGCCCTGGGAGGCCCACTGAAGTCCATGCAAGAGAAAACTACTCAGCAGCTGAAAGAGCTGCTGACCTTGCCATGCCAACAGTGGTATCCACACCAACTGAAGTGTCACACATATGCCATATATTGATTCAGGGTCTAAGAACTTGCTCTTCTGTGTTCTTATGTGATATGGAAGAAATGCCACATGTGCGCTACAAACCATCAACCTGAGAGGAAAAAGAAAAACACTAAATAAAGATAGATTTTAATCAATGGATTGATAAAAAATAAGTGTATGCACATGCTGTTAATGGAATTCTTCATATTTCAGGTTCACCTGACTAAGTGGCCGCTGGCCGGCTCTGTAGCATTTAATGAGTTTTGACTGCGAAGGAGCATCCAAAAAGCACAAAGTAAAACAAACACAACACGGACGCTGCCCTGGGCTGTGACCCAGTACTGTTACTGTTACAGCATACAGGTGTTTGCTTTGGCTGAGTGGTTTGTTGTGTCTGTATTATTCATTTTGCTGTACATGATTTATAGCGTGCATGACAGGAAAGTGTTAATGTGCACTAACACTCATGCCATATGAAATGGGTGGGTTTTTGGACACCAGACTCATGTCTTTTTACACCACTTAATGTCACTTGATGTCAGGTGCACCGTACATATAGTAGTCCTTTCCACTTTTTAATGAGTAGATGTTATCCTTTTGCGATAGGTGACAGTGTTGTTCAGTGTATTGTATGCGGCAGTTAGGCAATGGCAACGAAGATGGTTATCCACCTATTGCTTAGCCATACTGTTTACATGCATACACGCATACAAGTTTTGCACAGAATAGTAGTGTGACCTACAGAATTCACTACTATTCTGCACCATGCTTGTTGGGAAGGAACATGTTGCTTGTTAGGAAGCAACATTCACTACTTTGAAAGTGCTATATATATTTTAATGATTTTCTACACTGTAAATTCCTGTGACTTACTGCTATATTCTCACATCCTCCCCATGATTTCTACAAAAGATGCAGGCACTAAAATCCTAGGCCAATTCATGAGTCATGCAGTTTTCATCAATTGCAGTTGTTAAGCCCGCTGATGAGTCAGAATTGAAAATGGCCTGTGCATCATGTGACCAGCCACTTACTGTTAAAGGACAAGGCCATTTGTACAAAGTTTCATGTCTGTGCAGTCAGATGCTATTGGTCTAAAAGTCATTGCAAATCCAATATGGCAGCCAGTCCATGTCATACACTGTTTACTCACAATGATTTACCAATGGTGTATACTTGACTAGTCACTGAAAAAGGTGTCATAATAATAAATAAACCAAACACAAAAAATATTAATAAGCTTAGTACATTTAGTGCTCTAATTATGTCTTCAGAATACACTTCAGCAAAAGAAAATATTAGATGTAAACACAGACGTGCTCAGAGCAGAGGGAACAGCAGTGCCTCTATTCTGTGCAGCTAATGCAATATGGAGGTACAATAATTGATGCCCCAATCACAGACTCCACTCCAGCCCACTAAAAAAGTTGAAAAGCCAGCACTCTCCCCTGTACTAAGGCTCCGCACTCCTCGGGCGACATGATGTAATTACAGGCCATCCCTGCCTCCACTGCAGCTCAGAGAGGTCGTTATTAACCATGGCATTTTCCATCATGACATTTCTATTTCATTATAGCATTTCACTTTTAATACCACAATAAACGTGTCGCCATACAGCCTTTATGAAATGGCGCTTTTTTGTCGGAGAGTAACATGGAACAGAACACACCACACACAGTGGAGCTCAGCGCCCCCCCACCCCATCACTCCTGGTTATTGTGGCCTGTAAAGAAAGGACACAGTCAGAATGCAGTAAACTCTGCAGCTCCTTCAGCTGGCTGTCCTAAACAATGCTTCATGATTTATTCCAGCTGCTGTCCTGTGCATTATCCCACAGGCCCCACCATGCAGCGATGTACTGCCCAATGGGAGCTGTCTGGGCCTGACGCTAGGGAAAAAGCTGCCTCCCGGTTCTCCGCTCCCGGTTCCTTCGCTTCCTCAGGCCTATCCCGCAGAGCTGTTACCAAGTTCCAGTAAGGGTCGGAGATGAAAACCATTACTTCCCCTGTGGGAGGCAGTCCCCGTAATTAAATCAAGTGGCAAATTATTAATGAAAAGAAGGCAGAAAAGAAAGAAAAATGGAGCCAAACCCTTCAGGTAGCCTTGTCTCTGCGTAATGAATCTTCAGCCGGATTGGCATTGTTTGGAAATGCCTTTCGTGGTTGTAATTTGAAAGGCTTTGTGTGGTTGCGCGGTTGTGTGGAATGCTAATGAGCTGCTGGCCTGTTTGGCCTTGAGTGCTATGCAGGGCAAGTTTTACTTCCTCTATCCCTCTTGAACTCGTCCTCAACTTAAATTTGAAATATTGTCACTCATTAAACCGGGCAGACGGTCACAAAGCATTCTCATCAGATGCCTTTTCTTCATCGTAACTTTCCGCTCTTGAACTCCTTTTGAACCTCTGAAATATTGTTTGTCTGAATTGGTTCGATAAAGAGGATGAAGAAGAGAGCTTTGTGAGTGTAATTAGCATACGGGAAAACTCTACATGGAATAAAAGATGAAGAAACGCTGATGATTTCTGAAAACAATGTACTTAAACTAATGAAGTCCAGAACCATTTTTACACATTCTAATTATTTCTCAATATGTAAATCATAGGCACTATGTCTGTCACAAGTGGCTTCAGTTGTACTGTACAACAAAAGCTTATGCTTCATTAAAAGTGCTCTCCACTGACAGTAAAAAATTAAAGATGGCAAATACAGTACAACAACAAAAATTTTAAAAATGAGCCTGATCAAAACCAAAGCACATCACAAAAGGGGCAGCAGCAACACATTTGATTCGTTTCTAGTGATCTTGACTATGCATGTTAAGTGAACTTCTCTATGAAAGCATAAAAACATACTCACAAGTATATCCTGTAGGACGCTGGCAAACGTGCTGAATCAGAATATATCTCATTGACCATGTCTCAAGAAAGGATTGCTTTACAAAGCAAGCTGGGGAATTTTGGGATCAGTCCATCATCTAGAATTGCCTGTGGCAAGACCTTGCACAGCGTGACTTACTGAAGAGAACAATATCCAATACCTACAGTACAGTGCTGAAAACCATACCATACCCATCATTATAATGGTATTTATTTAACTGAAAATTAGCATTTTCTTGGCTTTATTACTGAATGTTAGGGACCGGCTGCATTACTTTAAACTGAATGCTTTTTCTCAGTTAATAAGAAATGCAGTGTATTTTTAAAAGTTATGTTTGAAGAAATCTGTTTCCATTACACTAAATGTGTACCAGACTTTTTCATCTGATAGAACACCCTAGGCCTATTTACTTTAGTCAAAGAAATAAAAACACTCAGTACTCACATTTATGACATTTATTTCTTATTTTTTATGGTCAAAACAGGTGTTCCCATCTAGTTTGTTTGCACAGTAAAGGATAAATACACTGTAATGAAAACAAAATTACAGAGAAGGAAGTATTTTCTTCAGTGATTAACATCAGAGGATAGTACTTCTAACATGCACAGAGGTCCACATAATTTTTCTCCATTTCAGGTCTGGAAATTTTAGAATATAAGATACTTATGTGAACTCTACTCTGGGATTGCTCTAAATCCCACAACTTCTCACATTTCTACATAACCTTTCAAAAAACATGATACCTTTACAATCTCAGTGATTTGCTTTATACATCAAAATCTCAGAGGCCTTACAAAATAGCATGTTTACAGCCATTTCAATTAATAAAACATTCACTTTCCAAAGAAGCAAAAATCCCAATGTATTTGTAATTGTGAAATATGGATGTGTATGGGTGTGTTTCGAAACGGATACATGGAGAACATTTTCTCCTACATGTATTATAATGAAAACACCACGTTTAAAATCATGTTTAAAAACTGCAAAGCTAGATGCACGTTGAGCCAAACAACAGCTGAACAAGTCCATATCCCCCTCTTCGCCTTCTCCAAGGAATCACAGGTCATTAATTTTGATTGAGCTGTTCCACTGCCTCCAGCTTGATTTACAGAGTGTATATTGTTAAATGTGTTTCCCCCTCCTTTAGCACAACAGTTTAAATGGTCCTCAGCTATTTTCCCCAACAACATAGATGTTGTTTGTTTAACTCACGGAGCTGCCATAAAAGTTCAATGCCATGGAGGTCTATCCAGGAAAACTGAATCTTCTCCACCACTGGAGGGCCGAGATATTGCAGCTGAAAGCAATCTTTCTTTTCACTTTCACATTACACCAGTAGAGTCTGCTGGTTTGGCCAAGCTTTCCTTTTATGGTAAAGGCATGCCACATCACCCCTCAGTACAGACCATTTGGTTAGTAAAAGGTTAGTAAAGGTTAATAAGCAATTACTGTTCAAACAACAGTATTTCTTCCCTTTGATATTATGATATAATTCAAATTAATAGCATTTTACACATGATAAGCAAATTCACAAAGGCAATTTTTACCCTTCACCGGCATTTGAGAGGTAGCATTTTAGAAGAAAAGTACTATTGGATCAGTTATTATAATTTTATCCTAGTCAGAGAACACTAAATATCAGCAAATATCAGCAATCAAAAACTCAACTCATGTCCTACCATTTCAAGTTCAGAAGCTGTACTTTTTTAATGTGTGATCATGTTATTTTTTCTGGTTTATCTAAATCAATATGCCTGTTCTAGTTCCGGTTTAAAATACCTTTTTTTCCCCAAATACACACATTTGGATATCCATAAATATAATTTACACTTACAGATTGTTATGTGTAGCTTTTAAGAATTACTGTTGATGTTGCTTTGCCGTTAAAAAATACAATATTTTTTCAGTGTTTTTATAGTACAGTACTTTGCACCAGGAAACTACAAAACTGTTTTTAAAATGAGTAACTTAATAACACTACTTTTACCTCAATAGAATTAATATTGCATATGAGATCAAGGTATGTATGTGTATGGTTGCCTGCCTTTCGCATTCCTGCTTTTTGGCTAAATTAATAAATTTACAGCTTGCGTAGGTTCCAGACTTCTATTGGTGTCCACCCTTCAGATCCATAACCAATGTGTTGCATGTCAGGCCTGGTGCAATTCACAGTGCATCCTTATCGGTCCTATTTGATACCACGAGTCGTTTTACATTTTCTTTCATGGTGCGGACTTGGCATTAACTTTCTCTTCCAGCAATAAATGGTGCAAGCCATGGGCTCGTTTTAAATGTGACACAGTTCGCCCTCACCGTTTATGCTGGAAGTTGAAAGCATCTCTGTGAAAAAAAATTAAAAACTTCAAAAACGTAGCGCAAAACGAGCTGCCCTGTGCTGCTCAAAGGAACTTCAGAGAGGCTGCTGGCAAGCACGGCTGACCGTCATAGTTAGCGACGCTGTTTGTAATGACTTTTAAAGAGTTTTCGGGTCACAGTGCTTAGTTTCTTTCACTCTGGCCCTGCTCCTGCCTCCAACCCAAATAACCATCAGAGTGGAGAGGCTGTGGTATTTTGAACATTTTTCAGGCAGGGACTAGGCTTACATTTTCTTACAGGGCTTAGAGTGGAATAATATTTTACAGTGTCATCAGGAGTGGTCGGGTGCGTTGTTTACTGTCCTCTTCATTGGTAGTTCCTATGTCTTCACTGAACTTTTCCATTTAGCATGATCCAGGCGTGTTAGTGGCAGCAGCATAAACATGGCCTTTAAGAGGTGCTATTTATTGTTAGTGGAAAACATAACATACCTTTGTAAACACAGCCTAAGTAATGAGGACTTTCTGAGTAAGAAGGCCACCACGCTGCTAATTTGGAATTTTCAGGTGGTTCAACAAAAATGCTTGGTTGCCTAGGGATACTGGGCAACCAAGTCTGGATTTTCTGCCTGTTTTTTTTTTTTTAATTCAACACTGTGACTTTTCAGTCCTTGAAAATCCTTACGATAACATAAGTGTGCGTCATCAGAGCTTCAACAAGAATTTTTCCAGCCTTTCCTCACTGTAATAGTGCCAATGAAAACACACGAGAATGCGTCTATGCTGATGGCTGCATGTACTGTATTTGCTATATTTTTAGCTTGCTAGCATCTTCTAAGGGAAGCAGTACAAAATACAAAACAGATAAAAATGATTATAGAATATAGACACAAATAGGTCAAAAAAAAAACTGCTGGCTCATCGATAAATATCTTTGCAACCAGAGCATCATTCTACCTGCCTTGCAGCCACAGCTATGCAAGAAAAACTTGTGATATCATTTCAAATGAAGGGGGGCCTTTGGGACTGTCCAAATATGCAAGAATGCAGGCTGGCATAACAAACAAAGCATATCCAATTTATTATTTGTTTTATTACTTGTTTTTTCCAGTTAGTTGGATTAATTTGTAAGAATGTGACATATGTAGAGCTTATTTTTACCTGATCGTTCACACAAGTAAATGTGGGTTGCTAGACTACTGCATGTACGTTTTCAGAGAGATATTTAACACATATTTCAGTTGCAGGCACAGATCTGTCATGTGGATTTACTCAAACATACTGTATTATTTTAATAGTGTTGGAATGCCTGTGCGCCTCTTGAGCGTTTATCTCCGTTATTGAGCTGTTATTTGGGAATACTGTATGGAGTAGTCTTTTTAAAGATTGGCTGTGGCTGGCGTTTTTATTGCACATCTTTATGAGGGTGAAGTACTGTCTGTCTTCTCGGCTTTGTTTATTTGCTGTGGTATCGATTGTTTTGTGCTCCCATAGACGGCGGAGCTCAAGTTGTGTGCCTTTGATGTTGTGTTTACATTTGTAACCCGGGAGTCCCTGTGTTTTACATCAGTCTTAAAAGTCGCTGTTATCCGCTGCAACCGCGGCTCAAATCTGTTTATTCCTTAAGTCTTATTTTTTGATGCTTCTTTATTGTGTTCTGACTAGAGACTGTGTACTGCGCATTTGAACACATCACAGTCACCCATTGCTAATGCTATGCAAAACGAATGGCAAACAATCCACATTGTAACACTTAAAGAAATTTCTTTGTACAGGATGTGGAAAAAGCTGTAAGCAGTTACAAGCAATAAATACAGTATTTGACAGTATAATGTGCCACCAGAGGAGGCAGTCTAGCTACAATAAGCATCAATATGAGTCCTCCCATTACAATGAAAATGCTTTCCTGTGCATTGGTAGAGCACATTCACCCTGCAGGGAAGATCCTGTTTCCTATATATAGAGGAAGGCAGAACAGATACTAAGAGATGCGTTACTATGAGAGTGGGAGTTCACCATAAATCTGTTGAAGGCAGATCAAAATAGGATTGTGTTTATGTTGCGTATTCATTAACCTCTGAAATGGATCTGTTTATGTGCTGAGCTTTAATGTTTTACCTCCTTGTTAACACATGATAGTGCAGCCTAATCCTTTGAGTGCCAGTTGATCTCCGCTTAGCCGAAAGAGAGACACCACTTTTTGCATTATTCTCTTAAGGACTCAAACTTCAAAGCCCAATCTTGGCACTTTGTGTAACTGCGAAACATATTTCCTTTAATCAATTATTGACTGGCAGAATAATACACTACAAATAGCCCTTGGCTCAGCCCCTGTGATTATTTGTGTTCCCTGTAACAGAACTGTACACCCAACCCCCCCCCCATTGCCAGAGTGGCGGGGTATCCCCCTACCGACCGCAAAGACAAATCCAGGATAAAGCAGTGCTATGCCAGCCAGGCCCGGGGGCAGCTGTGGGGGCACCTCTCTCGGTGTTCGACATACTCCTGGCTGCCCGTCCCAACCCGACACATGTTACTATTAACACATTGCTAATTACTGAGAGGAGGGGCAGGGATGTGTAAAAGAAAAAGAAAAGGGCTTTTGATGGGCTTGGTGGGCAGGCCAGCAGGCTGACATCTGTGAATTATGCAAATGCCGGGGACGAGCCTCGCCCTAATGAGTGGGTGGGGAGGGCCGGGGGTGGGTAGTGGTGGTGGGGTGAGGGGACTGTTTGTTGGGAGTGGTAGAGAACCGTCTGCGTTCGTGTCTGTGGGATCCGAGAAGTGTGCCTACCAGAGAGAGGCTGGGGGAGGGGACGCCGCAATGTTCCTGCCATCTCGGACACGACCAGTAAATAGAGATGTCTGGCCACGACGCTGTTGAGTGAAACGGGAGTCCGCTGGGGTGAACCTTCACCCCTGGGAAAGGGCACACCATTAGGGCAGGAGAAAGCAGATGTCTCAGGTTACCATGGCTTCCCGCTCCTGACAGCTCTCAGCTGCTGCTTTCGCGAATTTCGAGAGCCGCTGGACTGTTCGTGACTGAAGGCATGCTGATAGTGACATCTAAAAGAGACAAATATCAAACGGGGAGTTCAGTACCCTTGCGGAAGGGCACTCATTCTAAAGTCTGAGCAGGTGTATTTGCATTCCGAGACAAGGCTTTTCTTCAATGGTACTTAGCTTGTATCTGCTTGACTTAAACTCAGTTTGATGAGCGGTGCCTTCACAACATCCTCTAAGGATGCAATTGAATAGGCAAGGGGAAAAGGGAGTAGTGAATGAATGAGTCATTAGGGACACGACCAGTGACATTCACTAGAATTTTTTTGTACAGTAGTACATCAGCTTATCTTTTTCCTATCTCCAAGACAAAGACCCACAGGATGTGGATCTGAGCCTTTATAATGAAGACTGTTCACTACTTTGTATTATAGAGCTTCTTACAAACAATATGGAAAGAGCACAGGCCTGTGCTTCACACCTACTCAACAGAAAGCACGAAGTTTCATATCTGCACTATAGAATGCACGCAGGACTGTTAAGCTTTCTATTGTGGAGAGTGTGCAGGACTGTGAAGTCTTATGTCTTGAAAGCAGAGAGAGTACTGTGAGGCATCGTGTTCACACGGTGGAGAGAGCATGTGGAATTAGCTCCTTTCCCAAATTAGAACTTTGGCTTTAGGACCACAGAGCTCTTTGTCTGAATTAGGACTCTAGCAGTAGGATTTCAGAGCCCCTCGTCCGAACGAGGGCTGCAGAATTAGCATCGCCGGGCTCTTTGTCTGAATTAGAACTGTCGCGCTGTATTAGGAGCACGGGGCTCTTTTGTCTGAATTAGGGCCGCGGCGTTAGGACTCCAGCGCAAGCACCGTGGAGTTGGCGGTCTGGGCTGTGCAGCGTGCAGGACTCCAGATGGCGGAGCCCCCTGTCAGGGTGATGAATGGCGTCCCGTGAACCCCGGGAGGTACATCTGTGTGGAGCAGGGGGAGAGGGAGATAACGGAGGGATGGAACCCGTCACTGCCCTACCCTGATTTACAGCTTTTAATTTGTAAACTTCAAGGCCGGGGACTATATGTTTTACAATGGAGGGCCATGTTAAGACATGGAATGTGTTTAATTTCCCTGTGAGTTTTTTTTCCTCCACTAAAAAGAGGCAAGAGAAGAAAAGTGACATTCCTTTGGAAGACACACATGGTAGACTGCAGTTGTAGCCCTATTCAGGGCAAGGCATACAGTAACCTTATAATTAGAAATTGTATTACATAGTGTAATTGTCTGCTGTACTTGTGACCACACAAATTAATTAAAAGCAGGGGACACTGAGGAATTCACATCTTCCAATACAAATAGATGCTGATGCTGCTTTGATTTTAACAGCTAAAGTTATGCTAATGTCAGAAATATCAATGAATATAATCCAGCACAGCTCTTTGAGTAATCAAAGATGGTGGGAAAAATTAATACTTGGTAAACAAACTGGCAAAACTGCTAAATGATACTGAATGTTCTCTCAGAAATGGATATTATTCAGTGTGACACTTTTGTCAATTGAAGTTTGTGGGTGGGAATTAATATCCAGTCCTCTTAATATGAAAATGAAAATGAAATTGAACTGCAGCACTGGCTCAGACTACTTCAGGGAAGTACTATATTTGGTAATAGGTTTGATCAGCTAATGAAAACACTGATTTTGAGGAGATCTTGTGGCCATCACTGCATTCAGGAAAGAGACAACAGGAATTCAGGAAAGAGATAACATTCCATATTCCAAAGAAATGTACAGCAAACCAATAAGGGACCATTGTCACTGGAAATAAAATATGACAAATGTGACAACACAGGGTATGATATTTGGTTAAAGTTTGCTGCGGTAAGCACTTTTAAAATGTGACATTCAAAAGGCTTTCCAATGAGAAAAAGGCAAAAATAATTCATACATAATAATAAATTAACTATCCACAAAGCTGCAAATGTACAACACTGAGATGATGAGATGAAAAAACAGAATTAAAAACAACATGGCCCTTTAAAAGTCCTGCACACTTGCATGTGGGATACTCTCTGTATTTAGGCTTGGAGTGGTTTTTATGTCTGGTTTTCTTTTTGTGTGTGGGAAAAACTGTATTTAAACTTTCTCCATTCTCTTTTTCTTTTCTCGCTTCACTCATTAAGTGATCTCTTTGTGCAGGGTGCTGTGAGCAGGGGTTTGCTTTTGTTTCACTCTAAGACCTCTAGATCCACTCTCGTAATCTCTTGCCTGAAGCAAACTCAGCAAGAGACATACCAGGCCTGGAAAATTCTAGAATTCAAACTTAACTGATTTACATATGGGTGTTAAAGCTATCATTGCACTGCAAAATTGCGATTCTGAACTGAGGGGAAAATGGCCTGTTATTCTATTACAAGAAGAACCCTTTACCACTGCGTTTATTTGAATGATGTAACTCTACAACCTGGAAGGGCCTTTGAAGTGCAGGGTCACACACTTGCATTAATGCAAAATGCACCCTGAAGAGCACTATACTCACGGCATATGCTCATTATATTCCATATAGTTATAACTTTCCCCAAGGAAAAGTCACAGGAGTTTAAAAGGTAACTCAGTGAAACACCTTCAGATGTGATTTTGCACAATTTCAAAAACACAGTGAAACAGCATCTTTACAATGTTATCCATTTGATATGTGTGTAACAACATGGTTACCAGACCCTGCATTTGACAATCATTTCCACTGATTTCCAAATACATAATGTGTTGCCAAGTCAGGCAGCAGTGTGGAGTGGTGGTGGAGCCACTAGCCCTGCCAACAGAGGGCCTCGGCTTTAAAGAGTGCATTTCTTGCAAATAATGTCTTAGATTTCACCAGCATACTGTATAAGTAAACCTGGTAAATGGGTTTGTACAGTATGTGCAAGACATAAAGTAGTTTGATATGTATGTTGGATGGTGATGACACAGGTAAGCACGGAGTAAGAGAATGGCATCCACTGACATTGAGGAGTATGAAGTGCAGTACGTGTCACCAAGTGTATTTTCTATATTAAGATATTCCTTTCTGTGGGACAGTAATCTCGCTTTTTGGGGCACGGCAATAAACGCTAAATCTCATGTTCAGTGCAGACAGTCTGTGAACACAGTGTGACAGTAATCCAGGATCCAGTCGTATGTTTGAATCTGTCACTTCAATACCACCGTCACATTAACATCCATCATGTTTAGCTTGACTCCAGCGCTGCACAAAAGCTGAACTGTTTCAGACCTCCCTCGTGTAAGAGATCAAACGGGAGGATGATCTGAGTCCATTAGTAGGCTCTCTTTGTTTTAATTAAGAGCCGGATGGATGAAACGCTGCGTATGTCTCTCCTCTTTGTGGAAACACTCTGTTAGTATAGAGCATTTCTTTTCACTGCTGTTAATGGTTCACTTAATCTTTTATGATGATCATCAAACCAGTTGCTTCAGCCATAAAATGGCTCTTGATTTTACCAGAGAACATATGAAATTAGCGGGTGGTCAAAATATTTCATTTAATAAAGCCCGCTTCTTGCATGCTGATGTTGAACAATGGGTTGAACATTTAATTTTGCATCATTAATATTGCATGCATTCTTATATTGCTTCTATCTCCAACAAAGCTGTTATCCCATCATATTTGAAGTCATCTTGTAGTTTTATTCAATTCTCTAGTTTAGTTTGGAGCCATCAGAAAGTACATTTCTGATGAGACACAGCGAGATTTGGTGGACACTTGAACACTTGAAAAGAGCCATCAGTTGTGCACAAAGGTCTTTGTGTGAAAATGAATGTGTGTGCATGTCTGCATGTGCGTGTGTGTACAGTATGTGTGCATTTATGTGTGTTTATATGACTGTGTGTGTGTGTGTGTGTGTGTGTGTGTGTGTGTGTGTGTGTGTGCATGCGTGGGTGTATATGTACATGTGCGTGTGTGCACACAAGTGATTTAATAAATGTATGACTTGACAAGAATGAAAAAAGTGTCAATGTCCCTATTTTAAGAACCAACAGCTATAATTACCTGTCAAGAGCATAACATACACCAGGTTTACTTGTAATTATTACAGCCAAGCTCATTCATATCTCATCTTTTGAATGTTTCAGCATAACGGCTTCTTTATTTACATGCTTCGGGCCATCAAACATTATGCTCTCATTCCTATTTCTAAATTCCTTTAGCCTAAATGTCTGTCATTTAAAATATATATCTTGCCTCTTTTTTCAAATTCCCTTAACCTAAACAAGATATGCATAGTACGCTACTATACAACATACGGTTGTAGATAAATGACATAATTCCTTTTCCATAGTTTCTTATGCCTAAATATCAACTCAGTGACAGCATTTTTATACATCCTTTTTAGTTCCCTTGAATGATTTCATCCAGACAATTATACAGAGCAGTTTCAAAGCTGAAGGTGAAGATGTCAAATTAACAAATTAGCCTTGTGAAGATTTCAACTGGGACTGAGCTCAACTTTGAACAATATTATGTTCACTGGGACTACAATGAAATGTCTCAAACCGTTTTGGAAAAAAGGCAACAGAAAAAAAAGCCCTTCTTGTCACTTCAGTGCTGGTGGCAAAGATGGGAAGTCTCTCATGAAAAAATGTTCTTTTCATATTACGGCTCTATTTCGGGCGCTAAGTGACCCAGTGAGGGATCAGGCCCTCTGCTGAAAAAGCCCCAAAGATTCAAGCGGATTAATGCCGAGAAGATGTTTCCACAAAGAATCTCAGAGACCGGAGGCATGTAAAGCTATTCAACTACTCATATCCATTGTGAGATTGACTCATAAAGACTTTTTATAAAGCAGACTCCTATAAGCAGCCTATGCTCTGTCTTGGCTAAATGATGACTTTATATAAACTGTATCAGAGAACTTCAGTTCACTGACCTTGCAGTAGTTACCCAAAAGTCCAGTCATCAACATGCTTCTCATGAAAACAATCAATATGTTTCACAACATTACATAAGCTAGCAATTTAGAGGCTATGAAATAACTGGTAAAAAAGCACACCCCCGAACCCAATCAACATTTCTGTCCTTGACTATGTTTACAAATAAATCCAAGTGTTACTTTTCACAGTGTGAACATATTTTTCATCCATTTCGGTGATGGCTGAACTTATGAAATTGTGTTTGTGCAGAAAGAAGTGATTAACTGTGATTGTTCATTTCCTCTAAAATAAGTAGTAATCAGTTTAGGTGAGAACAGAGTCATGGTTAAAATCTGATAGAGCTGTGCATTAAATGGGTATCAGTCTTCTACTGGTGTAAACAGACTTTGTCACCTCATGCAGATGTAAAATAAAGTGGTGTGACACAGACTGCTAAAAGGCCAGATGAGCAGACACTCCCTCTCAGATCAGCCAGCATGGTTCCTCTGCCATTGTCTGATCTTCAATGCAACATTGGACATATTAGGGATTTAGAGAAGTTTGGAACATAACAAAAGATACCCCTCTGAGTGCAATTTTTGTTTTGATTGAGGTTTGGACAGCAACACAAAAATGCTGCTTATTTACTTGTCATTTTGCTATATGGCACAATGTGACATTGTGATCTAGTGGCATTGAGATATATGGTAGGTAATATATGTACCTGACAACCAGCAGCTTTCTAGGCTGTCTAGCTTTGGGTTAGTTGAAGTTAACTTGTGGTAGTGCTTGAACGGTGTTGTGCTCGCATTCACTGGTTCTGGCAGTGTTGTTAGCGTAATCTGACGCTGTTGCTCATTTAACTTGGAAAGCTACACTTCTCTTGTGCTGGAAGTTACTCTGGATAATAGCGTCTGCTAAATGAATGTGATGTAATGAGAGGCCTTAGTTTGGTTTTCTAAAAAAAGCTGAGGAGGTCAGCTACATTTTGCATCTGACAACTGATATGTAACAACTGCAGTATACTGTAATTCCAGATACATTTCCAGGTAGACTTGACTTACTGAAAAACGTAACGTTAAACATATCATTAATTTCAAGTTCATACTGGATGCAATACATGTTCACTGAAGATTATAACGTAAACTACATAAAAACACACACACACACATTACACACATACATATATACACACAGTATATGTACACACACACACACACACACACACACGTAATATTTATAAAAGTGCATGAATATGTACATATATATATATATATATATATATATATATATATATATATATATATATACACACTCAGTGACCACTTTATTAGGTACACACCTGTACAAACATGTCAAACATCAGAATGGGTAGTAAATCTGATTGTGACTTTGACCGTGGGATGATTGTTGGTGCCAGACGGGGTGGTTTGAGTATCGCAGAAACTGCTGACCTCCTGGGATTTTCACGCACAACAGTCTCTGGAGTGTATAGAGAGAATGGTGCGAAAAACAAAAAAACATCCAGCGAGCGGCAGTGCTGTGGGCGAAAACGCCTTGTTAATGACAGAGGGCAGAGGAGAATGGCCAGACTGGTCCTAGCTGACAGGAAGGCGACAGTAACCCGAATAACCACACGCTACAACAGTGCTATGCAGAAAAGCATTTCTGAACATACAACACCTATAGCGTAACATAACTGTGATTGGCCCCGGTGCAAATATTTTTCTTGCCCCCTCCCCAACAGAAGCGCACGCTCGTACGCACACACACGCACAGACACACACATATACACAACCACTCTAGACAACTGCAAAGCAGACAATTGCTATGTCACCTCACCATAAGTGGCGGCGGGTGAGCTGGAAACAGGGGAAGCCAGAACACTACCTTTAAATCTATCATTACTTTCAACCTGTTCCCCTTTATCCTCCTTGATTAACAATAAAACAAATAATTCACAGAATAATGGACACCAATCGCGTAATTAGAATAGATGGTTAAACTCGCAAAACGTCTTAGATTGTCTTTACGTCGCTTTGGATAAAAGCGTCTGCCAAATGAATAAATGTAAATGTAAATGTCTGTAGTTTGTGTGCTTGCGAAAGCTACGTGAGATTGTTTAATTAACATGGATGGCATTTATCGATTTAAATTACGTTAAATGCTCATGACACATCACAGCTTTTGTGAGGTCTGTGTTCTAAACGTTGTTGTTCATTGCACTCAGCATAACCTAAAACTTTAGTTTACTAAGTCTCAGTAATTTAAATCGATTTAACTAAATTTAGCTCCGTTTTGTAATTTGAATTTTGTAACACAAGGAAGCTATAACGTGAAACATTTAAGAGAAAGCTTTGGGATTACTTGCCACTTAATTATTCAAATTGCCATCCTTGTTAATTAAACAATCTCATGCTGTAACTTTCGCAAGAACACACAAAATTCAGATAATCTGCGATGTTTCGCGAGCATAATCATCTAATTTCGTCAGTTTAGCAGTACACTCATCCTGGTCTCTTTTTTCCTTCCTCTTTTGAGCGCCGCTTTTTTGTTTGGGCTTGCTAAACATTATTTATTATGCTGCTAATTTATCATTTGCTGAAGAACACTTGCCTATTGCTAAAAGGTTGAACCTTGAGGAAAAAATTGACGTCACGACGTCCACGCAAGTTATCACAATTGACAGGGAACAAGGTCATTGGACAAACAAATTAGCATTTCCCAGCAAGCCTACTTCCTTCGTAACTTTTGAGAAGCAGCAACCAAATTAAATAAGTGGTGGGTAATATCGTTGAATGTTTGCTTTGAAGACTGCGTGATGATTTTGTTGATTCTATAGAACTCAGTACAGTAGCAAAATGTAAACATATTCAATGCTTCAATATCTAACAGTCATCAAGTGCATTTAACATATAAATAAAGAGAATCTTGATTGCAAGCAGATCCGACACTACATTCTTTTAAGGTAAATATTGTTTTAAGGATTTTTGATGGTATTCCCCACCAGCTTATAAATCCACATGGTATGCTCAGTCTTTGTCCATGCTCAGCTCTGCTTGTCACCCACAAAGAATCCACAAGTTATGTTACCCAGAGTACACCTGCCCTTCATTTGCATAAACACCACCCCAAGACATACACATCCACAAACTCGCATCCCCTCCGTTCTCATCTTCCCCTGTCCTCCTGTGTTTCTCCTGGAGAGCATATGAGGGCTACTCTGCGGGATTCCTCATAAACTTCTCTCCGCGTAATGGATCCCACTTTAGAGGTCAAGGCCAAGGCATAGGGGTCCCCCTTGTCCTATTAATGGACTCCCACCATGGGTGCGCTTACTCAGACAGCTGTTTCAAATCTGCTCCCAAATTCAGCACAGGTTGCCCCTAGCGCTGCTGAAACATCTCCAGAAAAAAAGGAAAGAAAGTTTGCCATGATGGTGAGAAAAAGACTTTAACTTACATTATTATTTTAATGAATAAAGCACAGCTTCTGGCCTGAAACAGCTGTTTTAATTATGAAGAGCTGTCCTGGTGATACACGTACAACTCCAGCTCTCAGTAGTGATTGATTGCTCCTGTTCTTTTTGTATTTTTCCCCATAGATAAACATATCTGTACTGTAAAGAATTATGTACCGTGTCCACCTCAGTCAAGTCCAAAATAATCAAACAAATATGTCTAGGACGTATGGTCATGTCTGAAACCGAGCTCTGGGAAGCGCTGTGGAGAAGCCCGGGTCGCCGCGCTGTGTACACGGGGTTGTGCTGCTACGGACAGGAAACGGGCGGAGCTCCTCACCTGTGAAAGGAGCTGCCCCACTTAGGGCCGGGAGTTCAGCGGTATCATGTTTGCGTTGAGCAGAAGCACCCCACGCCATCTCTCAAATCATGGGAATGAGTCAAAAAAAGAGAGACGGACTGTCCGGTCAAGCAGAGATGTCTGTGTTCCTCGGGTTGCCCGGATCCGCCTCCGTTCTGTCATCGCTCATTTCGGCTCCCCTGACATTGTCCTCCCTCTGCGTTGTTTCACCGCTGCGTGATGCATGCCTCACCAGGGGGAAGGTGAGACTGATCTAGGTTAGTGATGCTCCCTCAGGGCTCTTCAGCTTAAATGACGCACAGCACAGATTGCGCACAAAAAGAACACTTACTTCCTGTTGCAAAATGCGGATGTGGACCGTGAAAAGGGCCAGGCAGTCCTAACTGGGAGAGCTCTCAGCTTCAACATCTGTAATACTTTCAGGCAAAACACAGCTCTCATTACAGTGTAAAAAGGGAGTGTGAATTTCCCCCAATGATGTAGTGTGCTTCAGTGTAAACTATTTGGAGGACATGTAGAACTAGAACAACCAGACTATGGGGCACTGCAGGAATGAAGGTGACAGCCCCTGGTTTAGAGAACCAGGGACCTGTTTTTTAGGGGGGACCTATAAGATCAATGGCAGCCTCCTTGTGAAATATAGTCATGGCAACGCGGATTACAATGAAGCTTTGTTTACGGCTGTGGCATGTTCAAGGGTATGACAACTTGCACTCATTTTCTAGGGAAAAAGAGTACCATGGCAAATCATGTTACGGGAGGTTGAACTAAATAGAATGTTGTTATTATTCTGTAGGACCTTAAATCTCTTTCAAGGATATTCCAAAACTGAAAGGGGGGTACAGGGTGATCTTACCTCACTCACCGCCAGCATGTAGTACCCACCTTGATAAGGCACAACATTGCACATCAGAATACCCACACATCAATATAAAAGAAAAGGCAATTCAACTCAAAGATTCAGAATGGACATTTGGCCAGGACACCAAGGAGCACTCCAATTTAATGTGCTAAGAGCCATGGAATGTTTAATCAGCACCGTAATTCAGAACTGAAGCTTAACATCTTATCTGAAAGATGGAATCTCCTACTGTACAGTGGACCCACTGTAGCACTGGGACACTACCATCATGCCTAACAACAACCCGGTGTTGCTAGAAGATTTGACACCCAAGTATTAACATCACCAGTTACCTTAAACAGTTTGGCAGGACATGGATCCAGAAAGATATGACCTGATGATATGGCTTGGTAATGTTGGGGAGCTGTGCATAATAGGAAAAGTGTCCAATATTTACTGACAGAAGGGATGCCAAATTTCGTCGCCTCAGTTGCCTGTGTCTGTTTATGCATGGAAACTGTATTCCAGTGAATATATTTCATGCGCTGTCAGACTTTTGGGATCACAGTGGTTGGGGGTTCAAGGGGATGTCATGTCTCGACTTGTCCCCCAGACAGGGCTGGTGTCACCACTGAGCACACCGTGTCACTCTTCGCCCTCCTTCTGGGAATGCCGTCACCCCTGCGGGATTGTGGGCCACTTCCCAATGCACAGGAATGTGACACGCCGGAATGCGGATGGACGGAGTGGGTCAGGGACTGACAGCTGAGCCCAGCCCGGTCTCTGAGGAGAACACCACCACGGCCCCGGGACGGCCTGGGAGTCTGACACAAATTTTCGTTTTGTGGGCTTACACGTGCTCTGGAGGCTGTTTGTGCGGTTGCGTATTTACTAACGTGATTCAGGTAAAATGCCGCAGGGGCTTGGCCGAGAGTACAACTGCAGTGTCCCATTTGGGAGTCTCATGCTCAACCTTTACACCTCATGTCAGCCTTGGTAACTCAAATCTAGTGCTTAAGTCACAGCTTCATCCTGCGGTCCTGAATGCAGACGACAGAACGTCCTCTGTGGCTCCCTCTGAAAACCTAGGGCAATGCAGGTGTCTACTGATGGACCCTCTTCCCCCAAAAGCCCATAAGAGTCACCACTACACAAAAATCGCAAAAATTCTCCTGAGCATCCAGTGATAACTTTCCACTGCTGTGATGTTCTTCTGGCCTCTGCAATCATTGACAGAGGGAGTCACGTGATGTAATATATCCCGTCACAGAAGAGAGTCGACCCCTGATCAATACATCCGTAAATGTGGTAGGAGATACATCATATTTTAGAGGAGTTCATGCAAACTGTTGTCATCTTCCAGTAAGAGCACTTTAACTCTGGACGTATATCACCGCAGCAGCGCATTAAAGGAGCACCAGAGATAAGTGGAAAGTTTCTGGCGTCGGGGCTGCAGTGTCTCTGAATGTGCCCCACGGCCTTTATTTAATCAATTGCTGCAATGCACTTTTGTGCCTAATCTGGAGCAACAGGTTTACGTGACTTTTATTCTTCCTCAACGATTTTCCCTGATTTCAATGTCCATGTAGATGTTGCATAATGGAAAAAAAGTGCACACATTTGCTCCTTGACTTCCAGAACCAAATATGGTGTTGGTACAGTGAACAGAGGCCTTCTCTAAACTGGTAGTAAGGTAAACTGGCATAATGTGTAGCAACCACATAGTGGCTCAACTTCACTTCAGCATTCCTAGGCTGGTGACCAGAAAATCATTTATTTAGTGTACCAACAGTAAATCATTTATCATCATTCATCCCCAGTATAAAGTGCATCACCAGGTCCAACAATCCCAGTTACAGTCAGATGATCGCATAGCCTGATTCATGGGTCATTAGTTACTTTTTTCAGATTTCTCGAATAATAAACCGCTGCAATACTCATACAAATATTTTTTTTGTGTTGTTTGCACTTGGAATTTGAATACAGTATTGTAAAAATGTAACATATGGTTTATGTTCAGCTGTGGTCCAAGATTTGTTTTTTTTTTCAGTTGTCTTTTTTTTCCCGTCAAATAAAGCCTCAAACTGGTCAGAACATAAGGCAATTAAACACAGAAGCAGAGATTAGCTCGTCACCCCTCAACTTGAGATGCCATTAAGCCTCATTACACCAGAAAACCATTTAGTTTGTTTTATTCATTCCATGCTACAATATGAAAATCTGCAAGACCGCTTATTTAGTGTTTTGGGGGCGGAGGGGGAGGGGCGCTTGACGGAAAAAAGGAAAAAAAAAGAAAATAACTGGCGAATTACTAGGGAAACACAGAAAGTAATGGTGCATGAATCACCATCCGGGACCGCCATGTCCTAATGCCTTTAATGAGTTATTTGAAATGCCGTCGCCACTGTTGAGTGATCAAAAATCACTTGTGGAATTGGACATTCTATATGTTACTTGGCAGGCAGACAGAAGTGTTTTAAATTTGATTTGCTGGAGGAAGTCGGACATCAGAGGAATTAATAATGTGGACACGGGGGGGGATGGGTGGGGGGGAGACAGAGAGGAGGGAATAATCCTGTTGCCAAGGTCTTTTTTGCTCCGTGCAGAGCAGAGTAAACACAGATCAACCAACATTTCATCTCAAGACTCCCGATTTCCATTTTATTAATTTATGAGACGTTTTCGGCCACTGCTGGCAAGAGAACGGAACCTCGGCAACTCCCCCTTATCGGCTCTCACTCTTTATCTGTCTCTCCCTTTATTTGCTCATATTGAAGGATTTTGGATGCATTTGATGAGAAAATATTTTGCCGGCCCTGGCAGTTGTATTGTGATGAATTTAAATGAAACATCAGTCATACAGAATGGGATACCACAAGCTGCACATTTGTATATGGTACGGTTGGGGGGGTTAGTGATAATCCACACATGATGGAGTCCCAACCAAACCCATGTCCCACAGATCAAATGCAGAAACAGCGTAATTAGCGCAGCGAAAGGGTATGCGCTGTATCCCTTCGGAATGCTCTCTGAAGCTCAACCTGTTATTGAGGGGTGTTTACTTGAAGAGCTCGAAGCCCCGGGTTGTCTAGGTAACCGGACCACAGAGCAGGTCACTTAAAGTCGCGTTAAGCTTGTAATTGAACCTGTTCAGTCATTAAGAGCTCCGACTGAATGAAAAGCCTGCACCCTCCACTCCAGGCTCGATTAATCAAACTGGAGGCCCCCCTCCCCGTGCAGGGCTGCGAGATGCATTGGAATCCATTGGAAGGTAATGCACAGGAAGAGCACTCCCATGTTCTTAATAAACAGCCCCACAGTCGCCTGCAGTCGCACCACGTCTTGGAGCCTGGGAAGCCTGCGAAAGGAACATCCTTCTATCTGTCTCCTTTCCCCTCTTAGGGAAACACAAGCAAAATGGGAGCACCTTCAAGATGGATTCCAGGGAGGTGTAAATTCAGATGACTGAGCTCTCCCCGAAGACTGCGGGATACGACCTGCACTCAGTCAGCGAGCCAGCTATCTCACACGCCTCCGTGCGCGCACGTGGCTATTTGCCGGTTGCTCGTTTTTTTTTTTAACTTCTGATGGGGTCGCAGCACCAAAAACAGGAAGGGAAAAAAAGGAAAAAAAAAAAGAAACACAAACACCTCGCCATCTGTTAACGTGTGGTCCTTCCTCCCCAACTTTTTTTTCCCACAATCTGTTGCCTCTTTGCGAATTTGCCGGCTCCTGGCTTCTGCGGAGAGTATTTACAGGAAAGCAAACGTCATGATTGATATCATTAATGCCGAGGAGGAACGAGATCATGTCAGCTTATGTTGTTTATCATTAATTCCTTGCCATTATGGTTTTGGGAATGCCTCCAGAATATATGAGACTTCCCAGACTGTCTTCTCCGAGCATCGCCGTGCCACTTAGGGGTTCCTCTTAGCATTTTATCTCCTTTTATTACAGTGTCAGGGTTTTCTTCTCAACATAAATTGCATTTGCCTCTTTGACAGGTTTCCTTGTGGTTTTCTGCCATATTTTGGCAGAGCTACAATCCTTCTCATTTAGTTTTCCATTTAGACTGCAGCAGTTCTCAAAATAGTTTTATTGATTTTGTTCTAGTGTTTTCTCATATTCTGAACTTCTATTTCAGCAGACATATAGTGGGAAAGAAGCATGGTTATATAGGCATCTAAGCCTATAATCTGTGTATGTATGCATGCGACAGTATATGGTTAAAGGGCACCTTGAGCCATGCTCTGAAAAGTGATCAGTTTGCTTTCTTAAAGGTTATCTTCTATGATCCATTGAGGCTTGGTTTTTTGGGAAAACAAATTATGTAAGTAAAAAGGAAATCCAGGAAAACCTTGTGGCTGGAGGGAACCAGAGCACAAGAAGTATACGGCCAGTTCAGACTTACAAATATCTAGCGTGTCTAACATCAAGCACTTTCCCTGACTTGATTTCTTCCGAGAACTATGTACCTATTACCCAGTTCTGACTTATTAAATCAGGTCCACGGCTGCGACATTGCAGACTTACCCTCACATACAGTGTAGGAATACCAGTAAAGTTGTAGAATACTTATTGTTAGAAAGATGCAGTAACAATCCACAGTGAAGAAGACAGTCAGAGTAAAGAATATTGATCAAATGAATATGACAGAGGAGGGCCCCCTAAGCATTAGGCATTCCAGTGATAATGATGAGCAGACACATTCTTTGACTTGCTTCAAATCAGGAGGATGTATTGAACAATATATGTTTGTGAGCAGCTCCTGGGCTCTGTTTTGCTGGCATGACTAATGAATAAGTGCATGTCGGTGGTGAGGAGCCGGGCCCAACCCGCCGACCGTGACTCCCAGCTGATTTACATGTGCCCAGTGAGACGGAAGGGAGGAAAACCAAACCTGGGAGAGGGGTGAGCGCCGGAGAGGGACACAGGCAGGCGGGGGGGATGGGGCTCAGTCTCCTGAGGCTGAGGAGCAGGATGAAGGCCACGCTTGGGTGCTTTCTCTAAAGAAGGTGTCGGGGCGGGGCGCTCTCCAGCGACACGCGACCGGGGGAGGTCGCCTGGCAGGTGGACGACTGGAGAGAGAGAAGCGTAACGCGCCGGTCAGCGGTCGGGCCCTAACTATACCGTCCCTCTCGCTGTCCAGCCTTTCCTGGAAGATCGCGCACAAATCAATGTGTGCCATTCGCTCTGCTCTCCCACTCAGATTTGAAATTCATGCGCAGGCCGGGCTTGTCAATCACCGTGACAGCGCGGGGAGTCGCGGCTGCGGGGTTGCCGCCACGTTGCAGAGCGAGGGCTGCAAGCCTTGCTTACATTTGAATTAATGTTACAAAGAGCAAAGGAGGAGTGAAAATGAGGCAGATATCTTTGAAAATATTCCACAGCAACAGACAGACAGAGTTTTCAAGACACAAGAGCTATCGACCCAAATCCTTCTGTTTTTTTTTTTTTTTTTTTTTAATCAATATGCGCTCTACATTAGTGTCAGGAAATATTGGTCAAACCATGACCACGGTTTGCTCGGATGGGAAAGGTTATATGAATTCATAGGAAATTCTAATGATATTACTCTTTTGCCAAGAGGGGTAAAAAAATCATTTTTCAGCTGCTATAACCTGTCATTGGGTACATCTGCTTGGTGTCCCCACTCTCTTGCCTTCCTTTGAAGTTTGTGCACTAAGATCCCTGCTGATGGATTATATATCTCTGTGAGTGGTAATGTGAAATCAACTGAGAGGAGTCCACAGTAAACACTATAATATTCTCCATGTGGTACCCTGCCGTGCGGGAACTTTCAATTAATGTCCCTGGGTACTCTTCCTCCTCGTCCTCTTCTCCTTGTGAAAGGCGAGTCTATTCCCAGCCGAGATTGTGAAATTAACGGTCCTCTCCCAGCAGAGCAAGTCTACAAAAGGGTGCATTAATGATAATCCTTATCAAGATGTTAGACTGTTTTACATTAACAAAAGGAGATTGTATAGGGTTTCATCTCTCATTTTCTACTGTCTGTTCTCACAATTCCATCTGGGGATGAAATGTGCTCCAGACATGAATGTAAAATGAATGCCCCTGAATCTTTTTCTGTGCTCCTTTATGAATACTTTTCCCCCTCAAATGGCTGTTGTGTTGTAACAGTCACTGACTCTTTCAATGAGTGACTTAGGGCAGATCACAGACAGGTTTCTAAAAGTATAAAACTTAAATCTGAGAGAAGTATCCACATGAAAAGCATGCATATAAACTACTTTTTGTAGTTGAAAAACCAGTTTTTTTCTCTAAAGATTTTTCTGATGTTTCCTAGTTTCACATATTTGATATGTGATATGCAGAACCAGTGGGGGAACGGCAGCTTCCCTGAGTGTTTATTAGCAGGAGGACTCAAAGTCAAAGGCCTGAGAAGTTTCATCCTGATGAACACACTTCTCCTCTTTGTGTCTTTATGACCATTTGTGTACTTCCCTTCCTCGCCTTTCTGTACTTTTTCTTTATATTCTTCCTCTTCTTCCCCAGTCCACTCCATTTCTCACTCCTTGTTACTGGCATCTCACATTTTTACTGCTGTTGCTGTGAGGTGGCACTAAAATGCAAGGTAATGTGTGTCGTAAAGATGCTAATGCCACATTTTCTGCCTCCAACATGCACTAAATAAATCAGAGAACAATAGAAGGGCTGCCTTTTGTTCCTTTTCTGAGCCATGTGTCTGTTCACTGTTGCCATTCGTTGGACATCTTTTCAAATCAAAATATTTTTATCAAAAAAAGAAGATGAGTGGAATTAAATTGTTGTTTATCGGATATTCTGGTGAAGGTTTGTATGACTGAATGTCAAATAAAAGGACACTGTGATTCATGCAAAAAGCAGCATGAGAGTTGCTTCACTCTTTAAGTGATGGTCCAAAGAGATTGAATTCCTAATATCATCCTTTGCCAGCCCTCCTTCTCTCTCGTCTGTTCCTCTCTACCCACTGCTGTCACATTTGTAAGGCAGAGCTTCTGGGTGGTTCAGAGAAACAATGCAGCTGGAGCAGCCGCTCTAGGTCCTCTTGATCCATTTAGTCCATCTTTAATGAGGAAATCACTCAGGATTTCAACGTGCCACTTTTATCTGTGGCACAGAGAGGTGCATGGGGACTTTTGGGGGACTCTCTAAGCCACCACAGCAGACAAGTATCTACCTCTGAATCACTCTCCACTTACATTCAGCTGCAACATTACATCACTCTCTTTCTGATTGGTCACAGTAATGTAATTCATTTAGCTGTGAGTTTCTGTGTTCCATAAAATCATTTAATGGAAGAAAAGTAATCAGCATTTAATGGGTGTTATTCTGTTACAGAAATTTGAACATGGCACAAACACTGCATTGAGGTGTCAAATGATGCAGCGCAACACAACTATTTTCATGTCTTTTTCTGAGTTGGAGCTACTTTTTAAACATGATTCCAGATTAAATGAAATATAATTAAAGTGTATTTAGAAATATAAATATGTTAAAAGGCTTTAGAATGTATTGATCACAAAAAGATTGAGCATTTCAAAAAATATTCACATCAAAGGTTAAATGTGACATCATGCAGACATAACAGAGGACTGAGTCTCTCGGTCCATGCAATGTATTGGCCTTGGTGGCTTTGTCACATTGTCGTAAGCTGGAACACCAGCCAGAAACGGCAACACAAATCTTTACATTGAGTTTTCAGAATGAAATCTCAATAAAATTATGAACTGAAAGCCCTCATGAGCAATGCAATTATGAGACCCTTTGTGTTTCTCCAAATCAAACAGGAACAGATGGGATCTGCAGAGAGTCAAAATGGACCTCGTCTGTTCTTTTTCACCACATGACTCCCAGAGATCTCTGATTCATTCACATTCTCACATGATGATCCGAATTCAAGGCACCCCTGGAATCATACATTGTGACTAATAACTCAAATGCGTGTATCCATTACGTATTTCATACCAACCTCATGGTTAAGGAACCATAAGGATTGACTCTACTCTTCAACAGTGAGTGTACCATGAGTACAAATGAATGAATGTTGTTAGGCCCTTCATAACCTATTAACAGTTTATAGGGATTTCTTTTGCGGGTGGTGGTAGGGGGCCGGGGGTGTGTTGTGGAATTGTATATATAGACTAACAGTTACTGGTACAAAAATTGCTAAGGACTTAAATGGGGTTTAACACTGGACCAAATTTGATACGATTTAATATATAAAATAAATTATATGTATAACATCCTTTCCAGATGGTTATTTATAGACTCAAATGTGTCTCATAAATGATATAAAAGCACTTAAAGAGTTATCGTGACCTCAATGTCATTCCCTTTCCTCCTTTTACGAAAGAGATGGAAATAAACCCATTTTCCGCTCTAGAACCTTGTGATCTCTGTACACCAGTAGCAATCCTTTAGAATATTTAAAGCTACACAACAGTGGGAAAGGTTATATATGAATATAGGTTAACATGCTGAATGCTGCTGACAAAATAAGACTGTATACAATCTCCTTTGGGAGTACAGATCAAAGGTAGTGCCACAAAAAGGGAAAGGGAGCTAATCCTTTTAGTGCTTTTTTTTCTTTCTCTTGGTGCAGCACATACAGCACAATCCATGAAAATGCTGCACAATGAATCACAGCATATGGGAATGAACTGAGTTTTGCTGTGAAGGAACTAGGAAAGAACAGATTGCAGAGTCTTGACGATTTGTGTTCAGTATCATTTCTAATCTCTGCCAAAACAATTCAGTTCTGCCCCCTTTCAATAAGGTTGGTGGTTACACTAATAAAGTGATTAATAAAATTTAAAAAATGAAAAAAGAAAAACAGAATAAGGGCTCTTTTGTAGACAGTAGTATCAAAAGTCAACAGAGTGCTGCTCCATTTAGCCAGAAGAACAATGAGCAAAAATGGAAGGTTGAACAGACCAAAAAAATACATGTTCACAGAAGAGGGTGGCCGAAATTAAAGTGAATGAACAGATGCTGACAAACAATGGGGGGTGTGCGTTTTCTACCGTAATAAATGTGATTTTGAATTTAACACCTCCGGGTAAGGCAACCCTATCTAAACGACCCTGAGGAGTCGACTCTGAAAATAGGAGCTCTTAAGTGCATAATGGCCCCTCTCCTCCCTGGCCTCAGGACAAGGTGCCTACCTTCTGTTTCAGCCCAGATCAAATGTCTGCACTTAAGTGCATCAACAGTGTGAATGAAACTGAGACGAACAATGTTTGCATTGTACTCACAACACGACTTCGCAATGCCCAGCTGTAGCGCCCCATCCATGTGGGGTTTGGCTCTGTGTGTGTGTGTGTGTGTGTGTGTGTGTGTGTGTGTGTGTGTGTGTGTGTGTGTGTGTGTGAGAAGCCTAGCGGGATACAAATTGCATTATTCCAGCAGGGGAATTCTTTTGAGGGTGTCTGGAAATTCCTCCTAAAAGAACAGGAAAGCGCAGTAAACTTGAAATGGCTATCAAACTCCTAAACAGAGAAGCTGTACCCAGCTTAAAATATCACAATGCCAAAAAAAGAAAGTTTTAAAAACAACTTTAAGGTCGGGACATTTGAAAACCTGTAAGGCGACACTTCTTGCTGGTGAAAAAGGAGGTGAGTTTTCACATGACTTTGTAGTCCACAAAAACAGTAGGTCACTTACAAGGCAATGAATACATATTTGCTCATTCACATCCACAGGTGTAAATGCCACATTACAAGAAAATATGTGCTTTATTCTTCTAAGATGACCCACTGTTAGTGGCTTATGAGTAATTTATTCACTGAAAATACATACAATTGTGAAATTAAACATATTTGTCAAAAGGTTCCTTGGGTTGCTATGTAACAAAATAAAATAGAAGGAAATTTTTACCAATATGGCATACCAAATAAAGGCCACTTACTTGGTGTTGGTGTCAGTACAGCAAACTAAACTTTGTCCCTAAAGTTCATTCAGATATGACTTTTCCAAAAACAAAACAAAATAAAAATACCAATGAAAGCAATTTTCATATAATTACATATACATATTAAATGACAATTGTGAGGTGACCTGCTGATAATATTTTCACAGACGTGGTCTGTGTGACATTCAAACAGAATGTCTGATAAATCGAAATTAATAATAAAAACCTTTTTACGGCAGGTTGATGAAGCCTTTGTCTGAGAAAGGTCAATGAAATTAAAACCTGGGGCCTTGTTGAATAAAGATAACGCTGTTCTGTCATGCTTTTGTTTATAGGAGTTCAGAGAGAAGAGGGGCCCGGGCGCACATGTCCAGGTGCAGATGGACAGGATGTCTAAATTCATGGTGTCTGCATTCGGTTTTGTTTTGGATGCCTTTCACCCCCTCAAAGCTTTGTAATTCCCATCTGTCCATTAGTGACTCTGTAATGTACCTCCAGGCTGTTCAGTCATTCAACATGGAGTCAATCATTACCGGCTAAAATACCACTGAGAGCAAGAGGCTCACACCCAGTGAACACCGCAGATATCTCCAAACTTGAGGTGTATCTTGTATCTTAAAAACATTTATTTCTTCACAAAGCCATGTTTCATGTTGGCGATAGATCAGAAGAACAAAGGGCAAAAAAAGTAAATTTAAAATATAGTACGGCGGCACTTTAATTGACCAGGCTATACTCTGACAAGGAATCTCAGCACATAGCACTATGATAACTGGTATGGTGGTGTGGGTTTGCTTCGGGGAAGGTGTATTCACTGTTGGATTTTAATTTTAAGTTAATAACTTACTTTGAGAATTATGATCATTTTGGTGAGATCTATGTTAATTCAGTGATTAAGAGAGACATCACTCATGCCAGCCACATGGAACAAACACCTGGGAGCTAAAACACCTGACTGCCAATTAGAGAGAATCAGAAATTGGTGATGTGGCAGCGCAATAGTTAATTTGACAATAGTAAATTTCCTCTGCAATCACCAGCCTGCTCCCTAATACAAAATGTTGGAGAATGGCTGCATCATTTCATTGCAGACTTCCGAGCTTTATACTTACATTATATTTATTGAGAAACGTTATTACTGAGTAATAGAACTGCAGTGTTCCACTGAGAAACCATGGGATTCCAACCTGTATCCTTCAAGACCAATTCTTTATCCGCTACACATAGCACCTTAACCTTGCCTATTGTGAACACGCTGGGCAATAAGGAGGAGAGCCCCATTTCCTTCCTGCATGGCTGGAGACAGGGAGGGGGGATTTAGTTAGCAGAATAAAGGCTGTACATCCCTTCTTTGAAAACTCTGCCCATTATGTAAAGGATGTTTAATGAGCCTCCAGCTCTACGATGGAGGAGGTCCCGGTGCCTCCCACTGAAAGATGCTCTGCTGGAGTGGCCGTGATGGATGGATTAATATTCTGCATGCAGGGGTACCACCACTCAGAGGGGGATAGCTTTTATAATCTGCATTCACAGCCACAAAGGAGAGGACCTGCATGCTGCTCCAAAGCGAAATGAAAAACCCATCATTTAAACAATAACAACAATAAATCCCATGACCCGTGTAGGAACCAATAACGCAATAACTCAATAATGTCATAACTCGTGATAATGTAATAACTTTTCAATAACGTAATAACTGAGCAATAGCACGACACTTTTTAAAAACCAAATCATAATCATTTTTTTAAACCAATGGAATAATCAGATTTCTCACTTCTTATGCTATTGGTTTGTTATTACATTATTGGCTGCCACCAAGCATGAAATGCGATTGAAGGCATTCATATGCGGAGTCCAGCAGGCCTCTCTGTCAGAGTTGGAAAAGGCTTTTATTTTGTATTTCATAACAGCTCATACTGTGTCCTTGTGTGTGAGAGAGGACAGAGAGCTGAGATTCTGCTTGAGTGGCGTTGGCACTGCAGATAAGGGGAGTGTCCCCCTCACCGAATTTAACATGTTCAGGCTGGACAAGGAGGCCCGATAAAGACGGCACTTCTGCTTGAATTACAGCCTTCGTGATTGATGGTGCCCAAATTTAAGGCATCTTTCCCTTTTCACATCTTTTGCGTGGTGAGAGATCTGGCTCTGTCCTTTGTCATTTTTTGGAATTACCTCCCCATCAGACCTATCCTCTGGCTAACCTAAATTTGAATGGGGTTCCAGTACTACTGGTAACTCATCAAGCATCCCTTGCAGCCCCCCAGTCAAAAAATATAGACTCATGGCAGACAGCAAGGGTCTTGATCTGTGGAAATTCATATGAAGTATTCACAGTAATTCATATCAGCACCAGGCCTGGTCCAAAGATGGTGGACATTTTCCACCATCTAGGAAGTGAGAAAATGGTGGAAGGGGGACAATAGCATAGCAGCAAAATCAATTCATCCAGATGGATGTGCTTAGCAGATTAAATAGACGATAATGGTTGAAAGTACAGTACACACGTCATTCCGGTTCGGCGGAGGCATTAACATTCAAAAATCTCCATAATCATTTATTCCCAGCTTTTATTCATTCAGACTAATTTTGGATTCATTAACTGAAACAAGGTGTGAAAGACTGAGCCATATGTAACAACTGCAACAGGCATCAGACAGAATGAGTGGGTCGAACAAAAGATAAGACCCTTGCTAATGACTTTTAGATTGGCTGGAGTTTCAGTACAAATGGAACAGAACCATTCTTTTGCACAATGTGGATGGGAACATAAAGATATGAGGCATCTCTACCTCTGTGTAGTGAGTGCTTCACATCTGAATCCTGTTAACTTCCCAAGAATGCAGTGGAAATCTGGTTGCCTGGTATCGGACTGTCTAAATCGCTAATTGCTGTCACCTTATTAAGAAGCAATTTATAAATATATATTCACAGTTTTGCCAAGAAAAGAAAGGAGTCTGAAATGGCGGATACAATTTCAATCTTGGTATTTGGCATTTTATCTTTGATCCTTTGGGTCCATTTATGTAAATAGCATACTTGATTATAACTGACATAAGAGCAGTAACAATGCCCAGACAGAGGCATTACTTCCTCTGAGCAGCAAGGGGAGTCACAGGAAGCAAGTTCTCGCATGAGCAGTTTTGGGTCCTCTGTACTTCACTACAGCGACAGTGCTACCCTTCGTAATGAGAATGCAGAGGAAATGATCATAGGTCACATTATTTATGATCCTTGATTACTATATACATTATACACAGATTATTATACACAATAAGCTATCATCCGAAAGTGTATAATTAGTGACGTGTGTCACATTAATGTATGTATTTATATATATTTATTTTTTTTCCTGAGTTTGTAATCCAACTACTTAAGAACAGACATGAACAGGTGTTACATTTAATGGCACTGGAAGAACTCATGGAATACAATTTCAGGCATCACTGAACAGTGGCATCTGTGTTTGTGCATATGGCCCGACACGTTGAAAAAGGGTCACAAATCAAGATATGGCAGAGCTGAGAGACTCCTCCAGAATAAGAATTTACATTTTTTACTCAGTTAAATGCATAGTATCACCTCCTTATCCATGCCATCTTCTACTGTGCGTATGTATAGTAGGTTGCTCTGACAAGGGCTGTTTTCACTACATTATTGTTGGAGATCTTGAAGGCTCTTGCAGAATACGAACACTTATTGCTTTTTGTGTCACTTACTGCTTTTTTTTGTCCTTACATGTGTTCACGTCTGCTTGTCTTGGTACATTTTTCATGTCTTTCCTGCTATTTATGGTACATAAGAACATGGTCATTTTAGGGAAAGTATCATTTTACAGTGTCATGCCCCCCATCTTCTGCAGTTGGAGCCAATGCCTTCAGTACATGCAAAAACATGCAATGTTCTTAGACTGGTTGGAAATAAAAAATATATCCTGCTTTCCTGCCAGCATTTCATTCTTTGCGTTTCATGGAATACAACCAATGGAAAACCAAACATAAACATTCCAGATAAAATTAGGAAGAAAACCATGTTGAGTGATAAAGTAGAGCAGGTAGCTGTTTTTGAGGACGGAACATTGATGTGAAGACATTTTGATCGGTAGCAATTTTCAACAAGAAAGCCATGAACACTAAATAAAATGATTACATTGCCTAACAAGGGTTAGCCCTATCCCAGATCCCCCTCTCCCCTTCTCCCTCTCAGTCTGTGAGGAGGTGAGGATATGCAGAATGAGATATCTGAATGAGAATTCCCGGCCCAATGCTTCACACTCATTACAGCCTTGTGTGTGCTGCCCTGTGGTTCTGTCAGGACTGCCGCAGATGGGCTCTGACACCCTGGTCGATGTGCCAGATATAATGGTAGTTGAATTTGACACCAATGAAAGCCATTCCATCACAACAAATGATTTTGCTGAGGGTAAACAGAGACAGAATGATTGTATACAAATTCTGAAATAAGCATGAAAAATAAACATATATGCGTAAATGTCATTTCAGAACAATAGAAAAAGAATTGCCTTCCTTAAATTGAATCATGTCGCCTCCTCAACCCCTCCTCATCCACATCACATCAGATCACTTACTGCAAATATGAAAACACAAACCAACATCTTGTGCGATTGTACGATCGCCAGGTTTGATTTGCCCAAATGAAATGCATCAGTGGGTGCCTCCTTCTCAGCTCCTCCGTCTGGGTATGATGCACTGAAAAATGAAGCCCGTCAGAGTGAACTTCACCCCAAAAGACACAATCCGCGGTTCAATAAAATCAAACGTTGGCTTCAGTTGAAAGCAGTCGCAAGCAAGATGGAACACATCCTCCTCTGCTGTCCTCATCGAATGCGTTAACTAGTTTGACGGAGGCGATGCTGTTGTGGGGCATGCTCTGCTGGCCCTCTGCCAGCTGTTTGGGAAGCAAGGCTTCGAACAGCAGCCTCCAGGAGGGGGCAGATGAGCCCTCCCCTTCATGTCCCCTGACCCTCTTACCTGGACTGCACACAGCGACTTAACACGGAAGAGGTCCAACAGCTATTTCCCAGATCATGTGTGGTTTTCACACTCAAACTGCTGTAAAAAAAGAACATAAATATTTCAGCACTGACCAATACTGTGATGTGACTTGTTCCAGAAGGTTCTTGCTTCACTGATGAATATGCCTCAGTGAGCTATAATGGCGATGGGGGAACATTTAACAGTGCACTTGCAAGATGTACGATTGGTGTGTCCTCTTGTGGCGGCTCTCAGCCTCTCCCTCTGCCTCCCTGTTGCACAAGCAGGTGGTCAGGCAGTGGCTCCTTGTGAACAATGTGTACACATGAAATGAGCTGTGATTGGATACCCAATATTATTTCTGCCCCCACCGCGCCCATGTGGCCCTGCAGGTGGAGCAAAAGACAGCTAGTAGTCCGGGACAGACTCCAAGGAAAATTGGGGATTGGCCTGGGAAAACCGGACAGCAGATCCAAACAAAACAGGACCAAGTGTTTATGTGAGATCCTTGCTGTTTGAGTAGCAGTCAGATTTGGAGGTGAAGTCCTGTGAAGACCTTAGCTGTTTTATTAGATTGTGTTTTTACAGTCTTATGAATGGGTTTTGTAAGTTTGCTTTCTGCGACGTGGACTTCTGTTGTAGTGGTGAGGCAGGGTGTTTAACCCTTTTGTGCATACGGTCACACTGGTGTGATTAGCCATTTCACACTTACGGTCAAACTGGTGTGATTAGAACACTGGATTGGAAAAATTCTAGCTAATGTTAGCTTTTAGGAAACAGTGATTTAACGTTAAAAACTATAGCAAATGCGGTGATGAAAACTATGAGAAGCTTAATAACGCTAATGAAAACATAACGACCCATGTAACGTAACACGTGTGCTACAAGCATAAAATAAGTCACGTGCAAAAGGGTTAATATGCCAAACAGGCAAACAGGCAATGGTGATGATTAGATGGTCAGGTTTTGGTTTGATGCGGTTGTAGCAGTGTGTTATTCTAGCATGGGATCCAACAAGGGGAGGCACCTGGTCATGGGCTGAGGTTGCTGATGCCCATGTGGACATCATAAGCAGGGAGAACATAGAGGGGAACGGGGTGGAGAAGGGATGTGGTGAACAGCTGAGGTTCGAGGTTTGATTAATTGCATAGGGATAGCCTGTACATTCTCCTCCTGAATTTTCATTTAGAATTTCAATAGTATATAAGGATAAGGTTTCAACCTCACAGCCAGAAAGCAGCACAGTGCCCCTCAATCTCCATGCTATAACATTTCCATCTTTGTTTTGTTTTTCTCTCCTTTATGCAGCCCCTGTTATAGAATTGCCCGCCGCATTTGCTCAGGAACACTGAAGCGAGACAAATGCAGTCCTCTGATGCACTCGGACGCAGTGTATGGCTCTTTTTCACACCGAAGTTCACACAGTGCACGACAGCGGAGTGGACGTTCATAGGAAGACAGGCCCCTGACATCATCCAAGCAACTTGCAGGCACCTGACGAATTGCAGGGTGCCTGAGAGTGGTGAGACAAGGAAACCCTGGTCAACCCACCCATCCCTATCCCAGGCAGAACAAAACCAAGTTCTGCCATTATAGACTCCTGGTCATTGTCAGCAAATGACAGCTCGGATCCAACCTGGGCTACAGAACTCAGCTTGCATCGTTTTACATTGTGCTGTGTGAACACCTTAAACCCTGAGCAACCCTGTTTGCTTCTACTTGATTAATAAGACTAACACCCATTTTAGCAGCCAGCTAGTCTTCCTAAAAAGTACTAAGGCTGTGTGATATTACTGTATAACAAACCAGCCACTCTTTAAAATTGTGAACACTTACATCTAAAGTGATATATTCCTTGATCCCACATCACACCTGTCATCTGCCCATCTTTTGATTGGCTGTCTGGAACCTTGTTTGGAATAGTCTGTAGGTATGAGTGTACAGTATGACTTGCTTGTCTTGTCTTCAGCTATAAAGAATGTATTGCTCAGTATTTGCTGATCTAATTTCCCGATGTACAGGACATGGTTTTATCGTACTCAGTGTTAATGGGACTTGTGTATTGTCGGTGTGGTGTAGGTCTATATTGTGCTCCCTTAAATGATTCAAGGAGATTGGATGTCAATATATACTTATGGCTCAGAACAAAACTAATGATTAATGCCAGGAGTAGGTGAGTTGGCTGGCAGAGGCAGGTGTTTGCCCGAGTTAGACGTGATGCAGGCTGAGGTCTAGAGAAACCTACAGCGTGTGCCCTCTCGCTGAAATTGGGCCCAGTTCACAGTGGCAAATCCTATTTCTGTTAATAAGCACCCAAACACACCTCTGCTCCTCTGAGACCCACAGAGACCCAGAAACGGCAGCACTCTGTCACAGTCAGGAGCTCAGCAATGAGAAAGTAAGAACGCACACCTGCGAACTCTGCAGGAGAGGTGCTATTCACCGCTGTGGTGGGAAGTTTCAGATGCTGCACAACAAACTCACACATACTTACCCACAGACACTCCAGGCCTACACATATGTCTCTCGAGCCCCCACCCCCTTATGCCAAACATTGCATTTATATAACAAAACTAAGCTCCACCAACAGCAACACTGGTAACAGTATAATATCATAGAAATAATTCAAATTGCCATTAAACAATGGCAATGTAAAATAAATAAATTATGTAAACAATTAAAATGTAGTGAAGTTTTACAAATGATAAGTAGGTATGAGCATACACAATTTTGCACCTAGATGCCAAACAAGAGATGAAGCAGAATTAAAGGTCTAGACTTTGAGCCTACAGTCTAGTTTTTTATGCACTCAAGACTCATACACTGCACGTGGTACCAAAAATCTTGTTAGGCCAAAACAAATCGTTTAACTCCACTGAAATTCACAGCTGGAGAAATAATGCAGTAATCAAAAATCCGAAGCTTGCCATTGTAAAAGGCATCTCGAGTTTCCCACGCGGAGATATCCTGTCTAGCCACCGCTTATTATCACCGCAGGAATCAGAACAAATAGCTGACGTTACAGACACAAACCGCTAATGTCAATGGAAAATGCCATTGCTGTTATAAACACCTAGGCAAGTAATAACAGAAAACACAGCTCCTCTTGCACTGTCGCAGCGCCCATCGTTATGAGAGGTGCTTGCCTCTCTCTTTCACAGCCATAAAACCCCCAAACTGCGCTGTGGTAAGCCAAGGAGCAGCAAATGTTCATTTTGGAAGGTTCTCAATTTGAGGAATTTTGAACCATTTTCCTTTTGTTTGGCTATTTTTGTACACCCTGCTCCAACCTACCGTTCCCCGAAAAGGAAACCATGAAACTGTGTCATCGTAGGCCATGGAGCAGCTAATGTTAATTTTGGAAGAGGCTCAATTTGAGGAATTTTGAACCATTTTCCTTTGTTAAGCATTTTGTGCACATCCTGCTCCAACCTGGGCTGCCTTTCAAGGCACCTCCACGTAGAAAGGGTTGTGCTAATACCCTTTGGCCTATAATACCCCCTCCTTATTCTGATGCATGGTATCTATCTGGTTATTGTTCTGTCAGTCACATATGCCGCTAAGCAAGGGTGTGGAGAGGCAGAAAAGCACCTGTTGTGACACTGGCAGCCATATTGAAGGGGAAATGAAGCTGGAATGGACAGAGGTAGCAGCCACTAAGCCACTATCCAGCTGCATATATGGGTACCATATAAAGATGTAACTTATCTAAGTCGCTGTGGATAACAGTGTCTGCTAAATGGCAATAATGTAAAGTAAGTGAATGGCAGGGCAATCCATTCAGATTGACTGCAAAGTAATTGTTTTGAGTACTCACTACTGCTGTATTGCTTTGCTGGCTAAGTAGCTTGCTAGCTAGCTATGGAAACACTGTATCTGATGCGAGAGCTACAGAGCTAGCTAGATGACTGGCTAGCTCCCTGCTGGTTCACTGTAAGCAATATCCTGAGGCTGAACCATGAATATCTCATTAATGGTGTGGTAGGAAACCAAAACAAGGAGACTCTCTTTAGTCTGAGTGTAAATATCCTATACTACGCAACAGTCAGTTACAAAAGTCTGTTTCATCTCATGTAAAGAAGCACAGTTCATATTCACAAAATAGTAGAGGCAAAACAGACATTTTGATGTGCACACAAGGACATCATGGTGTCAATCAGACCAAATTGGGTCTCACGCATCTACAGTACATAGCCATGTGCCAGGCCTTTTTCGGTGACAATCACCTCTAAACTGAGATAATGTATGCATTAAGGCCTAGAAATCAAAAGTAGCAGGTGTTTCAGTTAGTATGCAGTAGGTATTTGTCACTACAAGAGGCAATGCTCCTCCCTCCTCATATGCATACCTATCTCAGCTGAGCATATGGTCGTCACCGGACTTATGCAAGGCTGACTGTGCGAAGACTGGCACGTGAGACCATGCAGCCGCAAGCACCCAGAGAGGAGCACAGAGGGTGTCTGCCATTGGTGCAGTCTCAGACAGGGATGGAAGGCCCCCTGCTCCCTCTGTACCAGCCTAAGCCTGAAGCAGGGGGGGAAAGGGACCCCTACTGTCTTCACTCTCACCCCAGGCTGAGAGAGGACCAGGGGGAACCCCGTTATCTCCTCTCCCTCTCTCCTCAGCCAGGGGCACCAGGCAGGGGGCAGAGACAGAGAAGAACAAAGACAGCACAAATGCCTTTTTTGTTTTATCATTGTGTATTCAGGGGCTTTTTGGTATTTGGTATCTGGTTTCCAGATACCAAGTGTGAAAAACAGTCTCAGCTATCATGTTGTGTCTACTAAAGTTGGCACGCTTCCTTAGCGCCAAAAAAATAAATGTTTTAATATTAACAACATGTTGTCATATCGGGTTATTTTTGTGATAAGTTTGAATAAGTAATTCATCTCCGTTTTCCAGTGCTTTTCGTCCTGTTTTGAGGGAGGGGAGTTTCCAGGACCTCACATCTGTTTCATTTTCTCTGTTGTTTTATCAGGAGCAGATAAGAGAAAAAGGCCAGACCTGGTTTCAAGGCTGCCACTGTAACCTTATCATGACTGAAAGCACAACTCCCTCTGTATTGATTAAATCTGTTTAAACAGGAAGGTCAGCCTCCGGGTTGAAGGAGGGGGTCACTGGGTTGGGGGGCGGTTGGAGAGGTGGGGGGTTTTGTGGTGGTGGTAGTGGTGGGGGAGAAGGGAGGGGGGTGCAGGGCAGGGATATCGAGTGTGGGGTCTTTCCAGGAACACCCTAACACAAACCATACATTTCTGCACACACTCTGTGACTTCAACGCTCCATCTTCACACAACATGAGTTATGCCTGGCGGGTTTTCCAAGAATTACATTACATTGCCAGTGGTTTTTAATGTTACATGATTCTGAGGGGTACAATTTCTCTGCCTCTGGAGAGCAAACTGGCTGCAATGCTGTTTGCAAAGTTCTTAAGTAATTTGACAGAACTCAAACTCAAGACGACAGTTATTGATGAAACATAACACGGTGTTGAATGGTTTCGTGCTACTTCCTTTTTGTGAAACAATGATTGTAGGTACCGCAAATATTATTTTATTTTTACTGTTGGCTGATGTAGAGTGGATTCCCATTAATCCCTTCATTTTTTTCTGTTTCTGAAGATGTGACCTATCTTGGTAGCATTTTAGCTAAAAGTTACAGGTCCAAAATTCTGCCAAAGCAGCAAATGTCTCAACCATTTGGAAAAAAGCTATCTACATCTGCTGCCACCAAGCAGCCTTCTACAACTTCAAGACTTCCTTTGAACCAACGCAAATTGCAGAGTCTGGGATTTGACATTTGCTCTGCAGACTAATTCATGTTTATCTAGTATTAACTATTTTCTCATCCCCATGTATCTACCATTAACCATTTCATTAAAAAATGTGTCTGTGTAATCCAGTATGCATGTCTGTGAAGGTACCAGAGCACATCTCTGCACTATTCATTTCTATATAGTATAGCAGATTGTCTAGCTCATACAAATACTGGCTCTACAGAATAAAATAAATATAAAATAAAATTACGGTAATTCCATTAGAAAGTCTTTGTCAATTCTCGAGAGAATGTTCATCATTGGAAAATATTGTTATGACATAGTTCATAGGTGAGCATCATTGCAATGATCATTGCATTTCCCTCCATTTATGGCTTTTCACCCTGTACTATCTCCTTACTTATTATTATTTTTTGGTCTAGAATTTTTTGTTGTTGTTTTGTTGTCCCTTTTCCTGAATTTTTTCGTACATGTTCTCCATTTACATAGCTGGTATTTGCTGATATCTGCCAAAACAATTCAAGCTATGTACCTTACTCGAGGGTGAAATAGCTGATACAACCACCTGAGACTGAAACCTGCAACCTCCTTGTCCGAGCCCAGCTCCCTAACCACAGAACATGGCACTTCCATTGTTCAACCGTTCTGTGCTCCAGTCCTCTCCAGTTCATTCCTGTCTGGAGGAGAAGACTCTCCAGAGATGTTTTAGGCGGAAAATATTTTGACACTCATTTTTCATGCTTGGTTTGCATATTATTCCCTTCCAGCCAAAAGCCATTAATGAGGTAAACAGGTAATTCCCAGCACGGGAAGGATCTGTGATGTCAACATGTTCACATGTGTCAACACACACACTTGCACACACACACACACACACACACGCACACACACATGCTCACAAGCAGCCATTTTAACATAATGGCACTCAAGATTCCAGGAACATCACCATTGGGAGTAGGCGTGTAAACATTGCTACTAGAAGTCACCCTGAGACAATCTGCAAAAAGAGAGAAAGGTTTTTTTGTAAAGAGGGTATTCCCTGTGGGCGAGTTGGGATCACAGGTCTGTGAGATACTGGATCTCGGGGGAACCAGGAGAGCCACAAGGCACTGACAACTGATCTGCTCTCAACAATCCTGCAGCAATTTCTCTGCCTCTCTCCATCTCTCTTTCCCTTCCTCCCACCCTGTCTCTCCCTGTCTTTCTGAGTCTCGGGCTGTAAATAAGGGGAGATTTTCCAGGCATAGAGACTGAAAAATGTTTGGTTGATAATGTATGTATTTTGTGTGGGCACACTATGATTCTGCTGTCCTGATGGAAACCGGACACAAAATTTCCGTCAGTGATTTGTGTCATGTTTTCTCCTCCAAGGTGTTGTCATTTGTGGAGGGTGTTGTCATTTGTTCTGTAGTCATTATAAAAATGTGCACATGCCCACCCACAAACATACATTCATGCACATAAACATGTGTGCATTCGCAAACATGCACACACACACACACACACACACACACACACACACACAGACACACTCGCACACACAAGTGTATGCTTACTTCTCCTCTGGCTACGCCTGCAGTAAGCTTTTATGGGAATGATCAGGTCCAATTCATGGGTAACACTCCCATTTTATTTGCTCCCATTGCAGTGTAATGGGTATCAGTGTTGTCCAGCCTGGGCAATAAAACACATTTCCCCTTCTCTTTATGGGGTCAGTAGCTAAACTGATCATACAACACACATATCTCCACACTGCGCTCAGAAAAAATATACTTGGTGTTTATCAAACGATTTAACCAACAGCCGTGACTATGAGCCACTAAGCTATTTTTAGCATACCATGGCTATATTACCTTGGGTGAACTAGCCTTCCCTTTCTGCTAGGGTTATTCAGATAAACTAATTACTGTACTTCCTTCACATTCTGATATAGTGTCATGTGTAAATGCATATTTAAGAGGCAAAATAAAAGAAATACACTGTTCTCTTATGTTGTTATCAATCTATCACTGTCTTTTCATTTATCAGGATATTTTTCATCTCCTTATCAGGTTGCAACATGTAATTTTACAGTCAACATAATGTTATTCTGCAGTAATTTTTGCAGGGGTTGATCCCATGAATTGCTTTGTTGCAAATTTCATAGCAAATGACCTCTGCGATCTCCCGAGTTCAGTGCAATAGCATCCTATCTGTGCAGTGGGGAGGGTGCAGTTTCCTGTTTATTGCTGTCCAATTTCCACTAGCGTAAACAATTCTTCAGGACATTATCTGGGAGTAAGACCGCGTTTTGTGTGACAGAAGACTAATAGTGTTTTAAATCGCAAGGGCTCTCTAAAACAGACCACAGCCGAGGGGAAATGTATTTTTGCTTCCTTCTGAATGGGATTGAGCAGAGATGTGAGAGCGCCTGTTGAAGCAGTGTCTTTTTTTTTGCTCTGCGCTCTCCCATTCCAGTGTTTGTTTGCTTAGCAGACACTTTTATCCGATGCGACTTACCATGCTCGCAGTTTTAAACCTCACACATTCTGTGATGCACAGATGGATTTTTACTGGAGCGATGAAATGTAAGTGCCTTAAAGGTTTCTGATTACGCTAACCGTATCTCGCCTGGCACTCACACATGCAGCCATCAGATCCAATGCTTCCAGCGATTAAATGCCTTCCACACAAATGGCCAATGTTTGCCTGTGTTTAAAAATAAATACAGTCGCCTTCAGTTATAACCAGTGGGGTCCTGCATGCTGCCCTCGCTGTCCCCATGCGTTTTCCTTTACCTTCTGTACAATCACTCAGATTGGGGTGATATCTCACATCTGGCTCTGGGATTTCTACCCTTCCAGACATGCATATAAGCCTACGGACCCACCTCAAAGCTGCACACACCACGCAATTCTGGCATGGAGAGTGTTTGTGCTATCATGACTCAATCGTCGTTGACGAACTTCGGTTTGGGACCGTGTTATACTGCAGGCTGCCTGTTTGTTTTGCCTGTATGTATTGTGATCTTGAGAACAAGCTGAATCAGATGTCTGTATATTCTTTTTTCATGCGATGCAAAGAGGTGGAAATAATTTCGGGGGGATCAAACGCAGCGGGGAAACGGCATGCACCTCAGGTTTGCCCGTGCGCCGCCAGGCCTTGAGACAAAGAGCTGCTTTTAGGCCTCATCTCCATATCTGATAGACATTGCTCTGCTGGGACACGGTACCTGCGGTGCGCTCCGGGGGTCTCAGAACAGGAACTGGGGGGCGTACCACGCAGAGACGACAGCACCCCATTAGCTCCTGCACGGGAGTGGCAGAGAATACAGGGCAGAAGGAGAATAGGAGGGAGAGGAGGGGGGAGGAAAGAAGATAAGAGCAGAGAGAGTGAGGAGAGGAATAGTGGGAGAAATATATATATTTTTTTAAAAATTGTTGAACATTTCCTTGTCTTTTTTTCCTTCCCTCCACACTTTCTGTCTAAATCATTTCAATGGAGGTAGCTAACTCTCGAAAAAATCAATTGCTTTTGGACTCCTCCGAAAACACCCTGGGCTTTTATCGTTGGCCGTATAGCCCATTCCACGGCCCATCCGTTTCAGTTTTATAGAGGAGTTCTAGCTCTTGCGTCTCAGCCTGGTGAAACCAGATGCTCTCCCGGCGCATGACTCATCAGCAACATTATTAGAAGTAACAACTTCATAAGCGCACCATGCTCAAGACTGCTGCACGTTCTTGCATTACAGGCCATTAGGCCTTATAAACAATGGTTACCATAGTGCCCGCGCGCTGATGTTTCATTAAGGCGGTCTTACCCGGTTTCCCCGCGTAATCTTAATAAATCATCATTAACAGACAGGTCTGACGCTCCGCTCATAAATCATCCGGCGAGTATTTCCTAAAGAGTAATTCAATCTCTGGAAGTACAAACATCCCCTTCCACATAATGAAAGAGGGAGTTTTATCGAACTGACCGAGAAAAAGCTGGCACACAAAAATGGGGGGTAGCATCCCAGAGAAGGCGGGGTGCAGTTCGGCCACGGTGTATTGGGGTGTGCTTTTTTCCTCCCCTGAACTAAGGCAGAAGCTGCACCAAGCATGTGATTTATGCAGGGATGGGAAGTACTACGAAAACAGGAGGGGGCTTCCCATCCCCTTTTTCATGCAGCGGCCTCAGCAGTGCGTGTCGGATTTGGGAAGGGTGTGTGTGTTTGCGTGCGTGTGTGTGTGTGTGTGTGCGTGTGTGGTGTTTGAATGGTAAGAAAGAGAAGTTTAAGTGGATGCATCTTTGCTGTTCTGCTGCAGATGCCAGGAGGCCGGGGCATGAGTTGGCTCAGTGTACTGAAGCGTGCATGTGACCGCGTGTCTGGGTGTGCACGTGTCCGTGTGCGCGCATGTGCGGTTGGTGTGTCCAGGCTGCCGGTTCTTAGGTGCCTATCTACGTTTTTGGGGCAGGCTGCTTTTTGGGTTCTTTTGTGTATCAGGCTGCATGCATTCGCGGCGTGGGTTTCTTTGTTTTGGCTGGGTTTCTGAGTGTCATGAGGGCGGCCAATTTCTGCCATTGTGATGGTCTCACCGGGAGCTGGGCATTGGCTTGGTGCAAACAAGTTTCATTATGATTACACATGCAATGTTTTGTCAGAGCACAGGAAAAAAGCAGACCAATCATTTTCATCCATCATGGCCTTACTTATCCCCCCATCCTCAGACTTAATGCGCAGTTGGTAACGGATTTTTGCTACTTGAGGATATGGGAGGACACGGTTATGGTGGGTGTTTATTGTCAGCAGACATTTTGTGTGATGGTTGTGTGTGCAATGCTGTACTGCAGCATGACCACAGCTACTTGACTGCTACTGCTTGACAGCTTGACTGCTGCTACTGCACTGTAGTGCCCCTCACTTAAGTGAACCCTACCGAGAGCTGCAAAACCTCACAGAATACTATATATACGTATGGAGTGCTTCTGTAGTCTCTGCGCTTCTGTCAGCTATAAGGGGGTTACTGGCATCGCTCACCGACCTGGTGCACCACAAAAGCTTAATGGATGGAAATGCACTCTGGGTACTTTCTGACATCCCCTGATTCAGGATCAGCTTACTCTCCCCTAATCCTTGTGCCAGTGGCTATGGGGAAGAGGTGTATACTGATCCGGGCTCCTCACTTGCGGTCAGAATCACGACCAAGTGCATTTGACCTATACATTGTACGCGAATGAACTTTTCATTCTGTCACGTGAAGCTGGGTGTCATAAGCGGTCATTCTCCAGCGCTGAGATACAGCACCTTTCTGCAACACAGTGAGCTGAGTATGTCGTGTAGCTCGTGTGTCAATCTATGCTTGTGCATTCAGCATGTGAAACCCCGAAAAGTCACAAGGAACAATGCTATCTTTCAGGACAGGAAATATATATATATATATATATTTCCCATTTACAATAAACAGATTAAATGAATGAAAAGATAAATGAAAAGCAGGAAAGCCACACTTGATTCTTGCACAATGGTAATCCAATTTGTCCAGCACTCTGACTGATTGCAATCAGCGGTGCTCCTTTCCCTCAGTATCGGTCCTTCAGCGAGCGCAGAAATCTAATTACGCCACATCGTGTTTCCTCTGCGTCGCGGCCCACTCCGCTGCTGCTCGCTGCTCTCTGTTTGTGCCTCCTTGGCGTCGCCCGGTCTCTCCCGCCTGCTGTACTGTCCACACAGGAAGCGTGCGGGGGAAGCCGTTACCTGGGTGTTACGCCCGCCGGCACTCACCGGGATCTGTGAATGGAAAAGTACAGTAGACTCTGAAGTGTGAGCGTGCGAGTGTGTGTGTATGTAATTGTGAGTGTGTATGATACGCTGACATCGGAGGGTCAATAGTATCTGCGAATGAAGAAATGTAAGATACTGAGCACCATGTACGTACTATGGTGTGTGATGGATAACTAATACAGGAGACTCCCGTGTGTGTGTGTGTGTGTGTGTGTGTGTGTGTGTATGTCCTTGCATGCATGTGTGAAAAAGTGTATGCGTGTGTGCGTGTTTGAACATGTGTATATGTGTACTGTATATGTGTGTTCATGTCTATGTGTGAGAGTGTATGTGGGTGTGTATGCATGCATGTGTATGTGTGTATAATCAGTTGTGTATGTGTGCGTGCGTGTGTCTATGTGTCCCTGTTCTTGTGTATGTAGCTGTATGCTGCATGCATGTGTGTGTGTTCTATGGAGCTGCATGCATGTGAGTGTGTGTGCATGTGCATGTGCATGTGTGTGTTTTATGAGGAAGGGTACAGTTTGTTACAACCTATTTCTATACGCTGGTATAGAAAAGTGTGCCATCATGGTGGCTGGAATAACAGAGTGAGATTTCACTCAGTCACTCATCACACCCGCTCTGTGGGTGGGACTTACTCGGCATCGAGAAAAAAAAATGACAGCTTTGATGGTCAGTGCTGAATGAGAAAAATCAGGATGATCTCTCTTGAAATACACACATTATTAACAGTTGATCTGTTGCTTCCATGTAGTTATTGCCCTTGAAGATAGCCTAGAGCATATCAATCAATGAAAGCCCACGAGCACAGCACAGAAGAGGCAGAGAATTTACCCGATAGTTGCCCTGAAACTGTTTTTGATTGCATTCTTTTTTGATAACTAAGCAGACTAATTCAAATAAGGATCATTGCATCTGATCTGATTGATATCACTTGTTTCTTCTTCATCATCCTCTTCTTCTTCTTCTTTTTCTTCTAATAATAATAATAATAATAATAATAATGTTGTAACAGTGGAATATCTTGGTGCACCTACACTAATATGTTTTTGATAATAGGGGTTTCAGTAATTGAGTCAAACTTAAAACTTTTTCATTATCATTAAAACTAATGATATGTGAAGTCCATAAATAGTAACAGAGACTCTCACAGGAGAAGGCTGCTGATGGGTGATCCTTATTTATATTGGCACGCTTGCTTATGGCGGTATGAGCATTTATCAAATATAGTTCTCTGCTCCCCCCCCTCCTCCATTTGTAGCTTGCCAGCTACCACAGATGTCAAATGATGGGAATGTATTAATTTCCTTTCACTCTCGGTTATCATCTACAAAACAAAAGACTGGAGAGCCATCCCAGCACAACAGATTGCCACAGACCAAAAGGAGCTGAGGCTGAGTCCGGCTACAAAGGCGAACTGTTCTTTCTCTTTTCAATATGACTGTTATTGGCTCAGTCCACGGATATTTGTCCACAGGAAAGTGACAGCTGAATATAACACAAAGGATGCATTGAGGCTCATTCAATACATGGATGGAGAATGTGGAATATGTACAAGTGGATTTCAGTGATGTCATCTTTGACTGTTGAGACCCCATTGACATGTTGTGGTCAAGAGCAGTGAAGCTGAGGGCACAAGGGGTCAGGGATGCAGGAATTCAGTTAACACAGCGAGTGTGAAGGCAACTGGGAGTTTTATGCATTTCAGGAGTTATGGTTCTATGGGATGGGTGGTTTACGGCCGGTGGTTTATGAATCCCCCACCAAAACTTGGCTTGTGTCAGTGGCAGTGCTTGGAAGTGAGAAAACACAAGAGACACTCTATTAGAGTCGGAGATGCTATGCAGGGGAGAGAGTCTGTGATTAATTCGGACCCAAGTGTCCCTCGTACCTCGTCCTTGACACAGTAATTCAAGGGGAACAGGGTGACCCCATCAGCTGGTGCTGCCCAGATGTGGGTGGGTGGGGTGGGGGTCCAACACCCCAAGTCCCTGCTGCATCTATCTTTGGACTGGCAGTTAACCCCCAAACACACACAGGCACACACACACATACACGCACACACGCACGCGCACACACACACACACACACACACACACACACACACACACACACACACACACACACACACACTCTTCCCCTCTAAACAATCCCCTCTGTGGACGTGATTGATGCTCATTTAGCCCAGTAGACCACACTGCATCCGGGCTGTGGAGTGATAGAGCAAGAGAGAGAGAAAGAAAGGGGGGGCAGATTAAGAGGGAGGGAGAGAGAGGCAGAGAGAGAGGGAGGGAAAGAGAAAGGGAGAGAGAGGTAGAGAGAGATGGACAGAGGCAGAGAGAGGAAGGGAGAGAGAGGGGTAGAGAGAGAGAGAGATAGGGAGAGAAAGAGAGGGAGAGGGAGAGACGCAGAGTCACAGTTGTTATTGTTCCTGGCGCTGCTGTGTCCTTCAATCTCTCTCCATCCTCTTGAGGTGCCCCCCAGCCGTTATTAACAGCTGTGATTTCAGTAGAGTAAGTTTTTCCCAGCTCGCCGTCAGCCCCATGCTGTAATCGGTGGCAGTGTATATGACGGGCAGAAACCATGCAGAGCGGGGCCCCCTTTCTACGAGCGAAGAGCTGACAGGGGCCCGTTAGGGCATGCGCCGTGCTGTGGGGTGTGCGCCTCAGCATGTGTAAGGGGTCGCGCTGCGACCGCTCCGGGGCGGGGAGCACCGGGGGATAGTTTGGGGGTGGGGGTGGGTTGGGGAGCACGTGAGAGAGGAGGGACTTGTGTGGGCCCCCGTGAATAGCTTTTGGAGGGGGCACAGAGTAGTGGGCGAGGCAAAGGGCCTCTGGGCTTCCAGGTGGGCGGCACTGACTGGGAGAAATAAACAGAACTTTTCATGCTGATATTAAAGGCCATGCAGAGTTGACGGAGAAGCCGTTAACGAATGCAGTTTAAATCCACTTTACTCTTTAAGGGGTGGGTTGAGGGGCAGCAGGGCATTCTGATTTTTTTTTCTTCCTTCATCCCTTAACCCACTCCAGAATATTCATCCCCAGAATCAACTGTTTGTACGTGTGTGTTCATGTCTGTTCGTCTGCCCATCAGGGTCTGTGTGGTGTGTGTCTCTCTGTGACAGCGTGTCTTTGTTTACATGTATGTCTCTATATGTTTAAGTGTGAATGTTTATGTATTGCATGTCTGTCCACTGTATGTCTATGTCTGTCTGTGTTTCTGTCTCTGTCAATATGCGTATATCTATTTATCTACATCTGTGTGTGTATATGCCTCTGCCTATACGTCCTTTGTAAGAATACATGTGTATGGGACTGTCTGTTCCTGTATGTGTGTTTGCCTGTATGTTTCTGTCTGTGACAGTGTGCATTTCTGTGTCTATCCACATCACTATGTACATATCTATCTGTCTTTTCAGTGTTAACAAATGGCCGTGTTTGTCTGTACATCTGTTTATATTTGCAGGCTGCTTAGGGAGCCTTTAGCATCTCACGCTTTTAGCATCTCACATTGTGACCACGATCTCGCACCTCTCGACCTCATTCAGCTGCACCATACACATTAGACAGAGGGGCTGATAAAAGAGTGTCATAGTCCAATTCTTCACAATAAGTTGTGCTATCTCGGCCATTTCTCGCCCAATCGATGCCTGCTCTCCAAATCACTTTATAATGATGTGACATTCCACTGGCAGCGTTTTCAGGGGCTCTGTCACAAACGCCTTTGTTTACTGAGGCATTTCCTGATCTGGCTTTACAATACGATGGCCAGATTAAGCTCTGTACAGGTTGAGAGAACATGGTGCACTTAAATAAAAAGCAAACATCACTGCTTAACTGTCTTAAGCGTGTTCTCTGGTCTGTGATTGTGATTCATGCATCATTGTTGAGGTGGCTTGAAAAAGCCAACTAACTGTTCCTTTTAGTATTTCTTCATGTCGTTCCATCTGATTTTTTGTATGCAACTCCTCCTACGGCTTTTTAGCTACACTTACAAAAGAAATACCATCAGCTAATATGAGATTACATTGCTTGTGATATTTGTGTGAATACCTATTTTTTTAGTTATTTAGGATTTTCTACCAAAACATTGGCCAACATGGATAGAATGTTCAGAACACCTGCAGCTGTTTCCAAAATGGGCCTGCTACAGTGGCCACAGATATAGACCAGACCTCCCAAGCAAAGCTTGTAACTACTGGCTACTGCCATGCTTGGCTTTTTCAAGTCATCTTAAAGTTTGTTCTCAGTCCCCTCCATTCTAGTTTTTACTTCATGCAGATCACATCAACAGAAGAATATACAGAAAGCTTTGCATCCCTGAGATCTGTCCCTTAGACAGAATATTTATACTTGTATTTCAATGACTGCTGGGGGTCCAGTTTGCATTTTCCCTGCCAGAGGGGTTTTTGAGCTTCTGGGATTGGCAAGGCCTTGCGGTCAGAGTTCAGAGGTCAGGGTTCAGGTCTGGCTTGAATCAGCAGTCACTGAATGATTCCTCCTTGGTGGTCTCAGGCCTATGCCTGAGGCAGACAAGCCACAGACACACACAGTATCTGACCATATCTACATATCCTCTCTATACCATTTACACAATGCCCTGCATTACCAAATATCGGTCACAGCCTGTTTTTTTATCTAAGAAATTTAGGAGTGCGCATAACACATTCTGCTCATGCCCAGATGTTTTTTTTTTCTCTTTTATTTTAGATCATTGTGATATATCATTTATAAATCCTCTGTTAAAACTAAAACCCTTCTGATCTGTTAGACCTTGGCAATCTTCTACAAAATGTTTTCAGTTTGACTATGTACACTCCAGTTGTTAGTAATATGTTACAGGTCTCTCAGTGTGTTTGCTGAAAAATTCCTCATGTTAACCAGCCACATGAAAATCATACATTTTACCAGCCATATGCTACATTTTCGGGATTAAGACAGGAGCCATTTGCAATGACCTTGTATTTCTTTGCTGCAGAAAGTGTTGACGAATTCAGTGCTCTCCACCTTTGCTAAAATCCAATGTTAGATTGTGTTTAAAAAACGCCATTGCCAGTGGGAAGAGCGGTCTCGGGTGTCCTTCGTCCTCCTCTTCCTCTCCTTGTCTCTCCCTGGGACCACAGCAGGAGATTAGATGACCTCTGTGTTGTGTTTGCTGTGTTATCTGCTGCTAGAGATGTCGCTCAGAGGGCCTGATGTTCCACAGGTAACCTGGAAATGCCTGCCAAGCGTGGATGTTCCCAGTGATTGATGGCGCTGCTCTGTGACTCCTTTCTTGTGTGCAAAGGCAGTCCTCTGCTACAGAGCAAGGGAGAGAATTCAATGAGGTTCACTCTGCACTGGTTTCCCCACTATGATTTTTACCTCTGTAATCGGCTCCCTTTAATCCTTTGATGCACATTCACGTGGATTTGATATTAAAATGTACACATGCGCCGGACTAATACCTCACTCAATGTGAATACACTTATTAAGCCACTCTCGCTTTAAACAACGGATAAACTCTTGACATCACGTTGAAACCTAGACTGCCTTTCACAAACTGCATGCCTTTTAAAAAAGTTCTAAGACGTAGGACTGCCCTTTCATTAAGCATTAAGTAGTGCTGTGGAAAAGCTGTGTCAAAGTTCCGGGGACAGTTTAAGGTCCCTCTTTGTCCCAGATTAGATCTTATGACTGTGCTCTTAGTTCATTTTGTGGAGCAATAGGTGGTAGCAGAAAGCTTTGTGTCTTCATTTCTATGGAAATGAGAATTGTCAGCACAAAGTCAAGGACATCCCTTTATTTTTCTTTTACAGTCAGTGCATTTCTTTCAAAGTAAACACAGCAATAATGGTTTACTCCTACCTGATTAATGCCTGCCATAGTTTTCTAGGTAGCTGGTACTAAATGGATTCCCTGTTTGTGCAAAGACCTGTTCTCTACAGTAGTCCTAATGCTGAGGCACTATGAAAATGTAGTTACCTTGCTTGCTAGCTAGTTGAAAACACAAACCAAAGTTCCACAAGTTCAGAGAAGTGACATCAAGGTCAAGCTTTTATTGTTATTATCTGAGTTTCTAGCTAGTTCATTATTATTAATAATGTATAATTCTCTAGCAGCGCAACACCATAAGGATAATGTGGGTTTACAATGTGCTATTCTGATCATTTATGCAGCTTATTTTTGTTAAACACTTGAACATTGAACACTTGGAACATTTTATTTTCATTGTATAACTTTTCTCCACTGCTTCAAGCTAGGGGAAAACAGAAGAGGTGATTGACATCCCAGCTCGAATAATATCCCCGAATTTTGTTGTATGTCAAGGACAATAACAATAACAAGGTAGTTCACTCTGAAGCTCTTCCCTTTCCTCTGAATCAAGCCCAATACAAAGGCTCTCCACCAGATGGGCCTTCGACATCTAATATTTGTTAGTCTTTATGGGTGCATATTTAAATGCAATGGGAGCAATCTGAGTGTTCTTCAGCTCAGAAAGACATACTTTCAATTACCTTCAGTGGCTTACAGCGGTTCTTCCTTTTGTTGTGGAAAAGTGTACATCTGTACGATGATTCTCAGAAAATGAGCCTTGTCCCCTAATGGTGCTCGTGACTTCGTTCAGAAGAATGCTGCGTGAGGGCGGTAGGAACACAACACCCCCTTTGTTTCCCCCCCCAGGCTCTCCAGCCTCTCCTTATCTAATCTAAGTGATCTCTGACCTCTGGGGCACCGGCAGAGGCCTGACACTAACCAGGTGGACAGAGCTCGTTAGCGACGATGAGGGGGTTGTGGATCGTTAGCGGGGGCAGAGCCAGGGCGGGTGCAACCGGGGCCCTACTGCGCGCCGGATTCATCAGGAAAACTTTCTAGAGTAGAAACTTTTTCAGTTCCGTGTGAGTTCTTTTTTTTTGTTTGTTTGAGGCCTTGCGCTTCTTCACTGCAGCAACTGACAGGAGAGAGGGAAAGTGCTGCTGCTTTTTGTTTCATGTTGCTCATTGTTTGTCACAGTTTTCCTCCTACACATGACTCATCCGTGTCATCTTATTCCCTTTCTTTGGCAAGTTAATAAAGCCAGCTCCTAAACACCAGACAGACAGACACACGGTGCATAAGAGAGAATGATAATTCTGCTGGGGAAGATGGCTTTTATGGCTGAATTCACACTGACTTACATGATCCTTACAGTTATGGACTACCATAACACCTTTATGGCCCTTTGGCCCAGTACCTGATGGGCCAGCACCTTATCATTTTAAGTGGCACCGAGGATACTGGACAAATAAAAAAACTGTCATAAATAGACAAGGCTATGTCACTGAAAAATGCTCTCGAAGAAAAGCACAATTTCTCCTCAAGAGTATAATTAATGCTATGTATTAATATGTATTAATTTTTTAGAACTAAGATTTAATTAAGTCACAACAACAATATAGGCTCGTATTTTGTTCATTATTGTCCTGGTTAATCCTGAGCATGCCTATAAGTCTTGAATTTAGTGAAATGTAGAGATAATTAACTACTTATTGACACTGCTGAAACAACATATTCTTTTCCCTAATGCAAAGAAATAATACAATACGCATAAAAAGTTTGCTAGTGTGCAGTTCCACTTTGAAATACTGTGAAAAATAAATATCTGTGAAATTAAGGCAGAAGAAACACTTTGAGATTATTTTGGTCCCTCCAGAAAGCTAATTAAAAAATGTTTAGTCTGTATGTTAAATATTTTAACACCGTTAATAAGACCCATAATGCTTGGGCTTCAGCAACAGATCTGATGCCTGAAGCAAATACCATCTCTCCCTGTGAATACATTACTTCAGCAACTGCCCTCCAACTCCTGCACCCCCAACCCCCACTAGATTTGATACCACTGGGATTTGGGACAAAACCAATTATGAACACTCTCCTTGTTCAGTAGTCACAAAGTTCAATCACAATTCAGATGGAAGTGTCGCAACTTGAGTCGGGCGCTGAAATGACCCTTTTTTGCGTTCCACCTTTGATGTGGATTATTTAATCGAACTGGTTAATTGGATGTGTGGCCAAATCCCCATTGATTCCAGAGCCATTTCGCTCTAGACCAGCCTTTTATTAAAGCCATGTGTTGAGATGTAACCAAAGCCCTTCCAGCCCTCAATAGCTCAACTACCTTTTATATGACAGAATAGTTTCTAAATATACATTCCAGGCTTCCATTGAGAACCCGTATGCAAGTTTGGGGCCAGAGAAGAAAACAGCTTGAGAGAAAACTGCCAAAAGAGACTGTGGAAGAGAAGGATTGGTAGAGAGAGGAAATGAAGACTATGGCATAGCTGAAGTCTTTACCATGCAGACTGTGTGTTTATTATCAGTTATATGCGACTCCGATTTCTCCCAACGCTGACAACAGACTATTGAAGAGATGGAAAGATTCTGGACTTCTGGCTGCAAGCATCCTGACAAGTTTGGACTCATAAGTGGGATTATGAGCTGGTTGCAGCGTCTGGAACGGGAAAGGCTGGGGTGGCACCCTACGAAGGAGATCAAGCAGTGAGTGAAAGGCGCAGGTGAAGATGCTTATAATACACAAAGGAGGTACAGGGCGAGAGGTGAGGCTCGTGGCCGGATACGCGGGTCGCACGTGGACTGGAAGCGACAGGTGGCGTCCGGCTGCGCGCCGCGTCCCAGTGACAGCGGCGGCCTTGCCGCGGGTCGCCACGGGCCAGACGCAAGTTGCCTGGCAGGAGTGAGTCACGGTTCTATTTCTGCAGAGAGCTGATAACAGCAGGCCTGATCCTGGCCGGGGCTCCCAGGGCTGGAGATGGCTGTTGGGGTGGGGGTGGTGGTTGGGGGGTCTGTGTCCTTGTCCTTCATCACCTCCAACCCCTTCTCCAAATAGAGATGTGCCTTCAGATTTCCTCTTCCCCCCCTCCTCGAGCCCTCCAGATCAGAGATGGGAACGAGGGAACAGGGGTGAGAGAGGAGACGCAGAACAGGCAAGTGCCCCCGGACTGACAATTCATCTGTGATATCAGGCAATCTGGTTCTCCACACCAGCTGGGAGAAGCAGGGCCAGGAACCACGGGGCATAAGAACATTCTGATGACAAGAACAGACCGTTTGATGCATATGGGCTCATATGTTTGCATATACCCACAATAGCAACAATTTCACTAAGTTGCTTTTGTTTGAGTAACATTTAAAACAGTAATACCAATAAATACAGCAGTAAAGAACTGAACAAGATCAGTAAATACGTTTGTTAATAATACAGTACATTAGACATTAAGCATATACAAATTAAAATAAGAAATGAATCTAAATGACAGGACAAATAGAATGAGGTATCCAGTTTGGCCTTGAATAATATTTTTACTTCACTGTTTACGCTGGTCATGTGTGACACCATCATCCATTAAGACAGACATTGGCTGTGGTTGTGGATTCTTGACAGAAATCTAAAATGCCTGTTCCATGCTGAGATGGCTGGGATGTGAAAAGGAGCTTTTTTTAACACTGTTTTGATGGTTTAGTGGTGGAGTTGGGGGGGCAGGGGGGTTGAACCAGAGGGGACAGAGGCGGACTTATTCTGCCTTTGCAGGGCACTGAGACTGCAGTAACCCTTCCCCGCGCCAGTTAGCACTCTCAATTCTCTGTTCACAACACAGAGGCCCTATGTTTCTAACAGAGTAAGGGAAAGCGTAAAGCAACCCTTCAGCCATTGGCCTGTCATTAGTGCTACTAAGCAAGGTGTGAATACATGTAGACATGCGCCATATGTCTCTGTGGACTCAATGTAGAAGAGCTCAATGCCGCTTGAAGAACTGTGCTTCTGAGAAATATGAAACACAAGCTGCGGCTCTGAATGAAAACAGGGTCAGGTGCACCTGAGAGCGTCCGATGGAAATGCGGGGCCTGCCGTTCGGTTTGCACCCCTGTCAAGCTCATCAGCAGAGTGACTGCCCTCTCATTCTCTCACGCTAAGTGGCTGTGAATGGAATCGCACCCTCGCCTCAGCCTCACGGCAGCAAAGCAGAGCGGCAATCAAGGCAACACGCTGCATCAGGGCTGTCATCTGTACACTTAAAGAGTGTTTTCACCATGTGTGTGTGTGTGTGTGCCAGGGTGTGTGTGTGTGTGTGTGTGTGTGTGTGTGTGTGTGTGTGTGTGTGTGTGTGTGTGTGTGTGTGTGTGTGTGTGCCAGGGTATGTTTGTGTGTACGTGAGAGAGAGATGAGGAGCCGAGAAAAAATACGGGAGACCTACCTTAGATCCAGACTAGTAAATATGCAGCTGTACAAATGAATAACATGCACTGTACAAATTTAAGCTATGTAATTTGCTATAGATAAGAGCATCTAGTAAGCAAATGTAATTTAATATAATGTTGAGCTTTTATGGCACACTCTCAAAAGTGTTCTCATAAGAGTAGACACAACCAGATTGCATGAAGTGACTCCAGTGTTTTCAATGTGCCAACGTGCCCTTTGAGGTTATGCATTCTAATAAACAAGCATCATGGAATGCAATTTCATTTCGTTTGAAAAAGCCTGCATTGTTTAAAGTAATGTTGCGAGAGAGGCCAGACTTTAGAATGTTAATTTGGTAATACTGCTTTTCCTTTTTTGAAGAACTGTATGAAATCAAAAGATGGTAATGTGATATTGTGCTCCTCACTGCTCTTGAAGGATGCAAAAGAGGTTCTGAAACAACCGAGGCTGATTACAAAACAGACCAAGGCAGACTTTCTGATAAGGCCACGGAAATCAGACATTTCTACAAGATTACGATGAAACAGGATCGTAAGCCTCTGGCTTCAAGGGTATGGCACAGCTGATTAATTTACCACCAATACAGTATTAGCTTTCTTGCATATGCGGAGCTGTTAAGAGTGCTTCAGCCAGTGGCCTGTTTGGTGGGTATAGATAATGACACCTTGTTCTCTGATGAACTCATGCATATGTACGTATTCCTCCTACACTGCACCACCCCCCCCTTACTGTCAGTGATTATTTTCAGCCATGTTTGCTGGGTCATTTGTCTCTGTTCCCGGTCCATTCGCAGGAATGCTGAGGAGCCCACTCGCCGCCTTACAGACACAATATCCAATTAACCTTCTCCTACCGGCCTCCTTTAAAATACAATCTCCACACAAAAGAAGTTGCTTGCGCAGAGGGGTCAGCGGAGTTATGATAAATATATTGATCACCTCGGAATGGCGAATGATTTATGCGTTGAGAAACGCACCCGGGGCCAAGGCTTTGAATAGGGAGGTGAAATTAAATAAAGATAAAGCCCTTTGCTTTCTCATTCCCCCATTTTGTAGTTGCAAATGAAGACATGATTCAGTGAAGTCACATGACTTGACTATTGCCTGCTTTGCATGGAAGGAATGAGCCATTGGGAATTCCAAGGGACAATACCTAAAATGTATGTATGTGTTTCTATATATATATATATATACATGTATGTGTATATATATATATATATATATATATATATATATATATGTATATTTGTAATTAAAAGACCTTTGAGTCTATAAGGATGTTCAACCACAGTGAGTCACGCTGCTGTTTATGCGTTCCTTTCAGTAAAGGTCATCCATGAAGGATTATGGTTGCTGCATGGATTAATTCAAAATGAAAAAGAGAAAAAAAAAACATTCTGACGTGCATACTGTGTTAAATTTGTTTATGAGTCAACAAGCTTAAAGATAATGAATTTCCTTAGACCTGTACCTTCCTGTTTTTCATCTTCCTAAGCTGAAATGCTGCAAATGTTTCTTCACCATGGCGTTTTTACTGCAAAAACCATTAAGCAATGAATATGACAATAAGTGTGCTCAGTTCTGCAGTGCCAGTCCTTTAGTCCCACCACCCTCAGTGTACTGCACACTACAATGTGAGAGGAATGAAAAAATATCACTTTTATTTGCTTTTCTTCAATGAGGGGGTGGAATCAGCTATTGCGCAGTTTACAGGAAGTGATCAACCGTCCTCCTGAGTGTCCTTTGCTCTACAAGCCTGCTCAATGATGGGAGACCACAGAGAGAGGGCCATTTCACAGTGCCATAAAGACTTCATTACCCACATTCACCCACTTCTGTTCTGCCGCTCCTGTAAGGCTCTGCTGAGGGGTGAGGTTTTGTGATTGTCCAGGGCCCACACTGTTGAATGGGTAATAAGGAAATTGTCTGGGCACCAGGAGAGGAGAACATCTTTTCCTGGCATTTAAAGGGTCCGTAGCTTGCTGACGTGTTGTGGTGAAGCGCCATCAGAAGCCTCGGGATCCCATTGTTGGGCCGCAGGAGAGGAGCTCGGTACGGAGGCAGCCTGTCTCCAGATAACGCCCCTCACAGCTCCACGCCCTCGCGCTAAACGGGGAGAAATATATAAATATATAATGGCGGTAATAAAAAAGGGAAGGCATCTCTTTTGATCAGTCAGGGAGGGCATGAAGCGCATGTGATTTCTGATGTCTGCTGGCTGTTCAAAGTGATCACGGTGCACACACTCAGAGAGCTGTCGTATTAAAATCAACAGTTCTGACACCCAAAAGATAAGCGTGCCAGACTTCTGTGCATACTGAACGGAGCTGATGCCGACACGGCGGCATTGTCTTTATTCTTTACTTCTTCCTCTGTTGTTGGCCCTGTAGATTTTAGTTTTTATTATCTTTTAATTATCAGCTACCTGTTATGCAGACGGTTGTTATCTGCGCTTTGTTTCTCTGATAATATCTGCTGTAACATGGCAATTTGATTGTTTGTTTTGTAAAGAGACATAAATGTTTAGTGGAGATTGTTATGCAAAGGGTGCTATGATTATTCTGATGAGAAATGAAATGGTAAGTCAACATAAGCTGTTTTTTCCCTCATTTAGGAGGTGTTTTTTGTTTGTTTTCTGGTGTTGCCAGTTGTGAAAGCCCAGGGCAGTGGCAGTAGGCTTACAATGCTTTAAATCTCAATTTCGACTTTGATTCTTCATCACTTTGTCTTTCAACTTGTTTTGTCTTTCAAAATATGGCTAATGATAAAGTCTGTAAGGTATGAGGAGAGAGCCCCAGACAAATGAACCTGTTAGTGCTCCCTTCGATCGCAGGGCGAACGGTGGCATCGTTTACTGAGAGAGGGACAAGAAAGAAGGAAGAGGTTTGTGTGTGTGTGTGGGGGCGGGTGTCGTAAATCTTCAGTCGTTCCGGGAGGAGGATCGAGCAGGAATGGGGAGCGGGCCCATTCAGCAATGTGGCCCCATATCTCCTTCACAGCCCCGGCGTCTTTATCAGCCCAAATGCAGTTTTGATTCCTTGCCACATATGTTGCCGCAAATCACTTTTAATGCCGATATCAGGAGCGGTGCTAAAACGTGCCAGGAGCTGTAGAATATTAGAACAGTTTTATGGAGTGGCGAGCATTGAAGGCTCCTGGTTTTGCTCTCTCTCTTTCTTGCCCTCTCTCTCTCTCTCTCTCTCTCTCTCTCTCTCTCTCTCTCTCTCTCTCTCTCTCTCTCTCTCTCTCCCACTTGGAAATTCTAACTGCTCATTCCTAAACAAATCATGTCATCCCTTCACCCCACAACCCCCCTCCCCACAGCTCCCTGCTCAGTTTCTTAATTTAACAGTAATTTATCATTTATTATTAATCTATTATTACACCAGTCAGCGGGAAAGAGATGCCTCCGCAGTAAGATGGTGTTACAAAATGAGATGGCTACGAACAAAGGGTTTCCCTCAAAACCCCTCCACAATCAATCAGGCCAGTTTTTAGGGCCAGGTTATGCAGACAGAAAATGGTTTATTTATACCTTTCTACTTATGGATTAATTGTGACAGAAATAGTAGACATACTATAGACAATAGTAGACAAAAAAGTCTACTAATAGACAAAATAGTAGACAAAAAATACAAATAGAATGTATATGTTTAAGTTGTCTAGAAATTGCTTTGAAAATGTTCAGATTTATTGCTTTAATTTTACGTTAGGTTCTAACATTTATCTATCATAATTTAACGTTAATGTTAAATTTTGACATTTTAGTTTGTTGCAGTTCACTCCCTTCTTGACTTGAAGTGGTATACTGATTAGCAAAATGAAAACATTTTTAGCAGTCCTGTCTTCTGTACTTGTTTCGGATCTGTCAATTTCTTGAAAACTGATATTTAATTTATACGTGGTAATGTGTTCATTAACCATTTTCTAGGAGTGCAGACACACTGTTACGATGAAGCGCGCTCCATTTCACTCTTTCATTTATCCTGATAAAACACTGCTCTGTTCCTATGGCCCTGATTAAGAATATGGGTCCGAGTAATTTATATGACTCAGGAAAGTCTCAGTAACTCGCCAGCCTGTGTGTCTCTATCCCCTCTGAGTAAACCCTCTCCAGTTAAGATCTGCTCCATTCATAAAATCACAATAGCAACTCAATACTGAATATCCATTTCATTACAATTGAACACAAAAATGGAAAAGCGATAAACCTGCACTCATTAATTTCTTCATGTTCTGTCGATGTCAGAATGTTCTGTAGAGCCTTTTAAATGTGTCTATTTCCTGGCTGGATGCTTGAAGGAGTGGCCTGCACACACTCATTTGGGGAGTGTCTTGCACTTCTTGGATGTGCAAACCACAGTCACAATCCTGTGTGCTAGCTCGAGCCAAGAGCTTTTTACAGTGAATTATGCCCTTAACCCCAAATGTAACACAAAGAAAACAGGAGCGGTGTCTCAGTGCATCTGAATCAGTAACCCTGTTGTGGGCCCCCCCTTCATGATAAGTTTCCCCTTTTAAAGTGGAAAGTTTGAGTTTGCCATAAGCAGACCCAGGCTCTTGATTTCACCACTCAAAAAGCACTGTAACTGCATCACCACAACGCACTGCATGGAATAAAGTACACAGCAATCAGCGTACATACTAGTTCTGGTAGTGAATTAATTATGGATTCCTGTGAGACTCCAGTACAGAATCCTGCACACTCTTGCCCTGTTTAAGTGATCGTCAGGAATGTTCGTTGTGTATGTAAGTCAGAGAACATTTAATCGTTACACTTACTTTGAAAATTTTCTGTTTAAGATTGTGTAGCAACTGTGATCTACCCAGAGTTCCCTGGCAGGACAGTCCAGGTCACACCTTTTTCAGCAGTATGGGGAAGCAAATCACATCAACATTTAGGGGCCAGTGCAGATTCCCATTGTAATACAGACACTTATCGCATTATCCACAAGCCTGAGCGGCACATTAGCCCTGATTAACACCCATTGGCTGCACAAATTCGGCGACACCTGTTTGAGCGTCCCTCCATATGTTTGTCAAGGTTTGTGTAGTCATGAAGTAAATCTGTGGAATTGCAGAACGGCGAATAGCTGTAAGTGGCTTGGGCCTTCAGGGAACGGCTAATCACAAAGTGTTATGTCTTTGTCTTCCCGCCATCAAAACAAATCGCATTGCCTGTAACAAGAGAGGCAACTGTCTGCCAGATCCCCTCACTCCCGGCCACCCTGAGTATGAATTTCAGATTCCGAAATTTGGGACACCTTACTGGCGCGGATAACATCACATTACTAGAGCTTACTAGTTATTAACATATCTGCAATAAGGACACAAAATAAAACGCAGTATCTGGGTGTGTAATGAATACCCACATGGGCTGTGTCAGTGTTTAGTGGTCGCTAGTACTTTTCGGTGTCTTGTGACTCCTACTATCAGTTGTGATGCATTATTTGGTATCATCTCTGCTCCTAGACTAACCTTTTTGTATACACATTTGTAAATCGCTCTGGATAAGAATTTCTGCTAAATGACCAAGTGTAGAATCTAATGGAAATGTCTAGCTTGTATTCATGCTGTCTGCTGCACCTGGTATCTGTTGTCTCCTGTGTGATCGGTATTTTGCTCTGTTCCTCTGAGAGGCTGGTATCTAATTTCTTTCCCTATTATACAATGTGTCTCAATACTGTACTTTGATATGCACCTGGTATCTATGTTCTACATTATGCACAGAGGGTACCTTTCTGTATTTGAGTGTGTTGCTGGTATTTGGGCTCTCTCTCTGTGGTGGACTGTAGGTCAACAGTGTATCTGCATGTGCAGTCAATATCAGTTTTGTCTTTCTAATGTGGTGGTTACCTGGGCACAATATGTCTAGATGTGCAGCTGTTATCTGTGTGTCGGTAAATTCCTAAGTTGTATTTGACAATATAGCTGGCACGTGCACACTGTCTGTAAGGTGTAACGGGTGCCCATACTGTATTTGGGGTGTGCATACGGTATTTGTTGTGCGCATGTCTCTGTTACATGAGCTTTTCTACCATTGTATTGTAAGTCGCTCAGGATAAAAGAATCTGCCAAGTGACTGAATTTAAATGTATCTGTTCTTTGATTTTTGAGTTTATAGCTAGTACCCATGCAGCCAGTATGCAATCTTTCCTTCCGTTGTGCTGTGGGCACCCATATGGTGTTTGGGTGGAAAGCCGACACTCGCCCCCCATCCCAATCGCATCCTCCGTTACACACCCCCCCCCCCCGGAGCGAGGAAGAGGACAACACAGCAGCTCTGTCAGCCCCTCCTCCCTCCATCGCAGCGGGGTGCCCCTGAGAACGTTATTATTACCTCTCCTTTTTCTTAATTCTAAATCCCATGGCTAATCTTCACAACGCGCTTAGCCAGTCAGAGGAAAAGTGCTCATCAGCTTCAAACGGTGGGAGGCTCATTTCGCATCAGCCGTCGCTCCCCCGTTTCTTTCCCACTTCTCCTGCAAGTCCCCTCAAATAAGACGTCTATTTATAGCCTGCGCCTGACCTGACCTCACCTTATCTCTTGCCCACTAGTCGTGTGGGGCTTTGAAGGTGGAATCCAATCAGGAGCTCCTCTCAGATACAGGTTTACCTTCGAGGCGGCTGAGCGCTCCCTCTCATTTTGCAGCAATGAAGGTTCAGGCATTAGTCCACCGTCACCTGGTTGAACAGCTCGTCACTGAAGGTCCGAAGAAGGCAACACACCTGAGCCCTCCCTTACAGACTGTCTCCAGTGTCTGAGAAGTGCAAACAAGTTCATGTTTCACTACCGCCCATGTTTTTTTCTCTCGATAAGGGTCACATAGAATGGTGGTTACCATTTCTCTGGCCATTTAGATTACTTTCTTGGGAGTTTAGTTTTCAAAATCTTTTTCAAGGGGTACTGTGGTCAAGATAGAATATTTAATCCATCAGATAATGCAATATAATTTTATGTGATGTTGTACAGTATGTTTGATACATCACCTTAATGACCCAGGACAAGGCATTTCAAGCCTAGTTAGCCCAGACTCCACCTCTTCTTCTATGATGACATCACTGACATTACAGCATCTCTGAGCAGTTGCAGAAAGACTGTGTGAGGAAGTGGGAATCTGTCAGCAGAACGGAGTCTTTCAGAACCACAAAATGTTTATCATTCACAAAGTGCACATCAATACTCTTGAACAAAGTATAGCTGCAGCCTGTTTGACTGTGATCTATGCACAGGGAAAGCCATGCTGATTTCTGCCAATGAATCTCAATGCCCTCTCCTACTTGCTTCACAACAGCACAAAATAACCTTACTTTCAGTTACATCATCAGCTGTCAGGAGGAGGGTTCAGCTGTGGGCTAACTTTGCATTAGAAGCATTGTTCTTGGTCACCAAGGTAATTTTTTCCTGTCCATATTATCCTGTGGAACGTATCAAATTATACATTGAGGAGTCATTAAGCTCTGTAAAGAAGACAAAGCGCATTCGAAAAATTAAGCCTGAGGAAAGTACATGTAGAAAGCATGGATACAACATATCAAATTATAGATTTTGACCGCAGTGACCCCCTAAGCTGCAATTAGAGGTATGTCAAATGATAATAATGGGATCAAGTACTTATAGTTTTCAGAGAACACCAACCCCCCCTACCGTACACCCCCATAACTCCCCCCCGGGCACCTTTTGAAGGCCTGCATGATGATTAAAGGGAAAGTAGCAGCTGTCTTGTGTGGAGTGTGTATGTATGTAGTCGTGCAGTAAGGCGGCCCTTTTTTACTGCGGCAGAGTGGTGTAAAGACCAGCACTGCTGCAGAATCTCCTGCCTCTCAGTGGGCAGCTCCGGTTCCCGTCGCCACAGCGTTTGAGCAGATACAGTGCCAGCACGGTATCAAGAGGGCTTTCTCCTGCCTTGGTTCTCTTAACAAAGGGCCTGGGTAAGAAACATGAAAGCTACGGCGTAAGAAACCAAACGATCAGACAATCGCCAGTATCTGAGCAAGACGATTGATTCAACCTTCCTTTTGCTGAGCTGAGAATAATCTGTGTGTGTGTGTGTGTGTGTGTGTGTGTGTGCGTGCGTGTGTGTTTCCCTGTGCACATGTAATTTATAGTGGCCTCTGCTCTGTTGTTTGCAGAAGCAGCCCACAGAGTAAAGAGTCCAAGCACATTCCCAGAAAACACCATGTCTGAGTGGCGAATCGGTATTTCACCACACTGCAATGCGGTTTTCAGGCATAGGGACAGACAGGCGGGACAACATCGGTCAGGATCAAACAGATGGCGGACAATGACTTCACACCATTAGGAGAGACATAAAATGTGTTCTCTGGGATCTTCTGTCGGCCTTAATTGCTTGGGTTTAAGCAAAATCCGAAAAGGCACTTATGAGCAGTAAATTCACCAGTATAATATGTGCATTAGCTTCAAACAGACTTTTAGTTAACGTTCAAAACTGTTTCACAGATCTGTTTCCTCTATTTGCTTTTCTGCTTTTGCTAGTCCCTTTGCTTCTGAGCCTTTCTTATGCACTGACAGCTTCCCAGGCCAGGTATCTGAAGGTACGTAACCCTTGCATAACTCAGAATGGTCATTGTTGGAGACAGCAACAAAGCTTTGCCTGTTTGAGCACGCCTTAGCAGGCACCTAGGGAAGTTCTATGAAAAAATAACATCTAGGGAAAAAATTCAGTTGTACAAGCTCAGCATTTGTGCATTATCCTGGTTAGGGCCATTACCTTGAGTGGCGCTTGAAGCATTCAATGAATTCATTTCAAGTTACATTCACATATTAAATGTTTAAACTTTTCAATGTAGTCCATTTAGAGAGCATCAAGGAGAGTCAGACAACAAGGCAGACAACATCGAAGCAGTGGCATTCACCTATTCAACTACTGGACAAATGCACGCAAACATTTCTCAAACCCGGGGGCAGCAGGAGAACTATTTAATTAAATCCGCAATTTACAGCTTCATTAGCCGAGGTAATTAAAAACTCGGGGACAATAAATGGTGGACGCAAAGGTTCTTGAGACCACAATACATTGATTCCTTACTTTCCTTGTCTATTTTTATGCCACAAAAACGGCCCAGCAAAAAAGGAAGGGACAGACTGTTTCCCCTCTGTGATCAATCATTCCTCTAACTGTTTTGACACAATTCACAATCTTTCCCCAGAGGTGAATGACGCAGGCTAATTGCATGTATTTACATATCACTTACCACCTTTCCTTTCACTTGCCTGGAAATGGGTAGAATGAGGTCCCGCGCCAGAGTGCATACAAGGGAAGGCAAATGTTTAACATGGATTACGCATGCCGGATTATCACCCGCGAGGAGTCATCATAACAACAGCGCTAATGTCTCCCATTTGATCTTGTGTCAGTTTAACCTTGTTCTGTTTGAGATGCAGCACACCCCCAACTGTGAAACGGGGCGTCTTACTCACCGCGCCCTCGGGGAAGGGTTTCCATTAAGCCTTCAAAGGAGACCGGGGCTGACGTGAACTTTGACCCTGCACCTCATTTGACCATCAGTGGAGACCTCTGCGTTTGAAGGGGGACTCTGGGAGCTTGGAGAGCACGCGCTCATTAGTGTTTGTCTCATGATGGAAAGCGTGGCTGCATAACTTACAAGTTGCAGCATGAGAATCTCCATCCGGAATGATGTGCCATTGAGGTGAGCGAGGGCGGGTGGAGGTGGACGAAACGATGCAGGAAATTCATTGCGCCTCTGTGGCAATTTGCATGGCTGCAAGGTCGTTTCAGCAAGGTGAGGCATTAATACTATTTACCAAAAGGTGTGAAAAAATTCGGATTTCAGGTCACACAGCCCATTGAGGTAATGAACAGAGATGAAAAAGAGGGGGAGAGAAAGGAAAGGGAGGCGAAATTTATGGGAGGCGATTCGCTCCTCACGTGTTGGGATCAGGATGGAGGGAGCGTGGCGCTGTGAGAGAGAGGGACCGGAAGAGCGCCAGGAAGAGAATGTGACATTGAGCGTCATGCGGTTGGGTTTGCGAGTGCGTTACAGATGAGTCATCCCTGCCGCTTCTGACAAGAGGCACCGCAAACCCCATGCCTCACGGAAACAGCTCATTGTGTAAAAGGCACCCAGGGTTGTTTTGTTAAATAAAACCCAAGGGAAGTTTTTTTTTTTGTTTGGACACAATGAGCACTTATAAGTCAGCCTTCCAAAGGCCAGTGATGTGGCATGTGCTCAGTGCATGACACTCAACCCTTTTCCCAGGTTGCCGGGGGTTTTAAATTCTGTTTGACCTGCTCCAGAAGACATACAAATAATGTCTAACTCCAGTCAGACATGTATGTTAAGTTATCATAAGGTATGCTACTGATTTTATTTTCATTGAACAACCCTTGCCTCCATTTAAACCCTTGATGCTGTGTTACAAGGCTGGTTCTTGTGTTTCTGTATGGAGATGGCGTCAGTGAAGAGTAGGACAGGATTGATTACAAGACGGCCTACTATATTTTGTCTGGGAATTGAACACAGATGCAATTTTTAAATCTAGATTAAAAAAAAACGTATCCTTGTAGTATGACCTATGCCCAGACTGGGTGCTGAGATGGATGGTAGCTTTTGGCTATAGAAAATTAGAAAACTATGGTGCTAAGAGCTCTTTGCTGTCACCTCATCATTAGTGTGCCTGCCACCAAACACCAAGAGGCTGCAATGATCAGAATCTACCCTCCCTCACTGGTGAAAAGGCTGGATTTGAAAAAGCACTGACATCCCTGCCCCAGCCATGACTGCTGGAAGCGAGACCCCCACTCACAGCCTTCCAGAGTCCACCAATAGCCATCCCTCCAGCCATCTAACACTGTCTGAACCCAGCAAAGAACTGATGGATATTATTTTCATTCACTGGCCTTCATGTTTCGTGCCACCATTTGTTTCCTTTTCCACTTTTTCTCAGGAGTCTCTCGACTGCCTTTCCCAGGGGGTCAGGAAACGGTTCACCATTTTTTCCCCAAGTGGCCTTGGGTGGGTTGTCCAGTTTTTCATGTCCTTCTGCTAAACATATTCAGTCAAGCACCTTGTGACAATTCACTGGTAAAAATGCTCCATAAATCTATTAAACATTTTGGCTGAAGTGTTTTCTTGTCAACCTGTTTTTCATTGACAACAAATGAATAAAAAAACAAGGAGCTGACTGTGTCTATGATTACACCCCTTCATCACTGTGATTCCAAGTCACTGAGGCTTTCGCCCCTGTCTGAGACACAACAGGCTGGCAACACAGGATTCATTTTTGCGGAGCAGTAGCTTTCTGTAATGTAGATGGGGTGGGAGAGTCAGCAAATTGGACAAGCCACCCTGACTCTGAATCTGCCCAGAACCTGCGGAGAATTGGTTTAAAAGAAAGAAAAAAAAAGGCCCACAGATGAAACAAAGTGCTCACTCTCACCTCCTGTGTCACAGTGTCATGATTGCTTTTCACAATGCACTCTTCACAATGAGAAGGGAGAGAGCTCAGTCTTTTCAGCTAAACTCTCAAGGCAGGCCTAAAATCCGCCAGCCTAACTGTGCACATCTGAAGTGCTCATTAGAGATATTTTTCAGAGAATTGAAGTTGCAAGTCCCTATAATCTCAGAACTGATTGAGGGCACATTACCTTCAGTGCAATGTTATGTGATAAAGACAATGATAAATGGACAAAAGGTAGAAGTCATTCTGAAATGACTAGTTCAGAGATGCATTTGATCCCAGTGGCTACATGATTATCCGCATGCACTTCTAACCACGTAGAATAATATTCTCTTGTCTACTGCAGGCAAGCCCCTGTGCTCTAACTACACTGTTCTCATTGAAATGAATGAAATTAGTGATACTCCAGGAGCTGTGGTTCAAAACCCTAACATTGTGTCTTTTGTTAATTAACTCATGTATTTGTCCAAGTTCATTACAACAGGTTGTGGTGACCAGCCATATTGAATTGAATGTAGCAAATGATGTATTGAATTGAATAACACACATAATAATTTGTGAATGAATATTATTTATGCAAGGATATTTATATATCAAACTCTATGAAATTTTGTTGGAATTCTAATGGACAGTGTCAATAACGCCCTTTCTGAATGTTTGTTTCTTATAATAATTGTAATGCCTTTTAATACATATGATATGTCCGTGGAATGCATTTCCTGGTCTCAGAAATGTTCATTTCTCTTTAGGACATGTTCATAGGTGACAGGAGGTTAATTAGAAAAGCACACATTGATTACCATGGATTGACGACAACAATAAAAAGACAGAGTTCAAATATTGCATTTGCTCAGCGGCATTGATTGTTGAATGTCAATTATCCGACAGTCAGGGAAGCTCAGTTTTTACTCATTTATGAAAGTCTGACCGAAGTCATTTTGAGAGTATGATTTCCATAATAGCTACTCACACTTTTTTCATCAAGTGAAATGTTCTTGATAAATGCTAAATCTTCTTATGATTCATATTCATAATACATAGTTCTCTTTTCTCTCTCTCCCTCTGAAGATGCTACTGTGAATTCATAACAACTTAATTACATCAATATCGGTCACTGGTGGAAGTGAAGATGTAATTAAGTATGATTTGATTTGGAATTGTTCATGAATTAGTAATGAATTCATTAGAAAAATAGACTTGGGCTCATTCCTCTTGTATTAATACCAATTCAGACTTACTGTTGGGTGTCTTGAACGTCACAACATTCACAGGTAAATATAAATCAAACCCAGCAGTCTCTTTTTCTCTGTTTCATTTGATTTATTGGTCAGACTGAACAACGAAATAGTTGAAATATCAAATTCTAATATGAGCATGTAAATAGTTATATCCAAAAGAATGGAGTCTGTTTGTAATTGGTATATTTGATTAGCCAGCAGAGCCGCCCCGAACGCCTCCATCTCTACTGTGTTGGAGTTATGGGAAAAGAGCAATTTCCTATGAAATTGAAATGTCAATCAGACAACTGCTCCTCAGACATCACTGTACATTTTACAGAGAGGTGAAGGATGAGACGATAGGTCCCCAAATTAGATTTCTGAAATGTTTTTTTCCCCCTCTATAACTTCATAAACACATAGGATTTGATGTTAGCTTTGCCTGCATGTATTAGTATCGCACTGGTGAGATTTAATTATGGAAAAAACACAAACACCCAAAAAACATACCCTTTCCCATAAATTTGTTGAAAAAGACTGACTTGAAAATACTTCAGGATAAGACAAAAGGTGTCAAAGACAAAGTTCAAGTACTTAGGAAAAATCTCATCCTTTTCTTTTTTTACTTGGTCTCATTTTTAAAACAAAAGTTTGTCTGTTTTGATGTGAAGTATCTACCACACAATTTATATTTCAGTATGTAAGTATGTATGTGTGTATGCACACGCTTCTGTCAATGTATGATTGTACATGCGTTTCTGTGAGTGTGCGTGTGAGTGTATCTGTGTGTGCATGTGCGTGTGTGTGTGTGTATGTGTGTGTGCCTGTAATTATGTGTGTCTGTGTGTTTCTGTGAGTGTATGTGTGTGTGTGTGTGTGTGTGTGTGTGCGTGTAATTATGTGTGTGTGGCTGTGTTTCTGTGAGAGAGTGTGTGTATGTGTATGTATGCACACAGACGTACTGTATGTGTGAATAGGCCCTATTGAGTGAGCGCTTGGCCCTCGCTGCTGGTTTTGAATTGTGGTCTGAGTGTTTAAGGGGGATTACTGGACGAAATGCAGGCAATGAGGTGGCCATTCAGCCCGCCCGGAGAGTTTGGCTGGACTTCTTATACTGTCTGTTCCTGCTCTGACGAGGAGGAGAGAGACAGAGATCCACTCCCTAATGCCTCTAGTCTGATCAAAGAAAAACACACTGATGGTAGTGAAGGGCGGCCAAAGACAGATCAAGAGAGTTGCTATTGGCTGGAGGGTCAGTTAATGAGTCACCAAATAAGGGCGCACATAATCACAGCACAAGTGCATCACACCAGTGTGAAATGACTTGAAAATGCATGGCTCCCTGCTGGAGACGAATCAGAGAACGCTTCCTGCTGACACAGGCACACTGCTGTGGCATTCTTGGAAATGCGTCAAATAATCCAAGAAATAACTTTTGTCGACGTAAATAAATTCTGAGGAAACAAGCGCAGCTTTTTCACCAACGTATTATGGCCGCAATATTTCCAGTCTCATTGTGGGACATTTTGTCATCCAAAACTGCTGTCATTTTAACGAGAGCAATATTCTTGTTGCAGATCATTTTTCCTGTGCGAAAGGCAACGGGGCCTCTGATAAGACGAGCAAAATGTCTCTGATAATGAATGGTGGCGTGGAGTGGATTTCCTGCAAGCTCGATATCGAGAGACGATTTGTGGCGGGCGGAGTATGACATCACAATCACCCCACTGCTTTTTTCATTTGTCCTGATCGGGCTCTGGGATTCCACCCCATTCTCCCTCCCCCCCTTTCCCTGCCCTGTGCCAAAGCCATTGTTTAGGTTCTGTTTTGACTTTTCAATTTGATTAAGACGTCAGATTAGCGGTGGCTGAAGGCCCCAGATGTACCCCTGGTTGTTCACATGACCTTCCGTCTGATGCACCCAGACCATTGTCGGAATTAAACCTGTCGTGTATCCATGCTCTTACCTGGTCCCCCACTCAAATTAAACTCGATGTGAAAGGCTTCTGTTATTGCTGCTGGGTTTTGTAACAGAGCGGCTAGATCCTGTGCCTATTTTTCCCGTAATCCCGCTGATTCTAATGCAAAGTGACTTTGCAAAGGTTTCTGGGTCCTGGTATTAAGTTAGAGGGTATATCTGTGATTATTCCACCAGAGCCTATTTCCTGATTAAAAGTCGACTGTGTCCTTATGTAACTGTTTAAAAGATTAAACATCTCTTGATGGGCAGGGTTTACGGAGCCTCTTGTTGTGTTGTGACTGCGACGGATCGCTCGGGCGTTTCAAACAAGGTTTGCCACGGAGACCGCCTCCCTCTCTGCCCGTGCCTCCCTCAGACGCTTGTAATCAGAAATAATGCGTGCCTGCCATGTCCCGGGTCATCCCATCGGTGGAGGGCCAGGGTCTCCCCTCAGCATTGCTGTGAATGCTAAGCCCTGCACTTAAGAGCAGACAAACGACCGGAGGAGAGCGCGTTTCTGCTAACGCCGGCACCTTGGAAGACCCCCGGTGACGGGTTCCAGGCCGGCGGGGGCTGTAGCTCGAGGTGAGTAAGTGCATCCGGCCGCCCGGCCGCCCGGCCGCGGAGCTCAGCGCTGCGCGGGGTCTTGGCACTCCACGGGCCTGGAACTCATTTCGGGGGCAGAAGAATGAGGATAAGATGACAACGCGAGCAGATCTGCTGCGGCTGCTGGTGGATCCACGGCACCGGGGGGAAACATAACTCAGCCCCAATCTTTTAACATGTGTTTTCCTCCCCTCTGCACAGAGGGGCCATCTGTCCAGAGGGCCAGGGAAGTGCTGTACGCAGGTAGTGTAGGAGTGCATTAATCCAGTGACTGACTTTTAGAAGAAGAAAAAAAAAGAAACGTTACTGAGCTTGGATAGCAAATGTTAACTTAGAAAGTGTCTTGTTAAGGGAGCCCAAGTAATTACCTATGTCAAAAATGTCTGCTTAAAGTGCTGAAAAACAATATAACATACAATCCCAACTTTGCCTTCCACAGAATCTTTCAAAGCAACCCTATATATAATAAGGTTGACCATGTTACTTCCTTTCATAATAAGGAAGTAGCATGGTCAGTGTTTAAAATAGTGTGAAGCTCTGTCTGGGGATGTTTTCCAACATGAAAATGAAATATATCATAATATGAAGAAATACGTTGTTTAGCCCAAGAATATATTGCCAGGATTTTTAAAATGCAGTAATGCAAAGCAGAAATATATTGCAATATGCCAACATGGCCATAATTTACATATTTTCACCACATGGACTGAGCCAATAAAATCCTCTAAAATATTTTCTCAATATATTATTATTTTTATATGGATTGGGAAAACCAAGAAAAAAGGTTGAAGATTTCTAATATTGCACATTTAACCGTATTTGCTATGTAAACAAAGACATACAATCACCACACCTCCTGTATGTACATCTTTTATTACAGTTCTGCACTCATTATTATCAAATATTGTGGATTTCCTGCTTTTCTAACGCTGGGTTTAACATATATTCCAATTTGTACATGTTACCACTGATATTTGTCAGAAATGTTCAAAGGTTTCTTCCACATGGGTGATATAACAGGAGAAATTATACATTAGATATGATACACAACATATTATTGAACTTTGTAGGTTAATGGCTTGTATGTGTCTGAAAACCAGTCATCAGTAAGGATTTTCATGTATTAGACATACAGTATGTGACACATGGGCGTGATAAATCACCCACACACTTACTAGTAAAACGTACTTGTGCCTGTTTCAATAACAGATATTCTTCTGAATTCTCACACAGCACATCATTAGCAGACTTGCAAGACTTGGTGAGATGTAAAATCCTTCTTTTAAATTCACGGTCAGTACACAAAGTTGGAGACAGTGGAAAAAATGGGAAACACTATTTTCTGATGTCCGTGAGAAAGCGAAATACCGAGGAATATTGGAATGGATTCACACTGGGCAAGCAGATGTGACTCCTGCTATTCAGATCCCTGTGTTAGTGTTATCATCAGTGCATCTCATGTCTGCTGATCAAATCTTATTTGTTGTTTTGTTGTCCATTGCCAAGCGATTACTGTGTGTAGTCTTGTGTTATAAGAGCAAGAAAAAACAATTTCACATTCATTAGTGATTTCTTGTTTTTCACAGCAAGCGTACAGAGTACAGTAGACCCTTAATTCATCTGTGTGATTGTATTATTAAGCTTACTGTTTATTTTCTGCATTTTTGAAGTCTGTTACAGTCTACAGAGATCCCTGGGGAGTGTCTACAGGTGAAATTCATACAAACAGGAGGGTCATGGCCTCAGAAATCACCTCAGGGAAACAAACAAATGACTGTGCTTAGGGAAAACAAATTCTAGGTATCTGACTCCAACTATGATGACTTTTTGGAAACAGAAAACTGGGACAATGGCACCTGCAGGAATTGTTACGGAGTTATAACAGAGCTATGATGTAAAATAAATAAATACACAGCATTGTAATAGCATTTCAGTTGACACATTTACACAAAACTATAGCAACTGGGCAACAAAACTAACTAGAATAACAGTGCATGTTAACAAGAGAAAAATATTTCCCAGTATCCTGGGCATATGAAATAGCCTTATACCGGAGTTACAAGTAGTCACAATTTTTAATGCATATTAATAATCTTTCCCAATGATCAAAGTGCTAACATGCTGGCTAAATAGCTGGCTGAAGCTGACTGCAACAATGTTTGGAATGTGCCACTTTTTGTGCCTCCAGTCATTTTTAATGTTGTATGTGAATGTAAGTGCCATTAGGAGATGGAACTCATTTTAACAACAAAAAATATATTTTTCCCATATCTTTCAAAACAAGACCTCCATCACAACATACCAACAGTTATTGAATTTAATTGGCCTGAAGATTTCTGGATGATAACATTGTAGCTGTTTTTTTTCCATAACTAATGCCATGCAGGACTAATGAAGATTGGGAAACGGAGGAGGTAAAATGCAGGCCTACAGCTTCCAAGCCATTGTTACTTACACTTTGATTTTGCATGGGCAAAAACAAATGAAGGGTTTCAGTTCATTAAATGATAGCTATTGGTCTGGAGGGCCTGCTGGTCTACAGTGCACATCTAAGCTGTTAGTCTCTCAAGGCTAACCAACCTTGCTGACAAAGCAACACAACTCCAAGTTTACATCAGGAAATGACTCACAGCCCATGTGGAACTAAACCACCAGAACATTCCTGGAACACACGAGACCAGGGTCATCTTACGGCGCTCCAGATAATGTTCTCCCCTCCCTTCCCCAATTAGGAAACATCTCCTGTCTGTGTATTCCTTGGCCCTTCAGATCTCTAGCGCACATTTCAATCTGCAACTGTTTGTGACAGCAATTAAAATGGAATGACCAAATGTGACTTTTTGCTGTTTAATTCTGCATCACAGCACTGCTCAAGGTCATGGGAGCTGCTGGAGTTGTGCTGCATGTCGGGTGAGTCAGTGCTGTTGTAGCCTTGTAGTTAATGTGTACCCTGACACTGGGAAGCTGTCAGCTAAATGGCCCCACTGAGCTATTGTACAGCGACCAGTATTTACTGCAGTGGCATCTGGATATTAATACACGTGTTTATTGTGAACAAGATTCATTTATACTGTATATTTGCACCACTACAAATCTGCCCTCTAATTAGTATAGTATAGTGGTCTAATTTTAAGCTACCATTTCCGTAATTCAGCTTGAAAATTCAGAGAATAATTTGATCCACTTTATGATTTCTCTACAGTGGAGACTAACAAAAATATTCACTATACCTGCCACTTGTCTTGCCGGTCCCTGCAGAAAATGGTCATATTTTCATACCACAACAGGATCACAGATTAACTGCCACTGGACCACACCCCGACCAAATGCAATCAAGGTCGCAAGCAGGTTATCTGCCCACTGCACATCTATGATTCTTTTATAGCTGCAGTGCAAATATACAACCCTCATACATGTATCCAAGGGCAATTTACTGCTTTAACTCCAAGATAACTTGATATTGATTAACATCCAGTGTACTTTCAAAATAACTTCTTTTTCAAACTAGGTTCACTTTTTTGCAGTCAAAGGGGAATTCATTTGCAAACTTTTTTTTGTTTGTTTTGTTTTGTTCATGGTCTTGTGACAGATCAAAACTCTCTTGGTCCCATATTGCAACTTTTGAATCATACCCTTGTAGAGGTGGATCTCCGGAGAATGTTAAGGTATGACAGAGAATACAGACTTATCTCTCTTCTCTTTTTCAGTTCTTCCACTAATTAGCTGCAGTAGAAATGGAACACGGCAACAAAATGTTGCATCTATCTGTGGAAGGCACTGTCCTTTTGGAGGTGAGCCAGGCAGCTGAAGAGAGGGTGAAAACATCACTTCAGGTGACCGCTGTTTGATGCTATTTTTGAGCAGTCCCTTCCTAATTGAACCTGAAGGCTTTCAAACTGCAAAAAATTCCAGTGGACCAAAATCACACACCACTAGCATCAGTTGCAAAAAGGTTCTCTCTATCTCTTCTGTCTCTGTACTGGTCTCGATGGCATTCTTTTCATACTGGTGTGATTACGTCACTGCCGTATGGTTTAACTCGCGACAAACCAAATCATGCTTGTATTCGCATCAGTCACACGTACTGTGTAAAGGTGCCTTCAATATTACTACTCATGCAAACTGCAAGGTCGCATTAGTTTCTGTTTCTCACATTTGTCCCTTTTATCTGGTGTGCCTTCTACTTAGCACCAACATGTACAGTATATTATTCGACGACAAGACACCCACTCCTAAAACTTTTCGGACAAAATCTTCCATTAAAATCCGGTGTGTTCTAAAGGCAGACGGTCGCACGGCATTATACACGTAGCAGCCTAGCAGGTCTAAATGCGATGTACTTCATAAACTGTACCTCAAAAGACCATCATGAAATGCATTGCCTATTTCATTCACTCTTTCATAGAAATCAGCTACAGTCAGAGTATTCAAAACCGGTGTAGTGTTTTTTTTTCTCTTTCAGGAACAGGTGCAGCGATCAGCAAGGGTGCGCTCACGCCAGTACCGAGGAAGGAATTTATCTCCTCTGTGTCCTTTACCGAAGCCAAAAGACAACTTCGACATCCATTCCACTCTCCAGTCCGGGTCTTTATAATCACCACAAGAGGGCAGAAGTGGGTAGGACCTGGATTGGCTGGAGAAGCGTGGCTAAGCGAGGGATTTCTCACAGTCTCCAGCGCTTGCAGTAGAACGCGAGCCGCGGAGTTGTGGCAAGATGCTCTCTGGCTACTGAGAGTGTGCTAGTAGATCGCTGTGGACGGAACGCTTTGAGAAAAAAATTAAATAATAGAAAATTAATTTAAAAGAAAAAAAAACATGAACTTAACATGAGCAAGCTACTACTCCCGAAGTTTGTTCTAAATAAAACAAACCTATAAACGGAGTCTACTTTTTGTTGTGTGTTTTTCTTTTTTTCACTCTTCAAAGAGGAATTAGCCGTATGCTGGCTAGAGGGCGGTGGCATTTCGTTCTACACTACACAGCTAGCTAGTCAAGTGCTTTGACACAAGTCCCGGGAACCCTTTAACCTGTTTTCATTTTTTCCCCTCTCATCTTTCCCCCCACCCGTCATCTCAACTCTCCAGAATTCAACTGGGGGAAACAACTGTCGGCAACGCTCCGATCGCGACACTGTTTCTGGCATCTGTCAATTAAGAACAGCGGATATTCCTCACGGAGGAGTTTTGTTCGTTTCTTCGTATAATGGGGAAAAGTGAACTGTTGGCGAAGACGCGAATAAGATTCGCGGGATACTTACTGCGAATGTGCGCCGCGCCTGTGTTCCTGCTGCTCGTTCTGCTCAACATCGGAGCCGCGCAAGGTAAGACAGCATTCCACCGCCCGTAACCTGCCAGTAGCCTCCGATCGGATGGAAATGATACAAGCGACAGTGAGATGCTGTGTGCAGTGCATGATTTAGCAGACAATATGCGTGAGGGTGTTGACGTTTTTCGTTTTTGTATAAAAAATATCTTGTCTGCTTGAGGGATTTTTTTTCCACACTAGACGCACGATACGACAACTCCGCGTCGAAGAAAACTACGCTAATTGTTGTTTGCTGTGGTCGTGCGGACTTTGCACTGATATTGGTAGAACTTTTGATACCAAGACAGTCAGTTTCTAGATTACAGAGGGATATGCTATCTAATAATTTGAGAAGGTCGTAATCATATATTCTGCTGATAGTTGCGAATGGAATGTGTTTCCTAAAAGTCCTCTCGGTGTGACCTATTGTTTAAATTCTTTATGAATGGATAAACGACCAAAGGCTAAATTGTAACATTATCTGATTGTGAATTGAGCACTGAACACTTATGTTTCTTTGACGTGGCAGACGAGAGCTTGTTTGTTGGAAGTAAACAGCTGAAGCCTATAGTTTTAGTAGAAAACCGTACGATCGCGCTGATGTTAATCGTAGATGACATTTCAGCTGGTAAATGATTCCATGGTGCGCTCAATGAAAAACAAGCAATCGCTGGCGACCGTTCCGCTTTGAATACAGGCACGGCTGTTACTGAAGGTCGGGCTACTTTCATGGAAATGCACTTGGCATAATCGCGGGTTTCATAACCAAAAGCCCAGGCAATGTGTTCAATTATTGTTGTGACCACCTTGATTCCCTGCAGGCTGAATTGGTCCCCACCATAGACAGTGTATACAGTGAACAGAATTTATATGTTGGTGGTTTTCTCTTACTGAAAATACGGAGAAAGTTCGGCCTTAAGCGCACCGTTCTAACGAAAAGATACATGCGAAAGTTGCACTGCAATAACTAAAATTGTTTGTCTATAACCGCAATGATGTTTTGCGGAATTAGCTAATTTAATGTATTAGTCCGAACCTGAATTGATCTGACAGCAGTCAGTGAGACGTGTTATATTAACCACTGTTAATGACTACTGTAGGTGGCACAATATGTACGTGTACGTTGAGAGAAAATAGCCTGCGTTTTATTTGCGTAATAATTTAAATTCCAGGGCTGCTTATTATTATTATTATTATTATTATTATTATTATTATTATTATTATTATTATTATTATTATTATTATTATATTCGTTGTTGATTGTAATAATATTATTATTAGTAGTAGTAATAATAATACGTTGGTGTTAGTATAATTATTTCATTCGAATTTAGTGATCAAGATGACGAAAATAGTCTGTCAGTAGAAGTACCAGCTCACAGTTACAGTTCTTAACAGGTCTAGATTTTTAAAATGTAAAAACATTAAACGTTGTATAAAATAATTATCAAAACTCAGTGTGTAAAGAAACTTGGAATAAAACTGAGTAACATGATGTACAGCGCTTTGCTACAACTCTTTGCAACGCTCTCCCCCATGTTATTTTCGTATTTAGTTCAGGAGTGAAGATATGTTTGGTTTTCCTCTACATGTTAGGGAATATTTTCCGTTGAGACCCTATAAAATATCCGGGTTCCATTCTGTCTCACTCAAATAAGCGTCGCGTAAACTTTTATTTTGGCAACTGTAAAACTATTTTCTGTCCAATCCCGTATATCATTCCGTAGTTTTATCATAGTAAAGCAGATCATTCTTTATTTATTTATTTTTGTTTTTGTACAAATGGACGACACGATTTCAAGAGCTGTAATTCGCTCTTTAACTCGAATGGAAAATATTTGTGACTTTTTTTTTACTGATAGAGTAAAAATTTAAGATTGTATGCACATGCAATGGTAGTCTTATCCGGGGCGTGCGCTGCACTTCGTGGTCTTCTCTGTGGGGGAAAGAAAAAAAAAACTTTTTAGCGATTTTTTTAAACTTTTAGATGTAGAACAGTCACACAACGGAATCAAATTATTCGTTCCGAACGTTGAAAGTAACATAATTCTTATTTTCTATAAATAGCTAAATATATGCTACAACTTTGAAGGCTCTTTGAGGATAACTCATTGAATCGTTTTGATAGGACCTCTGTTTAAGGGGATTTCGAGGCTATTACACAACTGAGTTTCAAACATGCAGTAACGTATTCATGGTTTTAATCTTCCTTTTTTAAATTAATTTATTTATTTTTTTCTTGTTAGAGGGACTGCCTCGCTTTTGTTATCTAGTGAAAGTGGCTAAACTGGACGTGCGATGTTTTCCAGCATATATGGCCCTGGGCAGGTCCAGAGCGCTGGAAGAGGCACTGGGAGACCGACTTTACAGTTATTCCCATTGTGATCCCAGTGTGATCATCTGTATAAAAGATGGACTTTTCTTAGGTTTACAGTACAGAAGTACCTTTTTGAACGATCACATTGTTTAGACTGTGCAATGCATTGTAACGCAAAAGGCCCTTCACGTTTGAATAAAATTCCTTGAGAAAATACTAATAATACGCGCCGTCTTGTATGTTTTGGATTACAATTTTGATTGCTCCACTTCTCTAATTGTCCGGGACGAATAAAAGATGAATCTGGTGAACTGGTTGGGCGAAGATTTAAAACAGATGTCATAGATGTTTTCCTCAGTG